>CM053769.1:561735471-561830642 GCA_028658325.1 Potorous gilbertii | reverse complement strand
ATAGAAGAGAGGGCAGATTGATGATATGGGTAATTAAAATGTCCAGTGTATTGGGGAGGAGGGAGGGGACAAATGGGGAGAAAATTTTGGAACCCAAAATCTTGTGAAAATGAATGTAAAAAGTTAAATAAATTTATTTAAAAAAATATTTATTAAGCACAAACTATATGCTAGAAATTGGCAATATATATATGGGGAAATGAGGAGCAAGAGGGGAGGGAGCTCTTCAAGGAGTTTACAATCTATGAGCATAAGACAACACAGAAAAGAGAAGGGAGATCCCATTTTGTGTCCAGCAGAGGAGTGTGAGTAGGAAATGAAGAGATAGCTTGTTCTCTTAAAATGGAGTCTTTCGGATGAGTTTGTTTCTCTGCCCTTAAGTCCTTCAATGAGGGAGACATAGGGTACTGGTGAGGTATGAATGCCAAGGCCAATGTAATCGTACAAGGCGATGAATTGTCTTATGATGACATTTCTGGAGACATGATAGATACTAGCCCAGAGAAGTGTTCCATATAGAATGTGTTGCTGGAACAGAGTTTGGAAGGGAACTAGGTCTTCTAAGTAGAAAATGTGAGAAGAGACAGCTCTGGCACAGAAATGAGATGGAGGAGCCTTTGTCTAGAACAGCATGATGTGTGACTAGATCTGATTTGTTTATTAAATTATATTTATGATCTGGTTGCTAAGGACCTCCCTGATCTGAAAAGAGCAGATCTACTGTATAAATTCAGGACAAATAGCTGACGAGTGATTCTTCTCAAAAAGCAATTGTATAAGGATACTGAACTATATGGAAAACTTTTTTCTAATTATACACAAAAAGGCAAGGTTTCCTGCTATTAATTTTATGATGCAACATTTGGCTGTAATCTCTTTATTTCAGTTTCTATCCCACATATTTTATATAGAAGAGAGGTAGAAGGAATTCCCAATCTTATAGATGATCTGGATGCCAGGCTGCACCATTAATTATCTGTCCCAGCCTAAACACAAGTGATCATAGCTGGGGAGAGTCCCCTAGAGGCATTTTGATGCCAGTTTGGCTTGAAATCCCAGAGCTATCCCAAGAAGGGATTGACTCTAAGTTAATATTTAGGGCAAATTGGAAAGAAGCAACATGGAAATAAATCCAGGATCAACATTAAGAAGTGATAAGTAATCAAATGAACAGAAAATTGTATTACTCTTTCATCACCAACATTTGTATAGTATAAACCTGTTGCTCAGATTATCAGACCTTGACTTTGGGGCAGCATATAGTAATTGCCAGCAAAGGAACCCAAGGGAAATAAAGAGGCCCAGGGGCTGGACTTGAGAAATATAAATATAAAGCTATGACCATATTATCACACTTCTCACATTATTTTAAAAGGTTTTTTGGTTGTGGTTTTTTTTTGTTACCATTTGTTTTTCCTTCACCCTTATGCACGAATGACCTGAGATTGAAAAATTTATTCTGGAACCTTAAAAGTGTCAATCAATTTTCTGCCTCTGTCTGGAACAACTCACTACCACTGCCTGGATGTCGGTTTGACAGGAGTTCCCTGGATTGCTATGTCTTTGTTCTTTGAGAGATTGGGGCTGACCCTGCCTTACAGGCTACCAGAATGTTCCATTGTTCTGAAGCTTTAGTCACAGATCAAATCCAGAGTCCTGACTTGGGTGGGTCAAAGTGACAGTTTCATAGAGTAAAAACCAGAAAGCAAAACTCTGTATGACCATCGACTATACTCATTATGCCAAGACTAATATAGTATAATAGAGAGCCCCAGTGATCTGCAAAGGATGAACTTAGTTGCTAATTTTAAAGTAAATTACATTAAAGGTCCCAACCTATATGCTCTCTATATCAGTATAATCACAAGTACATTCCTATCCCTACAAAACACTTAGAACCAATAGATGGAGTAATATGCTTTTTATTCCTCCACCTATAGATAGGTGCTATAGAGGAACTCTATAGCCTTTTCAGGGCTGTTTTCCATCTTTGGTGTTCACCTAACTAACCCAATTGTTACTCCAAGAAGTTGTAGCACATGCAGTGGCCACACGCCGATAAAACTGTTTCAGTAGAGAGGTTAAACCAGTTTGAGGGTAACCAAAGGGTCTCAAACTTGTCAGTGAGTTGATGGAGGGAGGGTGTCTACCCAAATCATGTGAAGAGATCCCCCAGCAGAATAGGTGAATAAAAATAATTTGTTCCAATGGCCATGAAGGCATTTGAAGCAGGCTCTATGGAGACTTTAGAGAAGGGTCAGACATTGAAGACATCAAGGTCATGTATTGTATCCCAAGCCATCGCTCATCATCTTGGCTTTTGTCTTGATAATGGACTTTGATGACTATGGAAGAAAGAGTGAAGCCAATAGCTTCGTGCAACTCCATAGCTCACAATTTAGGCACAAATCAAAAAATGTATCCCATGCTATTTTTACCTTTTTTACCCTCCTCAAAGTCCTGTGGCAACAGACAAGCAATGAAGCAGCAGATATAGATACACTGGGAGCTGCAGTCACAAACCTGCACGCAGGTGGCCCAAGCCATGGGGTCATCTTCTCATTGGACTGAAGCAGCAACAGGATTCAGTAGCCCCTTGAGTGTATGACCAGCCTTTTTTAGGGACTCACTGCTCACCTCCTGGGTGAGCAAACGAAGTACAAAAACTTCACAAAGATGATCCCACTCATGAGTGGTACGTGGAATGTGCACACTCTTATGGACAACATGAAATCCAGCAGACTTGAAAGACAAACAGTATTTATTTTAATAGAGCTCAGCAGGTACGTCCAAATAGCAGTCCAGAGTCAAACAAAGCAAATGAAGGCCAGCATACTGAAATCAAAGCTGGAAGCACATTTTTCTGAAGTGTCCACAGACATAGGGAACACTGTGAAGCTGATGTAGGTTTTGACATCAAAAGTAATCTAATCAACAAGTGCATATGGTTTCCAAAAGGAAACAACTGGCTCATGACAATGTATTAGCCACTTGCTGGAAAGTGCGACACAACTCTCATCAGTGTGAATGTTCCCACCATGACAAACCCTGATAAGGTCAAAGAAAAATTTCTTGAAGACCTGGAGACTCTCATCATCAATGTGCTTAAAGAGGACAACCTTATAATTTTGGGTAATTTGATGCTGTTGTTTTTGAGGAAAGTCACAGCAAAATTGAGTTCAGAGAAGTTCATCAGTATTATATGCCAGCTCCATGACAGCATGCTTAGGTTCTGAATAGTGGATGCTTTCATGTTTTCCCAATTGCTTGCCCCTGGCCTGATATTTTCAGCAATGTTGTCAGATGCCCTCAACAAGGACAAAAATGTCATCAAGATCAGCTACCACACTGATGACAAATTATTTAACTTGAAAAGGCTACAAGCCAAGATTAAAGTGGAGGGAAAGTTGGCATATGACTTTTTGTTCACTCAGTGAAGCCTCTGAGGGCTAGATGCAGCAAAGTGTGAATCACTTCTCTGCTGCTTGTGCTAATTTTGGCCTGATAATTAACACCAAGGAAAAAAAAGTTCCCCACCAGCCAGCAAAACACTATACATATGTGGAACCATAGGTTACAGAAAATAGAGAGATTTTGAATATCAGTGATAATTTCATTTATCTTGGCAGTATATTTTCCAGGGATGCACACACAGATGAGACTGACACACACATTGCCAGAGTTAGCTCAGTGTTTGAGGGGATCCGAAGGAAAGTATGGGAGAGAAAAGTGTGCATAGTACACTGAAGATCCACAAAGCTGCTGTGTTGACCTCACTGCTGTGTGGCTGTAAAGCCTGTACAATATATCAGTGCCATGTCAGGAAACTGAATCAATTTTGTTTGAACTATCTTAGGAAAATTGAAGATCTCCTATGAGGTCCTTTCTCAAACTGAACCGCCAAACTTTCAAATTCTACAGCAGAGAACACAACTCTGATAGGCTGTTCAAGTTATTTGAATGCCAAATGCACATTTGCTTAAAAAGTTACTTTATGGAGAACTCACACAAGGCAAGTCCTCACACAGAGGTCAAATGAAGTGATACAAGAACACTCTCAAGATCTCTGTGAAGAACTTTGGACTCAATTGTGAAACATGATTGTGAAACCAGCACAGGACCTCCCAGCATGGTGTACCTTCATAAACGAAGATGCTGTGCCCTATGAGCAAAGCAGAATTGCAGTAGCTCAAAGGAAGCATGAGAGGTGCAAATTTAGAGATCTCTCCACTCCAAAGGTTCATATGAACTCTTTGTGTCCAACCTGTAGGAGAACTTTTCAAGCTCCTACTGGTCTGATCAACCACAGATGAACACACTATATGTTGATCCCAACACAGAGATGTCATGTTGGTCCTCTTTGAACATGAAGTACCACAACCAACCAAACAAGTGCTATAAAGAAGGGAGGGCTAAGCGTATAGACAGGAAGGTATGAGTTCCGATCCTTCACTGAGATGTGTGTACTGTGTGTCCTTGGGCAAGTCACTTAACTTAAACTGGAGATAAGAACATTATTGTTGTGATGACCAAATGAGATAACATATATAAAGAAATTTGCACACCTTAAAGCATTATAGAAATGCCAGTTATTATTGTTAAAATATTCACCAAAATGTTAGGAAGGGGATAACAGTAGTCCCTTCCACAGCCTACTTTAACCAAAAGAAATTAATAAAATTATTAAATTCATTGACACAAATTTAAAAGATGAGCTTGACATCATTATAGGAAGAAGTCTTTGTTGTTTCTTGCTGTAAAATAGGAATAATTTAACATATAGTTAAAACAAAAGGTAAAAAGAAATGTAAAAGAAATGGCTAAGAATCCCTGAATGAAATCCATGCTCAAGCCTTATTGAAAAAAGAGAATTAGATACATGTTCATTATATGTATTCAGTAGGTACCAAGAGAGTACAGGACTAATGAATGAAGCCATTCAATCAATCACTGTTCCCCAGATCTTAATTGCCTGGTTTTTAGACTAAGAGCCTTACAAAACAAATCAGCTCATATACATATCATTAATATCTTAAATGTAAGCCCTGTCTTCTTCTATATTCTCCTGTCTGGCTTATCTGTTCAGGTCATGCTTCATTCTGTCTAAGTCTTACCTGTCTGGGAATGTTAAGAATGGATATCACAAAAAAAGTTTTGTTTTGTTTTTGCACAGACTTGTGATTTAATCCATATGTAGGGGCATGCTGGAGTCAGCTCCAACTGGCTGGAAAGAACCAATTGTAAAATTTTCAGCATGAACATTTTCATCTCCAAAATTGGTTAACACTACAAATCAAGGGTTGATTTAGCATTTTATTTTCTAAAACATTAATGAGAAAAATATGAACAATACAGATTAAACTGCCAAGTATGTCTTAATACACATTTCTTTTTTTCACAGAGTCAGTTGTAGTTCTGTAGCTTAGACTTTTAAAATGTTGCCTGGTACCCAGAAAGGTTAAATGATATCATACAATTAACGTCAGTCAAAGGTAGAACTTAAATTAAGGTGTTTCTGACTCCAAGGTCAAACCTGTGTCCACCACACTACAAAGTATCATATATATGAGTATGAAAACAAGGAAGATGGAGAGCAGCCATACTAGAGCCAGATGGGGCCTAAGGCATCATCTGAGGCATTTTGATAAAAGGGAGAATGGAGAGATGGTTGGACTTGGAGTCAGAAAAAAAGAGCGCAAATCCTGCCTCTGATATTTACCAGCTGTGACACTGGACAAGTCATTTAACTTTTTGAAGCCTCAGTTTCCACATCTGTAAAATGTGCACAGTAATAGCACCTACCTACCTCATAAGGTAAATTGCCAGGATCAAATGAGATCATGGATCTTAAGTCCTTTGTAAAACCTTAAAGACCTCCAGAAATGTCCATTGTTATTGTTAATATTAAATTATTATTTTCAACCCACTCAATTTACAGATGAAGAAACAGACGACCCTGAGAAATTAGAGTGGTTTGTCCCATGTCATGCAACTCATTTGTGGTATAGTAGAATTAGAATCCGTGACGTTTTCTGGCTCCCAACCCAATATAATCAAAGGAGGGGGATAGAATGACATGGGCCCAGAATTCAGCTTTTCCTCCTGTGGCTGCCTCCGTTCAGTTTCACACACCTGAAAAGTCATTTGGAGTCTAAATAAGTGAAACATAAATAACCTCAAGTGTGTGTATCAAATTAAATTCTGTGGGTACTGCTGAGTAGAAATTTAATTCAAGGCTACATCAAACACAACTAGCAGCTTGTGGAGCTATACAGCTCCCTTCATAAGGAGAAATCAGTCACTCCACATGGGGCTGCAGAGCTCATTTAATCTTTTGTTTCACAACTGGCAGAGCTTGAGGTCTTGTGCTTTTCAGTGTTTACTGCATTCCGCTTAGCTGATTCAGTGTGTGGCTGCTAATTGGTTTGGATGGTTACCTTGGGCTGTGGAAATCTGCTGACAATGAGACTGTCACTATGCATGCCACTAATTGGAGAATGGGAAGGATTTCTTATGAGGTTCTTTTTTTTTACAGCAATTCTTCTATAAATTGGACTCTATGGGTTCCTATTCCAAATACCTGGTGTTTATGATTGGGGATCTACCCCAAGTCAGAGCACAGGTGCCTCCTTCTGGTGTAAGGTCTTCAAATCAATTCATTTGTTATGACTAAGGTTTACCATTAGAATTTACTAGAAGAGGAAGAGCTCCTGCCCTGGGTAGAAGATCAAAGGGTTGAGTGGTGTTGGAGTTGTGGTTATTGTGGTTGTTTCTGGGGTTGTTGTGGTGGTTGTTTAAGCGTTATCAGTCATGTCCAACTCCTTATGACCCCATTTTGGGATGTTCCTGACAAAGACATTGGAGTGGTTTGCCATTTCTTTTTCCAGCTCATTTTATAGATGGGGAAACTGAGGCAAACAATTAAGTGACTTGCTCAGGGTTATATAGCTAGTAAGTGCCTGTGGTCAGATTTGAACTCAGATCTTCCTGACTGACCAAGGGCTCTATCCACTGCACCATGTAGCTGCCCTAAAGCAGTCCTACCATGTGCTATAATCATGACCACTTCCATAATGCTGGAGTTGTCATGGATGAACTTGGCCAGGGTGAATCAAACAACAATTAGTTGTCATCATTACTGACAAGCCATTAAATTGAAAGCCCCTTGAGGGCTAAGACTGTATTTTGCTGTGTTTTGTATCCCCAACACTTAGCATGGTGCCTTGCACATGGTAAGCACTTAAAAAATGTTTATTGAATGATCATAAGGGAATTATATTTGTCATGATTCACTCACATCAAAAGTATGGAGGTATCAACAAAAGGGATAGAGATATTGCTACATTCAGGTCCACCCTTCAAACACTCTCTAGCCTTTTCCAAGATGGTAAAGTAGCTTCAACAACCTGTTAAAGCCTTTTCAGCTTAGTGAACAAATGAGTGAATGAAAAATCATTTATTAAGTACTTGTTATGTGCCCAGCACTGGGGATACAACACACACAAGCAATCCCTGACCTACACACACTTATACTGATAGAATATGAACAAGGACATCATTAGAGTTTACATTTTCTCCTCTGGCCCTGCCTTACTTTTAGCTACGTTTAGAAATTTTAGAAAATCAGTGAACATCAGCTATACTTCAGATGACCTCTGAGGAACTGTCCAACTCTAAACCCATGGATCAATGAAATCCAGCAACATTATTGCATCCCTGGCAGGGATCAACGAGCAAATGTTCATTTAGGCCCCCTGTGAGCAGAGCTTTCTTCTGGCCACTTGAATAAGATATATTTTTCAGGACAGACCTGACTTGTTGTTCTAAAGTAAATATTGAAAGAAATGCCTCATTTCCCAGTTCCAATGTGGTTTGAAAAGGTTAAAAACAATCTCTTAGCATCCTTTCACTTTCCTATTGAGCAAAGGGGATTGTGGTCCGAGTAAGTTAAAGGGAATATAGCCTACAAATTCCTTTCCTTTCAGGTAAAAAGTGTTCTGAAGTCAGGGCTGCTGTTTTGTCAATATTTGCACAGCAGCCTCCAAAGTGAACCTTATGACTCATTTTCTTTCAGTGGGGCTACAAGCGAAAAGGGTTACTGAGTGTTACTGAGAGTTGCTGCTGGCTTCCTCACTTACAACAGACTCTGCTATTTCTCATTGAGTAATACTATAAGAACCTCAGAGTTGGCATAGGATAGCCACTCTGCTTTATTTGTACCTGTCTATCCTAAACCAGACTCAATAATGGGTCAGGGGATTGCATAAGGCCTGCAACACTCCTCAGTATAGCTTGAACCAGATTAAATGTAATTGGGAGAAATTTAACGAAATAAATAAAAATACAATAAAACACAGATAGTATTACATTTTAAAACTATGTCAAGATATGACTCAAGGGATCCTCATGTATAGTTTAATGGTCCCTGTTTCTACTTGAGTTTGATATCACTGCATAGAGGTAGCATGAAATAACAGATAAAGAATAGACCTGAATCAGAAAAACCTGAGTTCAAATCCCACCTTTGATACTTACTGGTTGTGCAACCCATGTCAAGCCACATAACCTAACTGTGCCTCCAGGAAATGTTCAAGGACTAGAAGTCACAAACCAACTGAAGATCTCTAGAAGGAGGTTTCTCACCATGAGTTTCCTATGCCAACATAATCATAAATCTAGGGAAAGAAAGGGGGGGCAGCTAGCATAGTTATTTATACACTGATAAGTACACTTAAATACATGTGGATTTTTATATTAATAAGGAAAAGAAAAATATATTCCTTGAATTTGCTCTGGCCGCTCTAAATTGAGCTATGAGCTATTTGAATGTCTTACTGGAGGTTTGATTTCCATAATCAATCACTAATCAATAATAAAATTACTTTTGGCAATCTCTAGATGTTAAACCAAATTGTAAGACACGACTTTCAAAACTAATGAATCTCAGCAGACATTCCAGACACCAGATGAGAAACAACATTGTAGAACCCAGCTGGCCATTTCATTACAGCTTAAGATTCTTTCCTCACTTGAAGAATTAAGATCATATTAATACTCACATTATCTATTTTACATGGTTGTTGTTGTTGCTTTTCAAGGAAAACACTTCAAAGAAATTTTAAAGAACTACAGAAATATAAGTCTGAAGAGTAAGACGTAGATATGGGATTTCTTCTGTTTGAAGAATGCCCAGTCTGACAACTCCTATGTGACATCATTTAAAGAGTTGCCTGAGATAGGGGTTAGATAAATGACTTGCCCATGGTCCTTCAGCTAGTGTATCAGCTGCAGAATTTGAATCCTGGTTTTCCTAATTCTAAAATGGACCATTTATCTACTATACCACAAGGAATACACAGTTGTATACATGTTTCTAGAAGAAGACAAGTTTCTTTTGAAAAACTACCAAGGTTCCATTGGGTTTTTCAAGGGAGCAGCAACATCAAATATCCAGAACAAGTTGTTCTCATAAAAAAAAATAAATAACACAAAAGTTTTGAAGAGCTAATAGATTAAAAGTTCCATGGAACATACACACACTTTATAACTCTTGTTCTGAGAACTATAATTAAATCCGCACTGCCATTGCCTCTGTAAAGGGCATATTAAATAAACCACCTTATTGTTCTATAGAGAACATAGCTTTCTCCCCTGGCTAGCAATCCCTAACAGAAGCTGTCTCCTCCATGAAGAGGTAAGCTTTCTGGGGGCAGGCACTGCCTTAATTTCATATTTGTAACTAGCATTTAGCACAATGCCTGATACATAGTAAGGGCTTAAGAAAGGGTCTTCATTCATTCCTTTATATCAAGTTGACCCTACTATGGGTCAGTATGAGACAGCACCCTATGCTTAGGAGTCTTGGCAATATCTAGCAACCCAGCAAGAAGCTATCACGTTTTCCTGATTCCTGCCCCAAATCACAACACAGAGTTGAAAGTTAACAGCACAAGAACACTCATTGTGGCCCTCTTCTGATCCATTACTATCGTTATGTTTCCTCTTCATTTTAGTTTCTTTAATTATTGACTTCAACCTACACAAGAAAGAAAACTAGGAGCAGCAAGTGTTGTCAAGCACATGGAACCCTATACCTTGGGCAAGATTCCAGGATCCTCTTTGGTCTGAAATACAGGTTGCCTGGAGCCCACACAGCATGTCACAGTTTGAGTTCTACCTGTCAGTCCCAGCAGGTACCAAGGATTGCAATAATAGAAACTGCCATTTATATGTCTCTTGAAGGTTTCCAAAGCACTTTACATACATTACCTGCAAGGTAGGCACTGTAAGGAGTCAGCCTGCTTAACCAGCCTTGGCAAAATTGTAATTACAATTGACAAGTTACCTTTTAGAGGTTTGGAATAGACTCTGCCTAGAACAAGAGATCTCAGGAAAATGGCCCAAATGAGTCAAGTGACTGGATTGAAGAGGTGACTTTCTACTGTTAACAAAGCAGGTCAGCCTTTATTTAAAGCTTTTTTTCTTTTAAGGGAATTCCTTCTGTCAATGACAGTGTGGGATGCAGATGGTATTCTTTTGCCTCAAATCCTCTGCAGGACAGAAGCAAGACAAGAAGTATGGTACTGTGAAAAGAAATATGGCTTTTTTTGGAGGGGGGAAAGGAATTACATTTTATCTTTTATTTAATTAGCCCAAATCCACCTTTTTCCCTCCCTCCTATCTCCCCATTATCCCATCTCACCTCAATTAAAAAAGAAAGAAAAACAAAGCTTTCATTTTATATATATATATATATATATATATATATATATATATATATATATATATATATATTCAAGTGTGGATTTGGAGATGAACCATGTTGTTATTCTGATCGTAGTTTTTCCACTTATTCCCTATGTGAGGTTAAATGTAAGTCACTTAACATCTCTTGGCCTCGGTTTCCTCTTCTATACAATGAGGGGTTGGTCTAGAATTAGAAATGTGCTGGTAAATGTTTAACAACCAGCTCTCTCTGAGAGTGGAGGGGTGGAATGTACCCATCACATGTTTAAGTTTCATCTGAATTATTTGCATTTCCCCATCATTTTCTTAAGTCTAGATAATCAGTAAAACAATCATTCAAACACTGATTTGCAGCATTTACCAATTCTCAAGATGTCAATGCTCACATTTAAAGTTTAATTATCAGCTCTCATGAGACTATTGGAGGTGACTTCAGTGCAGCCCTAGTCTAGAGGGACCTCTGAGATGCCTTCCACTTATAAGTCTATGTCACAATCTGTCCCTATGATTCTAAGAAGGAATAATACATAACTTGATTAGAAGTAGTGGCAAGGGCTTAAGGATAGTCTTGGGAGGACTGTGCTCTCTTTCTTTCTCTTTCCTTTTGGCCAGAGAAACAGGCTTTCTCCTCTGGGTATTTCTTCTTTCTCTGGGACACAGAAATATGCTTTCTCTCTTTCAATCTTCTCTAATATTTGTGTGGGGAGTCCCCCCAGACCTAGGACAGATATTGATTGTAATGTATTTCCACCTTCTTTTCAGGAATATTTCTGTCTCATATCTTTAGAGATATTGTTGAAAGCCATGTATTCAACTTATAAAAGTCATTTTGATGGACTTACATGTTTGTATGGAGCCAAAATTTTCCTCTTAAATCCACATGCTTGCTTGTCTTCTTAAATTTTACACGTGCGAAGTTGCCTAATTATTTAACGATGCTCAGTCTGCCAAGTATCCTATTATCCATGGCCCAAAAGACCTTTAGAACACTGATCTTTAACAGGTTCATGGCATTGTAGTGTCGTTAATGGTGCTACAGGTATTACTGGAACTCGTTTGTTTTTTACACGACCTGTGATTTCATAATTCAGGTGACTTAAGCAAGGTCACATAGCAAATAGGTGTCAGAGGTGGGAAATCCAGTGTTCTTTCTACTGTACCTTGCTGTCATTTTTAATATATTTCATTATTCTTCTTGTCAACATCAGGGCCTAAATACGTTGGTATCAAAGGAATGTCTTCCTGATTCCAGACCCAGAGTTCTATCTACCGGGTCACCTAATTGCATCTGATTTTGTTAGAAAATTTAATACTATAATCATATGTGAAATTATGAATCTTAGATATCAGCAAGTCTATGAACATGTATTAAATACCGACTATGTTCCGGGTATGGCACTATCAGCTGTTGAAGGACATGATCATGATGAGGTAGTTATTGAAAGACAGCCTCTTTGCTCTTTCACAAATGTCCTTTGTTGATGCTATCAAAAACAGAAGAGTGTTCTGAATAAATCAAAATACTGGGCTAAGATGAGTATTTCAGACCTAGCTAATTCTCATCTTCTGTCTTTGCATCAATACTCATTTGTTTTCAACTTGGTGAATCACAAGGGGAAAAAAAGACATTATACTCTGAAGACATTTAAGGTGAGATTTGCTCATTGAACAAACATTCATTCACCAAACATTCACATATAGTTTAGACTTAAGGGTGAGTAACAGTACCCAATTTTCACTTTGGAAGGTAAGGTTTTCTTTTACCCAGTTACCCTTGATATGACTGATTTTAGCCATTTCCCAAGCAAAATAAAAGCAGATACTGCTTAAAAACAGGATTTTGCCAGATGGGAAGCTAATTAAACAGGCTGACTGACAATATCTGTTCATCTTAATTAGGTAGGGCATTGCATAAGTCTTGACTGCCTGAAATTTGATCTGAGCTCAACCAGATTCATTGAATCCTGCCAAAAACACTCCTCCCCCTCTAAGAACAGGAACTATGATTGTTTTAATTTCTTTTAAAAACACATTTGAAAAAAATAACTCTTCTCATTTGTAATGGCATCACTTGATGGAGGCCCAAGTAGCATCTGGAAAATATGGAAAATGACAAAACCAAACAAATTTATAGATAAACAGAGAAAATACAGACAACAATTGTAGCAAAGATTTTCTAAAACCATTTTAGGTCAAAGGCTACTGTTTTCCTTTTTAAATCTTTTCCCATTAGAATGTCCTAATCTAGATCACCTGAGCTTTAGCCACATTCCATCGTAAGAACTCCAATATCAGTTCCAAGATCTAATATACCATAAATTTCTCTGCATACTTTCCACTCTGCTTGTCCCAGAGGCAATCTCAGTATCCCCTCCAGTATATTTCATACTTCATGCTGAGAAGAAGAACTTTTGAATAGCGGATGGAGGCAAAACAATCAGGTAGAGGGAGAAGAATTTTCTTCAAATCCTCTTTTTTAGGATAAGGCTATAAGTTTCCTTGTTGATAGCAGCTTTTCCTAAGATTTGATTATGTTGCCTTATTTCAAAGTTTTTAAGAATCAGCCTGAGATACCAACTGATGACCTTGAAATGGCAAAATGATTGCTCATTATCACCTCCTGCCCTGTCTTGGTCATAACTCTTGTTGACTAGGACCATTATTCCAGGCAGAATGGTCCTGTACATTCAATATTATCAGTTGAAAGGTATTGTCCCTTCAAGGTTAAAATATTATCTCTCAGACAACTTTAACAGCCTGGGATAAGATAAGCACATGTGTGAGAAGTGGTGTATTAGTTTGAAAGTGGAAATAAGACAATTCTTTGTCCCTATTTAACTGGTAGGGGATATAAATGATCGTTGTGCCTTCTATGGTGTTGGGTGCATGGAGAGAGTTGGGAGAACCAGAGATAATGAACTGCAAATCAAGGCACTATATAGTAACTGAAAACAAATCATATTTTAGATTACAAGGAAAGGTCTAAGAATTCTTGATGATATATCCAGGTATGGTAGAAAAATTGTGAAGGTAGATAAAATTTATCTTCAATACTATTCTGTATTAGCTTTTAGTCACTTTGTAGAATTATAGAATTTAAAAACAAGAGACTTTAGAAGTTATTCTATCCAACTGTTTCACTTTTCACAGATGAATTTCCATTCCAGTGAAATAACATAGCTTTCCCAGGATGACACAAGCAGTATGTAGTATAGGCAGAATTCATACCCAGGACTTCTGATCTTAAACCCAGTGTTTGTTCTACTGTATTGTGCAGCACATAGAATGCAAGTCAGAGTGTCCAGTCTTCTACCAGAATCTGCTTTTACCTTATTTTGTTGTTATAATCTATCTTGTAAACAATTTCCCACTTGTAAACTTAGCAACGATTTGCTAGGATTGATAAAGGTTTAACGTACAAATCTTTGACATCTCTCATAAAGAATTATCCATTAATGTAAAGGAATCCATAGCAATGTCATAAGTTCAGACATTAACAATAGGCCACTGAGAAATATTTTTTCGTTATCGTGTATGCAGTTGCCCATTCCCTACTTGAGCCTGTCAAGAACTGTATAGCAGCCCATGTTTCCAACTATGATTTTAGACCTTTAGATGATGAAACCTATGGTAAATGTGCCACACTAATATATTCAGCTAATCCTTTCAAGAATTTTATTGACTATTCACTTGTTGGCAAGGTATCCTTAGGGATATCAAAATTAAAAATGTCTTTTATTCTCTTGCATTCACATGGAAATAGGCCTCCTTCTTCTTTTTCTATACTGGAGACTTCTTTGACATGTGAACAACTAGTTTGAAATGTGGGCAATCTGGATACTATTTCTAGCAGTCTTTAACTTGGGTGGCACAGTGGATAAAGTGATGGGCCTGAAATCAAAAAGATCTGAGTTCAAATCCACCCTCAGATATTTATTAGACCGTGGACAAGTCACTCAACCTCTATCTGTCTTGGTTTCCTAATCTGTAAAATAAGAATAACAATAGCACCTACCTATTAATGTTGTTATGAGAATGAAACCATATTTGTGAAGTACCTTGTAAACCTTAAGTACTACATAAATGTTGAGGGCCAGGGTAGAGTGCTGTTGACAAGATCAGGAAAGACCCTGTTCTTTGAGACTGTGCTCATTATCATCTGGAATGGCTCTCCATGCCCCCCAGATGTTGCTGTCTCCATGAGACCAACGTGAGAACTACAGAAAACAAGGGATATGTAAATGGATATCCTCTAGGCTAACAGTCTTTAAAGATAATAAGACTGGCCAAATCACTGAGATAGGAGATGAGCAGAATGTCAGGTAGACTTGCAGATTCTGTCTCTATATATCCTAACCCTCAGATCAATAAAGGGAATTGGTCTATCTTTTCCTGCCTCCCATGTCTCTTTTCTTCAAGCACTTCACCAAGCCGTATAGGGACGTGGGCCATCCACTACACGTAAACCTTAATTAGTTAGAAGTAAAGATAATATAAACATCAGTAGTTTCTTCAACTGGCCACCATGTGACTTCATTTCCAGCCGTAGCACACTACTTGGGATAAGGTCTACTAGTTAATTTCTTTTCTGAACTATATCACACAGAAATGAACACAATATCTCAGACATGGTCTGTCTAGGAATGAGTATAGGAAGACTGTAAAGTTCTTCATTCAGGACACCCTGCATTTACTAATTCAGCCTCAGATTTCACTAATTTTTTAGATATCATTTTATACTGTTTTCTGATTTTCAGTGTGTCCTTCACGAAAGCATCTAAACTTTTTCACATTAATTTTCAGTACACATCCCTAGGCACCCTCTATTTGTATAGTCTCTTAAAACCAGGCATAAGACTTTACATTTGTTCATATTAAATTCTATCTCATTTGGTTCTATCCCACCAATATCTTTTTTAATCTAAATTCTCTCATCTAGTGTGTTAGCTACAAATTTGTCAACAAATTTAAGAACATAATCCATGATGTCAGTGATGTATTCAATGTATATATACAGGGTATCTCAAAAGTCTTAGTACAGCTTTAGGTTATTAAAACTTAAAACAGTGCCAAAAAATGTTGGATAATAAGTATAACATATACAAATATAAACATATATATGTATACATTTATCATACATCTATGATTATATACAATATAGATTTTATTTGTGTGTATGCATATATGTTTGCGTGTATATGTATGTATATACACACATGTGTGTATGATTGTGTATCTGTGTGTTGGAAAAGAAACAATCCTCTTCCTCCCTCACTTTAGCCCATGGGGTCATTGGAGTATGACAACCCTGTTATGTATCAGGGATCTTGTGTTCTGTCAATAAAGAAGCAGTGCAGATAACCACTCCATGGAAAGTGCCCTTCAGATATCTGTAGATGAAGGTCAATACCAGATAACTTCAGACTGATTGGGTAACTCATTAAATTTATAACTCAGATTTATTTTGGTAACTGGAAAGATGTGGAGTCCTCTAAAGAAATAGTTTTAAAGAAGGAAGAAGACAAAGAGAAGAAAGAGGATTTGGAGAAAATGTTTTTAAAGGTCTGAAATAAGGAATTAGAGGATGGACTAGCAAGGCATTTGGTTCCTGACTTGACTGAAATGGTAGATCCTACTGTTTGCTCAATGACCTAGATACCAGATGAGATAAGAGAAAATGGACTTGTGTTCACAAGATAAGGAAGAAACAGTTGGGGACAAGACAATACGAAATACATGCAATTAGGAATAAGTAGAAAGTCACACAGGAATATAACAGAAGAAAAGAGCTGTATATTTTGCTGCAACTGTTCCAAAAAGCAATTTGAAATAATACAAGAAAATCTACTAAATTTCCTTTCCCCATTACCGGTTAAAGTGATAAAAGGTCAGGGGTCTTTGGTATAATTGCAATGACATTGGCCACTGAGTTAGACAATTTGGAAAGAAACCTCTTGACCAAAGGAAACTTGCTACATCCTTAGGAAATAAGACTAACCTGGAATAAGGCAGAAATTTTCAGTCCAAAGGAGGCTGGTTGACAAGCAGGGTCTAAGAGGAAAAGGCAGCATTCCTATAATGGTTGCCTATGGAATTAAGAGGCATTGTGGCCCCATCTAGGGCCAAAGACAGAGTGCCTAAGCACTGATTGATTGGTGAATTTCATGTCACTGTACTTCCCAAAGCCAGTCAGAAAATGAGAAGCCCCTCTCCAATATAAGAGTATGCTTATAGTCATTTCCCTCAAGGAGCAGAGGGAAGAATTCCCACTATATATCAGGACTTGACAGAAATCTTCAGTCAGAATTAGGGAGACGCACTTACATCATAGGTCTAATCCACTGACCTGTTGACCTCTTATCAGGGACATACCCTCCATGTGAACTAATTTCTTCATTGGGACTAAGGAAGATTATGAAATGGGCTTTTATACACAGTCTGGACATTACACATTGGTTATACATTTGTTATACTAGCTGTATATTTGTTTTGGTTAACATGCCTCCAACCTTCTAGTATCTAATAAATTCAATGTTGGCACATCCCAGAACCCTAGAGCTGAAATGCATATCAGAGGCCATCTCTTCTCCACTGTACCTGGGCAAGAATCCCCTCTATATTATGCCAGGCTATTGAGCCTCTTTTGAAGACCTCAAATGAAAGGAAAGCCACTCTTCTCTGAAGCATTCCAGGACAGTTTTAAACACCTTATCATTAGAAAGTTTTTGCTGACATCAAGCTTAAATTTACCTCTTCACAACCCATATAATTATAGTCTAATAATCTTCATAACTCTTATATAATGGATAGTTTTGTCCTCTGTGGCCAAGTAGAGTCAATATAAGCCTTCTTCTACACGGCAGGCCCCTAAACACTTAAAGACAATTATTCTTGTCCCTGGAGACCTTTCGCCATCCTAGTAACTTTCCTCTAGACATTCTTCAGCTTACCAATATTCTTTCAAGATTGTGATGTTCAGATCTTAACATAAATGAATAAGAAAAGTATTTGTTGTGTATTTACTATGTACCAGATATGGATTGACCAGGGCAAAGCACAATAGGACTATCACTGCCCTGTTCCTGAACACTGTCCCACTTGTCATGTCACACAATATTGTGACAGTGTCTCTTTTTAACTAATGAGCTGATCAAGGAGTTATAAAGGACATAGGAAGAGCTAATTAGGTATTCATCTGTGTACAGATGGTAGTTGGGCTGATGGGAGCTATAAACTCAAAGAACCCAGGTGTAGATGAAAAAAATACCTTGAAGAGTGCTAAGAGAAAACACTACTGATGGGAAGCCTTCAAAAAAGAAATCCTAGGTTTTGTTAGCGGTGTAAGAGGGAGTTCAAGGAAAACTACCTAAAAATCTGTGGTCAAAGAGGGTATCAGGGACAAAAGTCAGGGGGTCCAGGTTTTTTCCTGCCCCAAATCTAGTATTGGTCCTATGATACATAAATCCCAGACAAAATCCAGACCTTCACAGTTCCAGACCAGCAGAATATCAAGAAGGTGCTGATAACTTTGAGATGCTGACTTTGAAGTTTTACTAATAACTTTGAAATGATTTGGATATATTAACGAACTACCCCCAACATGGCACAGATAGGCCTGTCTCCCCCAAAAGAAGCTATAAAATGAGATCTCAAACTCCTTCCCTCTGAGCAATCTTCCATCTCCCTCAGGTCCATGCTGCTTAGTGCTTTCACCTCTATTTGTCTGCCTCTCTCACTCCTTGTCCTCCTCACAACATTATCTGCCTCACTTCACCATCTTATCTACTATTGTCATATTGTCTCCCTCCATACCTCTATCTGCATTTGTCTCTGTATTCCCTGTATTTATTAAAGTGTGATTGCCACCCCCTTCTCCTACTGCCAGTCATGGTCTTTCCCAGCAAGTGAAGTCGTACATAGAAAGGAGAAGGTGGTTGATGGCAGAACTCCGTAGGACACTAATGGTTGGAGGGTGTGATTTAGATGATGATCCAGGAGACTGAGAAGAAGTAGTTAGGTAGGGAACAGGAGAACCAGGAGAGAGTGGTGTTAAGAAAGGTTAAGGAGAATAAGATTGAGAAAAGGCCATTAGAAGTGACAGTTAAGAGATTATTGGTAACTTTGGAAAGAGCATTTTCAGCGGAATGATGAAGTTGGAAACTAGATTATAAGGGGGTTAAAAAGACAGTAAGAAGAGAGAAAATGAAAATATATGGCCTTTTCAAAGAGTTTAGCCACAAAGGGCAGAAGAGACATAGGACAGTAAGTGGGGATGGAAGGTCATGTAACTACACAGAGTGAAGAACAATCTGGAAAAGAGAAATAAAAAGCTATGATGTTAAAAACAAAATATAATCTCCACATAAGCAAAGCATACTGCTCTCAAACACAGGATCCATAGAAACATCTTAAAGATTACAGATTTCCCAGAAAAACATAAGTCAAAAACCTAAACATCATCATGCAAGAAAATTGCCCTGAACTCCTAAACACAGTGGGGGAAACTCACCAATTGAAATAATACACAAAATGAATTCAGAAAATAAAATTGCTGAAAAATCCAAGACACACAGTAGTTAGATTTAATAATTCCATTGACAAACAACAGACTCTACAAGTAACTAGGGGAAAGACTTTAAATAAAAAGGAAAAGAAATTTGAATAACATTAGAATATTCAGAAACCACACAAAGGAATACATAGTGTTTTCCAAAGAGCAAAGGAGCTAACCAAGATGACATACCCAGCAAACCTGAAAACCTTTGTTTAATAATTAATGAAAGAAAGATGGAAGTTAATAAAAACAGACTTTTAAAGCATTCCTACAAGGGAAACCAGATCTGAACAAATTATATACTTTTCAAACACCACAAACAACAAAAATTCAAGAAAGGTAAACAAATACAGAAGCCCAGGAAGGCACAGATAAATGAAATAAATTACCCCAGGAAAAAAAAAGAGGAAAAAAACTAAAAAAGAGAAAGACATCTATAGAATAAATAGCAGCAAAAATAACCACCCTACAAAATAGTAACAGAAACCATTAAGAAATTTTATTTTTTTAATTTTTTTTTTACTTTAGGCTCAAGAACTAGAACAGAAATACATAATAGAAGAAACAAAAACATATCATAAACTTAAATATTAAAACTTAAATAGAAAGTCAGAAAGAAAACAAAGCATGTATGTGCCTAGCCGAACATGAGAGGATTCAAAATGTTACAATAAATTTTCATTTCAAGAAAGCCTGCATGACAAAAAATGATACACATTGTGTATCGAGAATCGTCCATCTTTTCTTTGCTTCCTTGTTAGTTTGCTTTTGTTTGTGCTTGTGCATTTCTTTGCTTTGTTATTTTTTTCTCCTTCCCCCACCTCTCCCAGAAGCCTACAATAAAGTTTGTATGTTTCTCCACAGCTATAGATATATACATACACACATACATATATATATATATATATATATATATATATATATATATATATATATATATATATATACGCATATATAGATACATACTTTCCCAAACATATTCTACTGATCTTTGTTTTTATATTTGTACATATCTCTTATTTCCTATCCCTTCTGCCTCAGAACTGCCCCAGTTCTTTTTCTCTTCAACATATTGTGTTCCAAGACCTGAGGTCCCTTAATGTCTCTGCTGCGAAGTCTCCTGTGGTTCTAATTGTGGTATCATCCTATTTAAATTGTTTTCATCTTAATGCTTTTAATATTCTATTCCTGACCTGGGGGTTTTGGAATTTGACTATGATATTCCTATGAGCATTCTTCATAGGATCTCTTTTAAGTGGTGATCAATGGATGTTTTTTTCTATTTCTACTTTTTCCCCTTGTTCTAACACTTCAAGACAATTTTTTAAATTATTTCTTGTATTATTGTATCAAGATTCTTTTTTTGATCATAACTTTCAGTCAATTATTTTCTCTTCTTGATATACTCTCCCAATCTGTTGTTTTTCTTATAATATGTTTCACTTTTTCTTCTATTTTTTCATTATTCATATTTTGTTTATTTCTTGATCTCATGTAATTGCGCTGGTTTCACTTTGCCCAGTTCTAATTTTCAAGGTGTCATTTTCTTCCTTCAAATTCTGGCTTTCCTTTTCTAATTTCCTTTCATAACCTTCTTGTTTTTCTTGAATTGTTCTTATTTTTTTTTAGGTTTTCCTCCATCTCTGTCATTTGATTTTTAAAGTCTTTTTAAAGGTCTTTAAATTCTTTTTGGGCAGGTGACCGTTTGACATTACTCTTTGCAGATTTCTTTTCTTCAGTATCTTCCTCTGAAAACAAACCTTGGCCATCCCTATTCCCATAATAGCTGGTTGGATTCTTTCTCCTTTGCTTGAGCATTTTTTGTAGTAATAGCTTAATTTTTATAATCACCTCTAGCCTTGGGGTATGGGAAATGGTGCCTCTTTGCCCTCATCTTCACTTCTCCCCTCTAGCCTGGAACCAAAGTCAAACCTCCAACCTCCTGTAAGTGCCCACAGCCAGATGCTTTCTGCCCCACTGCTTCTGCATTCACCTTCTTGCCCCCACCACTCTTTGCAGCGTAGCTAGATCTGGTGTTCCTTATCAGCAGAGGTTCCCTCCATCTTCCTGGCCTCAAATGCCCAACTCCTTATCCCTGGGGGAAAAGTTCCTGTGGCTGGGGCTGAGGCACACCCTCAAATCAACTAAGCCCAGGAACTGCCATTTGTTTAAATGGCTTGCTGCTTGTCATTAAAACATAACAGCCTGGAGGCGTTTACTCTTTCTCAGGATCAAACCTCATCCTGGAACTTTTCTGCAGATCTGTCCCAGGAAGACCCTGGCTGTTCCTTTATTTTTCTTTATCTCCATCCATACTTTGTTCAACCTAAGGCGCTATTTTAACTCTTTTGTGGGAGAAAATCTTGAGAGCTTGGAATTTTCTGACCTACTCTGCCATCTTCCCAGAATCCTCTCCCCAAGAAATTTCTTTCTCAAGGGTGTAAACAGAATCAAATAGGGATGGTGGAGAAAGAAAACCTGACACGATATACTAAATCTCAAAATAGTGACCTTAGAAGCTTTAATCCCATGAGAAATATGGAGATTAAAGGAATAAATAAGTATAAATGTCACATATCAAAGAATAAGACATCCAGAATGGATCAGAAGGGAAGATAAATAATGAAAATGAAAGAAATCATCTTTTAAAAAGGTACAGAAAATGAAATTTTAAAACTGACAAATAAGACAAGTTGTAGGGGAAGTGGTTAAGGGAGAGTTTTTACTCTACTACTTAACTTGGTTGGGGGAGAGGGAGAGGAGATAAAAGGAAGAAAGATCAAAGTTAATATGTTAAACAAGATGAGGAAAAGACTAACAGGCAGGAGTGGGGAACATGAGAGGGGTGGGAAGAGAGCTGACTAGAATAGAGTGCCCTTAAAATAGATTATGCTAAAAATAAAATGATGAAAAGTAGTATCTTCTCAGAAGAGAGAAGGGAATCCTAATTTAGAAAAACAAATCTGCTTATTCTAAGATTGGTATATTTGTAACATGTTCCCATTCCCCTCATCTATCTCTGTACAATCCCATAATCCCCTAACATCATAGGCAATCCTGTCCCAAACTGGCTGACCAAACTGAGTGCCTGGGGTTTAACCACTGGTTAGTCTAGTCTAGACCAAAGCAGGAACCTGAGGATGGCATTAGCCCTGAGACTGAGAAAGAAAATCATCTTTTTGGTTTGAATGATCATGTCTTTTAATTGGTTTGTATAAACCCTATAGTCAGAATAATTTAGAGTGATAAATTGTCTATGTGAATTCTCTGAATTCCCTAAACCTGACCAAACAGTCCGGGGCAGAGAAAATTATCAGGCAAAAACTTACTAAGTGTCACTAAACTTCTGGCATCCAAGTGCCTCTGAAATTATTTCCTTTATATATAAATTTTCATATATATCATATATATATGTATATATATACATACACATATACAGATATATGTGTATATATACATATGTGTCTATATATATATATGTTTATGTGTGCATATGCATACATATATATATATATTAAATACACATTGTTATTTATATGCTGTTTCTCCTCATTAGAATGTGAACTCCTTGAGGTAAGGATTATCTTTACCTGTCTTCATAGTGTTTAGTACACTGACTGACACAGAGTCAGTAGTTCATAAATTCTTATTGCCTGACTGATTAATGTCATTCACCACGTATGTACACCCACATACACATACACACACACACACACACATACACACACACTTCCCTTCTCATAATCAAAGAGATAAAGCACAGAGACTGAATAACAAGTATGGAACATTTAGTATTAGCATATAATATTTTTAGTATTAGCTGGCCTCCTCATCTGGCTAAACTGGCATTAAAATGAAATGGCTTAGTTTTCCACTTGCCTTGACATAAACTGATTTTTGCCTTGGAGGAGCAGGCCATTAGTTATTTTTGCAAGCCTTTATAAGCAAAGTATTATCAATTCATATACGATAATGTTCCTCTACCATCAAATCACATTCAAGTTAATTCATAAAAAAGTTAGTTGCACATTAATGATCACAAAATTGACTTTAAATAGAATCATTTTTGTTTGTTTTCTTAAGCATAATTCTATATAATTGATTGGATTAGCCAATAGTCACTCCAATTTGATGATAAAAACAGTGAAAGCCATTGGATTAATTTTTTTTATTTATTTGGGAAGTTTTATCAGAATTTGTTTCAACACATAAAATCATATTTCAACAAATAATGTTTTAAGAAAGTCCTTACATAACAAAAAAATTTCTAAGTCTCACTCAAAGTATAGCTTAAAAGTAACATTCAATTCAATAAATGCAAAGGAAAATACAACAAATTCTAATAAAAGAATTTGACCTGTATTTTCTACTGATTGAATACATTGCGTATAACCTTGAACATTGTACATTAATGTCATATAAAATCAATATCTAAAATTCTATTAATAAACTCAGAGGGGTTATTTATTAGGGGAAATGCTTCACAAACTAGTTGTTTTTCTCAAACTGTTATAGCTTTTAAGGTAGCAACTGACAGGCATATAAGCTTTTCCTTTTGGCAAACTTCCCTTTGCTTTCTGGAGAACTGATGGAAATGAAAGGTTATCATATAGATCTAGCTTTCTATACTATTAGTTTACCAGGACTTATCACCTATACCATGCTGGTCAGCAGCTGGAGTTTTATTTTTTCAAAGAAGCAGGATAGAAAGACTGTCTCTTTAGAAAAGACAGAGATAAATTACAGAATACAGAATGATCACTGACCAAAACAGTTGTGTTCTGAATCCACTTCGATTGGATTGGATTGTTACATTGTCCTCTGGCATATTCTCAAGAGATTACACAAATTTTCTATTCAACATATGAGAATTGGAGTATTTGATACATTAATGTTTTTCATGACTGACTCATTTTAATAATAAACTAATGGAGAGAAGTGGTTTACTGAAAGGCAACCTGCGATATTGGAAAAATATGCTATACTAGGAAGTAAGAGACCTCATTTGTAATCTTCCCTTCCATACCTACTAGTCATGTAGATACAAAAAGTTATTTAACACCTCTGTAAAGTAGAAGTAATATTTGCACTACCTACATAATAGGGTAATTGGGAAGAAAGCTTGTAATTGTGAGTTGTTATTGTTCAAGGCTTTCCTTTGTTTGAGAACACAAAATGGTGTCTCTCTTAGAATCTTCAAGTCTTACAGGGGGCACTCCAATGGATTTTGAGAAAGTTGTTCAACATCTGTAAGACTCAGTTTCTTCATTTCTAAAATTGGGATAATCAAATCTATAATATAAAGCTCTAATTGAGGCAATGCATAAAAACTGCCATGTAAATGTAAAGCTTCCCATATGTCAGTTACTGTTATGAGAAAAGTAAAGGCTAATTTGAGCATAAAGAGAACATCAAGAATCCAAGGAAGAGGAAAATGTCTTCTTCTAGAAGCATTGCACAGTGAAAAGTACACTAGATTTGGGGAGAGGGAACTTAACCTGATGACCTTGGGTAGGTCACTTGACTTTTTTTTCAATCTCATCTTTCTAACTTTTAAAATTAGGAGGGAGAGACTTGATCTCTCAGGTTCTTTCCAGATCTTATACCAGTAATTCAAATTCTACCTGCAGGAAATAAACAGAATGAACCTAGTTTTAATTACACATGACAACTAAAAATATTTGAAGAAATTTATTTGAGGGGAGGTGGGCAGAATTTAGATTTGGAAATGTGTAGAAATATATATGTGAGAATCTTCCACTTGCCTGAAATGAAAAGAAGAAGTGAAATATAGCTAAAGGAGAACAAAGGATCCAGGTACAAGCCACAGAGTATATGTCATTAACTATGAACTAGGAAAACAGGAAACAGACAAAGGATCAAGTAATGAAGTCAATTTTTAAAGCACCCAAACTAGAGCTTGTAAAATCAAATGAGGATAAAGAACTGTATGTATATAGCACTGCCCTAACAACAAATCTATGAGGCTGGTGGTGTAAACATTTACCTTCTTGTAAATGAGAAATGGTCAAATGATTTTTCTATGGTTACACAGTCAAAAAGTATCAGAATTAAACCTCAGACCCATGTCTCCTGACTCCAAGTCCAATATTCTCTCCCCATTCTGCATAGTCCTCTTGGATTTGATATTTTCAATGATATGATCATCACCTGAAATGCTTTTGGAATTCTCTTCAGAGACAGTTTATAGATTACACTATGAATCCAGATTCATTACTTTATAACCTCCATTATTTTCATGGTTCTCAAGCATGGTAAGCCTGGAATTATCTTTGGGCCCACTTTTCAGTCCAATTAATAATATAACACAATTAGAGTTACTCTAAATGCAGAAATAAGGACCAGGGAGAAATGAGAAATTGGAAATTATATATTTATATCATAGGTGTATCTTTCGCAGAATTCAAGAACTAGAAGGGTTCCTCCACCCATAACAAAAACAATCCCCTAAGTCTGAGAAACAATTAAGCACACTTCTAGGTGAATGTATGGGTAAAGATATAAGCAGGAACATTTTTTAACAACTGTTTCAAGAGTTCTACTTCCAGAATACATTAAGGAGGCAGATTCCTTATGCCTGTACCAGAGAGCAGCAAGAGGAGATGGGGACAGCAAGCTCAGAGGGAGACTTTTCCAGCCTTCTCATCACCACCTTTAACCAGAGGAAAACCCTGTAACTTTGAAAAGTTGAGAAGATTTGGATTTCCCATCAGTGACAATAGCAGTGTCCCTAGAAGAGCAGTAGTTAATGTCAGTATCTATACCAGAAGGTGACAAAAAAACAAGACACACCAAGGATAGATGGCTTTAAGAATCTAAAAGGGAAAAGGGCAGGGAAAAGATGATAGAATAAAGGAAGCGCTCAGGTAAGATCTCTCAAAGTTTCCCTCCAAAGACTCTAAAATAACACTTCAAATAAAATTTTGGAGTGGCAGAACCAACAAAAGGTCGGAATGAGACATTATTCATGACTAAGGAAACTTACAAGGTCAGAAGGCAAGATCTGGGACCCAGGGGTGGGCACTGGGTTGGAGCTCACATGGATGAAACAACAGTGATGGGACTTGATGGTAGCAACAGAAGCAACAGCAGGTTTGGGAGCTCTCAAGTCAGAGATGGAAAGGGGATTTAGCAAATGGTCAGAAAGACATTACAAGGGAGCCCTGTTTTAGCACTGGATAGAAGATCAGGCTTTGTCCATACGCACTTGGGGGTCACAGTTCAAGAACATAGAGGAGCACTTTTGGTCATGAGTAAGCAGGGACCCTGAGGAAGGACACTGAGAAGTAGTATTGATTGTAATCCCAAGAGATGAGGGACCCTTCCTGAGTGAGGACCAAAGTGCAGAACAGGACAGCAATGATCACATCTCTCCCCAGATCACAGGACCTTTGAAGCACTGAAAATTTCCAAACCCCCAGAACTTACTCTTAAAACAGCAGTGCAAAATATCTCAAAATCTGGGACAGCATCCCTCCCCTGAGTTCATACTGGAAACAGAGCTCAAAATCAAGAGCTAGTCTGAAAAAATGAGCAAACAGTAAAAAAGACAAAAAAAGAGCTTGACCACAAAAAAAAGCAACTATAGTGACAGGGAAGCTATCAAGACACAAATTCAGAAGAAGACAAAGATGTCAAAATAGCTAAAGGCAAATCCTCAAGGGAAAAAAAAATAGGAATTTGGACACTTGTCAAAAAAAAATTCTTGAAAAGCTAAAAATTACTTTTAAAATTCAGTAAGAGAGGTAGAGGGAAATAAAAAATGAAAACAATAGAAGAAAAATGTAAAAAGTTAATTAATACCTTGGTAAAAGAGGCACAATAATACTGAAGAAAATAGCATCTTAAAAAACAGAATCGACACTACAATGTATTTGGGAGTCTATATGCCAAAACAAACGAAGGGAATATATGAACACAATTTCAAACCACTTTTCATATAAATAAAGCAGATCTAAATAAATGGAAAAACATAAGTTGCTCATGGGTAGACTGAGCTAATATGATAAAAATAACAATTCTACCTAAATGAATTTACTTATGAATTTACTTATTCAGTGCCATACCAATCAAACTACCAAAAAGCTATTTCATAGAGCTTGAAAAAACAATATCAAAATTCATCTGGAAGAAAAAAACGGTCCAGAATATCAAGAGAAATAATGAAAAGAAATGCTAGGGAAGGTGGCCTAGCCATACAAGATCTTAAATTGTATAAAAAAGCAGGAATCATCAAAAGTACTTAGTACAGGCTAAGAAATAGAGGGGTAGATCAGTAGAATATGATAGGCTCTCAAGACATAATCGTCAATGAATAGAGAAGTCTACTGTTTGATTAACTCAGGGACCCCAGCTGCTGGGATAAGAACTCATTGTTTGACAAAAACTGCTGGAAAAACTGGATAACAGTGTGCCAGAAACTGGGCATAGATCAATGCCTGACACCATACACAAGAATAAAGTCCAGATGGATACATGATCTAGGCATAAAAGCTGACATTATAAACAAATTAGGGGAACAAGGAATAGTGTGTTTTAAGAATTATGGAGAATGGAGAAGTTTTTGACCAAACAACAGATAGAAAACATTGTGAAATGCAAAACTGATAATTTTGATTACATTAAATTGAAAAGATTTTGCACAAACAAAGCCAATGCAACCAAGATTAGGAGGGAAGCAGAAAACTGGGAAAGAATTTTTGCAACTGGTGTCTGTGATAAAGGCCTCATTTCTAAAATATATAGAGAACTGAGTCAAATTTACAAGGATACAAATCATTCCCCAATTGATAAATGGTCAAAGGATATGAACAGGCAATTTTCAAAGGAAGAAATTAAAGCTATCTATAGTCATGAAAAAATGCTCTAAATCACTACTGATTAGAGAGATGCAAATCAAAACAACTCTGAGGTACCACATCACACCTATCAGATTGACTGACATGAACAAATGAAAATGATAAATGTTGGAGAGGATATGGGAAAATTGGAACACTGATTCATTGTTGGTGGATCTATGAGCTGATTCAACCATCTGGAAAACAATTTGGAACTATGACCAAGGGGTTATAAAAATGTGCATACCCTTTGATCCAGCAATACTGCTTCTAGGGTTGTATACCAAAGAGATCATAAAAATGGGAAAAGGACCCACATGTGCAAAAATATAGCAGTTCTTTTTGTAGTGGCCACAAACTGGAAATGGAGGGAATGCCCATCAATTGGGAAATAGCTGAGCAAATTGTGATACATGAATGTAATGGAATACTACTACGGTATAACAAATGATGAATAGGTGGACTTCAGAAATACCTGGATAGACTAATATGAACTGATGCTGAGTGAGGTGAGCAGAACCAGGAGGACATTACACACAGTAACAGCCACAATATTCTAGGACTGTTTTCATAGACTTAGTCCCTCACAGTAATGCAAGGACCTAAAACATTTCCAAAGGACTCATGATGTAAAATGCCATCTACACCACAGAGAGAACTATGGAGTATGAATGCAGAATGAAGTAGACTGTTTTCTCTTTTGTTATGCTTTGTTTTGTTTTTTTCGTGTTTTCTCCCATTTATTTTCATTCTTCTATGCAACATGACTAATGTGAAAATATATTTAATATGGCTGTATATGTAGAGCTCACATAAGATTGCATGCTGTCTTGGGAATGGAGAAGGGGAGGGAGGGGGAAAAAATTTGGAACTCATGGAAGTGATTGTTGAATACTGAAAACAAATAAATTAATAAATTTAGGGGGGGAAGAAAAAAGAATCAGACAAATTTTTAAAGAGAATGATATAAAAATTCAGTGAAGAAAATAATTCCTTAAAAATTAGTATTAGACAAGTGGAAGCTAATCATTCCATGAAATATCAAGAAACAGTAAAACAAAAAAAAAAAGAATGAAAAAGAAAAGAAAACATAAAAAGAGAGAAAGAAGGATAAACAGAAGAAAACAGGATAAAGGAGAGTGCACAGTTAGTAATCATAACGGTGACTATAAATGGAATGAATTCAACCATGAAATGGAATTGAATAGCACAATGGATAGAAAATAGAATCCAACCGTAAATTCTTTACAAGAAACTCTGGAAAAAGAGAAACTCCAAGTTAAAAAAGGAGCTGGAACAGAATCTATTATGCTTCAGCTGAAGTAACAAAGGCAAGGGTAGCAAACATGATCTCAGACAAAACAAAAGAAAAATAGACCTAATTAAAAGAAATAAGCAGAAAGATGTAGTCTTGTTAAGAGGCACCATAGACAATGGAGTACTGTCAATACTAAGCATGTATAAACCAAATGGCATAGCTTCCAAATTCTTAAAGATAAGGTTAAAGAAATTACAAGAGGAAATAGTAAAATTCTACTAGTACTATAAAATAAATAAGAAATTCGTTATTGAGATGAATAGAATCTTAGAAAAGTTAGCTATGACAGGCCTCTGGAGAAAATTAAATGGGAATAGAAAGGAGCATATATTTTTCTCAACTGTATCTGGCACCTTTACAAAAATTGACCATGTATTAGGACATAAAGACCTAACAACTAAATGTAGAAAAAAAAGAAATATTAAATGCACCCATTTTGGCCACAATACAGTAAAAATTATATTTAGAAAAGGGCCATGGAAACATAGATTAAAAATTAATTAGAAACTATATTATCTAATCCTAAGGAATGTGTAAGTCAAAGAACAAATTACAAATAAAAAATAATTTTATTAAAGAGAATGACAACCATGAGAAAACATACTAAAAATTTCAGGAAGCAATCAAAGCAATACTTAAGGGAAAATGTATATGTTTAAATGCATACATCAATGAAAGAGAGAAAGAACAGATCAATGAACTGAGTGTGTAACTAAAGAAACCAGGAAAAGAACAAATTGGAAATCCCTAATTAAAAACCAAAATACAAATCCTAAAAATGAAAAAGATTAACAAAATTGAAAGTAAAAAATAATACATTGAAGTAATTCATAAAAACTAGGATCAGGTTTTATGAAAAAAATAAAATAGATAAACCATTGGTTAATTTCATTTTTAAAAAAGAGAAAACCAAATTACTAATATGAAAAAAATGAAAAGGTGAAATGAGCCACCAATGAAGATGATGTTAAAGCAATTAGGAATTATTTTGTTTATTTATATGTCAATAAAACTGGCAATCTAATTGAAACGAATGAATATTCACAAAAATATAACCTGCCCGGATTAACAGAAGAGAAGATAGAATACTTGAATAATAATATTTGAGAAAAAAGAAATTAAATAAGGTATCAATGAATTCCCTAAGAAAAAACTCTCCAGAACCAGATGGATTTATAAGTGAAACCTACTAAACTTTTAAGGAATGATTAATTACAACACTACATGTGCTATTTGAATAATAACTACAGACAATATAAAATACTTACAACTCTACCTGCCAAGGCAAACTCATGGACTGTATGAACGTAGTTATAAAACATTCTTCACACAAATAAAGAGAGAGCTAAACAACGGGAGAAACACTAAGTGCTTATGAATACACCAAGCCAAGATAATCAAAATGTCAGTCCCACCTGTTAATTTGTATTTTCAGTGCCAATCCAAACAAACTGCTGAAGAATTATTTTATAGAACTAGAAAAAAATAACTTTAAAAATTCATCAGGAAGAAAAGAAGGCCAAGAATACCAAGGAATCAGTTTTAAAAAACGTGAAGGAAGGCAGCATACTAATATTAGTTTTGAAACTATATTACAAAGGGGTAATCATGAAAACAATCTCGTACTGACTATGAAATAGAATAGTGGATCAGTGAAATAGATTAGGTACACAACACACAGTAGTGAGTAACCATAGTAATCTAATGTCTGATGAATCCAAAGACCCAAGCTTTGGAAACAAGAACTCAATATTTGAGAAAATTTGCTGAGAAAACTGGAAAGTAGTTCAAAAGAAACGAGGCATAGATCAATATTTCACACCACATACCAAAATAAGTTCAAAATGAATGATTTAGACATAAAGGATCATATCACAAGAGAACTAGGGGAGTATGGGAAAATGTACCTGTCAGATTTGCACATAAAGGAAGAGTTTAAAACCAAACAAGAGACAGAAAATATCACAGGAAAGAAAATGAGTAATTTTGAATACATGAAATTTAAAAGTTTTTGCACAAATAAAACTAATGCAGTCAAAATTAGAAGTAAACAGGAAAGTGAGGGGAAATTTTATAGTAAGCTTCTCTGATAAAGGTCTCATTTCTTAAATGCATAGGGAATGGAAACAATTTTATAAGAATAGCCATTCTTCAGTTAATAAATGGTCAAAGGATATCAAAAGGCAGTTTTCATAAGAAGTCAAAGCTATTAACAGTCACACAAAAATATACTCTAAATCACTAGTGATTGGTTTAGAGAAACACGAATTAAAATAACTCAGGTACCACCTCAAACCTAACAGATTGGCAAACATAACAATACAGGAAAATGACAAATGCAAGAGGGGATATAGAAAAGTTGAGGCACTTATGCATTGTTGATGGAGTAGTGAACTAGTCCAACCATTTTGAAGAACAATTAGGAACGGTGCTCAAAGTTACAAAATTGAGCATGTCTTTTGACGCAGTAATACCACCATTAATTCTGTATTCCAAGGAGAACAAGAAAATGGAAAAGGACCAATTTAAACAAAACTATTTAGAGTAGTTCTTTTTGTGGTAGCAAGGAATTGGAAATCAAGGGGATGCCCATCAATTTGGGAATGACTGAACAAGTTGTGCTTTTTGATTTTGATGGAATGCCATTATGCTATACAACATGATGAGCAGAAAATTCTACAAAAAATACATAAATTGATTAAAATTAAAGTGGGAAGAACCAGAAGAACATTGTACACAGTGATAGCAATATTGCAAGGATGACCAACTGGAAAAGAATTTTTTATTTGACCAAGACAATGATCCTACACAATTCCATAGGACCTCTCATGAAAAATGTTATCCACCTCCAGATGTAAAACTGACATACAACTGCACGTTGAAGTATACTCTTTTTAATCCCTTTATTTTTGTTTTGTGTTTGCTTTTATATTTTTTATAAATTTTAAAATTTATTTTAAACTTAAATATATATTAAGAAAAGAAAAAAAATAGCCATGTGCGCAGCAGAACATGAGAGGGTTCAATATAAAACAATAAATTTCTATTTCAAAAAAACCTATGTAATAAATACTACACATTGTTTTCAAAGATTCCCAGCTTTTCTTGGCTTGCTTGTAGGTTTTCTTTTGTTCTCTGTTGTGTACTTTTTACTTTATTTTTTCCCTCCCTCTCCCCTCTCTCACCTAAAAGAAGGCTATAATTAAGTTCAGCTAGATATACATAGATATCTCTAAACATATGCATATATACACTCCTACATATATATGTAGGACCATAGTATGTCTATTTTGACTTCTGTTTCTCTGAAGGTGGATAGCATCTTCCTTCAAAGGAACAAATCTTTCCATATTTTTTTCCTAAATCAACTAGCTCATCATTTCCTACACCACAGCAAGATCCCAATTCAATCACATCCTGTCTGAGAGATTGTCTATGAAAGCTTTTTCCCAGTTTTCTGCATTCTTTCTATTCTTGCCTAACAAAGGTTTTATTTATACAAGAAAATTTTAATTTAAAGTAGTTGAAATTACCCATATTTACACTTCAACAATGCTGTCATGTTCTAAGTGTTTTCTTTTGCAACATGCCCAATATGGAAATATATTTTGCATGACTTCACATGTGTAATTGACATAATATTGCTGGCCTTCTCAAGGAGTAGAGGAGGTTTGGGAGGAAGAGGGAGAATTTAGAACTCAAAACTTTAAAAGAATGCTGAGGAATATCTTTATATACAATTGGGTAATAGCTAATTAAAAATGTTTTAAAACAATAATCTGCAAGGACACTTTTCTTTGAGGCTTCTGAGAAAGAGGAGAGAATGGATACAGAGAAAAATCACTTGTCAGAGAAGGGGCAAATCAAGGGAGGCCATCTGATGATATGAATTTTTTCATTCAAATAGATTATGAGAATAGTATTTAAAGAATCATGGAGAGAAAGGGAATATGTTCTATAGTCAAATAAAGAAAAGCTCCATCAAAAAAAGACAAAAGCAATTTGATCTCCAAACTAAATGGAAACAGTCTTCTTTTCACCCCAATGGCTTTTCCAAATTTTTCATCCTTCCTCATACTTTCCATGATCAATTTTCCCATACTCTCTGCTGAGGACCTTGCATCATATTTTTCTAAAAATAAATTGAGACCATTTGCCAAAAGCTCTCTCTTCTCTTCTCTTCTTCTCATCTCACCCAGATGTTTTTCCCACTTCACCTCTATCTCTCATGAAGATATTGCCTTTCTACTTACCAAAGCAAACGCCTCTATGCTCATACGTGATTCCATTAGTCTCTTTTCTCTATCATTTCCATTCTCTCACTCATCTTCATGGTCTTCATATTTATGATTATTTCCCTGATGCCTACAAACACAACCATGTCTTCTCTATTCTCAAAAATTTATTATTTTATGTGTCCAACCTCCTCCTATATGACTCTCTCTTTTTGTCTATATACCTTGACAAATCCTTCTATAAGAGGTGCCTCTAATTCTTTTTCTCTCATTCTTAACTCTGCATTTCAGTTTCTAACTTGATTATTCAAAAGAAACTACTCTCTCCAAAATAACTGATAACCTGCTAGTCACAAAATGTAATGTTGAGTTTTTCCCCTCAATCCTCAACCTTCTGGGCCTCTCTGGAGCCTTTGATACTGTTGAGCCCCCTACCCTGATCTTAATATTCTTTTCTTTCTAGATTTTGTTTTCTCTCTCCTTTCTAACCACTCCTTAGTTTGCTGAATTCATATTCAGATTGTGCTTGCTAGCCATGAGTGTCTCCAATGGCTCTGTCCTCAGTCCTCTTCTCTTGTCTCTCTATATTATATTGCTTGGTGATCTCATTAGATCTCATGGATTCAATTTTCACTTCTATGCACATCTGTTTATATAGCCTCCCTCTCTCCTAACCTCCATTTCTACATCTCCAGCTACCTACTGGACAACTTAAAGTTATTTTGTAGACATCTTAAACTCAGCATGTCCAAAGCTGAAGTAATCATCCTTCTTCTAAAACCCTTGTCTCTTCCTAACTTTTCTACTGCTGCCAAGAGTGCCACTATTCATTCAGGCTTGAAGTCTAGGCATCATCCTGGACTTCTCCTTCCCTTTCACTCTCCATGTCCAATCTGTTGCCAAATCTTATAAAGTCTATCTTCGCAGATTCTCTCATTTACATTCCCTTCTTTCTTCTGACATTGCCACAACCCTGGTGCAGGCACTCATCACCCCTAGACTAAAAGACTAAAATGAAGGTTTTCCATATCCATATATATATATATATATATATATATATATATATATATATATATATATATATATATATATATATGTGTGTGTGTGTGTGTGTGTGTGTGTGTGTGTGTGTATGTGTGTGTGTGTATATGGGTATGTATGTATACATATACACATTATATACACACACACACATACATATACATGTATATAAAAATAGATGTTACTTGGATCCTGAGATACAACTAATAAATAGATGTAGAGAAGAATTTTATATATGTGTGTATACCTATTTGTGTCTAATGGTAGCTATCTTCTCTAGGGTGGGGTGGGAGGGAGAAAAAAGGGAACAAAGACATTTACACAATAACTGCTATATTTAGAGGGAATAGCAATTTGTATACAGTAGATTTGCAGTTTCGTGTGTAATCATCTTTTTTTATTGTGCTGTTACAAAAGTGATTGCTTTGTTCTGTGAATTGAAAATAAAATATATTTTTTAAAAAAGCAATAGCCTGCTCATTAGCCTTCCTTCTTTAAGCCTCTCCACACTATCTTTCATTTGCTACTCAATTGTCAAAGTGATAACTAAAGTGCAGATGTGATTATGTTACCTTCCTACTTAAAAATTTTCACTGGCTCCCTATTCCCTCTAGAATCCAATGGAAAATCTTCTGTTTTGATTTTAATCTTTTCATTATCTGTCCCTTTCCTAGTCTACTTTATTCCCCTCCACATAAACTGTCATCCAATAACACTGACTTTCCTGATGTTCCTGGCACAAGATATTCAATCTCTCTACTGAATTTTCATTAAATGTCGTCTATTCTTAGAATGCACTCTCTCCTCCTCTCCATCTCCTAGTTTCTCTGAATTCCTTTAGGTCTCAGTTAAAGTCCCACCTTCTGTAAGAAGCCTTTCTGGTTCTCCCTTAGTCAGCATTCATTTAGTGATTATCTCCAGTTTATCTTATCTGTGTCTTTCTCATTCATAGGCATTTGAATGATGTCTCCCTCATTAGAATGTGAGCCCTTTAAAGGATGGAATTGTTTTTGCCTTTCTTTGTAACCCTAGAACTTAGCATAGCATCTAATACAGAATAGTCATTTGACAAATGCTTGTTGATAGCATCCTTTTCAGTAAATTAAATTTCATATTCTAGACATCTGACCAATTCTCTTTAATGCCAAATGTCACTTTAATGTAATAACTACATTATTGCAAACCTATGGGTCAAAAATCTAACCAACTTTGTTGTAGGATCATTAATCATCTGATGATTGTTAGGCTCTGTGGAAATGTAATTTTAATATGACTAATTAGCTATTTTCTATTTTAAACCATCTACCACTCATGCCCAAACTTCATCATGACATGAAATTGACCTGGGGTTCTTAAAGGCTGTATCCAGAAAGCATAAGTTCAGGTAGGCCCCATCAAAGTAAAAAGATATTGAGTATGGGGCCAATTATGGGACCATGATCTGAGGGCTAAGTTCAAAGAACCTTAGGAGAAGTTTGGCCACAGAGTACTGAATTGTTCAGACACGGCAATATTTTTGGACATTGTCAATAAGGGAATTTGTTTTAGTTGACTATTCTCATTTGTTATAAGTAAATCACTTTGGTTTTTTCTCAATGTTGTCAGAGGTGAGGGGAGAGAAAATAGATTTCTACTTATTAAAAAAATAAAATTTAACTCAAAAAAACTCTCAAAACCTACTCACCTTGTAATCAAAGGGTGGCAATCAATTCAATGGTGGGGTGGAGCATAGCCACATCAATAAAATTACAGAACTCCCAAAGTATTGAAACACTTAGGATCACAGAAGTCTTCTTCTGAGTAAATCTTTTAAGATGAAAGGATGTTGTTGGATTTCTTTTTTTCCATTCCACATATCTCTTTGCTATAACAGGATGCTTTTCAAATAGTATAAGCACTATGGTGATAAAGACTATAATGATACAGAGACAGAAAGGAGGCCCTTAGCTAACATTATAATTGCACAACTCTAATGGTATTAGATGTTAATACCTCACGAGTCACATTGGCAGTTGTTGTTCTCTGACTTAGAAGAACCTGTTTCACATTGGATGAGAATTAACACATAAACAAGGTTTCCCCTCCTCCCTATCACAGACTGTCCACTCTGGTCCAGTTACTCTGTCCACCATCACCTGAAAACACTTTGCTTATTTCTGTCCCCATTTCTTTGTGTATGCTATTCCCTAACACCTAACATGTCCTCCCTATGCTTTTTGTGTATCGAAATCCTACCCATCTCCCAAAACCCAGCTCAGGTCCTAGCAGTTCTGTGAAATTTTGTCTGACCATTGCAACTCATGTTAATTTTTCCTTTCCACTAAGAACTAGCCTATACTCCAATCCTTCATTTACCATACCAGCCAGGTAGTTCCCTTACTTGTGCCCATTTGTGACTCACGTCTGGCTATACTTTGAGACCAGTTCCCAATCTTCCTATATGTAGAGAGTCCTTTAGGTATACAGCTGTTGGCTCAGTATTTTCCTCTTCCCTTGCTACTCATAGCCCATAACCACTGCTCAGCCCCCTTAGCTTTGTTTCTGGGCTCTATTTCCTGTGTACTATACTCAAAATCTCCCTATTTCTTCAAGTCTTGTCCCGCTTGATAGTTGACAAATTACCTGCCTCTGACGTCTGTTGTCTGGCTCGCTCCTGCATCTACCTTCTGTAGGATCCTTTTTCCCTGGCTTAGATTCCTTAGTTCTGATTTCTCTTCATACGTTCACACAATGCTAGCTGCTAACAAACCACCGACTATCTATAACACTTAGCTTGATGCTGACTTCTGTCATTCTTAACTGTTTTCATGTGTTTCACGTGTCCCCTTCACCCAGTCTGGTTGTAAGCTACTTGAGGACAGAGAGCTTTTTTATCACCCAGTGTCCAGCACATTTCTGTATATGTGTTGTTGTTGTTGTTGTTTAGTAGTTAGTCCTGTCTAACTCTCCATGGCCCCATTTGGGGTTTTCTTAGCAAAGCTACTGGAGGGGTTTTTCATTTCCTTCTCCAGTTTATTTGACAGATGAGGAAACTGAGACAAACAGGGTTAAGTGACTTACTCAGTGTCATAGAGCTGGGAACCCAGGAAGATGAGTCTTCCTGAATCCAGGCCCTGCACTCTATCCACTATGCCACCTAGCCACCCCCTAGGTACATAGTAAGATCTTATTGAATACCTGTTGATTGGCTTGATATGATATGACAGAGTGGGGAAAGACTGAAGGTCAAAGCACTTGAGTCTCAAGTCTGGCTTTATCTACTAACTTGCCTTGTGTGTCATTGAGTAAGTTGTTTAATCTCTCTAAACCTGTTGTATCACCTAGAAAATGGGGGAAGAGGATAGACTGGAAAATCTTTGACTTCCCTTATAGTTTTAAATATCTAAGTTTCTGTGGATTTGGAAATATTCAGATGCCCAAGACATATATAATTAAAGTTCAGCATCAACATGAGGCCAAGATTTTTGTATCACAAAAATTCAGTATATGGACTCAGATGAGATTTAAATGGCTTAGAGTATTTCCCTTATCTTTTCCTCTTATACATCTAAAGATGATTTATGTTTTATTGGTCTACAAAAGTGCAATAAAAATGTGGAGAAGTAGAAATTCAACAACAAATTCAATTCATCAAACATAAGTTCTCACTGAATGCAAAGCACTGTGGCATTGGGGAGGCAAAGATGTAAGGTAGCAAGCTCATTGCATTCATAATGGATGGGTAGATTGATGGATAGATAGGTAGATATACATATAGATAATAGATAGAATATACTGACAGATCTCTATGTATATATATATATATATATATATATATATGTGTGTGTGTGTGTGTGTGTGTGTGTGTGTGTGTGTGTGTATGTGTGTGTGTGTATACACATATTTTTTTCTAATTTCTCTTCCTATGACCACATAGTGCTTGCCACTAACAGACCACTGACTTTCTGTAGCACTTAGCTAGATGCTGCCTCCTGTAATTCCTAATTGTTTCCATGTGTTTCATTTGTCGCCTTTGTTCAGTGTGATTGTAAACTACTTGAGAGAGTGAGTGTGTGTGTTTGTGTGTATGTGTGTGTGTATGTGTGTGTACAGATATACACACAAGAGAGAGATTATACTCCTCTCCCCACGTGCCTTGAAACTAGATTCTTCCAGGGAACTCACTGGGTAAATTAGAGGGCACAACTGCTACAACGACAAAAATATAATAACCCTCCACCCTGAGAAGGTAACAATCTGCTCACCCTTCTCTGGACACTCTCAAGTTTATTAAGGTATTTTCTGAAATTCAGTGACCAGAACTGTATATAATACTCTGCCTGTGATAAAGCCAGAGCAAAATATGGCAGGACAATTACATCCCTAAATTATAGGCATCTTGCCTCTCTTAATGAAGTACTAGGTTAAGTTTTATTGAATTCTATAATAGTTGATATAGAACCCAAGACTCCAGTTACCGAATATGAAAGAGACATGGCTTGCCTCCATGGTTCCTGATTGATTTCCTTTTCCTGGTATCTGTTCCTTTTCATTTTAATCTCTCTCTTCCCCTCCTTCTTCCTCTCCCTCCCTCTCTCTACCCCCCCCCTTCTTACCTGGACTCTAGTGATTATCTTTTATATTAGTATCTCTCCTTGGATCTTTGGAGAAAAAACATTTTGAAGCAGAGTCCAAGGAGTACTTTGGCTCAAACCAACACCAGGACCTCTTTGAACAGGATTTTACTAAGCATCATCTAGGTAATTCACAAGAGTTATGAGGGGGAAGGAAAACTGAGAAACCCTTGCCCTCTCTATTAATTCAATGAGCCAAGCTGGGGAAAGTTGTCAGCTAAAAGCTAAATTAATTGATAACTTTGGGTTACCTAGTTACAGGACTTTCTAAATAAGTCCTTACCGTTTCCAAACAGCCCTATTGCATCAAAGAGAAAAGCCATAGAGCAGAAGGAATAGAATACATTTCATGTGTCAATATTAAGTACCTACTGTGTACAGAGTACCAAGTTAAGCACTAGGTACAATACAAGGACTCCCTAGCATCCAAGTGCTCACAACGTAGCAGGGAAATAAGATTTCTTTTAAAAATATGCTTCTTCATTAGGACAATTCAACCTTGTTTGAGCTGTAACCAGTCATGGGGCTATGAGGGACTAGACAAATGTCATCTTCAGCTGATAGGATGACAGGATATAGGAGCTGGAAGGGACTTCATATATCCCATTTGATAATTCTAATAGAATATATATACATATTGCTTTTAGGTTTAACATGTTTCACAAGTACTATCTCATTTGATTCTCATAACAACCCTAGGGAGGGAAGTGTTATCAACACCTCCATTTTAAAAATGAAGAAATTGAGGCAAATAGAAGTTAAGTGCCTTGTCCAGGACCATATAGCTAATACCTGAGGCAGAATTTGAACACAACCCTATCTGACTTTAAGTCCAGTACTCTTTCTACTATGCCATGTATTTTCCTGTGAAGAAGTCAAATAGGAAAACTTTGCTCTTCCAGTGACATAAAGAGTCATAGGTTTGGTTTAAAAGGCAAAGTGTAAATGCCATTTTGTTAATTGTGCCAATAACTCAGAAGAAAATTGCCCATTATGTAGCTCAGATGGCTAGGGACCAACAATCTACAAGTTTCAAAAGTATGAATACCTTCAGTTGGGTGAATACTGGCATTTAATAACAGAATATACAATTAACAAAATAGTGTGATAAACTTTGGATAGAAAGCTTGTATGCACTTAGAAGAGGACTAAATAACTGTTCATATTAGTATCCATCAAATTAATGACATGTATTTTAGATATTAGTATCCGGAATAACAATAGCTAGCAGTTGCACAGTACTTCAAGGTTGGCGAAGTGTTTTACATCCATTGCTTCATGGGATCCCCCTCATAACCTACCCCTATGCGTAGGCACTGTTGTTATCCTCATTTAACAAATGAGAAAACAGAGGCTGAAAGTGATTAAGTGACTTATCTGGCATCACACAGCAAAAAGTATCTGAGGCAAGAGTTGAACTCAGGGCTTCCTAAATGTCAAATCCATCACTCTACCCCATGTCACCTAGCTGCCTATCAAAAATGTTAGGATTTTTCCTGATTCTCAGAACCTGTGGAATAAGTGTAGTTACAAAGCAGGCTGTGCATGTATGTGACAGGTTATATAGAGAACAGAGACTGATTGGTTTGAAGGAAGTGCTGCATAGAAATGGGATGATGAGTTACGCACCTCCGAGCAGGCAGAGGGTGTAGGAGTCAGTGAATGGGAGTGGAAGGGTGTGTGAGGCACACATTGGACCACTGGGTATGGAACCCTAGAGGATTTGGTAAGAACAGGTCCAGAGGCTAGATGGACACAGGTGTGCTAGAGGGATGCTCCAAGGCCCCAAAATGAGAGTGCACTGACTGGGTCCAAAATGCTGGTCCCCACAGAGTGACTAGATTTGGGGCAGTTAGCATAACACATCTCTTGCAGATATAGATCATAGATTTAAAGCCAAAAGGTTTCATACAAGTAATATAGTCCTCCCCTACCCTAGCTTTATAGATGAGGAAAAGACTAACATGATTTGTCCAAATAGACATAGGGAATAAACAGGAGATCTTGGAGATGCAAAAATATCGTCTCTGATTCCAAACCCAGTGTTCTTTCCACAGGCTGTGTCTGATTGGCATGGTTCTGAGCTCCTAGTACCATCCATACAGGGAATAAAAACCCCAGAGGAGAAGAGGAAAAACAAGCTGACCCAAAGCTCACTGAGTGATTCAGCTGCCATATGTGAGTGGGTTGGCATCATAGCACAGTATGAGTTGTGACTATAAATTTATCAGACTGATTTTCTCGAATGGTTTGTGGAGGCATAGGAAAAGTGATAATCCCAGGGCCAGCCTGCAGCATGTCTCCCTTTGTAGCAACAGTACTTTCAGGACTGGTCAGTCAGACTTACCCCAGCAACTTGGACGAACCGAAGCCCCAACTTTGTGTCTGTGAGAAAATGAGTGATGATGAACAAACCTCTAATTCACTTGATGTGTCAAAAGACACTGAGCCCACAACTCTTCATCCATGAACCAGTATCTTCTAGGAACCAGTTAATTCCAGGAAAATTCCTACAAGGCAGGTGGGAGGGGGTGGTCGCCCTTCTTGAAAAAGGAAGATATAAGTCTCTGCTCCTTCACTTTTATCAGCATCTTACATCCTCTCTCATCTATGCTCCTCAAAAATAGGATGTCTCAAGGACTGACAACACGGCAAGAATTTTTGCAAATGCTTTTCTATGTTTCGATCTCTTTCACCTGCCACCCATCCTTCTTCAAAGTGGCTTGTCAAGGTAGCCCTGAAACCTGCTGCTGTTTTTCAGGGCTGAGAAGCAGTTTCTGACATTCTTGGCAACACGAAGCATTCCTAGCTGCTATCTCAGCTTTCCAGCTGGGACCAGAAGCCTTTCAGCACCAGGCTGTTGGCTCCCAGGCAAATCAAGTTGAAGTTGAGTCAACTCATTTATCTTTTTCTTTTCCTTTTTTTTTTTTAAAGAACTTCAATGGATTAGAGAAAAACTTTCATCTTCTTGCCAAGTCCAATGAAAAACACTTCTCATAAATCGAGCTGCTTTTGTCAAGTGTAAAAGTATAGCTATTCCTCCTTCTGGGGAGTAATATTTTCATTTCTCCATGTGCCCTTTACAGGCCTAGTTATAAAAGTACATATGGACATGAGAAGAAAAAACAGAATGAATAGGGCAGGACATGATATTTGAACCAAAGAATGCTGAAATGAGATTCCCCCAATTTGTCACCTACATCCCTTTAACTGAGCTGGTAGAGAGGCACAGGACTGTAAGGAGGAATATGTTGGGTACTGCATTCTAATACTCAATTTCTAATTCCTAGCAACCTTAGTCAACTCTAACAGTCTATAGCATATAGTCATAGATTCTCCGAATCTCCCAGATTTCAAATGACTTACCTATTTCCATAGAGCTGATAAGGATCAGAGGCAGAATTTGAACCTGATCTTCCTAACTCCAAGTTTAGCATGCTATAAACAAAGATAACCCTTCTTCAATCCAATGGTGCATTTGTAGAAGACTAATCAAGGTGTCTGATCAATTTTTTTCTTGATATATAATATTTTATTTGTTCCTTAATTATATGTTAAAATAAGTTTTTTACATTTTTTTTAAGTTTTGATTTCCAAATGCTATCCCTCCTCCCTGGGACAGTAAGCAATCAAATACAGATTATACTTGTGCAATCGTAAAACATTTCCATATTAGTCATTTTTTATAACAAGACTCATTTGGTAGGATTTAGGAGAAGTAAACATTTGATTATGTCACCATGTGGAAGGTGGAGGTAAAATTGCCCATTAGCACCCTATTGGGAAGGATTTCTCCAGACACCTCTTCTTTTTGCTCATTCACATCTCATTTTGAGGATAGAAGGTTCAGCCCCATGACTGGAGAATGTTTGAGATTCTGGGTTCCAATCTTTACCCTTTCATTTACTACCAGTGTGACTTTATCTCTTTAAGGCTCAGTTTTGCATGTCTAAAATTAGGGGGCTAGACAAAAGGATCCCTAAAGTTCATTCTACCTCTAAGTCTGACTGATTCAGGTTATTGTAGATCTGAACCATTCCTTTATTACTGGGTCTATAAAGGGAACCTTGGCACAATTCTGCCAAGTAAACTTGGGTCCTTGGTTGTGAAAAGAAAGCCTATACCTCTGTATATCCCTTCCCCTTCCCCAGCCTACCCCACTCAGGAATCTAGCACAGAATGGATAGGGGAAAAAAAATCAAGTTGTGATCCAATATGATTTCATCAATATAGCCCAAAAGGTGGTCATCACGAGGCATTGGCACAGCCCCTCAATCTTCAAGATGGCACCTGTGGAGAGGGAAACTGCCTCTTTAAGTTGTGGGACTCTGAACCCTAGTCTTTTCAAAGAACATCCAAGATCCCTGGACTGAGGGCTGACATACAGTCCTCAATTTAGGAGAGCAGCAAGGGACTGATCCTTAATACGGAGGATCCTTAATATGACTTGACTCTCCACTATTCCTAGGAGTTATTCAGATGTTCTAGATCTAATGGGAAAGGGATTGCCTCTCCAACAACCTCAAATCTATTTCCTTTACAGAGGAAATTCAGACTCACATAGTTGTAGCGTAAGACTGGAGCTTGTTTTTATCCCTGAGATGGAAAGTGGAACTCACCATATTAAATAGCTGCCTCTTTCATTAACCTCAAGTATGGTTCCTTTATGAGGGTAGATCACTTCCCAGAAGAATTAGAAGCTGCATCATGTGTGTACATGCATGTATGTATAAATATATACACACATGTGTGTATGTAGGCATGTATGTGTGTATATATACATATGTGTGTTATGTTTATATGCACGTGTGTGTGTGGTTCATAAGTACCAGGCATTGTATAAGCCTTTTTTTTTAAATTAGGTATGTTGGACCTATATGACCTCAGAGTTCTCCAGATACACATTTTACGTTGAATAGGAAAGAAAGAGATTGAAAAGAAGATAAGCATGCATTCATCAACTATAGAAAACTTTATAAATAACTAAGAAACCCAAGGATAGATATTTTGGTTTTCTGAGAATCTAGCAAAGGTCAAGAAAAAAGGTACATTCCAGAGTGGAATTTGTGTGCCACAAATGAGCCCAACTGGTGTCAGAGATATTCATAAGCTCCATGGATTTTTTGGATTCTTACATCATTGCTTTTATTCCTTCCTTTCCTTTGTCAAAACCTGCTCTTAAGAAAGGATCTAATATTAGCCATGTGCTGTGAGTTAAAGGATTTGTTCGCTAGTGAAGTAATTCTTAGCATCCGTGAACAGAAAGTGGGACTTCAATATTTGTGAGGGGAAGGGCAGGTCCTTGACATCATAGTGTATAGGTTCTCTCATAAACTACCTACAGGGGCAGGCTTGTTTAATAATTGATGGCCAAAGTTCCATTCAGACCTCTAACAAATGACTACTTTGGTGATCACTACAAAGAAAAAAAGACAATTTGTAATGCACTAAACTTAAAAGTTTTTGATGGATACAATCAATGCAGTTAAAATAAGAAAAGAATTTGTCAATTAGAGGAAAGCATCAAATGACTGAGAAAATCTGACATCCCAGATATCTAGTGAATTGACACAGAAATATAACAAGAGTTACTCCCTAATAATTAAATGAGCAAATAATATGAACAACTCTGAAAAGAAGAATCACAAACTATATACAACCATATGGAAGATTGATCCTATTCACTAATAAGAGAAACAAATTAAAACAGTAGGGTATTCCAACATCCATGAAATTGGAAAAGATAAAAAAATTAGAAATATTTCATGTGGGAAGGGGTGTAGAGAACTATTACATACAACACTAACATACTGTTGGTGGAGATATGAATTGATACAGCTATTCTGGAAAGCAATATGTGTCAGAAAAGTCACTAAATTGTCATTAACCTTTGACACAGAGAAATCCATAGGGCATATGCTCCAAGATCCTGTTTGTGCCAAGATATTCATAGTAGTGCCACTTGTGGTAGAAAATAAAATTAGAAAGAGAGTTGGTATCCATCAATGGGGAAATGCCTGAACAATTTGCAGTACATGAGTGTAATGAAATATTGTTGCTGTCATAATTCTTGACAAATATAAGAAATTCACAGAGATATAATAGCTACATAAAGTGAAATGGCAGAATTGGGAAAACAATATGCACAATAATACAATGTAATATAATAGTATAAACAGGTGGTACAATGGTATAAAAGAATAAACAAAAAGAACATTAAAATAAGCTGGACGCTAAGTAATTGTGAGGATCTGTGTTGGCCCTGGGGAAAAGATAAGGAAATTCATCTCTTTCCTTTTGGTTAGGGGGTCGAGGAGTAAAATACTGCCTATATTGTTAAGATACTCACTATGTTGATGAATTTTCAATAAATCTTACTTGCTACAAAGGAAATTTCATTGTGCTGTCGTGAAAACTGGGGCTGTCTGGAAATAAGTGTTACAGAAAAACAAAAGATATTAATTGGGTATTATTTTTAATCTTATAAGGGCCCAAATTGTACCCTAACTGCATTTTCATTAGTGTCACTGTCTTATACAAGCTGTCAATGAGCATAAAGTCAGTCAGTGTCAATTTTAATTGACAGCTACATGGCATAACAGATTAGATCTATTCTGTATAGTTTCAGAGGTTAACTTTTTCAATGCACTTGTTATGAGTTATAGTTATTTGTAGAACTATTATTTTTACTGTTGAGTCATTTTTCAGTCGTGTCTGACTTTGTGACCCCAATAGAATTATATTAACTCATAATTAGAAGAGAGCTTAGAGGCAATCTATTCCAGCACATTCATGAATGGGAAACTCCTTCATAATATCTTAAATGTAGTCATCCTATCTCCACTGGGGTATACCCTCAAAACCTCATGCCTGGACTTTTGGAATAGCTTACTGACTGATTTCCTTGCTGCCAGTCTCTCACATTAGGGAGAGAGGGAGAGCTCGAAGCCTCCACTCAGCTGTCAAAGTGGTCTATCTAAAGCACAAGTCTTAACACATCATCCCTCTATTCAACCAATTTTCTGTTGTCTCCAGGATCAAATACAAAATCTTCTGTTTGGTTTTTAAAGTCCTTTATAGACTGCCCTCTGCCTGTCTTTCTCAATAGTAATTTTTTCTCTTTTACCCAGGAACATTGAGGGTCTTCTCCAAATCTGATTGTTTTTGTTTTTGTTTTATTAAAGGGGCCATCCCTTGAGCAACTACTTAAAGAAGCCTATTCAATGAATTGGTGTATCTTACTCAAAGTGAGAATGCTCTAAGACCTTTGCCTGAAAGGGCCAGGGTCTCACATTGCATCCTGGACCATCTCCAGTTGTCCTGATGAATATCAGGCCACTGGACCCAGATGGCTCAGGAGAAGAAAGTGAAGCTGGTGACCTTGTACAGCCCTCCTTCACTCAAATCAAAGTCAACTGCAAGTCATGTCATCAATCCTTTATGTCATGGTCCTCTTCAAGAATGAAGGACAAACACATAAGATTGGCCCCTTCCTGTCTTTCTCATTCTTACTCTTTATACCTTCACTCCCTTTACAAACTCTACACCCAGTAACACTAGTATCCTTTCGGTTCCTCACACAAAATACTCCAAATCTCCATTTAAGTATTTTCACTGATTGTCTCCTATGCTGGAAACTCTCCTTCTCCACTTCTACCTCCTGGCTTGCTTCAAGTGTCAGCTAAAATCTCACCTTTTACTTTTCATACTTCCTCCCACCCCCAGTTTAATTCTAGTTCCTTCCTTCTGTTGATTGCCTCCAATATCCTGTTTGTACAGAGTTGTTTGCATGTGTTCTCCCCCATTGGACCCTAATTTCTTTGAGAGTAGGTACTGCTTTTGCCTTTCTGTGTATCCTCATGTCATAGAATAGTGCCTGGCACATAGGAGACATTTGAATGCTTTTTGACTAATCAGCTAACCCTATTGGGGGAACTTTGAGTAAAAGGAAACTCATTACCTTCCAAAGCAGTCCATTGCCCATTTAGCTCTTATTATTGGGAAGTATATTTTTATAAGAAGATAAAAATCTTCCTTCCTGAAGTTTTCATAGATTGCTCCTTATTTAGCCCTCTGGGGTCATAAAGAATGTCTAATCCCTTTTCAACACAAAAATCCTTCAGATACTTGAAGACCTATATTACACATTGCTCCCTCCAAACAGACTTTTTCACAAATTAAAAATGCCCATCTTCAACTAATCCTTGAATGGCATCATTTTCAATCTCCTCATTGTCTTCTTTTCACCAAAAAAACTCTAATTTATCTGAGTCTTTTCTAAAATATGGTGAGCAGTATATAACACAATACTCCAGATGTTGTCTGATCACTGCAGAGGATAAAAGGGAATTCTCATAATGTTAATGTTAAATGTGTAGGAGATATCTCTATTAATGAAGCCTATAGTCAAATTAGTTTTGGTTTCTGTGTCAAAATATTAGTTCAAATTGAGTTTGCATTCCACTTAAACCTTCAAATCTGTCACAGGAATTTGTGTCTACCACTTAGTACCTTATCCTTTTCTTACTGAATTTTACCCAAGTATAGTATTTTATACTTACACATTTATGATTTTATCTTTCTAGATTTGACCAATCACTCCAGTTTGTTGAGATCCTTTTGAATTATGATTCTGTCATCAAGTGTGTTATGAAATCTCCCACCTTTATGTTACATAAAAATCTGAGGAAATTTTATTTTGAATCACTGAAATGTTAAGCAAAGTATGTCTAAAGACAGATCCCTTGAGTGCTTCAACAGACATCTCTGAGCTGATTTTGTTCATTAAATGCTACTCTTTGGGTCTTGTCATTCATTTATTAAATATTGTCATCTCTTCTTGGCTCAGTTTGACTCAGGATAATCTCCTTGTAACTTAGATTTGATATTAAAATAAAATGAGACAATCATAGGTCATCTAGCAGTTTGACCAATAAAGAAGGAAGGTGTTTTACTTAGCCATAGTAAGAGGATATTCAATACAAATAGGCATAGGACATTTTTAATTTAGTTGAGTCTAAAGACGAGTTGAACATCATGATATGCCATACAAGCTTCAGATCATCAGGTCTCCCCATATCTCCCATCCAGCTCCTCAAGTCTGCTTTGTAATCAGAAAGAGATGTCAACAAACTGAACCTTTAGTCCCAAGTACAAAACAAGATTTGAAAATGATAATACCTTTTAAGGAAAATTAGCCTAATTTGCATGGGAAAAGGATTGGGTTATTGTTCCTACCACACCATCTATCCCATCTCTCAACACTGTTTACAGTATCCTGTGGAAGATATTATCGAATGCCTTTTTGAGACCCAGTTATGATAACTCTACAGCATTTCTCTGAGCCATTAGTCTATTTGCCCTGTCCAAAACAGAAATGAGTTTAGTGTGGCATAAACTGTTCTTGAAAAATTCATGTTCATGTGTAATAACTGCTTCTTTTTCTAAATGTTCACAAGACATACCTTTAATGGTACATTCTAAAAATTTTCCAGGATTCAATTTCAAACTCACGGACTTTTAGTTTGAAGACCATAACTTCTTCCATTAAAAAAAAAATTGGATGACATTTACCCACCTCCAGTTCTGTGATTCCTTCACATTCTTTATCATTTTTTAAGGTCACCAACTGTCACTAAACAATCATGGGCAAAAGCAACCTGAGATAAGTTGCTGACTGAATTCACTAAGGTGCTTTCTTGCCATCTCTTTACTTATCTTATGTCTTACTCCCTATTGATCATTTTTAATATCCTCATTTGCAGATAACAGAAAAAGAAAAAAGAAAAAAGCTCTTCTTCATGGACTTTTACACTTGCTCTATTCATGCCAATCAATAGTTTTCACTATACTTTTTTTTAAATTTTCCTCTCACTTCCAATATGTTTGTTACAATCCTCTTTTTTGTCTTTTGATTTCATCAACAACATCAATGCATTATGAGCTTTAGCATTCATGGAAGTATTAATATTTAAATCATTCTCAACTACCTTTCTTAACATTCAACTTCTAATCATGCCTTTCTAAAATACTTGAAAGATAAAGAAAGAAGAAGAACTATAGACACATCATTAATGAATATCAATTCAAGAATTGTAAATAAAGTTCCAGCAAAAAGAATGTAATAATTTACCCAAAAATTATTCACTATGGTCAATTTGGATTTATACCAGGAAAACAAAGATGGCTCAGCATTAGGGAAACACACTAAAAGTCAAAACATCCACAATTCCTTGGTTATATCATTAGATCTAAAGTACAATATTTATCCTAAAATTACATCAAAGTACAATATTTATCCTAAAAATCCTAAAAAGCCTAAACATAGAAGAATGACTTTTAACCTGATATATCTGAAATCAAAAGCTAGTATTATATGTGTAGCACAGGCTTTGACAAATTCTCTCAAATTCCACTCACAGAGGCAAGTAGGATTCCTAGAGGACCACTGGTCCCCACTGGTGTACTTCCCCAACTGACTATCAGTACAAAAAAAATTCCCCTGCTCTAAACTAGAGACACACTCTTGCTTAAGTACATATAGAGTCCAGGAAAAGTGAGCTCAAGCACAGAGTACACATGACAGAAGAGTAATTCAGTTCTTGCTCATAGGAAGTCTTTTCCTTATTTTGTGAAATCCTCAAGAACTTGTCCTTAGGCATGGTGCAGCTAGCTTTCTATGAGAGTCCTTGTAGAGTTCTGAAGGTGACTTTTTCTTGGTACATCTAGTTTATCTTTGGATCCCGATGCAGGCATTGCCATTCATCACTGTAATTCTGGGAACATAGCTAGGATGCTAATGAGAATTCCAAATCCTTTAGCCTTTTGAAGTTCACAAGGTCAAGAGTAGACAAGGAGAGAAAGGCTCTCCCCTCCCCCTGAAGTTATTCTCTCCCAGAGGTTTAGCTAAAACTGCTTCCACCCCAGAACTGGCCTGATACTTTAATCCCCAGGTTCTGGGTTGGTTTACTATTTTATTCAAACCCTATAGAGCATGAGTGAGGCTCTTCAGCCAACCCCAGCACATTTCATAGATAGCATCACTTCATTTCATCCAATGGCTCTTATTCCTTCTTAATTTATAAAGGGCTTTTTCTTCACAGATGTGAATGTCTTTGATTGGTTGATCCTCACCTGATTAAGATAGTTATTCTAAGTGGAGTACAGGTGATTGATTGATTCAGTTGACCACCACACTTATATATGCAGTGGGGAAAACATTAGAATTGTTTCCAATAAATATAAGAGAAAAGCATAGATCATGTGGCTGTCAACTGACATAACTCTAGAAGTGAAAGCCATAGATGTAAGACAAAGCAAAGAATTTGAAGATATCCTGGGTAGGCAAAGAAAAGACCTATCCCAATATGCCAATGACATGATAGTTTGCTTAGTACATTCTACAAGATAAACAAATAAAGTAATTTAGGTGATAAATAGCTTCACAGTACAATATAAGATCCTCCCCTCCCCCCAACACACAGAATCAATAGTATTTCAACATAATAGTAATAAAATCAGAAGGAAATAATACAAAAGGGAGTCCCATTCAAAATAACTACAAAATGCTTAAAATATCTGACAGTCAATTTACCAAGGCAGAGGCAACATTGATATAGATACAATTACAGAATGTTCTTTAACGAAATAAGGAATGACTTAAATAACTAGAGGAATATTCAATGCTCATGACTGGACAATGTCAGTATATGTATATATCTGTATAGAGAGCAATACAAATCAAATTACTAAAGGGATACTTTATAGTGTAAGAAAAAATAAAAATTAAATTCATTTAGAGGAACAAAAGATCTCTAATCTCAAAGAAAAAATTTGGGTTCTTTGATGATTTTACTGTGCAAACACAAGAGTTTCTTTAGACAACCCCACTTTTGCTTCCTGGTAGACTAAGTTTCTTAGGAGCACAGAAAGCTTTCTTTTGGTCTTTATATCCTCAGACCCTAACGCAAGGTTTGGAACAGAGAAGGAACTTAATAAATTTTGTTGAGTTGAAGTTTTTATCAAAAGCATTTACATTCATATTATCACAACTTCATTTTTCAGAATGTCCCAATATTCATGGGCTAATTTTACCTCTGGAGTTACAAACCATGAGATCCTACCTATACCTTTCATGAACCCTTTGAAATCTCTTCAAAAAAACAGTTATGTGTCAGACTATTAAACGCTCACTATGAGTCAGATACTATGCTAAGTGCTGGGGATACAAATACAAGAAAAAAGGCTGTCAGTGCCTGTCCTCAAGAAGTTTACACTTTTAATAGGGGGAAGGGTAGCAACATACAAAAGGGAGCTAGAAAGAGAGAAAGGAAGTTCTCACAAAAGGTCATGGTGAAAAAGTCCAGCAAGTCAGAAGCAGAGCCCAGAAGTACAAAATGGAGTGGCCATTTCCTCCCTCCTCCTCCATTCCAGTTCTCATCATTCGCATCCCATCCCACACTAGGTATTCTTCGGTAAAAATCAAACCCTAAATAGTAGTTCACCTTGTTCCTTCTTCTGCCTTTTGAAAAGGTTAGTTATCATGAATGGAAGCCAAGAATTTATCAGCCATTATATGCTCGGAAGATATCTGAATAGTTGAAGTCCTCAGCACTAATATATTATGCCTCTGTGCCAGGGTTGTGATGTGTCTTGAACTCCTGGTCTCTCCTTCTGTCCAAGGGTTCTATAAGGTACTCCAAAGACAATATTGCTTAAATTTTTGCCACTGTTGATCATGACTCAGATGCTCTGCATCTTATTTCCCCCTTTTGTTCTCTGGGTTTGAGGTTTTATACACACACACATACACACACACACACACATGCACACACACATTTAAGTATGTATGATTTAATATATATGTGATATAATATATAAATATATATAATATGGGGCAGCTAGGTGGTGCAGTGGATAGAGCACCAGTGTAGGAGTCAGGAAGACCTGAGTTCAAATCTCACCTCAGACACTTGACACTCACTAGCTGTGTGACCTTGGGCAAGTCACTTAACCCCAATTGCCTCATCCTGGGTCATCTCCAATCATCCTGATGAATATCTGGTCACTGGATTCAGATGACTCTGGAGGAGAAGTGAGGCTGGTGACCTGCACAGCCCTCCCTCACTCAAAACAAAGTCGAGTGCAAGTCATTCCGTTATTTCTCTGATGGCATGGTCTCTTTGGCAATGAAGGATGAACACACACGCACATTTATATCATTTATCTGTGCATCCTGGGTCATCTCCAATCATCCTGATGAGTATCTGGTCACTGGATTCAGATGGTTCTGGAGGAAAAGTGAGGCTGATGACCTTGCACAGCCCTCCCTCGCTTAAAGCAAAGTCAAGTGCAAGTCATGCCATTATTTCTCTGATGGCATGGTCTTCTTTGGCAACAAAGGATGAATACACACATGCAATATATTCTACTAATCTTTTAATCTATTCTATTCCTTCTGAATTTTTATATGAAAATGGAGATTATATTAGACTTCTAGACCATAAGCTCCCTGAGGTCAGCAAATATATCATATCTAAATTTTGTGTCACCACATCACCTATTAAAGTACTCTTCACATAGTGCAAATTTAATTAACATTAAAAAATATGTAATTAAAATATTAGCAAGGAGATTATAGCAATATATCACAAAGATCATACATTATGACCAGGTTGGTTTTATGCCAGGAATGAAGAGCTGATTCAATACTAAGAAAAATTATCAGCATAATTGACCATATCAATAACAAAAACAACAAAAGTCATAAGATTATATCATTAAATGCAGAAAAAGCTTCTGACAAAAGACATCTATTCCTATTAAAAACATTAGAAAGCAAAGAATAAAACTGATCCTTTCTTAAAATGTTTTCCACTTTTTTAACTAATCTTGGCTACATTGATTTAATTGTATTAACAGCTTTTTAATTTGATGTAATCAAAATTATTTATTTTATATCTTGCAAATGTTCTCTATCTCTTGTTTATTCATAAGTTCTTATTCTATCAATAAGTCTGATAGGTAATGTATTCCATGTTCTGTGGTTTTCTTATGATATCCTCCTTTATATCTAGGTCAGGTATCCATTTTTATCTTATCGCAGTAAATTGTGTGAGATATTGATTCATATCCAATTTTTTTCAGACTGCTTTCCAATTCACCTCATTTTTGTTTATTAAATAGTATATTTCCATCCCCAAAGCTTAAATCTTTACATTTATTACATACAAGGTTACTACAACCATTACTAAAGCACAATGTAGGCTGACCTATTCACTATCCACAAGCCTTGACTACTTCAAGTCTTTGGACAATAGATACAATGAATTCCACTTCTCCTTTGCTCTTTAGTAGATAGTTAAGGAGCAGAGGGAGATCATGGCCATAAGATGCAGGCAGCATCACCTGTTCAGCATTTAACCTTAGTACAAAGTCTATTGTGAACCTCTAAATGGGTCTTTCAAATAGTAATCAAGAAATACTTCAGATTTCTTCCAATCTGTCTGGAAGAGGATGGCCTCTTCTTCAGTTACTCTATTTTCAGTTGCCTTAGTTTCCTATCAGTTAATTCACACAGCTAAAAGAACGGAGAGACGTAATTAAGCACTCAGGAATCATTCTTTTTTAAAGGAGCAGTTTTCCGAAAGAAAAATTATAATGGTCTTCAAATGACTTAAGGGTCACATAAGTGCAGCTCAGAGTGGGGAGGGGGAAATAGTTTGTTCGGTCACTAAAAGGGTTACAGAGCATATGTATTAAACACATAACAATGACTTCATAGCCAGAGTGCAGGAATAGAAAAAAAAAACACTGGTTTGATTCTTATTTCTGTATTTTGACCACTGACATAAAAAACTACAAAACACTATTTTATACATTGCCCTTAAAATGCTAGGTTCTAATACTAATAATTCTGACACTAATGAGCCATGGAACCTTGTGCTCTTTTCTCTACACTACACTTCCAATAGATTTCTTTTCTATAGAAGAAGTGGGGTGAGCTAGATGCTCTCTACTAGCTAACATTCAGGAAGAAAGACATATCCAACAATATTTCCCATAAAAATCTGGTCCTCCAACTTACATCAGTTTGGAATAGGGCATGATCACACTTCCTAGAGAGCTAGCCAACCAAAGAATGGACCCTGGTTTATGCAAGAAGACTAGAAAATGGAGCTTTATAGAAAGAGTTGTCTGTTCAATACGCAGGAACTGTGGAAACCAAAGTCATATGGAAGAGGATGGTAGTTTTGCAACACCTCTACTGAGTATGTAAGTCACATACTATTTTAACAGATAGTGAGTACTAACCCTAAAAAGATAGAAGTACTTGCCACCTAGCTACACCAAGAGAATTTCAAAAGCTGAATATGATTACAAAGTTCAATGACGGCTACGAGAGAAATATTAAACAAAAGAAAAAAAAACTTTGTCATCTCTCCTAGCCTCCAGAGTCATATGGATAACAGCCTTTTAGGAATCTCAAATTAGATGTCACTTCCATGTCTTGAACTCACCGTGTCTAAAAACTGAATTCATTATCTTTCCCCCCAAACTCTCTTCTATTCAAAAATTCCCTATTACTGTGGAGGACACTACCCGCCTCCCAGTTACCCAGGCTCACAATCTAGGTACCATTCTCAACTCTTCAATTTCTCTGACCCCTCCACATCCAATTTGTACCAAAGTTCTGTAAATTTTACCATTGTAACAACTCTCATATACGTCCCTTTCTCTCCTCTGACATTGCCGCCACCCTGGCACAGTTCCTCGTGTCTGGTCTATTATAATAGCCTACTGGCGCATCTATCTGCTTCAAGTCTAGCCTCCACACTCAGCTGTCAAATTACTCTTTCTAATGCACATATCTGATCATGTTACATCCTATTCAATAAACTCCCCTGGCTCCCTATCATCTCCAGGATCAAAAATAAAAGCTGTTTCACATGAAACACCTTTCATAGCCTGGTCACCTCCTACATTTCTTGGGTGTCTCCTTCCCTTGGGTACTTTGCAATGCAGTTACACTGGCCTCTGCTGATTATCTTCAATTATAATTGGATGAGTGAAAAGGAGAGAAGAGAAAGGGGAAGAAGGAGGATGGGGTGGTTCATCTTGTAACTAATCTCACAAGCTTATCATACCCTACCTAGAAAAGGGGGCCTGGACTCATGGCCTTAAGTTTGACTTTGTAAGCCTCCCTTATGGAGTTTAGAGGCCATCGTTCCACACAAATTGTCTTATCTATGAATCCACGACTCCTTGAGAGTCTAGTGAGAGATATCATTGCTTAAAAATTCAAGGGTAACAAATATAAATCAAAGATATCGTTATACTTATCCATGAGGCAAATATATAACCTAACATGTAACTCTCCCTAACCATATTCCAAATTTAAAACATGCTCTATAAGTTCAATAAACAAACTAACATTTATGCAGGAATGCTTGTTCATTGTTTTATATATTGAGTTATCTTGCTCTGCATGAGATGCATCAGCAGGAAAGTACAAAGCGCTTTTAAAAACACTCCTTAATTCATCCATATAATAACACCAAATGGATGTTGTATTTTTCATCTTATCTGTTGATTCATTTGTGTATCCATTGGAGTCTCAGAAGTGGTGGAAGACATGGAAACAGCCAGGACATCTCTTGGCTATGAAAGCACTTAAAGGACACCTTCCACCTAACTACGCCATCATCTAAAAAGAACACAGGGCAAACCAGCAATCATATGATGCTGGAGTCTGCTGTCAAAAGACTCCACTCAGGACACAGAGTCCTTCTAAAAACTGTTGGCACCTCAGGAAAATGGCAGAGAGTAGAGCAATGGGAAGCCACCCCTGAAAAAATAAGTAAAATATTTAGTAATCAGCCATTCTATAAAGTAACTCAGGAGAGTCTGTAATGCAGATGAAACAGCTATCTGTTGATCACAAGAGAGTTCACTGAAATCCCTAGTAAGCAAGAGAGCTGAAGAAGTGAGCTCCAATAAGAGTCTATCAACCAGTTACAGGAAAACAGTTGGCACTGAGGTTGGTGCATGTTCACCATGTTGATGCATGTTCGTGGATCAAAATCAAAAAGATGAAAAGAAATCTGGATGTTGCAAGGTTATGGAAGCTTGCCATAACTACCCTGCCACAAGGAAGACCTCTGCCCAGCCTGGGTGCAGGACTGAAATCAGTTCAATTCTTTCCTATGACTTAAGCTATAAAGACTCCCAGGGAGCAGAGGTTATTTTCAGAATACATTACTCCTTAGGAGCTAGATAGGTTTTTATATGTATTATATACATACACATAAATGTGTGCATATGTGTGTCTCTGTGTATATATATATAATTCATTTTGAATACTACTAAATGAAACTATTTAGATATTATTTGCTAAATATCTGCACATGGTCTATGAATCTAGAGTAGTTTCTTTAGAATAAAATTGTTTACCAAATACTAGAGGGGAAGAAGGGAAAGGAGATTGTACTCCATATACACTAAGTACGTGTGAAATCATCTTGCTGTTATTTTACTTTAAATTTCTATGCAGATTAATTATTCTTTCCCCCTGATTTCCCCTATTATGGCAGCTACCATATACCAAGAACTCAATTAAATTTGAGAATTTCACTGGAGAGACCCAGCATTGGGTCTGGAGCCAAAGTAAATATGTTGCTTTTTAAATTGCCCACACACTGAACCCCTAATCAGTGCAGTTGCAGATTTTCATAGCATACAGATTACATTTCCTTGATTCTCCCACTAAAGCATTCTCAAAAGAATAATACCAGTGTTTAATTCTACTTAATATTCAAAACATCCATAAAGGAGAATAATGGAGCTTCCTACAATTCTAGATTTGAAAGAAAAATACCATGAAAATCTTCAGACACCAGTGAGTAAAAAATAATACTATTTAGAGAAGGTCCCCTGCCTTGGTTTGAGAAAAAAGAGTAGAAGTAATTGCTTTTGTCTAAATTTATTAAAATTTATTCATATTCAAATCTTAAAAGTACTTATTAGGGTCTTAAATATACAGACACACGGGGACACAGGACTGACCTCAGATTCAGGATGACCTGGGTCCAAGTCCTGCTCTGACATATATTGACTATGTGAACCTTAGTGAATCACTAAACCTATAAATGGACAGCTAGGTACCATGACGTGGATAGAGTACTGGACCTGAAGTTGGGAAAATTTATCTTCTTGAATTTAAATCTGGCCTCAACTTACTAGCTAGTCACTGGGCAAGTCAAACTTAATCCTGTTTGCCTCTGTTTCCTCATCTGTAAAATGAGCTGGAGAAGGAAATGGCAAAGCACTCCAGTATCTTTGCCAAGAAAACCCCAAAAGCATCATGAAGAGTAAGACATGACTGAAACAATCCAGCAACAACAAATCTATAAATGGCAGATCATTTAATACCCACCATTCTGGTTGACTCACCAGAAGATTCCGATACCAGAGAAGCCACAGGTATTGTCCCACTCTTATATACTATACAATATATATCTTTTCGTTCTTATGCCTTGCATATGTACATATGTGTACATATGTATCTATTTCATATAAAACCTATTTAAAACTTAAAACCACATTAAGACTTTTGGGACACCCTATAAAGGCTAATTGATATTGTGTTGTTAATACTCACATGGCATTGTAAATCTAACAGTGCAACAAGTATGGTCTATATATAATAACACAAAATAATATATCAAGTGATTGAAAAGGCATAAACCTTTTTCATGATGCTACAAATCTCATATATTGCTAAATAAATACCATTCATGTGACAATGGAAGAAAGGTAAGATCTGGGTCAATAATCTCTTGATTGACCCTCAGTTAAAATCTCTAAATCAACACCCTGGACTCCAGTTTGCCTCTGTCTTAAAGTATAGTAAACTTTGGACCACTTGTGTTTCAAGGTTAACTATTCTACACAGGCAAGGACATCTAACTATATGACTTCCCTGGGTTACTATGGAGCTAGGTTCTTCAGGGAGAACTTGGTAACATGAGACTGATCCCTTCAAATCTTATACTTTACTCATTTATTCCAAAATCAGGTGGTGATTGTAGAAGACATCTATTAGGTCAAGACTTGCAAAATCAGCTGAATGAACTCCCAATGACAGGTCTCCAGCAATGAAGAAGACAGGCAGAGAAATGCCTGAGTGGAATTTCCCTATTGGCCAACTTCATTCTCTAAATTTTACAAGCACAGCAGCAATAGATTGCAGGTGATAAGCATTCTGTGTAACAGACAAGCCTATCTGCCCAAAGAAGCTGGTCACATTTGAATAGTGGGAGGGATTTCTCTAACTTCCATTTAATTAAATGTTTTTTGTTTGTTTAGGAAGAAGATATAAGATCAGCCCTGGTGTTGTTGTGTAGTTTGTCTTGATCCCGTTTGGGATTTTCTTGGCAAAGATACTGCAGTGGTTTGCCATTTCCTTCTCCAACTCATTTTACAGATGATGAATTGAAGCAAACGGAGTTAAGTGACTTGATCAGGGTCACACAGGTAGTAAGTGTATGAGGCCAGATTTGAATTCATGAAGAGGAACATCAGGTCCAGTATTCTATCTGTTATATCACCTAACTGCCTTTTTAAAATGGCCCTAGACAGATACATTCTAGCTTCAGTTGCCACACCTAAATCAGGAAAAGGAGAAGAGGGAAGGCTTCAGGAGAGGGTCTACAAGAGTTAACCAATCAAATCTTACAACAAACCAAGGCACCAAGGTTGCCGGGCAACAGAAAGCAAACTGTAGCAGCTCATTCACTTTCTTTCATTGGTGAACAGTTTTAGAGTGCTCCTGGAGCCAGCTGCCTAATACTGCCACCCCAATCTCTTCTTCTTAAAGGGGTGACTGGCTAGCAGGGTCTATATTTCCAAGGTCACCTATTCCACCTTCTGAAAGATCCCTCCACCTCTAATTCTCCTAAGTACCCAGTGCCCCGAGCCCTAATTTACCTATGTGTTTAATTCCTCTTACTCCCACCTCACAAGACTCATAAATAGACTTATTTCTGATTCCCTAATTCCATAAGGATTTACCAGTCCAGGGTGCTGTTCCATCAGGGCTTTACTCCACTGCATCACATCTGGGTTGATCTAAAAATCTCTTAAAATGATATAGTATATTATTGTGGTCCATGGTAAAGAGGATCCCTTGGTACCCTTCAAGTCATGCCATGTTGATGTCCTATCTTAAGGCCATTCCCTTTCAGGAGTTCCCCAGGTTGTTCTTGGCTACAGAAGTGGGAGGGGCCAGGTTTGCTATCAGAGCCTAAGTATTTAAAATCCCAGGTGAGACAAGATCAATCATCCTAGGCTCGAAGAGTTATTTCCCTAAGTATATTTCCACATGCTCAGAGTTTAAATATCAACTAGGTGCCAGTTCCCCAGATGTCTCCCAGCTTTCCCTCATCATGAATCAGCACCATTGCCAAGTTGTAATGGTCAGCTGGAAAGCTGATTCTTAGAATTTCTAGGCTTGGTATTGCAGCCTCTAGGCTCTGGAAACCATCATTTTAGTATTCAAAGCCCGATACTGGCCCATGGGGATCCTGTTCCTCTATTTGCCTGACCTCTAGAGAACATTTCCTATGATTGTCTTCTATGCCTGAGGCCTGCAGGCCAGTAGGTAGGATTCTTCAGAGATGTCAAAGACTCCCTTTCCTAATCAAACTATACTAACTGATGGACTGTCCTTTGCCCATCTCTTCTGCCCCCTCATTTCTCACTTCTCTTCTCCATAGAAATATCCCATGCACCGCTGCCAATCTGATACATTCTTCCCTTTTCCTCTATAAGGACCTCAGTAGCTTCACTGCCCAACTCTATGAAGTGTAGGCTCAAATGAGACATTGAGTCAACCCGGCAAAGAACGGTCTGTAAACCCTTTTCCCGGGGTCTGCAGGAAATCTACTTATTACCTACTAGCTGCCAGTTCCCCAGAGTTTCCCATCCTTCCTCAGCATGAATCAGCACCAGTTCCAGGCCCATTAAATGCACCCTCAGTCCAAGATCCAAGCTCCTTCTTTGCATTTACAAAGGAAAGAAATGAAAAATAATTTGGAGTTGAGAAGGTAATGTCAATGAAGTGTCGAGATGAATCCTAGCATTTAGAGCAAATAATGTAAGTGTTCACTGCATAGATAAATTAAAAAGAAAGGTCTTAGACTGGCCTAATCATCTGTATTGTTTCCACTAAAAAGAAATCATCAGAGTCATCAAATCAATATTCTAGCTTTCATAAATCTTTAGGAAAGCTCCTTGAAAATCTTTAAGGTTTAGGGAGGAATGGATTTCCTATTGTTACTTTTATGTGTTCCAATTCATAATAAACATCATCTTTGTGGGAGACTGAATCACTTAAAGAACCAACGATGAGAGTACTGCCTTTTACTTCCTGACAAAGATTTAATTACTATCGAATAATTTCTACAAGGTTTGAGAACTCAAGAAATTCCCCTTCTCACACATGCCCCATCCTCCCAAGATTATACATCTGTTTCTAAAGAGGGGCAGGGGGAACCTCTTAATTTGAAAGCTTGCTATTCAAATTTAAGTCATTTTCTCTAAATATTTTTTCACATTTTTGTTCATTTTCTGAACAAAAGTTCAGAATTGTTCAGAATTGTTCAATTAAATTCCACTCTTTATATCAGCATTTCTCAAATGAATTTGGTCATAGAACACTTAAATTTGAAATAAATTGGCAGAGTTCATAAATGGTGGTACAATATAAGTAAGGAAATAGCATCTTAGAAATAAAACATGGGCAGAGTACAAATAGGAATTTTTTAAGCGTCAAGAAAGGGGTGAGATAATGAGGATCAGGGGAGAAAGGTATGTGGGGGTAGAAACTGGGGGCTGAATATGATCCCCTAGGTGAGTTAAGATTGGAGGAAGAATGACTTAGAGCAATGTTGTCATCACCCTGAAAATTTCATCTCCCTGAGATATGACCCTCTTTTCCCTGCCTTAATTACTTTTCCAATGGTAGGAAAAATTTTGGAACAAACTGGAGGAAATTAAGCTTGTTTCCATCCCCTGCCACCAGTGTTGCACATAAATAGTTTTGATAAATGCCTAAGTCCATATTTAGTATTAGTCAGTGACATACCTAATGTCTAAGTTCTCACAAAATTCTCCTTCACATTGAATAAGACCTCAGGGTGCTAAAGACCAGTTAGACAAACACTGATTGATACAGCTAAGTACTGCTATGTTAATTAGTGTGTGTATGAGGTTCTTTCATGCCTTTTTTTTCCTTATGAGGAGGAATATGACAGAAAGTAATGAAATTATTTAATATTCTTCCAGTATCCACTTAACCTAATCTGAATTCCCCCAATCCACATGTCCAAAGGCATACACTTCATTTTCCAAGGCTCTGGGGAGCCAGTGGAAGGGGAAAGAGCAAAGAAGGATTCATAAAAGGTGATGAGCAAAAGAAATGATGAATTTCTCTATGTGTATTTTCTCATCTTTCTTTTCCTTATATTTTTTATTTTTCTGCATATTCCTTAGAAAGGCACACAGAAAAGCAAACATGTTCACAGTTACCCACATTCATTAGTTATCTTTTTTAAAAAAAAATGAAAATAAATTAAATTCAGCCCCTTTCATATCCTTCCCATTGCCTAGAACTGCCTCTTAATAAACAGAAGAGCAATCAACCAGCCCCTTTGTCTCAGTAGTTTACCTCATCCTTATGACTTTAGTGATCCTTATGAATGGCCTTTGAGCTCCCTGTCTCTCTGTCTCTGTCTCTGTCTCTCTCTCTCTGTCTCTCTCTCTCTGTCTCTCTCTCTCTCTCTCTCTCTTTCTCCTTCTGTATGTATGTTTCTCTCTGTCATAAACATACATACACACACACACACACACACACACATTATGGCATTTAAGTTTCCAATTCTTCAGTTCAGCTATGCTCCCCAAACTTGAAAATTGACTGTAGAATATATTTGGGTATACATGGTAATAGAGCAGCTAAATGCTTCTTTTGTTAATGACATGTTTTTTCAATATGTTCAAATGAGAAATTCATCAGGAAATTATTCACTTTTTTCTGAATTGCAGAACAAAATGAAGGGCAAATGATGGCCATGTATGGATGTTTTTGCATGAATTCTATTCCACTGAATTAATCTGCCATCCATGGAGCTATTGAAAGTGCTTTCCTAGGTTCCTTTCACTTCAAAGGTGGAAGTAATTAGGGACTTAATTTCCTTGTGTAGTGATTTAGATTGGAAATGGTACCCATATGAGGAAAATGTCATCAAGTCAACCACGAGAAAATCTGGAGAATATGAGAAAGATAATAAGCCAGCTTGTAAGACCACTGTATTGGAATGCTTAGGAAAATGCCCTCGGCAAAGGCAGATCTCATGAGTGAATTGCTTACCCCCCCTCAGCCAAATAAATGTTCAGCAGAAGCAACAGCAGCTTTTAAAACAGCGGGGTGCAACAATGTAGACTAATAGAACACAAGTTTAGCATGCACAGTTCCCAAAGGGTAGAGACTAACAATCTAAGACCACCAAAGATGTGAACCCACATAAATTAACTAGATAACAAGGATTGTGTAGGGATAAGACTCAAACTCCTTCTAAAGGTTAACTGGATTATATTAGGCTATTACCAATCAGTGTCATGGAAAGAAGTCTGTTCTGTAAGTTAATAGTGTTTGCTCTTCCCTCTGATGGCTCCTCAACTGAAGCGGCTCTCTCTAAAGTTAGAAATTATCTCCTAATTGTAAAATCTAATGAACTTTTCTCAGTCCTCATTCCTCTTGACCTCTCTGCCACACTGGCAATCATCTCTTAAATGCATATTTAGTGACATAGTCCTCTCTTGGTTCTCCTATCTTCCTCCTCCTCAGTCTACTTTGCTGGCTCTTCATCCATGTAATATCCACTGACCGTGAGAGTCTCAATGAGCATCTGTCCTGCACTCTCTTCTCTTCATTCACCCTCTATGTTATCTCACTTGTTGATCAGATTCCATGGATTTAATTGTCATCTCTACACATGATTGCCAAATTAATATATGCAGACATGGTCTCTCTCCTGAGCTCCAGTCCATCACTAACAGCTTTTTTGATATCTTGAAATTAATGTCTCATAGGCATCTCAAACTCAACAAATCCAAAGCAGAACTCATTGGCTTTCTCCCAAGACCTTCCCTTTTCCCCAACCTCACATTACTGTCAAAATTACTACAATCTTTCAAGCCATCTAAAATCTCAAAACTGGTGTCATACTCAGTTCCTCACTCGAACTCATCCATAGGTCTACATGTTGCAAAATCTCATCATTTCTATTTTCTTTTTTTTAATGATTATTTATTTATTTTTAGATTTCAACATTCATTTTCAAAATATTTTGAGTTCCAAATTTTCTCCCCATCTCTCCCCTCCCCCATCCCATAACACCTTGCATTCTGATTACCCCTTCCTTCAACAGGCCCTTCCCTCTATCATACCCCACTCTTCCCTTTTCCCCATCTTCTCTCTTTTCTTGTAGGTTGATAGATTTTTATACTCCATTACCTGTATTTCTTATTTCCCAGTTGTATACAAAAACAATTCTCAACATTTGTTTCTAATACTTTGAATTCCAACTTCTCTCCCTTCCTCCCTCCCCACCCATCCCCACTGAGAAGACAGGCAATTCAATACAGGCTATATATGTGTAGTTTCGTAAATTACTTCCATAATAGTCATGTTGTGTAAGACTAACCATATTTCCCTCCATCCTATCCTGCCCCCCATTTATTCTATTCTCTAATTTGACCTTATCCCTCCCCCAAGAGGGATACTCAAATTATTCCCTTCTCCCATCTATCATCTCCCTCACCACACTTGTCCCTTTCTCCCCTACTTTCCTGTAGTGTAAGATAGATTTTCATACCAAATTGAGTGAGCATGTTATTCCTTCCTTAAGTCAAATGTGAAGAGAGTAAGCTTCACTTTTTTCCTTTCATCTCCTCCCTTTTCTCCTCCATTGAAAAAGTTTTTTCTTATCTCTTTTATGAATGATAATTTGCCCCATTCCATTTCTCCCTCTCTCCTCTCAAACATTCCTCTTAACCCTTAACTCTATTTTTTTAGATATCATCTCTGCTCATTCACCTCAACCTATGCTGTCTGTCCATATGTGTGTGTGTGTGTGTGTGTGTGTGTGTGTGTGTGTGTGTGTGTGTAATCCCTCCAACTACCCAACTACTGAGAAAAATCTCTAGAGTTACAAATATTATCTTTCCATGTAGGAATATAAACAGTTCAACTTTAGAAAGTCTTGTATGATTTCTCTTTCCTGTTTACCTTTTCATGCTTCTCTTGATTCTTGTGTTTGAAAGTCAAATTTTCTATTCAGTTCTGATCTTTTCATCAAGAATGTTTGAAAGACCTCTTATTTCACTGAAAGACCATTTTTTCCCCTAAAGTATTATACTCAGGTTGCTGGGCAGGTGATTCTTGGTTTTATTCCCAGCTCCTTTGACTTCTGGAAGATCATATTCCAAGTCCTTCGATCCCTTAATGTAGAAGCTGCTAGATCCTATGTTATCCTTATTGTATTTCCACAATACTCCAATTGTTTCTTTCTAGCTGCTTGTAATCTTTTCTCCTTGACCTGGGAACTCGGAAATTTGGCTATAATATTCCTAAGAGTTTCTCTTTTCAGGTCTCTTTTAGGAGGTGATTGGTGGATTCTTTCAATATTTATTTTGCCCTCTGGTTCTAGAATATCATAGCAGTTTTCCATAATAATTTCATGAAAGATGACATGTAGGCTCTTTTTTTGATCATGGCTTTCAGGTAGTCCCATAAATTTCAAATTGTTTCTCCTGGATCTACTTTCTAGGTCAGTTGTTTTTCCAATGAGATATTTCACATTATCTTCCATTTTTTCATTTTTTTGGTTTTGTTTTGTAATTTCTTGGTTTCTTTTAAAGTCATTAGCTTCCATCTGCTCCTCTCTATTTTTTAAAGAACTATTTTCTTCAGTGAGCCTTTGAACCTCCTTTTTCATTTAATTAATTCTGCTTTTTAAAGCAGTCTTCCCTTCATTGACTTCTTGGACCTCTTTTGCAATTGAGTTAGCCTATTTTTAAAGGTGTTATTTTCTTCAGCATTTTTTGGGGTCTCTAGCAAGCTGTTGGGATTTTCATGATTTTCTTGCATCTCTCTCATTTCTCTTCCCAATTTTCCTCCACCTCTCTTACTTTGATTTTCAAAATCCTTCTTGAGCTCTTCCATGGCCTGAGACTATTGCGTATTTATTTAGGAGGCCTCTGATGGTAAGCATTATTCTTCTGCATCAGAAAGGATGGAAGAAAATACCTGTTCACCAAGAAAGTAACCCTTTATAGTCTTTTTTTTCCCCTTTTTTGGGCATTTCCCCAGTCAGTTATTTGACTTTTCAGTCCTTTGTCAAGAGGAGGGTACACTCTGGGCACCTACAAGTTCTCAGTTCCTCCAGGGTGGCACAATCAAGGGAGAGGAGTTTACTCCTCTCCTGACCTGTGCACTGGTCTGGGAGCAACCAAAAACTTCTGCACAGAATCTGCAAGTAGTAGAATTCCCTCTCCACCACACCTGTGCTCAGGGCTGAGATTCAGATCAGCTACTCAATTTCCCCAGGGGATTTAGGTTGAGGGCTCCACAAATGGACACTACTGATGCTGCTGCCTCTGCTGCCACCTGGGGGGCTGGGGCTAAGGGAGGACCTTGCTCCCTTCTCACCCAGTTGAAAAAGCCCTCTCACTGATCTTGGAAGCTGTCTTTGGTGTTTGTAAGTTGAGGGATCTGAGAACCTCCACTGCTGCTGCTGGGGATTCCACCCCCAAGGCCTGTTCTTGTTCTATTCCTCCAAGTGCTACAAGGCTGGGCTGCACTCAGCTCTGTGCCCCATGCAATAGACCTTTCCTTTTGGTGTTCCAGGTTACCTTGTGCTGGAAATCTCTTTCACTCTGTCATTATGTGGCTTCTGCTGCTCTAGAATTTGTTGAGTCATTCTTTATAATTATTTTATGGGCTGTTGGGGAAGAGCTAGAATATGTGTTTCTTTCTACACTGCCATCTTGGTTCAACCCCCCCATCATTTCTATTTTCACAACATATCCAATATGTTCCCTTCTCTTCACTCATATGGCCACAACCCTGGTACAGGCTTCATCACTTCTTGCCTAGAGATTATAATAGAAAATTACAATTATTTTCCTTTCTCAAGTCTTTCAACATTCAAATTTAGTCTCCATTAAGCTGCCCAAGTTGTTTTCCTAAAATATAATTGAATGTGACATATTACTTACTCACTAAATTCCAATGGCTCCATATTGCCTTCAGAATCAACCAGAAAGTCCTCTGTGTAGCGTTTCAAATTCCTTATAAGTTGGTACCCCTTGCCCTTTCATTGTTTTCTTGGGGGAGGAGGCCCAAAATCACATGACTAGCAAGTGTGTGAGGCCAGGTTTAAACTCAGCTCCTCCTGACTCCAGAGCTAGTACTCTATACACTAAGCCATGACTTGCTGTCCTTTTTCAAATCTTGTTACATTTACTCTCTATATGTATTCTTGGATCCAGTGATATCAGCCATCTCAATTTTTCTAACACATCTCTTAATACCATGTCTTTGTAGTATCTGTACTCCATGCCTTGAATGCTCTCCTTCATCAGCTCTGCCCTCCCCCTTCACTTGTACTAAATCAAGTGCTCAGTCATTTTTGTGTAATGGACACATTTGTCAGTCAGATGAAGCTCATGGATTCCTCAGAATGTTTTAAATTCACGAAATAAAATGTATTGGATTAGAAAAGAAACCAACTATATTGAAATATGTTATCAAAATATATAAAGAACAAGTTGACAGAGCCGAAATTAAGGACCCCTGGACTAGATGATCTTTCAGATCTTTTTAATTTTTACAGAGTCATAGATTTAGAGCCTGAATGAACCTTAAAAGTCATACCCCTCATTTTGCAGATGAGGAAGCTTATCCTCAGAAAAGCTAAATGTTTAGAAAGTGGCAAGACCTGGGATTGAACCCATGTCCTCTTGCTTTGGACCCAGCACTTGTTCCTATATCTCATACTGCTCCTCCATGTAGCTGCCATGTTTCCGTGATCCATGGTATAGCCAAATCCCTAGAGTAATGAGTGCAATAGTAATGAATTCAAACCTCTCCTGTTTGTTGTAGTCTTATAGGGGACTTGGCACTGTATAAACACCAAACAGATATATACAAATAAAGCATTTTTATGGGTAAATTATGGGGCAGATGTGTTTAGTACAGTGGTGAGTGCCAGTAATGGCAAACCACTCCAGTATCTTTGCCAAGAAAATTCCAAATGGGGTCAGGAAGAGTCAGACACAACTAAAACAACTCAGCAGCAAAAGCAAGTGCCAGTAATACAAGAACCCTGAATCTGCCATGTTGAGGCAAATTGTGGAGGTTTGCACGGGTAGGAAGGAGGAAAAATAATCTCCCAAATATACCCAGTTTAACAGAGTGATGAATAACTTGTAGAAACTAAAGCAAATAGTATCATCCAAGTACCACATTCAACTTTAAAAAACATCTATTAAGACCCCATGATGCAAAGAGTTCTGTCCTGAATCAGACACTACTCTTGTCCTCAACACCTCAAAAGATACAAAACTTCATTGCTGTGACAGCACCCTCCACTGGTATATTTGTTCATCTCCCATGACTTAGGAGCAGAATGATAGAGTGCTGAGCCTGGAGTCAGGAAGGGCTGAGTTCAAATTCGGCCTCAGACAATTACTAGCTATATGCCCCTGGAGAAGTCACTTAACCCTGTTTGCCTCAGTTCCCTGTCTACAAAAGGAGTTGGAGAAGGAAATGGCAAACCACTCCAGTATCATTGTCTAGATAACCCCAAATGAGATCACGAAGAGTTGGACTCAACTGAAAACTAACAACAATATAACATAGTTTCTCATATGTTTCTTTGGGAAAAAATAGAACATCATCAACTAGAAAGAAACCTATGTGAATTTGGCTGGGCTGGTACTCACAAACCAGATGTGGAATCTGTGACCAAGCCTTCCAAGAATCTTTTCTAACTTAGTAGGTCAGACTTTTCCATTCTACTGAATCAGAGCACTAGAGATATCAGAAGTAGAATGCACCTTAGTAACCATTTAGTCTTTATATTCACAATACATATGTTCATTATATAATATATGTGTGAGTGTGTATGTGTGTGTGTGCTTGGTACATAGTAGGTACCTAACATATACCTGCTATTCTAAATACATCTGCCCAATACATGGTATGTACCTAATATATACTTGTTGGTCTGCCAATTTGTATATGAGGGAAATTATGCACAATAAGGTTAAATTATTTACCCAGAGCTACATAGCTGCTAACTGTGTAAGGCAGGATTTTAACCAAAGTATCACTGACTTTGAGCTCCTTAGCATTAGCATAATGTGCCATGTGTCACATTACACATTAGCATAGCAACTGAGGGGGCAGATAATCTATGTGCCACAGAGAGGTATTAGAGTAGGACCTTAACAAAAGACAGCACATGGATAACTGTCATTCCAAAGGACACTTGAAAAATGCATAAAAGAAGCACAAACCACGACTCTGCAATGGGGGGTCAGGAGAGCATTGAAAGAAAGGACTATTTTTGCTTGTTGGGGGTACAGATTATGGAGATGGCATTTGAGCTGGGATTGATAAGTAGATAGGAATTTAATAGGCAATGATGAGAGGAAGGGAATTGATTTAAAGCACAGGGAATGGCTTGAGAAGAGGCAGAGAGATGGGAGAGCTTATAACAACAATCAATCCCATCCCTAAAGTAGAACAATGCATTTGGCTCTGGTGAGTCATTCAGTAAACAAACTTTGATTAAAAAAATCCAAAAAAGGAACATACGTTCCTAGAAGGGACAATGCTGATTCAAACAGAAGGTGCTATTAAGTATGACAGAAGAGCTTTAAATGTTGATTTTCATTTTTTCTCTCCTTCCTAAAGTCAGAGAACTAACTACCAAGGATGTCAATATACCACCAGGGAAGGTAGAAATTTTTCTTGCATGTGTTTTAATTGTTCTTCCTTCTGTACCCTGAGAGATGGTATAATGCACAACCTTACTTTTTTATTAATGAAAATCACAGTTGTGCCCACTATTCATTAGTTATATTTCAAATACAGATGTTTTAGCTGTTATAGTTTGAAACCATGTTTGTATGAAGACCATTTGCTTTAATGTTCTTTGGCCTGTGAATGATTATTTTCTTCTTTTTTGTAATTAATTTTTTATCTTCAGTGTTCTACAATCACTCCCATATAACTTAGATTTTTTTCCCCTTCCATCCTCCTGCGTCCCTGCTCCTTCCAAAAGTGGCATAAAATTTTATATAGGTTCTACACATACATCTCTATTAAATACATTTGCACTATAGCCATGCTGTGTACAAGAATTAAAATAAATGGGAGAAATCATGTAACAAACCAAAATGTAATGCAAAAAAAAAATGATCTGCTACATTCTGCAATTGAATTCCATAGTTCTTTCTCTGGATGTGGAAGACATTTTGCTTTAAAAGACCATTGGGAGTTTTTTTAAGTCCTTGCATTGCAATGAAGTTCTAAGTCTACCAGAAAAAACTCTTGCATACTATGGTCGTTGCTGTGTACAAAGTGATCCTGGTTCTGCTCCTTTCACTCAGCATCAGATCATATAAGTCTTTCCAGGCCTCTCTGAAGTCTTCCAGTTCATCATTTCTTATAGCACAATAGTATTCCATTACATTCATATACCATAATTTATTCAGCCATTCCCCAATTGATGGGCATCCCCTTGATTTACAGTTTTTTGCCACCACAAAGAGAGGTGCTATAAATAGTTTTTGTACATGTGGTACCCTTTTCCATTTTTATGATCTCTTGGGGATGTAGTCTTAGAAGCAATATTGCTGGGTCAAAGGGTATGCATATTTTTGTAGCCCTTTGGGCACAGTTCAAAACTGCTCTTCAGAATGGTTAGATCAGCTCACAGCTCCACCAACAATGAATCAAGATTCTAACTCTCCCACATCCTCGCCAAACATTTATCATCTTCCTGTTCCATCATGTTTGCCAATTTGATAGGTGTGATATGGTACCTCAGAATTCTTTTGATTGACATTGCTATTCAATAGCGATTTAGAGAATTTTTTATGTAGCTATAGATATCTTTAATTTCTTTCTCTGAAAACTGTTTCTATCCTTTGACCACGTATCAATTGGGAAATGACTTGTATTTTTGTACATTTGACTCAGTTCTCTATATGTTCTAGAAATGAGGCCTTTATCACAGATACTAGCTGCAAAAATTCCTGGTTTTCTGCATCCCTATGAATCTTGGTTGCATTGGGTTTGATTGTGCAAAACCTTTTTAGTTTAATGTAATCAAAATTATCCATCTTGCACTTCATAATGCTATCTCTTCTTTAGTCAAAAATTCTTCCCTTCTTCATAAATCTGATAAATACACTATTCCTTGCTCCACCTATTTGTCCATAATATCAATCTTTATACCTAGATCATACACCCATTTGGACTTTATTCTTGTATACGGTGTCAGGCATTGGTCTATGCTTAGTTTCCACCACACTGTTATCCAGTGAGCAATTTTGGTCGAACAATGAGTTCTTACCCCAGAAGCTGGAGTTCTTGGGTTTATCAAACAGTAGATTGCATTATTCATTTTCTACTGTGTGTTGAGTACCTAGTGTATTCCACTTGTCTACCTTTCTGTTTCTTAGCCAGTACCAAGTGGTTTTGATAATTACTGCTTTATAAAACAATTTGAGATCTAGTAGCGCTAGGCTACCTTCCCTAGCATTTCTTTTCATTAGTCCCCTTGATACTCTGGACCTTTTGTTCTTCCAGATGAATTTTGGTATTATTTTTTCCAGCTCTAGAAAATAATTATCTGATAGTTTAATTGGGATGGCACTAAATAAGTAAATGAATTTAGGTAGAATCGACATTTTTATTATATTGGTTCAGCCTACCCACGAGCAACTGATGTTTTTCCACTTACTTAAATCTGACTTTATTTGTGCAAAAAGTGTCTTGTAATTGTGTTCATATAGTCCCTGGGTTTGTTTTGGCAGGTAAACTCCCAAATACTTTATAGTGTCAAACCTAGCTTTAAATGGGATTCCTCATATCTCATTTCTTTAAATGAGAGAGAACCTCTTGCTATTGGGCTTTGTTACTAATATATAGAAATGCAGAAGATTTGTTTGGGTTTATTTTGTAACCTACACTTTGCCAAAGTTGTTTATAATTTCAAGTAGTTTTTTACTTGAATCTTTGGGATTCTCTAAGTATATCATTGTATCATCCACAAAGAGTGATAACTTAGTTTCTTCTTTGCCTATTCCAATTCCTTCAATTTGTTTATCTTCTCTAATTGCTACAGCTAACATTTCTAGTACTACATTGAATAATAGTGGTGATAATAGACACCACCCTGATCTTATTGGAAATGCATCTGGCTTATCTCCATTGCATAGAATGCTTGCTGAAGGTTTTAGGTAGATGCTTCTTATTATTTTATGGAAAGATCCCTTTATTCCTATGCTCTCCAGTGTTTTAATAGGAATGTGTGCTGTATTTTGTCAAAGGCTTTTTCTGAATCTATTGAGATAATCATGTGGTTTCTGTTAGTTTTGTTTTTGATATGATCAATAATGCTAATAGGTTTCCTAATATTGAACCAGCCCTGCATTTATGGCCCAGATCCTACCTGATCATAACGTATTATTCTCATGATAAGTTGCTGTATTCTTTTTGCTAAAATCTTATTTGAAATTTTTGCATCTCTATTCATTAAAGAAATTGATCTATAATTTTCTTTCTCTGTTTTAGGTATCTTCCTGATTTAGGTATCAAAACCATATTTGTATCGTAAAAAGAATTAGGGAGCACTTCTTCTTCCCAAAATTTCCCAAATAGTCTATATAGTATAGGAATTAACTGTTCTTTAAATGTTTGATAGAACTTACTTGTAAATCCATCCAGCCCTGGAGAATTTTTCCTAGGGAATTTCTTTTTCTGAGATGGGGTTGTTTAAGTATTCAACTTTCTCTTCTGCTAAACTTAGCAATTTATGTTTTTTAAAATACTCATCCTTCTCATTTAGATTGTCAAATTTATGGGCATAAAGTAGGGCAAAGTAATTTCCAATTATTGTATTAATTTCTTCCTCATTGTAGGTGGGTTCATTCCTTAAACTTTTGATATTGATAATCTGGTTCTCTTCTTTTTTTAATCAAATTGACCAAAGGTTTATCAATTTTAGTAGTGTTTTTCATAAAATTATTAGTTTTATTTTTTAGTTCAAGAGTTTTTTAATTTCAATTTTATTAATCTCTCCTTTGGTTTTCAGTATTTCTAATTTGATATTTACTTGGGGATTTTCTTTTTCTAAGTTTTTCAGCTGCATGCTCAATTCATTGATCTCCTCTTTCTCTATTTTATTCATGTAGGCATTCAAAGATATAAAGCTTCCCCTAAGAACTGCTTTTGCAGGATCCCATAAGATTTGGTAGGTCGTCTCATTATTGTCATTCTCTTGAATGAAGCTGATGACTGTTTCTAGGATTTATTGTTTTACCCACCCCTTTATTTAGGATTAGATTATTTAGTTTCCAATTAATTTTTAGTTTATCTTCCCAAGGCCTTTCATTACATAAAATTTTTGTTGCATTATGACCTGAGAAGGATGCATTGACTATCTCTGCTTTTCTGCACTGGATTGTGAGATTTTATGCTTTACAACCTGGTGAATTTTTGTACATGAGCCATGTACTCCTGAGAAAAAGGTAAATTCCTTTCTATCTCAATTCAATTTTCTCCAGAGATCTACCATCTCTACCTTATCCAGAATTTTATTTAACCCCTTAACTTCTTTCTTGCTTATTTTGAGGTTAGATTTATCAAATTCAGAGAGGAGGAGGTTGAGGTCCCCCACTAGTATAATTTTGCTGTCCATTTCTTCCTGCAACTTCCCCAACCTCTCTTCTAAGAATTTGGATGTTATACCACTTGGAGCACAGATGTTTAGTAATGATATTGCTTCATAGTCTATGGTGCCTTTTAGCAGGATATAGTTTCCTTTCTTATCTCTTTTGATTAGATTAATTTCTGCTTTTGTTTTGTCTGAGATTAGGATTGCTACTCCTGCTTTTCTTACATCAACTGAAGCACAATATGTTCTGTTCCAACATTTTACCTTTACCCTGTGCATATCCCCTCATTTCAAATGTGTTTCTTGTAAACAACATATTATTGGATTATGGCTTTTAATCCACTCTGTTCTCCATCTCTGTTGTATTGGAGAATTCATTCCATTCATATTCACATTCACAGTTGCGATCACAATCTGCATCTTTCTCTCCATCTTCTTTCCCAATATTCGTCCTTTTAATTCTCCCATCTCTCTTCCCTTCCTTAACAGAGTTTTCACTTTTGACCATCAGATCCCATAGTCTTCCCTTCCTTCTTTCAGGCCCCCTCCCTTTTACTCCCCTTTACCCTTACTACTTCTTTTTTACCTTTTAGCTTCCCCCTTCCCCTCCTCCTGCCTATAGAGCTAATTAGATTTATATACTTAACTAATCTTTCCTTATGCCTAAATCACATTTTTATTATCACATCATTTACTTTATACCTGTTCCTTCTATCTATGTATATGCTTTTTATATTTCATAATAGATGTACAATTCCCAAGATTAGCAAGTATCATCTTCCCTTATAGGGAGGTAAATAGTTTGCCCAAATTGAGTAACAAGTTTTTCCTTTTTCCCCTGTTTACCTTTTTTTGCCTCTCTTGAAACCTGCATTTGAAGATCAAATTTTTTATTGAGTTCTGACCTTTTTGTCAGGAGTCTGGAAATGTCTAATTTTGTTGAATGTACATCTCCTTGCTGAAATGTTATGGGGAACTTTGTAGGTAATTGATCCTTGGCTGTAGTCCCAGCTCCTTTGCCTTATGGAATATCATATTCCAATCCCTTCAGTCTTTTAATGTAGAAGCTGCAAGGTCCTATGTGATCCTGACTGTAGCTCCTCTGTATTTGAATGGTTTCTTTCTGGTTGCCTGTAGTGTTTTCTCCTTCACTTGATAGTTCTGGAATTTGACAACAATATTTCTCAGTGTTTTTAGTTTGGGATTCCTTTCAAGAGGTGAACAGTAGATTCTTTCAATGAATATATTGCCCTGTGGATCTAGCACTTCTGGGCAGTTTTTCTTGATGATTTCTTGGAAGATATTTGTCCAGACTCTTTTTTCCATCGTGGCTTTCTGGTAGGCCAATAATTCTTAAATTTTCTCTCCTGGATCTATTTTCCAGGTCATTTGTTTTTTCAATTAGATGTTTTACATTTTCTTCTATCTTTTTATTCATTAGATTTTATTTGACTGATTCTTGTCTCAATGTTATTAGTTTCTACTAACCCAATTCTAATTTTTATCAAATTGTTTTCTACAGTTAACTTTTGCATCTCCTTTTCCATTTGTCTAATTATTCTTTTTAAGGAATTATATTCTCCACTTAGTTTTTGTACTTTCTTTTCCATTTCTTCAATTTTCCCAGTCAGGTTTTGTGCTTCCTTTTCCATTTGTTCAATTTTCCTTTTTAAAGAGCTGTTCTCTTCAGTGAATTCTTTTCTCATACTTTTAAAATCATTGCTCAGCTTTTTTTCTATTTCCTTCTTCAGCCGTTCCAGAAGAGCTGTTTGTGCATGTGAGCAGTTTATAGTCCTTTCTGAAGTTTCAGATGGGAGTACAGTCTCAATACTGACCTCTTTACTATTCGAGTTTTGGTCCTTGTCCCCATAGAAAGATTCTATGTTTTTTTCCCGCTTGCTTTGCTTCTTCTTGCTCATGATGGTGCGTTTTGAGTGTTGTGTCCTCTGGTTCATTCAGTTAGAAGCTGGATAACCTGGTGTTGAGTTGACTGGTATGAAAAAGCTAAGGGCAGGCGTCTTTTTTTCTTTTCGGTTTTGTGTTTCTTCAATCAACTCTGCGACTGGCTTGTTAAATGTGGTGGAGGGGTGGTCTGGTCATGAAAGATTTCAGCTGAGGATTATTTTCTAAAATAACTTCATCCTTTAAGGACACCTGCTGGTGGTAGGTAGAGAGAGAAAGAGGAGAGGACACAAAAATGGGACACAGGTTGATAAAGGAGGAAAGAAATCAGGAGAGGAAATAAACTTAGTTTTCTTACCTTGTCAAAGGCAAAAAACCTTTTCTTTGCCTTTCTTCATGGGGAAAGAAAGGTTTCTGGACCCTTCCTATACATCAGTCTACAATGGATAAATACCAAGATACCAGGGAATATCTTTTACAAAGGCAAAATATAATGGCTGAAATTGATAGGGCACTTTAAGACTTGCAAAGCAGTATATATATATACATATATATATGCATGTACAAATATATATATATAATATGTGTGTTTGCACAAGTATATATTTATAGATAGATAGATAGATAGATAGATAGTTAGATACATATACACAGTGCATACATACAGATATGTGTATGCAGGTATGTATATATGTACACATGCATATATATACAGATGTGTGTTTAGATGTATATACATATAAGTATAAATAGATATAAAATCTTCATACTAACCTTGTATTATCAGCCCTATTTTATTGATGAACAAGCTAAAATTCAGATAGGTTCCAAAAGGCCTTGCCCAATTAGTGTTAAAGGTAGGATTGAAATCCCAGCTTCTTTTGAGTGAGTCCAGAGCTCCTTTTTTATTACATCATGCAACATTCTCGTCTGATTTTAACAAATTCCCTGACAAAATTCTGATGTTCAAGTTATATAGGAAATTGATTAAACTACCAAAGTATAAGAGCTGTTCCCCAATAGATGAATGGTGAAATGATATTAGCAAATGGTACTTAAATGAACCAATATAGACTATCAACAAACATCTGAAAAAATTTTATTAAACTGTTTCATATGAATTTGCTAAATCGATGAAGGAAGATATGGTGAAGGAATTTCAAGACGCTATATCTGTCTGAGGCAAAGTACATTAGCTTAAAAAGTCAGTTCATTTCCCACTACTCTCCAATGTAACACTTTCACTTTGGTCAGATATTTCTCCTCATGACTCATGTCTTAAGTCTTCTCATTCTTGTGTCTGCAACTCTTACTGTTTCCATCTACCCCCATCAGTTTAAATCAATGGATATTTAAGTGTCTACTATGTTTGCAACACTGTGCTTGACTCTAGTAATGCAGAGATACCCTGCCACAAAAAAGTTCCTGTTTTCAAGGAGATTATATTCTGAGTGGGGTCAGGGAAGGGCAGTTTACAATATATATGTGGAAAAGTGAATGCAAAAAAAAAAAACTGAGACAACATTAGCAATGAGGAGGAGGGGCGATCACAGGTTTTATGGAGAAGATTGAAATTCTAAAATGTGGAGGTAAAGAGTACATTACAAAAAATGGAAGACAGTATCTGCAAAAGACATTGATGCAGAGGATGAAATGTCTACCACATATGTGTTGGTTTATCAGTTTGACTTGAACATAGAGTACATGAAGGGATAAACCTGGAAAGGTAGATTAGGAGCCAGAATGCTTTCTCTCCATCTTTTCAAATGCAATACATCCTTCAAGGCTCAATTGAAGTCCTACTTCCTCCATGAAACCTACTTCCTCCTAAGAAAGCCAACAATAGTCTCCTTTCTTTGAACTCCTGTTATTCTACTGATCTGTATCATATCATTTTTATCACCATTACTATGATGTAATCTTCATCTATGATAGACTACACCAATGCCATCAAACCCAAATAGATATGTGGCCACTCAATCACTCATAACAATTCTTGCAGGCCACATATTGATTTAGCTTTAAAATATAAAGTTATCTATGTTTTATTTTATTTTTATTTATTTTGCCAAGTAATTCCCAATTAATCTGGTTTGAGATTATATTCAGAATATATATATATATATATATATATATATATATATATATATATATATATATATATATATGTGTGTGTGTGTGTGTGTGCGTGCACGTGTATGTGTATATCTATATGTATATACATATTCAGAAATGTTGTATGTTGCATTCTGCCTGTGGAGACCATGTGTTTGACATATCTCTACTATACTATCCTTAAAAGAATCACAATTTATGTTTCCTCTCTCCTCTCTCTCTCTTTCACTCTCTCTCTCTCTCTCTGTCTCTCTCTCTCTCTCTCTCTCTCTCTCTCACACACACACACACACACACACACACACACACACACACGAGAATCTAACTGTCTAGTATAATATCTTTCACACAGTAGAAATTCAATAAATATTTGTTGATTGATAAAACTGAACAATAACTATATTGAACTGTATTGAACAATTCAATTGATAGAGAACCAGATTTGGAGGCAGAGGACCTGGATAAGCATTCTGAATTTACTACCTGAGTAATTTTGGGTAAGTCACTTAATGTCTCTAAGCCTTAGTTTCCTTATTTGTAAAATGAGGGGTTAAATTGGATGAACTCTAAGGTCTCTCCCAGTTCTAAATGTATGATCATATGAATAAATATTCATTAAACACCCATTATATGTAAGGCATTTTGTCAGGCACTGGGATATAAAGACAAAAATGAAACATTTCCTGCACTCTAGGAGTTCTTCCTTTTTCTTTTCTTCATAGTCATAAGCACTGCTTCAAACCAGGTCATGCCACATCCAGATAAAAACAGCAATTGATTCTCCTTTTCCTCTCAGAATTTCTTTTTCTGAGACACACAGCTGTACAGAAAAAGGCAAAGAGATCATTTAAAACCCCATCTCTCCAAGGCATTCAAGGTCAAATGTAGCATCTATCTCCAGTGAAAATGCGCTTGGGGGTCTTGTTTACCCAATAAGTTTGTAGCACCAGTCTGTGAGCCTATGTCACCAATAAGATCCTGGAAGATTAAAGAATCTGTTCATAAAAGATCATACCTCAGAAAAGTAAATGGGTTTCTTTTCCATGACAATCTCTCTCTCTCTCTCTCTCTCTCTCTCTCTCTCTCTCTCTCTCTCTCTCTCTCTCTCTCTCTCTCTCTCTCTCCCTCCCTCTCTCTCTCTCTCTCTCTCTCTCTCCCTCCCTCTCTCTCTCTCTCTCTCTCTCCTCCTCCTCCTCCTCCCCTCACCCTTTACCTCCCTCCTCTTTTCTTGTGTTTCAAATGCTTCATAGGATAATAGACATTGTGCAGTAGAAGAGTGAATGAGGATAAAGAGGTGCTCCAGCTTCTCAGTCCTGACCCTACTTCTTGTGCCCCAGTCTTGTCATGGGACTTCAATGACCTTGGAGGAGAGAGTGAGGATGATGACTTTGTACAGCTCTGCCTCATGTAAACCTAATTCAAGAGTAAGTCAAAATATCACTTGTTTGATGTCATTGGTCTTCTTCAAGAATGAAGGATGAATTGTACACAGCAACAAACACAGTGTGCAAGGAATTTTTCTGGTAGATTTAGTCCTTCATAGCAATGCGAGGACCTAAAAAATTCCTAATGGACTCGAGGCAAAATGCCTTCCACATTCAGAGAAAGAACTATGGAATTGGATCACAGGATGGAACAGAACATTTTCATTTGCATTATGCTTTGTTTTGCTTTGTTTTATGATTTCTCCCATTCATTTTAATTCTTCTGTTCAACATAAAATGAAAATGTATTTAATAGGAACTTATGCATAGAACCTATATAAGATTGCAAGCCGTCTCGAGGAGAAAGTGGGAAGGAGAAGGAGGGGGAGGGAGGGGAAAAATATCTAAGATATATGGAAGTGATTGTATAACACTGAAAACAAATAAAATAATTTTTTAAAAAAGAATGAACAATGAACAACCAACCAACTAACAACTGTGGATACTGTTTATTCCAAAGTAACACTTGGGATCTGTGTTCAGTTGAAGATTGCTGAAGGTCAAGGACAAAAGTGTTAATTACAAGGGTTAGAATTTGAAAGGTGAAAGACATGGGTTTTACTCTGAGTAAGCCAAACTGTGAAATACACTTTTATTATAAGCTCACATCCATTTCTATATCTGATTACCTGAAACTTGCCTAATCTCAGACCATATAATAGAATGAATCAATATTATCTTTCTTAACTATGTGTGAAAAGGAAGTTTTGAGTGGGGTAGAGGTTCAGTCTGGCTCATTTAAATCAACGGGTAATCCAAAAGTCTTATGCTCAAATTTATGCTTGATTGGTCAGATTTTTCCCCAAAGAGAGAATGCACAGTATTAACAAGTAAAATAATAACAATAAAAGATAAAATAAAATAAAATAAAATCATAAAACTTTTGAATGAAAAGAACTTCAGTACTTTCTAGTTCAATGCTACCTTTACCACCAGGAATACCCTATACAACAAGATAGTCATCTAGACTCTGCTTAAGTACTTCTAGGGATGGGGATCTCACCAAGGTAGTTCATATCCATGCATAGTGCTGTAGTTTTCCAAGAGATAGCAGGTATATTATTTCATTTTATCCGAGAAATTTCCTTATGAAGTGAGCAAAACAAGAATTGTGGTCATTTTGCATCTACAGAAACTGAGGTTCAGAGATTATGACTTGTTCAAAGTCACACATTAAGGCAACAGAGGTGAAATAGAGGTCAGCTCTTCTAGGGCCATTTTCAATCCTCTCTCCACTATATCATCCTGCCTCATTTGTTTTTTGGGTTTTGTTTTTTTTTCTTATTTTATCTAATTTGTTTAACTTGCTCGCCTTCTGGCAGTGGTCAAAAACTAATCAACTAAGATGAACATAAAAGAGAAGCAAAGGGTCTAGAGAGGAAATAACTCATACTCCATAGCCAACCAATCAATGGGTGAGAATCATTTTTGATAACATGAATCGCTTGACTCTCCCTCCTATCCCCAATTCTCCTAGTACTATGAAAATCATTTCATTCATATACCTGTTCAGTATCAGAGTTGTTGTCTCTCTGACTTTCATATCTGTTTAAGGTAAATAGAAAGTTTCTTGAAGGTAACTATATGCAATTGGATCTAACAATGCCTGATACAAAACCACAATGTAATAGATCTCATTGGTTCAATGGATTGGGACTTTTGATTAGCCATAGCAATATTTAATTTTCTCCTCCTGCTTTCTCTTCTCTATTTATGGAAAAAAACACAAAGGCTAAGAAAAAAGACAAAGGGAGCAAACATCAGCAAAGACACTGCCTTAAGACAATAGTTACCATTATCTAATTATTCACAACCTGGAGATATGGGCAATTTTTTTTGCCTAGGGGCTATATCCTTTACTCTTAGAGGTACAGTAGTACCAATGAAAATAGCAGGGATTTGGAGTCAGAGGACATGACTTCAAATCTTGCTTCTGTTACCTACCACCTATTTGATTTGGGTGAATACCCTTCCCTCTCTGGGCTTCAGTTTCCTCATCTGTAAAATGAGAACAATGGACTAAATGATATCCATGTTTCCCTTCCAATTTATGATCCTGTGAACATTTTCCTGCCAAAAAATGCATCCTTTTTTTCTTACACAATATAGATAACAAGTCATTTGATTACTAATTCCTCAAAGTCACATAGAGCAATTACTTCTCAGGGTTGAATCAAATAGAAAAAATCTTTGCAATTTTTAAAATCTATACCTTTACTCAGTTGACATTGGAAGTTTTCCTTTGTGTTCTGTAATCTTCTTATACTAGATTCATGTACAGTGCCAAAGATAGGAATGTCAGGCAGTGCTAATGTCAGATGTTTTCTATCCTAAATGTCCCCGAAGTAGTTCACAATGAGATGGGAGATGTATCTGGTAGAGAAATTGGATCCCAAAATGATAGGATTGTGGTCATCAAGCTTGTTTATTTAGTCCAGATGCATATTTCTTTAAAAAACAAAAACAAAACCCCTTGCTTTCTTCTGTCCTTTATGATTTATCATCATTATCATTGAGAAGCAGAAACCATAGAAACTGATAGTTAACAGTGGGCATACTCATCTATTTTTCTAACACTGTATCTATAAATCAAAGCTTCTTTTTCTTTTGTTGCAGATAAATGGTAGAGCTAACAGCTCCCTGCCCCCAAGCCCCAAAGACTGATTCATTGGTACAATTCCCCAGAGAAGAGGAAATACCAAAAGAAAATCCTAAAATTATCCTTTCTATGCTCCATACTAACAAGGCAACTGCAAGCATTATAGAAAATAATTCAAGCTGAACTTGTATTGATTCATAACAGCTTCTATATGAGGTCATGTATGTAATTCCACTGAGGCTTTCTATGGATCACTTGGTAAATATCTGTCAACAAAGAGAAAATCAATCCCCCCTCATAAAGCCCTGAGGCTTAATTTAACTTGGAAGAAAAATGGATAAACCAAAAGATCCCAAATGACATTTCTAAACTTTGGGTAAAAAAGGGAGGAACTGACTTTCTTGAAATTCATTAGACTTAACTAAATTCATTACATTTAACTCTCAGCTGGTCTCACTTGAGAGGGGTATTTTTAGTTGAACATGCTAGAAGTAATGAACATTGAGCTTATCCTATGTTATCTCTCAATGGAAAGGTGGGACTTAATGAGAGAATCTTTGGATTTATAAAGGGATGTGATTAAGATAGCAAATAAACCTGAACTTTCTATTATTTCACACATACAGTACTTTCTAGGCAGAAATTAAGTATTTAACAATTTGTAAGGAAACAGGTTCATCAACCTCAGGTCAAAGGAAGCCTACTTTTCCACTGCAAACAAACGGCTCAGTTGAAATTTTGAGTAAAATTTTCATTCTGCAACAGACAACTGAATGCAGACCATGTATCTAATACTGTATAGCTACTTACTAGCTATGGAGAAAACAGAACATGTAAAAAGCAAATCAACAAAGAAAGAGGAAAGCAACATGGGAAGAACTTTATCTAATTGTCTGAAAGCTAGGACTATACAGTCTTTTATAGCAGAAATCACACAGTGGAAAAGTTTGTTTTGCTTTTTGTTTATTATTATTTCACATGGAGGCATTATACTGGAGAATGGTCTAACCCTACTGATGGCTATGTAAAATATTCAAAAACCCAGACTAGAAAATACAGAAACATTATCTTGGGACATAATGAAGTATCACAAAGAATCTTAACAACTACAGAGAACAAACACCATCTGGCCAATCTGATGTCGAAGAAACCACAGTAGACCAGGTTAATTCTAATTAATTCTGGATTCAAGTTCTAGCTTTGCCACTTTCTAATTTTATGACTTGAAGATATCCCACAGTTTCTTCTTTTATAAAATGGTGCAATTGGTCAAAATAATTCTAAAACCTTCCAACTCTATAAAATTATTTGATATTATGATTCAATTTATTATCTCATACAAGATAGTGAGTTTCCCATCATTGGAAGTCTCTAGGACAAGGCTAGATGAACATATATCTACGTTGGAGATGAAAGAGCTTATGACTTACCTGAGGTCACATAACTCTAAAGTCAAACCCAGGTCTCCTGATTTCTAGGTCTAGAATTTTTTTCTCTATACTATACCTCATTCCCTTTTCCCCAAATATTTTCTCTCTCCTAGGAAATAAAACACTAAAGAATTTCCATTTCATTTTTCTGATGTCAGTGCTAAGGGAAGGAATATAATCCAAAACCATCAGAACCAAATTCAAGTCGACCGAAAGCACCAAAAACATTTATTTGGTTAAGACACAAAATCTCATAGACAAATCACACACATTTAATACACTCACACAAGTGTTCAATGATAATGTTATGAACTATTATTATTAGTACTTGAATGCATGGGATTTTCTTTATGTGTTATTGACTGCAGCAAATAAGTGTGAATACACAGGGGATGTTTCCTTCTTCCCTGAGAAGGAATTCTGGTTCTAGGTTTAAATAAAGAAAATAAAGCAATGACAGATATCTTGATGAAGGGCTCCAAGACACAGTAGAGTTCCATGCAGAAGAATTTTGGCATTAAGGAAAACAGACTTCTCAGGTGACTGAGGGAGAGTGAGTTCAGCTAAGGTTAAGAAATGGAGAATACATGTTTCTCTTTTTTCTGTTTAATATTTTTTCAATGACATGCAAAAACAATTTTAACACTACTTTTATAAAAATTTTGAGTTCCAAATTCACTCCCTCACTCCATTCCCACCTCCTTGAGAAGGCAAAAAATATTATATAGATTACATATGCATAATCATGCAAAACAGATTTCCATATTAGTCATGTTGTGAAAAAACACAACTCTCCCAAAAAATAACAAGAAAAATAAAGTTTAAACAATCTTCACTTGAAGTTCATCAATTCTCTTTCTATAAGTGGATAGCATTTTTCATCATAGTCCTTCAGAATCGTCTTGGATCTTTATATTTCTGAGAATAGCTGTCATACACAGTTGATCATCATATAGTGGGAATACATACTTCTTAAGGATCTGGAAAAAGAAACCCTGCACAAATAGCAGACCAGGTTTATGAAGCTAGACAGAAGTATCCTTTGAGAAAAATCTGAAAGAACCTCCCCCTACTGAAAAAGTAAACAGAATAGATTCCATTTGTAGCATGGTGTTTAGCCTGAAGAAAAGACTTAGAAAAGGGAGAGGAGGGAGAATAAAGGGAATGACAGTCACATATGCATTTGTTGCCTTGAGTGCTTGTAAAGTAGCTAAGGACACTGTTACAGAAACAAAAACAAGCTGTGTCTAAGCTATTTCAGAGATTTCCCAGAACAACCCCTGGATCCGTGCAATAAGAAGTCACAGAGAGGTTGATCTTTTAGCACCACCCCAGAGGTCTGCCCCAGTCCACATAAGCCCAGAGCATGTGACCTTGAGCCATAAGTTAATGGACTTTTCCTCAAGCTGTCTGCTGCTTTTCCCTCCCTTCCCCCAACTTTCTCTTTTTTTTCTCTTTCTCTATATCATTTCACATAGCAATTACATCAACTCCCATAAACTCAAGGATCACTTCTATGCTGTTGATTCTCAGATCAACATATCCAGCCCTGACCTTTCTACTGACTTCCAGTCTTGCATCTTCAACTATTGTACATCTTGAATTGGATGTCCCATGCACATCTTAAACATGACATGTCCAAAACAGAACTCATTATCTTCTCTCCCAAATCTTCCTTTCTTCCTAACTTCTCTATTACTGTTTAGAGTACCACAAACCTCCTCGTCACCTCAGCTCCCAATCTAGGTGTCATCCTCAACATCTTAATTTGTCTCACCCCCATATGTTGCCAAGTACTGTTGATTTTACCTTTGTAATGTCTCTCTCATATTGCCCCTGTATTCCTGTGACATTACCACTTGCCTGATGTGAGCCCTTATTACTTCATACCTGGAGTATTGCAATAGTCTCCTGGTTGTACCCAATGCCTCATCTCTCTCTGCCTCAGTCCATTCTCTACTTAACTGCAAAGTAATCTTCTTAAATAGATCAGACCACATCTACCCCTTCCTCTATTCAATTCCAGGATTAAACAATATAAAATCCTTTGGTATTGAAAGCCTTGGTAACTTCCCTCCCCCAATGACAGATTTCTTACACCTTATTCACCTCCATGTACACAGCAATCCGGTGACACTGGCCAAGTTGTTCCTTGCACAAGGCATTTCATCTCTTGATTTCTGGGCATTTTCATTGGCTAGCCTCTCTACCTGGAATTGTCTCCCTCCTCATTTCTACTTCCTGAATGGTTTCCTTAGATTCCTTCAAGTCCCAGAGAAAATTCTACCCTCTTTATAAAATCTTTCCCATTCCCCTCTTAATGCTAGCACTCTCTATTGATTATCTCCCAGCATTCTTGTGTATATCTTGCTTGTACATAGTTGTTTGCATGTTATCTCCCATATTACACTTTGAACTCCTTAAGAGCAGGAACTGCCTTTGATCTTTCATTTATGCTTAGCATAGTACTTGACACACAGTAGGTGATTAATAAATGTTTATTAACTGACTCGCCTTTTCCCACCAACAAGGTTTTGAACTTCTTTGGATTTCTCCATACCGGGTATATCCTCTATTCCTTTTCAGCTTCCTTTTGTCTTTTGTGTGCTGTCTTCCTTTGTTAAATTGTAAGCTTCTTGAGGGCAGAGACTATCTTTGTTTTTATATGTATTTGCATCCCCAAAGTTTAGCACAATTCCTGGCACATAGAATAAAATGCTATTGACTGAGTGTGTGACAAACAGAATGAATACAGATAGGTCAAATCACTTTCTGGGTAGTTAATTTCTTGTAGAAATGATATACTGAAGGATCTTCTAGACAGGCTCTGAGATATTATAGCCACCTTCTAATATAGCTCTTCCTTATACCTGATAACAATGCCTTCAGAACTCATCTACAATCCCAGTTTCTGTACAGCAGCATATAAAATATTGAGAAGTCAAACATCACCACAAAGGTAATGAAACATCAAACTTCACTATCAAGATGTTAGGCAAATGGAGACCTCCATCAAACAGTGGAATTATCTTCACCATGTTCTTTTTCTTAAGCTGAGTCCATGAACTATTTTTTTATTTTGATGACTATATTTCAATATAATTGGCTTCCTTTGAAATACTATATACTTTATTTTATGCATTTAAAAATATGGTTCTGAGAAAGGGTTCATAGGCTTCCACAGACTGTAATAAGGGTCCATTATACACACAAAAAAGGTTAGAAACTTTTGAAATGGCACAAGGAACATGATTCCTAGAACTCCCTGTTTGCTCCAAGTCGATTATACTTTGCAGCATTCTTATTTGTACACAACTTAAATTCTATATTAGAAAACTAGTTCCCTGAGGACCAACAGTGTGTCAGTTTTTCATCTCTGCCTATAATTGGTACTTAATATATGTTCAATCAAAAATTGAGCTGAATTGATTACCAACCAGTAACAGCCCCACTCCCTCATTAATATAATCACTGGCAATTACATAGCAATTTAAAGTTGGTGAAGTTCTTTGCATGTATTATCTTATTAAAGCCCTCTCACATAAAGGACACATTAATCAATACATATTTGATTATTATTCCAGATTTACAGATAAGAAGTCTCAAGGCCTAGAGGGATCTACCTACAGTGACAGATACAGTAAATGTTGGGGCAGAATGTGGACCTGCATCTTCCTAATTCCAAGGTAAACACTCTACCATCCATCAGAGGTAACTGCTGACACTGTGGATAGATCACTGGGCCTGGAGTCAGGAAGGGCTGAGTTCAAGTCCAACCTCAGACATTGACTAACTATGTAACCCTGGACAAAGCATTTAACCTGTTTGCCTCAGTTTCCTCAATTTTAAAATGAGGGTAAAAATAACATCTACCTTGCAGGGTTCTTTATAAAAATCTAGCATAGTGTCTAGCACATAGTAGGTGCTATATAAATGCTTATTCTCTCACCTCTCTATCCACTACCCCATTATCTTTCTTGGCTAAAATGCTCTATACAGCACACGTGTTAATTTGTATATTTCAAAGTTGTCCTGAAGCACATTTTCAGCATTATTTCTCTACACCAAGACTTAGTATATATTTATTACAGAGAAGATGGGTTCTTTCCTGTTCTTCCTTTCTTTTATTCCTGTTAGTTAATGGTTCATTGAATTAAGAATAGGCAGACTCAAGAATGAGAGCAGAAGTGACCAGAACATCCTCAGAGTTAAACCAATTCACAGGTGAGTTCATTCATTCATCAACCAGACTCTAATAAATCATAGACAGATTTTGTTGCTTCCTTTCTCCCTCTTTGCATCTGCCTCCCCTTCCTATTCTCCCAGGGCTTCATCAACATTCAGAATTGCCAGTATCTCCCAGCCTAAGAGAAAGTCACTGATTTTTGAAATCTGAGTAGACCTCCCCCATGGCAGCCAAGGGCATAAACAACGGGGCTAATGTCACAGCTAAGACAAACACTCCCACTTTGGTCTCGGGCACTTTCAGTCATTTAAGGTTGACTAGCTTAGTCGGCCTGTCCCCCACACCCTGTGATCTTAATTTCCTCAGCAGGGGCTCATGGAGGACTTCATGCCTGGAACCCTGGCGTGAACTCAAGATTAAATAACCAGCGCTGGTCCCACATCAGACATTCGTGGGAAGGTCAGTTAACAGCATGGCAGCCTCCCTCCATGGGCCTGCATCCCCTTCTGCAGAAATAAGTCTATTCTGCCACCTCTCATTATGCATCCAGCCACAGGATAGATTGTTATCATGGTGGGGAGCCTCGGAGCAGCAGTAATGACACTGGAAATTGGAGAAAACAGTAAACAGCATCCAATGGCTGGGGCCTGTCCAGCTTGCTTCCAGCTAGTGCTTCTTGCAGAGGAGGGAGAAATGCCAGCTCTTAGCTTGCATAGGAAAAAGGGAAAGCTTTTATGAGTGGCATCTTCCATATCACAGTGCGTGTCCCTGAGTCTCTGAGTATTTCTGATGGGTAAAAAGAGTTATCCTTCCATTGGATTTTTTTTAACAGAGCTCAGAGAGCGAGGCTGAAGAGTAGGTATATTTGCTTTCTTTTCTCTCCATAAAAACTAAAGGTTAAATTTACAGAAAACGGAAGGAAGGAAGGAAGGAAGGAAGGAAGGAAGGAAGGAAGGAAGGAAGGGGGAAGGAAGGGAAAAATACAGTCCAAAGGTTCATTTGTAATTATCACATAATTGTAGCATGACTTTGAGTAGATCAGTACCACCTCTACATTTTGGCAGCACTGAGAGTTCAATGACTTGTCTGGGGTCCCAGAGCAGTCTGTGGTAAAGAAAGACAGAACACTTTTTAAATCACCTTCCATCTCTGCTGAATAGCAGCTCTGAATGGATGCCTGACTGCTCACAGGTACCCACTCAGGGTTTCTACTCAGTTGAGATGGAGTGTGTCCTGCATGTCCTTGTGGCCAAATGCAAGGCAGTCTGCTATGATAGCATACTATATCATGAAAGGCAAATGACAGGGACTTTCCAACCACTATAGCACACAGTACACATTTAATAAATACTAGTTGATTTTACTAGCACAGTAGATGAGACTATTACACCTGGAGTAGGGAAAAAGGCAGGTTTGAATTCTATCCCAAAATACTTTCAGACCAGTAAGTCACTTCCCTATTCAGGGCCTCAGTTTCCTTAGCTGCAAAATAGGGATAGCAATCACACCTACTTCACAGAGTTGTCATCAATATTAAAAGGTATGATGTATGTAAAGTGATTTGCTAGATTTCCTGACTTCCTTAAAGTCTTAGACAAAGTCCTACCCTCTGCAAGAACTCTTTCCCAGTCCTTCCTTAATCTTAGTTGCTTCTCTCTAAGATTACCTCCAATTTATCACAGCCCTCCCTCACTCAAAGCAAAGTCAAGTGCAAGTCATGTTATCATTTCTTTGATGTCATGGTCTTCTTTGGCAATGAAGGATGAACACAACCTCCAATTTATCAGTTATATATTTTGTTTATACATAGCTGTTTGCCCCCATTACACTGTGAACTCCTTCTTTGAGTTCAGGGACCATTTTTTGGTTTTTTTTTTTCTTTTTTGCATCCCCAGATCCCAGCACAGTGTCTGGATCATAGTAGGTATTTAATAAATGCTTGTTGACTGACCTTGGCACTTAAAGTAGTTATACTAATGTTATCTTTGTATTTATTTACTCACTTTTGCTTGCAATTTACCTTGACTGTGGTGATGGCTGAAAAAGTAATTGCCGGGTTTTAAGCTTTAGGATGGAAGCAGCATCTTTTACTTAACCTCAGGTACTAGACACACTTTCCATTATACTGAGCAAGACACAAAGAAGTGATAGATTAGGTAGTACATCTACATAAATAGATATCTTCAAGATAGAAATCCAAAACCCCCTGACTTCAGTCCCCTGCCTCTTGTTTTCTCCTCCAGTTGCCCTCTCTAAACCAGTAACAAGAAAGTGAAAATTTGCCAACTCCAAACCACCATCAATGTACAAAATCAAGTACTTGGACATTATATATCAAACTATATGAAATAATTAATCAGTAAAGTGTTTCAGACTTTCCTTCCCTGGGAATTTTTCTCAGTTTTACTTCCTATCTCCTCCTCCTTCCCTCCCAAGCTTTAACACCAGGGCATAGAAGGAAACAGGACCTAGATGATCCAAGTCAGTCTAACTGAGAAGGAAACTGGAAGGGAATGAAGAGAGCAAGCTACATTTATTTTAAGTCTAGGGAGGACCTGTGAGACAGGGAGGGCATAGGCAAATATGGGGTTAGGTAGGCAGGATATACCAAGAAGCATAGTACTGTTGAGTAGAGAAGGCAAGCTCTGGTCAGACGGGTCTGGGAGGTAGTGGATTCCCTCTTTTGTCTAGATTGCCTTAGATGGGGATAATCTGGTATAGATAAGTCTCTTTGCCAAGACTGAATGATCAGTCAAGTCCCTCAGATTCTCATCAGAATATGCCTGCCTCTCATTATAATAACCATTCTCTCATTATTTGTTCACTAATCAGAGTTGATTTCCACCCTTGGGAACACCCACTCTTCCAAGGGCATATAAGAATTGAGTAGGTTCCATGAGGGGATCTTTGGTTTATGAGAGAGGGCCAAAGACCATCCTTTTATTAATTACTCCTTCTATGGACTACTAGTCATAATTATTAATTATCCAGAAATCATATCACTTGAACTTTTTATACATCACAGCTCCCTTCTCTCTACTCATACTGCCTCTATTCTAGTTCAAGGTTCATGACCTTTCTATTACACTACTAGAACAGCTTCTTAATTGGTCTCCCTAATTTGTCTTTCCTTTTTCTGATCTCTGCTCCATGATGCTCTCAGATTGATATTGCTAAAACATGGATCTGATCATGGACCACTCTACTCAAAAATCTTCAGGGGCTTCCAGGTGAACCTATGAGAAAATACAAAATTGTCAGTCCATCTTTTAAAACTTGTGCAATCCTGGCTCTTTCAGATTTACTTGATGAGTACTCTTTATATAGTCTCCCTTTCCTTTAAACCTGTTAGATGTTTCCCATATAGGATATAGGATCATAGAAACTTGGATGTAGAGTTAGAAGGTGCCTCAGAGGCTACCTGATGTAATACCTTCATTTATTTTACAGATGAGGAAACTGAAGATCAGGGAGGTTGAATGACTTCTATCTCCTGCCTCCATAACTTTGTGTCGGTGATCCACCATATCCAAATGCATTTCCTCCTAGTTTTCACATGTGTAATCAAACACATCTTATTTGCCACTTTCTACAGGAGTCCTTTTTTGATCCACTGAGGTGTTAGATGTCCTTTTAAAATTGCTTTATATTACTTTGTATGTACCTTGTGGTTACTTAGCCATGTTGTTTGTCCCTCATTTTGGAAGGGGATCGCTGAGATAAGCCCCTAGTAGAATCCATGTTCCTTAAGAGCAAAGATGGTTTCGTGTTTTGTCTATCCCAGAATCTAAACACAATGCCTTCTATGTAGTAGATGTTCTATTGTTGGTTGGTTTGCATTGAGACTTTGTAGGAAACTCTTTACTCTTATCTCTATTTAAAACTTCCATTCTTCCATCCTGAACTGGGGAGAGGGGGTAAGGGAGGAAATTGTAATGATAGTGGTAAATTAACATGCAGGATAATTTCAGTTGTTTCCCCAGAATGGTGATGATCTTCCATGCCAAATTAAGGGATATGAATCCCTTGAACTACCCTGGGTAACAGGATTTAAGACAATCAGAAAAGGCTTAGTTTTAACAAAGATTTGAGTTTACTGTACAAAGTGAAACTAACATTTTTGGGTGTTCTGTATCAGTCTCCCACCACTCAAGCTAAAAGTATAGAAAATAGAAAACTAGTTCTGCAAAACACCTCAGATATCATCTGATCCAAGTCTCTCATTACATTAGGAAACTAAAACCCAGCATAGTCAGTTGACTGTCCCAGGTCTTCCTAACTCTTGTCCCAATACTCTATCCACTGCACCACACAGAAGCCCTATGTGTTTAGCATGCCTTTCATCTATTGAACAGTTCCCCCTGTTCATAACTGGAACCACAATATTCTGATGTCTACATTCCTAAATCATGTCCTATCCTTCTTAAGATAATTGACCTTTGTTTACGTTTTTAAAACTCCCTCTCTAGATGGGTCTACTCAGACCAGATCATCACATAGCTGATCACTGATCATTTATTTTTGCAACTTTGACATCTGGTATTGATTGCCATGACCAAATCAACTGTACCGTGATTCACATCAACTATTAATATGATGGGAATGTAGGAAAATAGCTCAATTCTTTCATTCACATTGATATTCTTTGTAGCAATAATTCCATATTGAAGAGCTCTGTGGAAACAAATATAATTTAATTAATCATTAGTACAGGCCATTCATTCCTGCCTCTAATTTCCATTTCATAAGTCTATTGGCACTACCTAAAACAAGTCTCTCCTTCTTTGGCCTGGCAGTCTACTCTTTTGTCAATTTCTAGCCAATCTATACCATCATCACTTCTCTTTGCCAATGAAGCTGAAGCACTACTGAATGATTATAAGGGAAAACTCAAACTTTCTAAACTATATAATACTTTCAAATATATAATCTGGAAAAGCTATTCACTATTTTTGTAAATCTGTTTTCTTAAGTCATTTCTGGGAATAATCATAAAAAATCAGGCTCATTTATAGTCTCTAAGATTCAGGAAACAAAAAAGAAAGATTGCACATAAGTAAAAATAATCTTAATCTCATTTAAAATTCAAATTTCCATTCTAGAGGCCACATATTCTGTGAATAAAGGAAACTGGATCTTCTAATAACCCAAATGCATCATCATTGATTTAGGAGGAAAAAAAAGAATTGAGATGTTTATTTCATACTTATATTGTTTTATATTATTTAAAGAAGCCCACACTGAGAGAGGAGGCTAACTGTAGAGTGATAGCATTGACATCTATGTGAAACCTATATAACCTAAAGTAGAAAGTCAAATTTCTGTTAATAGAATCCAAGAGAAGGGACTGTGGTTTTAATTTGTTCTGCTACAGATCTTAAGACTCTCTTCCAGTAAGACTCTAATCCCTAGAGGATTGAGAAAAAAGTGACTCCAATACATAAAACATGACCCACAATTTATAGCATATTTTTTCCTAAGGTCTCAGACTGCCCTGAGGGTCCCCTGAGTTGTGGCTCTATCTTAATTGACATGTGGGGTGATGTTGTCCAAATGAATACAATACCTAATTGAATAAATCAGGACATGTAGCAAAAGCAATCAACTTTGGCACATGGGTTATTTCCATTTAGCATTTTTATCACTCTCTTCATTTACAGAGTACATTAATGATGTCTTTATGAGCTGGCCATCCCTCATGTTATCACTCCCGAGTAGTCCAATATTATAGACTTATATACAGGGAAATAGAGACATAAATCTGAGACAGTTCAGCACTATTGCTTACCTATTTTAGATCTAGACAGCCTCATCAAAGAATCTAAAATCTCCATCATCGATAGGATAGGTGCATATATGTGTGTGATCTTAGCATACCACTTGGGCCTTTGGGGAATTAGCTGTCTCATATATAAAATGAGATTAACAATGTGTCTGCTCTCTACAGACAGGAGTCTAGATCAGATATTTTGCAGTCTCTCCTTACTCTAAAAATCTCTACATCTATGGGAATATTTCAGTTAATGAGGATAGAAACAATTGGATTACCTGAATTAATTTAAACATTTATTAATCACCTAATGTGTACAGGGAGCTCTGCTAGATGCTGGAGATAGAGATATGACACAGTGCCTATTTCTAGTAGCTTATAATCTAATACCAAGTGAAGTGGGAAGAGTCATGTACACAAATGGTCATGGTACCCAGGGAAAGTACAATAAGTGAAAGGAAAGAAATAACATCATAAAAACAATTCAGGTGAGGAAAAGGTGACCAGGCAAGGTTTCATTGAGTTGATCCTCAATGGAAAAGAGAACTACCAATAGACGAAAAGAAGTGTGGAGGAAGAAAAGTCCATTTTAGTTATCAAGGAAACCATGAGTAAAAGCAGGGAGATAGGAAAGAAGAAATAAAGGATGAAAAGTTGTCTACTTTGGCAGGACAGCAGAACACAGAGAAGAGAGGAGAATGATGTAAAACTGAATTGATGATTGAATTGAATGATTGAACTGAAATGATGAAACCAGATTGCAGCATGGCTGTACTCCTACAACTAACACCAATAAACAATAAACAATACAGAAGTACTTTTTTGAGTTACAGAAGGGCATGGGAAGGTGGGTGAAAGAGGGATCATTGTGAAAATAACCAAGGAAACAGAATCAACAGCACTGATTAGATGGAGTGGCAGAGAGGAGTCAAAATCTACTTATTGATTGATAAAAGAATGATTAATAAAATGAAGAGGCAAATGAAAATAAGCATTTATAGCATTTTAGGGTTTGCAAAGTGCTTACCTATATTATCTCACTGAATCTTCACATCAACCCTGTGAGGTAGGTACTATTTTAATTTTACACATGAGGAAACTAAGAAGCTAAGGGACTTCCATAGGGTCACAAAATAGGATTTAAACTCAGTTCTTTCTGGGTCCAAGTCCAGGACTCTTATCTAGTATGCTACATAGTTGTTTATGATTCCTGAACCATCAAATGACATATCACAATATCTAATATCTAAAGGGGCCAGAGAATCTCAAAATCTAAGAGAAGGAAGGGGACCTTAGAATTCATTAAGCAAAGGATTCTTAACCAATAACCCCTTCTACAACTTCTCCCAACAAATAGTCATCCATGGTTGTTTAGCTTCTATTTAAACACTAGTGGGGGAGGAGCCAAGATGGGGGGAGGAGCCAAGATGATGGAGTAGAAAGACACCTTTATGCTAGTTCCAAAACCACAGCCTATAAAATACCTATAAAGAACTTCTAACAAATTCTGGAGCAGTGGAAGCCACAGAACAACAGAGTGGAGGAGATTTCTGTTCCAGAAAGACCTGAAAAACCCTCACCAAAGGTCTGTCGCACATGGGACCAGAGCGGAACCCAGCCCTAACTTGGCCTCACAGCCCTGGGAGGAGCAGATCTGAGCAGGCCTCAGGGACAGAATTTCTAGTGGCTGCAGGGGTCCCTCCACCCACAGACACACAGGTCAGTGAGAGAGACTTCGCTGGCCAAGAGGGGAGCGGGGTGTCTCCATACATCAGGCCTCCTCAGAGGCAACAGCAGAGGCAGCAGTGGCCAGAGGCTCCCAGAGCAGGCAGGAGCTCTGCAGGAGCTCCATTACGAAAGGTCTCTGCATAAACCCCCTGAGGGAACTGAACCAGGGAGGCGGACCTGCCCCCACCTGAGAACCTTCTTTTAATCTTACCCTGAATAGCAGCCAGGCCTGCCCCACTGAAAGCCCTGAGGCTGGGTAGCAGCATTTGAATCTCAGACCCCAAGCACTAGCTGGGCAGAACTAGGTGGGGGTGGAGAGGAATCTCAGAAGTCAAGTAACTGGCTGGGAAAATGCCCAGAAAAGAGAAAAAAAAAAGACCATAGAAGGTTACTTTCTTGGTGAACAGATGTTTCCTACCTTCCTTTCTTATGAGGAAGAACAATGCTTACCATCAGGGAAAGACATAGGAGTCAAGGCCTCTGTATCCCAAATATCTGAAATAGATATCCAGTGGGCTCAGGCCATGGAAGAGCTCAAAAAGGATTTTGAAAATCAAG
>CM053769.1:561455140-561734971 GCA_028658325.1 Potorous gilbertii | reverse complement strand
GAGATGGGGATAAGCAGGGTGGGGGGGATGATGGAAGGGAGGGCAATGGGAGGAGGGAGCAATTTAAAGTCAACACTTGGGGAGGGACAGGATCAAAAGAGAGAATAGAAGCAATGGGGGGCAGGATAGGATGGAGGGAAATATAATCAGTCTTACACATCACGACTATTATGGGAGTCATTTGCAAAACTACACAGATATGGCCTATATGGAATTGCCTGCCTTCCCAAGGGAATGGGTGGGGAGGGAGGGATAGGGAGAAGTTGGAACTAAAAGTTTAAAGAACAACCGTTGAGCATTGTTCCTGCTACTAGGAAATAAGAAATACAGGTAATGGGAAATATCTGGCCCTACAGGACAAAAGAGAAGATGGGTAATGGAAGGGAGGGATGAAAGAAGAGAGGGCAGATTGGTGATAGGGGTAATTAGGAGGCTCAGTGTATTGGGGAGGGGGGAGGGGACAAATGGGGAGAAAATTTGGAACCCAAAATTTTGTGAAAATGAATGTAAAAAGTTAAATAAATTCATTTAATAAAAATTTAAAAATCAACATTAGCAATTGGGTGTTACAGTGGAAAGAATGACGGACTTGGGGTCAAGAAGATTCATCTTTCTGAGTTCAAATCTAGCCTCAGACACCAGCTCTGTGATCCTAAGTCACTATACCCTGTTTGCCTCAGTTTCCTCATCAACAGGAAGTAGAGAAGGAAATGGCAAACACTCTATATCTTTGCCAAGAAAACTCCAAATAGGGTCACGAAGAGTCAGATGTGACTGAAAGGACTAAACAATAACAAAATCTGGCAATACACAGCACCTACATTTTTGGGATGAGCTAACAGCCTATTCAACTTTCTAGAATACCTGAATGTGATTTTGGTCCCTTCAAACTCTGGGGTTTCATGACATGTAGTCAGATCCTGTTACAATGTAGAATGAACGAAGGACCTGGATTCAAACTCCATCTCTGATACGTACTGTCTAGGTGGCCCTGGGTGAGTCAGAACCTCCAGGGGCCTCAGTTTCCTCATCTGTAAAATAAGAGGGTTAAACTACATGACCTCTAAGGTCCTTCCCAGCTCCCCACACAAGTTAACCATTTTTCCCCCTTTAGGAAGGAAGAAGGGAAACAAGCATTTATTAAGCACCTACTATGTGCCAAGCACTGTGCTAAGCACTTTACAAATATTGTCTCATTTGATGCTCACAACTCTGAAAGTTAGATACTATCAATATCCTCATTTTACAGTTGAGGAAACTGAAGTATATAGAGGTTAAGTGACTTGCATAGCATCACACAGCTAGTGTGAAATTGGGTTTGAACTCAGATCTTCCACCTATCTACCACCTATTCTTCCCCAGCCATTGCTGCCAACCTTTCATCAACAGTCCAATCCATCTCAAATGTCCCATTTTATTTCAGTCCTTCTAACTATGACAGTAACTGAGCTGAGCCTGACTCAAGCTTGAGTCCTAGAAATTGTGATGAAATAAAAACATTCATAATCCATCTGACCGTGGACAAAAGAAGATTTGCTCCTGAACCATAGTAATGGAAAGGACATTCAGATGCTGTGTGACCATGAGTAAGTCACCCAACTGCTCTGAGCTTCACCCTCTTCATATGTCAAATAAAAGGATCAGATTCAATAATCTTTTACAAAGACACGGTATGACTGCTAGCCAAATAGCTGCAAATAAAGGGTGATGTTACCCTAAACTGAATATAATCATAAACAGGTGGAGTCTTGAATGGTCACTGACCTATTTAAGGACTGAGCTACCTTACAACATAATTTTGCAGTTTCCATTATTGATATCACAACTGGTAATTTATTCTCTTTTCACTTCCTTCCCTCTTCTCCTTCATTGTTATCTGGTGAAATAATATTGCTTACCCTTAAAGCTTATATATACCTTATAATGAGTTTTGTCTCTGGATAAAGAGATGCTGATTTTCATTGCATTCCAGGAGTATATTTCCTATATATACTCTTGGGGTCAACCACCCAACTGAGAAAGGACAAAGGAGAACTTGTGGATGCAAAGAGCCTATTTTAAATCAATCTCCCTCTTTCTCTCTCTCCCACTCCCCCTTTTCCTCTTCTACTTCCTCTCTCTCCCTCTCTTTTTTCTCCCTCCTTCTCTGCCTCTCTCTCCCCCCACCTTTGGGAGGAGGGGGCTTCACTATGATCCTATAAATAAAATACATGGTAAAGAGTAATGAGAACAAAGTGGGAGAGTCTATCTTTTAACAGTATGTGAGGACAAAATATAATTCAAGGAACTATTCATACTTAGATTTAAATAGTCTAAGCTTCTCCTCAAACTTGGCTTTACATCCAAGTGATATTTCAAGGTAAACTCAGGAAGAAAGAGATGGGGGGATAGAATTTGGGGTTTTCTTTAATCCCCTAGTAAAAGAAGACAAGTTTGCCAACTTTTGTTTGTAGTCTTAGAATGAGAAACAGTTAAATTCATAGAGGTCAATTTTCCCCAAAACGTCTTTCCTAGTCTTGATGTTTTATTTCTGTAACGTTGAACAGGAGTTCAGCAGATACGGTCAATTAATTGTGTAGCAAGAGGAAAATGGGAGCACACATAAAACGAATGAAAATTTGGATGTGCACATTGAAGGTTTTTAGAAGTCTCCCCTGTGAATAAACCCCACCATTTTGTAAAAAGTGTTCTTAAGGCCCTTCATGGTTCCCAGTTCAGAGATAAACTAATGATCATCAATGACATTGGAGGAGATACAATGTTCCACCAAAAAAAAAAAAGAGGCAAAAAAAATGCTGATCATTTAACAATCTCCATTTAGGGCAATTAAGCATCTGGCCTACCGCTTTAATTTTTGGATGTCAAATACCAGAGGGGAAATTGTATTTCAAATAGACAAGCAGCCACAGTGTGACTCTTTACAGTCATTTAAAGAAGTGACTCCATTAGATTTTCATCCTTGGAAAACTAAATGTTGGACAATTCTTTTCTATCAGCATTTCAAAGTATAGCAATAGAGACTTTATTATATAAATAGCAATGATATGCTTTTTCAAAATGTTTTCCATTATTTCCCTATCTCCCATTCTATTATGCTTACCTAAATGTTTTCCATTATTTCCTTATCTTCCCAACATCCCTGGGAAGGAGGTTGAGCAAGTATTGTTGCTCTATTTTAAAATTTTTTATTACTCTCCTTTCTTTTTCACATCACTTTCATTTCTAAAATATCCTTGTTTCAAAAGATGAGGAAATTGAGGCACAGAAAATAATATAATGGAAAGAACACTGTCCTAGGATTTAAAAACAGCTAAATTTTAATCCAAGATCTCTTCACTACCTATGGATGAGTCAATTACTTTCCTTCAGTTTCCTTGTTTGTAAAATAGAGAATTTGGACTAGATTAATGTTCATGACCCTTCCAGCTCTGGTATTCTGTAATTCCATGACTTATCCAAGTCCAGAGAGAAAGAAAGTCTGGGAAATTGGGTTTGAACCCTGGCTCTCATACTGACCACCTGTGTGACTAATTGTTGGGTGGCCATTTCAGTCACATTTGATTCTTCATGACCTCATTTGGGGTTTTCTTGACACAGACACTGGGGTGGTTTGCCATTTCCTTCTCCAGTCCATTTTACAAATGAGGAAATTGAGGCAAGCAGGGTTAGGGAACTTGCCCAGGGTCACACAGCTAGTAAGTGTCTGAGGTCAGTTATTAACTCAGGGAGATGACTCTTCCTGACTCCAGGCCCAGCACTCTATCCACGGCCACCACCTAGCAAGCCACTAACCTCTCTTGTCCTAAGTTTCTTCATCTGCAAAATGAGCGGGTTGGACCTGATGGCCTCTAGGGTCCCTTCCAACTCTAAGTCCTTGATGTTATGATCCTATAAAGTGACTGGTCTAGACCCTCAAGTTACTTGATTTCCCTAATAGTAGGCTCAACTGTTATGCTTCATTTCCCTACAGCAAAAAAAGAAATCTATGATTATTTCAAAACTTCAATTTTGTCATCCTATAAAATAGAGCTAATCTCATATAATCTTTATGTCAGAAATTTCCTCCTGATATAAAGATCCTGGGTATATTGGGGAACTTTATAGTTCTCTAGTTCATTTACCCCCACTGAGGTGCAACCTAGGACCTTCAGCATCAGTCTCCTTTGCCCTTATTCAGGTGGAACCTGGGACCTTCAGGTTGAAGCACTCTCCAGGTGATAATGTCAAGTATCCTTATAAACACTGAAGCTTGTAAGGCATTGTAACAGCAAGCACCCTAGCACACCTAGGATGGCCTGCTAGCACAGGTTCTTCTGATCTGCTTATAAAGGAAAGATAGCTTTAAAGAGGTTAACAACCCTAATTTAATTACAGAGAAAGAAGTGAGTATAGAAAATACAAGTAGAGAAATTAGCACAAAGACTAAGATACAGGGATCCAGCTGTCTGAACAGAGCAATATTGCTATACCCTTTACATACATCACTGGATGGGGGTACATCTTTACGTACATCTAAGTGGGGGTAAGGGGGGACTGAACTAGGCTATTTAGAGTCTCGACCACAAAATCAAAAGATTCTTCTCATGAGCAAACCCCCAAAGCAAAATACTAACTCAGAGTGTATATATATATATATATATATATATATATACGTATATACGTATATATATACGTATATATATATACGTATATATATATATACGTATATATATACGTATATATATGTATATATATATTTCTCCTCTTCCAATGATCCTCTTTCCCAAAGACCTATAAATATATATACTTCTCAGAGCCAGAGGGCTCTACAACCCTCATGACTCAGTGCTTAATTAGTAAAGCCTTCGGACAAGCAAGCCTCCCCTAAGCAAGCTTCTCTTTAAGCAGGTTCCTCCCCCCATGGGCTTTATGTGATTTAAGATATATCACAGCTGGGCACATAGGCCTTTTAATGTACAGGGAAGATCTTCCTGTTTCATTAACATTACAGACATCAAACATAGAACCTTTTTTTTTTTAATATTGTAAAGGGCACAGAAAGGAATCATACCCATAGAAATCCAGCATGATCCTTTTTCTCCTCTTCCAATGATCCTCTTTCCCAAAGACCTATAAAGTTCCTATGACTTTCAGTTCCTCCATGGGTGCATCTACCACAGAAGACAAAGGCAAGGTTAAAGTTGTCCTTCCCATAGCTCAGCATGGTAGCTCTTCTAGCTAGGAGGTCAGTCCATCTCCCCCATCTCACTCAAGTTTCCTCTGCTTGCAACTGGCATTCTCTGCCATTATCTTCAGTTTCATTTCAATGTTGTCAGCTGCCCTGCTCTCTTTCTGTAGATGCTCCCCAGAAGTTGACCCCTTTCTCTAAAAGATAATGTTAGCTTTTGGACAATAGAATTATGACTAGAGTGCCTAAAGTCTGTCTGCTCCCAGATCCAGACTGTCTGGAAGGTGTTACTCCCCCTGTTCTTTTATACTAAGTCCCACAGCTCAATCTTCTTCAAGTGGTATGCAAATCCTTTCTGGTCATACTAGAGTTATGTCTGCCTTCCCCAGGGCTCAGACAGTGAGATTCCCACGTACATCAACATGTCCCACCATGTCCTTTCTTATTTCATTTTCCTTTTTATGTCTTTCTTTCTCTAAGGAAACTGAGCCAGGGCATAAAACTTAGCCCAGGGTTTCTCAAGCTAAAAGGAAGGGAATGAGACAATCTTGTCCCTGAGGGACAGACAAAGATCTATGTCCCTAGGTCATGTATACTACCTGCTTCACTAGTGCTACAGGTTCAAAGGAGATAAATGTGGAAAGCCTTTTTATCTATAAAGTGCAAAATGTAATCTGCTGTTATGACTCTCTAGACCAGTAGTTCTCAAATTTCATGGTCCCAAAAAGCTCAAGCTCTTGGGCTCTCTGTTTCGACTCTTAAAAATGATTGAGCACCCTCTCCCAAAGAGGTTTTTTTAATGGGTATAGCTACCAATATTTACTGTACTAGAAACTGAAATGTTTTAATGTTATTATGAAAATAGTTTTGATCACATGGGCTCTCTAACAGAATATCAGGAACCCCTCTGGGGGAGAATTTTAAGAACCATTATTCTAAACCAGGATCTAAACACAGAGCCAGGTTCCATTTCTTTCTTGGAGAGCTTTGTTTCAGTCCAGAATTTCTAACTGAGTAAACTTAGATTATGGTTATAGTTTTCCCACAGATTTTTCTTTTGACAGAACAGAATTAAGAATAAAGTAGAATTATTTTTATTCCTTTGTATTCCTCACCTCAAGCCCTGTCTGCTGCAGGTTCTGAATCTTCAGTCTCCAGAGAATTCATTTAATAAAAGAGGATTGTGTACAAGCCTAAATTTCTTGGCCTAAAATGGAAACTAGAAACTTGATGTGTTTACACTCTAACCATTGTGCAAATGCTGAATCCATCGACCCTTCTGTCCCCTGCTCCAATCAACTGAGGCAACTCCATCTGGATGTTCCAGAGAAAGAAATAATCTTTGCAAAGAAAAGAAAAACAGTAATAGCAATTGAAGAGAAAAGAAGCATGACTCCCCCTAATCTTTCCCACTCCCCTGATGAACCTGGCCCCAGCACTGGGCTGGCCCTACATATGATAGAGAGGGCATGAAATTCTTACCTAAGATTGAGACCTTGTATTCCACAAGACCTTCCTATCTTTACGGATCAACTTCCTGTTCCCATCCCCAAACCACTGAGGGGACTCCAGATGGAAAGGAAAACTCTGAACACACCAGCTGCTCAGTCCTCCTACACAATATGACCTTTCTGGCTGCCATTAGCGCCAAGCCCCCATCTACTACTCTTATCAATTAAGAGGTTTCACCTGGGAGACACTTCCATGTCAGAATTCAAATTATAACCTTGAGACTAATTTTATCTACAAGTGTCTACCTACATATTTGGGTTTTCCTTTTCCCTAGGAGTAGTAAATTTATAATTCCTAGTCCCATAAATCCAGTGACTCAGAATCTACTGAAGTGAATATGAAAATCTCCTTCCAATCCTACCTCTCATTATATTCAGGCAGCTAGGTCGTGCAGTGGATAGAACACCAGTGTAGGAGTCAGGAAGACCTGAGTTCAAATCTCACCTCAGACACTTGACACTCACTAGCTGTGTGACCTTGGGCAAGTCACTTAACCCCAATTGCCTCATCCTGGGTCATCTCTAGTCATCCTGATGAATATCTGGTCACTGGATTCAGATGGCTCTGGAGAAGTGAGACTGGGGACCTGCACAGCCCTCCCTCACTCAAAACAAAGTCAAGTGCAAGTCATGTCATTATTTGTCTGATGGCATGGTCTTCTTCAGGCAACAAAGGACAAACACCCAGACATTATATTCTCAGTCCTAAACTGATCAATGCATATCCTTGTTAACTGTATGCATTGTGGCTGTTGCTATGCATGAAAAGTGGCTTCGTTTTTTGTTTTCTTTTTCTTTTGTTTTCTTTTATTTTCTTTCTTAATTTTTTTGCTAATTTTCTCATTAATTCAATCTCACCAAGTACTTACTTTGAACATAAAACAAAAATAAACCTGGAATCCCACATTTGGTGCAGGCAGAAGAATTTAGTGTCAATGGGCTGTCAGCTTGTTAGGAACTGGTATGAGAAGGGATGGAAAGATGGGCATTCCATCGTTGGAGGAGCCTGATAGTGTCCCCCATTATTTGATAGTGAAAGAACTTTAAGCATGATGAGAAAGGCTCCATTAATGGGATTAGTCTGAGGTCTCCATAGACCTAAAGAGGTTGATTCAATGGGACCTCCAAGAAAAGAATCAAGAGGACAAAAACCCAATTTGTTTCACTCTTTCCTGGTTGCTACTTAGTGCTGTTGAAAAGCCAAATTAACTGACGTAAAAGCAAATGAGATCTCGAAAATATAATTTTACACATTAAAAATAAAATATTTGAAATGAAAAATTCAAAGAAATAAGGTAAGGGTGTGTCTGTGTGTAGGAAAGGCATGTTTAGGTAGGTACTGGAGTATAGATAACTTCTGCATTACCTCCTCCCCTTCATCTTGACCTAAACCCTGCCCCACCTCCATTTGGGATCCACAGGGTATTTATTTGTTTATCATTGGCCTATAAAGCATTTGCTAATAGGGATGTGGAAATGGAAGTGATTAGGTAATATTCCCAAAGAAATAAACTGCCTAGAAGCTAAATATTTTCCTAAAGGAGATGGAATTTTTAGAGTAAGGGTTCTTAACTCTGTGTGTGTGTGTATGTGTGTGTGTGTGTGTGTGTGTGAGCATGCATGACAAACCCCTTTGGCAGTATGCTGAAGTATTTGGTTTCTTCTCAGAACAATGTTTTTTAAATGCTTAAAACAAAATCAAATACATTGAACTGCAAAAGGAATGAATTATACTGAAACAAAGATCTAATTCCTTTTCTCCTCCATTCTTCTTGAAATTGCTGTGGATCCAAGATTAAGAATTCCTGCTTTAGAGGACTGAGGATTAGAGAGTTAAGAAATGTTCCAAACTGGGGAGAATAACTGAGGAATCCCTTTTGCAAGAATATCCTGACATTATATGTAGAGTCAAGATAAAAGCCATCTCTCTGCTCCAGTGAGTAATATGAACATGGTATCATAGATCTGTAATGGGGAGGGATCTCACAAGACAGCTAGTCTAACCCCTTCATCTTAGAGGTGAGGAAATCACCCAGTTTTGGGTGGTAATTAGGAAGACTTAGCTCTTTAAGGATGGATTCCCTAACTACCCTGAGTGGCTCTGAAATCAGGTTAAGGGAGACGGGTGCTCTCTAACTGAAAGAATTGGGGGTCCTTGAAGGGCTATGTGATCTTGCTAGGCTGAAAAAGCCTCCCATGAACAGCTTCTTCAGAAATCATTAGAACTAGCCGCTTGGATAGTGCCCTTCTGTCCTGGAAGCAGGTGATTGCTTTGAGCTTTCCTCCATTTGTCATGTCCAGGATTGAGCAGATATATTCCAGAACTTCAAGAATAAGGTGGGCTTCTTTGATGTTAAGTGATTAAACCCATGCTAGTCTGCAGGTGATTTTCCCATACTTCCTCCCCCTTACCCCCACTACCTCAGGTGGAGAAACTGAAGTCCTTTATCTGGGTGAGATTTGTGGATCTTGTTATTAAAACACGAGGTTGATAAGATTGAGTCAATTTCTTTGTACCTTAGTTAGGAAAATCTAGGAGAGAAGGAAGGAAGGGGTAGTGGGGTCTTTGGCCCTGGTTTCTCCCTAATTTTCACTGATTTCTCTGTACCCTAACTTTGTGGAACTCAAAGACTGTTAGAGGTAGGACAAAGCTCTATACATTCTCTCCATTCCTTCCATTGAACAAAAAGGAGTTCAGAAGCTCTATGCCTCAGTGACAGATCACTGAATGGAAGGTGGAGTTCAGATCTTTAGGGGCGTGATGAATATAAGAAATCAGGTAACTATCATTCCTGGAGACTCTACTTGGATTTGGGGGAAGCCACCATAGGGAAGTTAAAAACCATTGCCTGCACAGAGGTGAGAGGCTGATGAGTAAGTAGTATATGTTTCTATCATAGCCATGATTCAGGCTGAATGCAATGGATTTGTTGGGTTTGTAGTGGGCTGGACCAACTCAGTGTATGACTTGGAAAGCTGGGTTCATTTCAATAGGGAAAACTCTTTGAAAATATTCTCATTTGCCCAAATCAGAATTGCACAACTTGGCAGTAGGTAAGGGACAAAATTAAAATAGGCTAAACTTCTTTGGACTGCAGATAGGTTTTTGGCAGCTCACTTTCCAAGTAAAGGTATAATTAATGATCAAACTATTTTGCAAATAAACCATATTTTTAAAAAATGAGAATTTCAATTAATGTCATTAATTACATTTATTACTTAAGATTTTTATTTATCATAAATTCACTCCTCTCACACTAGAAACAGACTGATGACCGTTAGTTGCCACAAGTCACATGACAAATAGGAGAGAGTGCAGTTATATTACAGTGGAAGGTGAGTTAAGAGGTACACAGACAAAGCACTCATTACATCTTTACTTTCCTTTATATCCTCTACATTTTTGCAGGCCATCCGAAATCATTTGGCAGAACATAAATGGCCCGTAGGTCATATGTTATGCAGACCTGGCCCAGATCATCCAGTATTATTTAACATCAAGCAGTGCCAAGTGGAAATGGTAGAGTTAAGAACACAGAGTTTAACATCATGAACTGCAGCTCCTCCACAAAGCAAGTTGCTAATTTCCCAGAGATTTGTAATCCTACTCTGCCCTGCTACCACTAGTTCTAGTTACCTGGGTACCTCATCTTTGATAATCTCCACATTTCACACAACCCTGATTCCTGGTGTTGGACAGATCTGCCTAATATGAAAATTATATTTGCTACTAGTCCTTTAGTGAATTCAGCCCATTTTCCAGTTAGTTATTGAAGTTGAATTATCAGTTCTACACAAATCCTGCCCAAATTTACATATCTGGACTGAATCTGCATTTTGAAATTTACTTTGCATACCTGATGAACAGCTCCAATTTAAACTCAGCATATCTAAAACTAAACCCATCATCTTTCCACCTAAATCTCCAAATTTGTATATTGACAGTACCACTATTCTCCCAGTCACGCAGGTCACCCCTGACTCAAGGTCCAAAAGTCTTTTCACTAGACCACACTCCACCTCGGACAATTACTGGCTATGTGACTCCAGACAGTTTATCTAATCTCTATGGGTCTCAGTTTCTTCCTCTGTAAAGTAAAGGAGTTGAACTCAGTGCCCTCTAAGGATCCCTCCAGCTCTCAATCCAAGACCCTATGAACCTTCTGAGATCAATGATAAAGTTATCAAAATGGTGCAGACAATGAGGGTCTTGGGAAGTTAGTATTAGAAATGAAAAGTTCACAGAACTTGATGGCTGTGGGGTATTGTTGCCGAATTATGGTTAGGATTTATCCCTGAGGAATGCTCCCATGAAGGAACAAGAAGAGTTAAAAGAAATATTTAAGGACCCACACTCAACCCATGGTTATATCCCACTCTAGCTCTTAGAGTCCAGCCTCTAGTTCAAGTTGTCATAATCTCCACTTGTGCCTTAGAACTCCAAAAACCTTCCAAATCACATGTGTGTAGTCAAGATTTCTTATTGAAGTGATTAACGTAAATTTTTTTGCAAACTATAAAGTACTATATTTGTTGTTCAGTCATTTCAATCATGTCCAACTCTTAACGACCCCTTTTGGAGTTTTCTTGGCAAAACTACTAGAGTGGTTTACCATTTCCTTCTCCAGCTCATTTCACAGATGAGAAAAATGAGGCAAATAGGGTTAAGTGACATGCCCAGAGTCATAACAACTAATAAGTGTCTGAGGCAAGATTTGAGCGGAAGGTCTTCCTGACTCCAGGCCCAGCACTCTATCCACTGTGCCACTTAGCTGCCCAAAACACTATGTTAGTGCTACCTGTTATAAATAATAAAAGCACAAGAGAGTAAGAGAGCAAACCATCTGTTCTGGCCCTTGTGGGCTCTCTCAGCCAGAGGTATGATCCTTAATGGTTAGGCAATGAAGAAGGAGGTGGAACTGTGACCCTGTCCCTAAGCTGTTGCCAAATATCACCATGCCTTCCGACTTCACCAACTTAAGAGCTCTCTACAGGACAGTGTCAAATGCTGTCCAATACGAGTTTCCTAGAACTGAAAAAGAATAATTGGAATTTAATGATTTCCCCCCATTATCTCCCAAACAGATTTGCCAAAAATAATCAGGAAACCTCACCATCGGAGCCATGGGTATAATTGATGTTAAGGCTGGCATTAGTCTGGCTTCCGATTACATGTTTTTAAAGGAGCAACTGAGTAGCCCTTCTGCTCTGGCTGATCTACTCTGTCAGTCTGAGCTGATTGATTTAAGAGTAGAAATATCCAGAAAATGCAGCAACTGTGCCGCTTCAGGCCTAATAGAATCCTCCTGTGCCTAGATGCTGATGCCAGTCTCAGTGGTTATAAATGAGTTTTTAAAACATATTAGCCTTTCAGCATCCATTAGGATAAACATCCATTGCTCATTTATGCCCCTTTTGTTGGATCCCTGCCTGCCTAAGACTGACTAATTGATTTCTTTTAATTGGCCTTTGTATCCGGTGAAAGCACACTTTTCCTGTGGGGCCACAATCATGCACTCTGTGTGTGTGCTGTGGTTGGCTGGGCTCTGCCATGTGTGGGTCTGGCTGAGAGAATCACCAAACCTGGAAATATCAGTGTGAGGCAGGAAGAGAGGAAGGCATGAGGTGAGAGTAAAATTGACAGAGGAGAAAAAGATCGTGAAATGTGCATTTTCCTTCAACTTCATACACCCCTACACCTGCAAGGTAATTGAATTTCCCCATTTGCTCATAAAGCACTTTCTCCAAATATCTTATCTGATCCTTCCTCTGGCTCAATGAATACAGTATAATTCTCATTTATATATGTCTTTAAGGCTTCCAAAGCAATTGACACATATTTCATTTGATCCTCCCACCAACCCCCTGACATAGATAGGGTTATTACCTCCATTTTTATAGATGAGGAAACTATGGACAGTAAACTAGGACTTTAACAAAGGTTTTCCTAATTCCATGTCCAGAGCACTATTCATTAGGCACTCTGCCTCTAATTAGGTAGGAGAGCCCTGACTCTTATCCCCATTTTACGGATGAGGAAGCTAAGATTCACAGAGATGAAATGGTTTATTCAGAGTCAGACTCAGGTCTAGATTTTCATTCTGGTGCTCTTTCCTCTATACAATCCTGCCATGACTTGTATTTTCTTTCTTTATGAGCTTCCTTGTTTATCCAGTTTGTCTTGTCCAGAAGTCATGCTCCTTAAATACAGAGAACTGGGAGGAGAGGGGAGACAGATGAAGAGAGGACCAAGAGAAAAAAAAATGCTTTTCTTCTCTTCCTCTCTCCAGTTCCATGAAGTGCTTCTAAGGATGCTGAACATTCCCCTCTTGGTAACATCAGAAAGGCAAATAAGGGTCTGTATCTCCCCTAATACTGCTTTACCAAAAATCTCCAACCTAAATCATTCATTATGTTGGAACATTGTCTCCAGGTTACCATTAATATAAAGCCTTTGACATTTGCTTATCAGGCTCCAAGGGGAAAGGGGCTTTCCCACAGATACCAAGGACAATTAAAATAAATCAACTAACAGGAACCTGGGCCTTGAGGGGAGAAGACAGAACAAATGAGTTTCACATGGAGCAACGACTTCAAGAAATGCCTGTTAAATGAATAGACCTATCTTGGCAGCCAGGGATACCAATCTCCAAGTCATGATTTTTCCTTATATCTAATTTAACTATGAAGTTTGTTACTCTTTCTCACAGTCCTATCTTTTTTTAATTGCATCTCAGTTAAATTAATGTGGTAAAATTCTCAATAATTAGACCCTAAATCAGGAACTTTTAACAAGGTTTAACAGGAACAGTCTACAGGGTTCCTCAGAGAGATTTCAGACTGGTGTTTGTGTATACACACATATATATATATATATACACACATATACGTATATACACATATATGTGTATATATGTATATACATATGTATATATGTATGTATATGTGTATATATGTAAATGTATTTCAATATAATTAGTTTCCTTTGGAATCCCATGTATTACATTTTATTCATTTAAAACATTTTTCAAGCATACTAAGTCCATGGGCTCCTTTTGCATATTTAGTAGATAGAGGAAAAGATTTTGGTCATGACTCTCTATTCAAAGATGTCATAATGAGTCCCTATCCCCCTTTCTATGTCAGTTTCTCAAGGAAGCATCTAAGAAAATTCCTTACTCATTTCATGAATGAAATTAGGGAAGGACTTTTGCCTTTTAAGACTCCAAGGATTATTTTGGTACTATATTTACTATGGTGATCACATACCATTGCCAAACTTAGTAAGTTATCCAGCTTTAATGTTTTCTCCACTGTCTCAGTTTCTAACTTTAGAGAGTCTCATTAATTATTTCCTCGTAATTTTCCTGGAAGGAAAGCAAATTTTAGTATTCCTGGAGCTCCCACTTCAAAGAAACAAAAAAAAAACTAAGAAAATGCAATTCTTCTTGTGAAACCAGATTAGGAGATGGGTGAAAAGTTGGGGGTGTGTATGGAATCCTCTACACTTGACTCCAAAAGAATGAATTTGAATAATAAAGCTTGTAGTTCCATAATAAACTGTATACTTCTGAATGGTAAAAAAAAAAAATTTCCAAAAAGAGGTCCATAGGCTTCCTGAGACTGACCACCAAAGGGGTCCATGACACAAAAAAGATTAAGAATCCCTGTTTGAACTAACTTTTAATAGTTAAGGTCTTGCTCAGTTAAGATTATCCATCCTGTGGTTCATATCCCTTGTTAGAAGATATTGAGCAATTTCTTGAGGGGTGGGAGGAAAGACCAATGAATTTGGAATAAGAAAACTCATCTTGAAGCCCTGACTTGGACAAGCTGTTGGACAAGATCATATAGTCAATAGGAGGCTTTATGAACCTTGGTTTCTTCATTAATAAAATGGAGAAAGATGTTTGTACTAGCTCCCTCACAGGGTTATGGCAAGGAAAACACTTCATAAACTAGAAAGAACAACCTAAAGGTGAGCTGCTAACACAACTCCGTCCACGATCATTTATTTTCATTAAGTGTAAAGAACGAGCTAGTATTCCTCCTTCATCATATCCCGGTGCAGTTCTGTCACCCCTAAGCCTGGCTAATATATGTTAGACAAAAAATCAACTCAGTGAAGCAGATACACAGGGTGATCATTCATTTTTGCTGACACCTTCTGAAGATGGCTTTGTTTCACCTCCCATAGGCAAGGACCAGGCTAATAGACCAGTGGAGAATTTATTACTTCTCCGATAGGCTTTGGTTGCCTTCTCTGGGAATAGTAAGATTGATCTACACTCAGCAGGCTCTCTTTGCCTCTGTTTAAGTAAGTAGTTTCTAGGACTCTCCACCACTAGAATAGAATAGGACACCTATCCATCATGAAAGTCTCAAGCAACTGTCCACAAGAACACACCAGTAAGTAGCCATTCTGAAGGCTACATCATAGCTGAATTTCCTAAATCTTGACCAAAAAAGACTTAAAGATGAATAACCAACTATATCCTAAAGAGATTTTTTAAAAAAGAGGGGAGAGGGGGAAGAGACTTATTTTTACAAAAATATTTATAGCAGCTCTTTTTGTGGTGGAATTCAAGGGCATTACCATCAATTGGATTATAGCTCAATGAGCTGGGGTATACAATTGTGATGGAATATTATTATATTATAAGAAATGACAAGCAGGATATTTTCAGAAATACCTGGAAAGAATTACACAAACTGATGCAAAGTGAAGTGAGCAAAACCAGAAGACCACTGTTTGTACACAGTAACAAAAAGGTTGTGTAATGAAGAAGTATGAATAAATTAGTTTTTCTCATCAATACAATGATCCAAGAGAAAGATTTGATATTGTCTGAATATAAACTGAAGCATGTTATTTTCACTTTCTTTTTTATTTTATTTTAGTCTTCTTGTACAAAATGACTAATATGGAAACATTTTATATACCTGTACATGTATAACCTGTATTGGATTACTTATTTTCTCATGGAGGGGTGAGAGGAGTGGGGTATAGAATTTGGAACTCAGAACTTTAAAAAAAATGTTTAAAAATTGTTTTAACATGTAATTAAAGGAAAAATAAAATGTTATTTTAAAAAAGGAATGACCAAAACTCAGTTCCTTTTAAGGGGATCTATGGACAAAAGATACACAGAGGGCAGGAAGAAGTTGTAATCTCTACAACCAGCGGGAATATGAACATTGCTGAAACCACAGATTCATCAAAATAACATCACCATCTTTTCCTCCCCCTGGTTGGAAGTCTTCATCACTTCTGCCTCCTTTACCGATTTCACTTGCTCCATCCAAGCAGTTGCCACATCCTGTTGTTTCTACCTCCAAAATGTCCTCTGGGATTCATCCTGTGATTTCCATTATCCTTGCTACCATCTAAGTTCAGAACTTAAATAAAATCAGTCTAATTGATCTCTTTGACAACTCTCTCTTTCCTTCGAAAAGCTACCAGATTTTTTCATTAAGTCAACAAGTATTTACTAAGTACCTCTATGTGTGCCAATTGTTAGAAATGCAAATATAAATAAAAACAAAGATAATACTTGCCTTCATGGAGTTTGCATTCTAATGAGGAAACACAACATATAAAAAGGAACTGAAAATAAGAGGAGGGGGAAGGTCAGAGAGACAGGAGTGGAGCCAGAAGAGGAGTGAGAAAGAAAGAGCGTGACTGATCAGCCCACTTCCTAAAAATGGAATTTATAGGAGAAACTCACCCCAATTGGTGGAGAGGGTCACAGGAGCAAAAGAGTCTTTGCTTGGATTTGATCCAACAAGCCTCAGTTATATATCTCCTGTGTACAGAGCATTGTGCTGGGCATTGAGAGAGAGGCAAAGTCTAGATAAGCTATAGTGCCTGCCCTCCTGAAACTTACAGTCTTAGTAAGTGAACAAGCCGTAAACACAGATAATTATGATATACAACATTTCATGACAAGTACATTAGGGAATTTAAAAATAATAGTTAGTGAGAGGGGAAATAAGGGAACCTATAATTTGTTGTTCAATCATGTCTGAGTCTTCATGATCCCATTTGGGGTTTTCTTGGCAAAGAGACTGGAGTGATTTGGCCACTTCCTTTTCCAACTCATTTTACAGATGAGGAAACAGGTTAAGTGACTGCCCAGGATCACATAGCTATAAGTATCTGAGACCAGATTTGAACTGACTTCAGACCAGGTACTCTATCCACTATGCCACCTAGCTTCCCAAGCTTTCATATAGGTAGTGATACTTGAGTTGGACTTTAAAAGACAGCTAGTAATTCAATAGCTAAGGAGAGGGAGGACACTGAAGAATCACATGATTTCACACAGTTGAAAGGGACTTCAGTGGTTATCTAATTAAATGCACATAAAAGGCATCCACACTGTTACAGGGTCAACAACAGACTGCTTGAAAAGGAAGACCCATCTCTTAAAGCAGCTCATCCCAGTATCAGGCAGCTATACTTGTTAGGATAGTTTTTTTCTCTTGTCAAGTCTAAATTTTCTTCTCCTACTTCCAACCATTGTTCATGGTTCCACCCTTCTCCACATGATAGCCCCTCAAATATCTGAAGAGCTATCATGTGCCCTCTGAATCTTCTCTTCTCCAGATTAAACATGCCTAGTTCCTTCAATTAATCCTCATATGGCATGGCCCTTTATCATCATGGTTGCCATCTTCTGACACTTTCAAAAATTAAAAAGGTTCAAGAGACATAGTTTTGGGTAATTTATTTATTTTATTAATAGGGCTCTCAGTTTATTAATAAAAGGGGGGTCATTTAGTCCTCTCTCTTATTCCAAAGACAATAATGGTAGAAGGGCTCACAGTTTTTATACTTTTCCAATAGGGATTGATGTCAACCCATCATCCTGTCACGCTTGGACAGAAAAGATACCTCTATGCCAAATCACTCTCAGCCTTGGGTTATGTAGACAAAAGGATCTGTCTCCACCCAAATTTGAATAGACCACATTGGGTTCCCCCACCCTAGATTAAATTCCTTGCCCCAGATTGAGTAGGGTCTGACCAAGATCTAGGAGAGTCAATGCAATCTCATTATCAATAATGTCCTTCAAGAAAAACTGAACTTCTATAAAATGAGGAATTTAGAAAAAGGGGAGAGCCTCTGAATCTCCCTAAGATATTGTTTATTAATAATTTCTCACACTCTCTACAGCTTACTAAACTATAGAGTATATAAACCATATAATTCTTAAACTATAGCAGCCAGAAGTGAATTGAACTCAGTACATCGGATGAAATCTAACAGGGTCAGAGTACAGTGGCATTTTCATTTCCCTACCTTAGAATATAAGTCTCTCTGTATACATCCCAAGACCACTTAAGTTTTACCAATGGATGAGGGCAAAGGAAGAATCAAACATTTTTAAGTGTTTAGTATGTGCTAAGCACTGCGCTAAGGACCTTATCTCATTTAACACTCAAAACAGTCCTATGAGGTAATTGTTATTATGGCACTCATTTTATAATTGGGGAAACCAAGGCAGACAGAGGCTATGTGACCTAACTAGAGCAAAATAGCTACTAAATGTCTGAGATGGATTTGACCTCAGATATTCCAGACTCCAAGCCCAGTACTCCATCCACAGTGGCACCTAGATTGATGAGGAAGAAACTAGAAGCAAGAAGACTAATACAAAAAGGCAAGGTAAGAAGTTAAGAAAGTCTAAAATGGGGTAGCCATGTGTAGCACCAAATGCCATATTCACATTGCCCATGGTGGCCATATCGCAATGCAATTCTGAATCACGAAATACAATGGACTCTCCACATGAAAGACAGAAGCTGAATACCAAGGAAACTAATGAAAAGAAATACTAGGAAAGGTGGCCTAGATCTCAAATTGTGTTATAAAGCAGCAATCATCAAAACCAGTTGGTAGTGGTTAAGAAACAGAGGGGGAGACCAGTGGAATAGGTTAAGTAATCAAGACACAGTAGTCAATGAATATAGTAATCTACTGTTTGGACCCCAGCTTTTGGGATAAGAACTCACAGTTCAACAAAAATTGCTGGGAAAACTGGATAACAGTGTGGTGGAAACTGGGCATAGAGCAATGCCTAATACAATACACAAGAATAAAATCCAAATGGATACATGATCTAAGTATAAAGATTGATACTATAAGGAAATTAAGGGAGCAAGGAATAGTATATTTGTCAGATTTATGGAGAATGGAGAAATTTATGACCCAACATGAGATAGAGAACATTATGAAATGCAAAATGGATAATTTTGATTACATTAAATTGAAAAATTTTTCACAAACAAACCCAATGCATCCAATATTAGGGTGGTAATAGAAAACTGGGAAAGAATTTTTGCAACTAGTGTCTGTGATAAAGGCCTCATTTCTAAAATATATAGAGAACTGAGTCAAATGAACAAGAATACAAGTCATTCCCCAATTGATAAATGGTCAAAGGATATGAACAGATAATTTTCAGAGGAAGAAATTAAAGCTATCTATAATCATATGGAAAAATGCTCTAAATTACTATTGATTAGAGAGATGCAAATCAAAATAACTCTGAGATACCACATCACACCTATCAGATTGGCTAACATGCCAAGCAGGAACATGATAAACATTGGAGAAGATGTGGGAGAGTTGGAACACTAATTCATTATTGGAGGAGCTGTGAGCTGATCCAACATTCTGGAGAGCAATTTGAAACTATGCCCAAAGAGCTACAAATACGTACACACCTTTCAACCCAGCTATATCACTGCTGGGACTATCCCAAAGAGATCATAGAAATGGGAAAGGGTCTCACATGTACAAAAATATTTATAGCAGCTCTCTTTGTTTTGGCTAAATATGGGAAATCAAGGGGATGCCCATCAATTGGGGAATGGTTGAACAAGTTGTGATATATGAATGTAATGCAATATTTTGTGCCATGAGAAATGATGAACAGGAAGACTTCGGAGAGGCCTGGAAAGACTTATATGAACTTATGCTGAGTGAAAGTAGCAGAATCAGGAGTACGTTGTACACAGCAACAACCACAGTGTACAAATGATTTTTATGGTAGACTTAGTACTTCACTGAAATACATAGACTTAAAAAATTTCCAGTGGACTTTTGAGGCAAAACACCTTCCACATCCAGAGAAAGAACTATGCTATTGGATCGCAGACAGAAACAGACCATTTTCTTTTGTATTATCTTATGTTTTGTTTTGTTTTATGGTTTTCCCCCATTCATTTTAATTCTTCTATGCAACCTGCATTTAATAGGAATGTATGTGTAGAACCTATATAAGATTGTACACTATCTCAGAAAGGGAGTGGGAAGGGAGTGGGAAATAAGAGGGAAGAAGTGGGAAAATATCCAGGATATACGGAAGTGATTGTTGAATACTGAAAACAAATAAAATAATTCAATTTTAAAGAAATTTTTAAAAATATATTTGGAGGAGCTATGGGATTAGGGGGGAAAGTTCAAATTTTATTTTAGATATATTTCTGATGATCTGTTCCCAAATTTGAACCAAAAAGCCCACCCCCTAAACCACTCCCTCTTATGTAAAACCAACAGTTAGAGGGTATGGAACAATCCACTGGAGTCCAAATCAGTTCTAGTTTATTGTCTCAAAACAAGGGTACAAAACTTGAAGTCTAAAAAAAAAAGACCTGGGTTCAAATTCTAGCTTTTATATTTACTAGCTGAACCGTGTTTCCCTCATCTGTTAAATAGACAGAGACAGAGACAGAGAGACAGACAGACAGAGAGAGAGAGAGAGAGAGAGAGAGAGAGAGAGGGAGAGAAAACAATAACACCTACTTGTTGAAAGGATCAAATGCAATAACACAGAGAAAGTGATTTTAAAACTTTAAAGCACTATAAAAATGTGTGGAGTCATCATCATCATTTTTATTACTTCAGGTTTTATTCATACAGATCCTGATTAAAAAGAATGTCAGGAAAAAGTTAGTGGGAGTGATGCCTCTGTGAACATTTTATTTTGCTCATAGATTAAGGTGATTAAAATATCCAGTTCTCATCTATGTAGTGCTATGCCAGAATGCATCTCAGATATCCATCCAAGACACTGGTTTTCTACTTCATAGTAATTACCAGGATCACAGTGAAAAGGGAAACGCTCTTAAAGTTTATGAAGCCTCTCACTTTAATCTGAAGCATCAATACCGACTCTGGTGTTGTTGCTACTCAAGATGGGCCAAATTGGGAAGTGGGCAAAGATTTTCTTTGGTCTGTTCTGTCCACTTAAAGTATCCAAATCCTAGGCACTCAGTGCCACATATACTACTGTCTAGGTAATCTTGGCTTCTGTTCCTTTCCCATGTGGTTGCTTTCCATGCCCTTCAAATCAAAACACTTCCTCTGGACTTCTCAGGAAGAGTTATCCCAAAAATCTAAGCTAGTCTCCCCATCTATTGCATTCATTCAAGAAACTGTATAATGATAATTCTTGGGCCTCTTTCTCTGGCATAGACCCACTATCTTATTGGTCCATTCAGTGGCACTGGACATATGCAAAGATTTAAACTTGGAGTCAAGTATGTCTCCATTCAAAACCAACCTCAGATTTATTAGCTCTGTGGTTCTGGGCAAGTCACTTAATCTCTATCTGCTTCCATTTTCTCAGCTATAGAACTGAGATAATGATGGCATCTCCCTTCTAGGGCTGGTGTGAGGATAGAATGAGATAACATTTATAAATTGCTTTGTAAACCTTAGAGCACTATATAAATGCCAGATATTATTAATATTACCACAATTAATATGATGAAGCAGGAATATATTCCTTTATAAGGATATATTAGTTAAATATTCAAAAACGTAATGAAATAGAAACTGAGAACCTATCTGGCCCAATTCCTGCCCTAATCATAAAGCTAACAAGGAGATAGTCACCCTCTTTCTTGAAGAGTTACAGTCTTTCAGGAACCAAGAACAAATTAGGAAGGAGGAGATAGAAACCTTCTCAGCACAAGCAATACAAAATCATTTACAGAATAACTGGGGTCCATTTGGGTGCTCTTAATTTCAAAGATCTGGAAACTTCTGGAAATGTTTATCACAGGTACTCCCTCCTTCCAATTCTCCCTACTAACACCCTAACTCAGAACCACATCCAACAATGAACTCCATTTTCCCCTAATACAACAACCCTTTACTTGAGTTGGATTAGGCTATCTTTCTAAGCCTGACAGTCCATGATTCTTCTGGAATCCATGCTGAAGCAACCTCCCCTATCTAGAATACAGGTGAGAGCTAGAAGGATTTTTTTTAATTAAAAAGGTCATTGATTTCAATTTTGACTGTTCAAACCCATGCATTAGAACTCATTCTCTTTTCCTAGGATAATAAACTTGGTTATTTAATTTATTAGATGCCTTGGAAAAACAATGTGACACGGTAAATAGAGAGCTGGTCTCAAAGTCAAGAAGAAATGAGTTCAAGGCTCATCTCTGCTACATACTGAATATGTTCACCAAATTTTTTAAACTCCTAGTGTCACAGGAAACTCTCCAGACCTATAAAATGCATAGTAGATGTTGATTTGTATCAGTGTCTTCACCAAGAAACACAGCTTTATACCAGTGAAATCACAGGTCCTTTAATAGCAGTAGTAGCAGTTGTCATCATAGTAGTAGAAGTGGTAGCGGTGGTGATGGTGGTGGTGGTAGAGGAGGAAGATGTGGTAATCTGGTTTTCAATTACAAACTAGAGGGGGCAAATTAGTCAGTGTAGAGAGAGATGCGCCACAGGCAAGTGTGACAGATGTGGTTTTGTTCAGTCGTTTCGATTATGTCCAACTCTTTGTGACCCATTGTGGGTTTTCTTGGCAAAGATACTGGAGTGGCTTGTCATTTCCTCCTCCAGTTCATTTTATGGATGAGGAATTAAGATAGACAGGATTAAGTGATTTGTTCAGGGTCACACAGATAGAAAGAGTATTTGAGGCTGGATTTGAACTAACGAAGGGAGTCTTCCTGACTCCAAGCCATTGTGCCACCTAGCTGCCCACAGTTTGATAGTTGACAGAAAATAGAGACCAATTTTTTTTAATTATAAAAGATCAAAAAGAAAAATTTAAGATGTGCAAGATCATTTGGATCAGGACAATCCAGCCTATAGATCCAGATTCTTCCTGAGAGTCTTACTACCTTTCAAAGAACAGGGAGCAGCTGAAAAAATCATTGAACTAGGGATAAGTAGATTACCTGAGCTCTTCCAGTCCTGGCTCTCCATGTACTGGGATATTAAGCAAAGTCATTCACCCTCTGTGACGGTCGGTTTCTTTATCAATAAAATGAGGGGAGGTGAACTAAACCTTAACGTTCCTTGCAGCTCTAACATTCTATATTTTATGGTTGTAATTCATGTTCATCATGATAACTCTGACATAAACTGAATTCTTTTTAGTGCAGTTTTGTTTAAAGGGACAGAGAGGTATGTAATGCAGGTTGGAAGGTTTTCATTGAAAATGGCTCTAATTGTTTAGAGTTTGGATACTAAAGAACAGACCTTGTTTATGTGGAAAATTCTGCTATATATAATTTACTGTTCTTTAATGATGTCCAATAAGGATGTGAGGGATTACTTATTTCATGACTTTTCTATAACTAAACTACTAAGTTCCTTCATGTTCCTCAAATTTTCTGTTACTAAAGATAACCCTGTTTTGTGCAGCAAAACCAGCATCTGGAGTTTAAAATAATAAAACCCAAGGGAGCATAGCCAGGTGGTGAAATTTAGTCTTGTGATGGGAGAACTTGTGATCCCTTTTGCTACTCAAGAATCTGATTTAGAATGTATTTTAGAAGGCATCTAGTTCAGACCCTAACAGAAACCATGAGCTACCTCTCTAATGTCCCTAGCCCATGGTCATCTATTAACTACTTTAAAACCTCTCATTTTGGAAAATAGCAAAGAAACTCAAATGAGGAAGATTATAACTCTTCTTTGCCTTTTTTCCTTCTAATAACAGGTTCTCAGCTCTATAGAAGGCGGCATCTGAACTTTGAAGAATTTGTACCAGTAGGGGATGAAGTAGGATAGGAAGCACATGCTAACCTGAGGGAATAATCTGAATAAAGGAAAGGAAAGATTCCGAAGAACTGGCTTCATATCATACCTCAGACATTTGCTCACTGTTTAACCCTGGGAAAGCCGCTTAACTTCTCAGTCTCAGTTCCTTTATTTATCAAATGGAAGAGTTAGACTCAAGGACCACTAAGGTACCTTTTGACTCTATATTTTTGAGCCTGGGTTTGGTGATCTGGCTGAAAGCAGTTCAATCTTGCAGACACAGGGAGCACTGGGATATAGGTCTAGAAATATATCATAGAAACCTAGAAGTCATTTATACAAACATTCTTTCATCTCTACAGCGCTCAAGGTTCTAAGTGGCTCTGACTTCTGTCTGTCTGTGAGATCCACACTTCTGCCTAGCCTGCCCACCCCTACATCTCATAGAGGTTACCCTTAACTGAGAATCTGTCAACAATAGAAATCATTTCCAAACTGAAAATGAAAAACAAATTGCTGCAGTCCTTACTCAGAGCTTTCTTCACATCTTCTACGATGAGGCAGCCTAAAAGTAATTATGACAAAAGTTACGTACCCTCCCATGTGGTGTTTCGTTATTGTGGGTGTGAATATCAATTGTACACGGTGACAAAGGAAATAAAATTCAGTAAAAGCTTGTTTGTGAGTGAGACCTGCCTTTTAATGGACTAGAGGGTGAAGAGCTGGTATATTATAGCCTTTCCTAAAGAGAGTTGAAATTAAAGGTTGTAATTTAAAATATCATCCTTCCTGAAAGTCTGTACTTTCCTGGTGAAAATAATTATTTGGGCTCAATAGTGTTAGTTGTAAGGTGGGTGAACAATGATTCTGTCATTTGATTTCCTGTAGGTGAAATGACTACCCCATCTCTTGGATCTGGAATAAATCTTGCAATCTGAAACATGGCATCCTGACCTTAATAATAGTAATAAATGATAGTAGGAGTTGTAATGTTGTTGTTGTTGTAGCAGGGTATATGAGGTGTTCAGGAAGGACTAGCACCTCTGGTATGAGGACTTGCCAAGACCTTTTCAGAGCTGCTCATCCGCCTTTGGTGTCCACCTATCACCCACTCACCTGTGGCATGGGCAGCAGCCACACCTTGGTAAAACCATTCCAGCAGACAGGCTAAACCAGGTTAAGGGTAACCAACAGATTTCAAACCTGTCTGTGAAATGGGGGTGTCTACTCCAAGCATGTAAAGATTTTCCCTTGTAGGACAGGCAGATGAGAACAATTTGTTCCCATGGACACGAAGGCAGTCAAGAAGACTCTATGGAGCACTTGGAGTTTGATCAGACTTCAAAGACCCAAAGGTCATGCACTGCATTCTGGGCCCTGCCGTTGGATTTCAATGACTCAGGAAGAGAGAGTGAGGCTGATGACTTTGTGCAACTCTGCCTTACCTAAACCCAATTCACACACAAATCAAAACATCACCTGTGATGACACAAAAAAAATAAGTAGTCGCTGCAGCATTTATAGAAAGCATTAGGATTTGCAAATTGATTGACACGTTATCTCATTCAGTTTTCACAAGAACCCATCTTGCAGATGAGGAAATTGAGACTGAGAACAGGTAGGTGACTGGTTCAAACAGCTAACAGGAAAATGGGGAATAGTTTTATTGGTAATTGGTAAAAATCACATGTAGCATGTTGTGTTACCAGTATTCTTGGTGGTCCATTTTAAGAGGGACTTTGACAAACTCAAGTACCCCCAGAAGAAGGTGACCAGGGTGACAAGGGATCTAAAGGGGTCTTCAGATCTCATCACAAAATAATCTGCCGAAAAAATTTACCTAAAAAAGAAAAGAAGGTCGCTGGGGAAAGAAAATACTCTTCAAATATTTGAAGGGCTATAACAAGAAGAAAGAGTAGACATGTTCTATGTAGCTTCAGAGGGCAAAACGGGCACCAAGGAGTAGAAGTTAATAGGAGACCGATTTCATTTCAACATAAGGTGAAAGTTTTTGATCATTCCAACTCTCTTACAATGATCTAAGCTGTTTCATGAAATAGTAAGTTTCTGATTATTTAATATTCAAGTAATGGCTAGATGGTCACCAGTCAAGGATGGTGTAGAAGAATTGGCCTTCTCCTGTCCCTTCCTATCCTCATTGCCTATAATTCTGAGTATGTGTAAAGATTCTGTGCTGGGGTTTTCTTTGACAGGACAAACTCTTTCTGAGATTTACGGATGATTGAACTCCCTGATGAATGTTTCACAGTGTCTACAAAATTTAATGCTCATCACTGGTTCAGCAAAAGACACAATAGGATTTTTTTCCCCTTTTTTCTTAAATAAACCTTTAGTGGTATCTTTCACTTTTATATTGCCTGTATTTCTCTCCGTATCTTATCTTCCCCTCCCTTTTTGAGAGCCACTTCAAATTCCAAAACAATAATTTTTTTTTAAAAAAGAAATGTTCTATACCTATGGCTCTCCCACCTTGTGCAAAGGAGTAGGGAGAAGTATCTTTTCATAGCTCTTCTTTGGTATGATGTGTATTGAGTCATTGGTTCTTAGTCTATTAGAGAGTCAATTACATATAAAAAAAGCAGCCAGCCAAGAGCCAGACCAATCAATCTTAGCCATCCTGGGTTGAGAACTAGACCTGTTGAATAGAATCACAGAACTAGAAGGAGTCTTAGGGAGCATCTCATCAAAACCCCTACTTTTGTAGGAGAGGAAGCTCAGAGTGATAAAATTATTTAATGAAGGTCACATGATTTATCAGTGGCAGGGTTAGAATCAGAACCTAGGTCTTTTGGTTCATGTTTTTTGTACTGCAGCAAATTCTGTGCTCTACATAGACACAAAAAACACTTGCCTACGTGATAGGATTTAAAGAGTACTCAAGCAACCCCATAGCCCACCCTCAAACATCTCCAATACAGTATCTGAAAATCCATTTAGTTAAACATTCACCTGAAGGCACCTTGTTAAAATGCAAATGTATTACCTGGTGAGAAGTAGTCATAACCCATCAGTAAGGGTTAGTTTACCAAATTAGCTAGCTGGCCCTGAGGTACCTTTACTACTGGAAAAGTTGATGAGGGAGGCAGAGGTGATAAAGAAAGGCCTTTAACATGAGTTACTACCTGGGGAGGATGGTCATAGGAGGAGTGCCAAAGTAAGAGGCTAGACAGCAAGGGAGGAGAATGTAGAAAAGCATTTCAGCTACTTCAAATGTTTTTCTCCTGTAAAACCCAAGGCAACAATTGTCATTCCCTTTGCTCACTCAGAAATGTTTTCAACATAAAAATGACTACAGTAGTAAGGAACTAAGTCACTACCTCAAGGAAAGTGAATGATTCAAAGGTAAGACTGTGCCTTTACACCCTACAGATGGGTAGGTAGGTGGCACAGTGGAGAGAGTAACAGGTCTGGAGTCAGGAAGACCTGAGTTCAAATCCAGGCTCAGACACTTATTAATTGTGTAACCTTGGACAAGTCACTTAATTCTCATTGCTTCAGTTTCCTCATCTGTAAAATAAACCGGAGAAGAAAATGACAAAACACTTTTCGAAGAAAATTCCCAAAGTGATCATGAAGAGTCAGATGATTAAAAACAAATGACTAAATAAAAAGAAAACCCTATGAATGGAATATGCTCCCTTATAACCTTTCCCTCACAGACTCATAAAAATTCCTTACTTCCTTATTAATCCTTCCTTAATAATCAACTCAAGCATCATTTTTATATAAAGCGTTTCCGGAGTGTCCTCAATTGCTAGGGCTGTTCTGTATGTGTGTATGGATGGATGGATGGATGGATGTGTTGTCTCTCCAATACAATGTAAACTCCTTGATAGAAGAGACTGTTTCATTTTTGTATAACCCAAACCTAGCATAGAACCTGGTACCCAGTATTGGCTTGATAAATGTTTATTGATTGATTAGACCCTCTTGAATTTACTCCTTTACTAGATTGTAAGATAAAAGGCAGGAACTTGTCCTTCATATTTGAGATCATAGGATGACAGATTTGAAACTGAAAGGAACCTTTGAAGGCATCAAGTTCAACTCATTTTAGGAAGCTGAGTCTCATAGAAATGAAATGACTTACATAGTGTTACATAGGTAGGAAGTAGAAAAGCTGAGATTCAAACCGTAGTTCTCTAATTCTAAATTCAGCACTCTATCAATTACACTATTTTGTATCTTTGCAAAAACACAGAACTATGTACACAAAAAACTCATGATACAGTTTTGTTGAATTAAATTTTTTGAATTTAGTTTCCTCATCTATAAAATGGCAATAATATTGCCTGTTGTGCTTACCTGGCAGGACTGTTGTGAATAAAGGTTTTGTGTAAGCTTAAAAGGATGATAAAAATGTACATGAGGATGATGACGGTGGTGGTGGTGGTGGCAACAATGATGACAACTGCAGATACCAGCAAGTGAGTATACTACTGAAGGAAAGGAAGCATATCAACCTTAACATTATCATGATAAATGAAGCCAGAATATTAAAAGAAGTTGCAATGAAATGGAAGGATGATCCACAGGTTTACCTTGGAGAGTCAAATGCAATCTTTGCTAAAGTTAGTTCAATTATGCATCCAAAGGCAACGAGAAGTCTTGCTTCATGGAACATTGGTTCATCTCGTTATAGGCTCATAAGAAGCATTTGCAAAAAAGACTACCACACAAATCATGAGTGTATACATGCCAACATCTCTACCTCAAAGAGGTACCTTAAAGGGGATGAAGTAGAAAAATTCCACAAAGAACTTGGTGATACTCCAAATTAAATCAACATCAAGATTCATACTGAGAGGCAATGTGTGACATAGGAATAGCCAGAAAGATCTGTGTTCAAGTCCCAACTCTGACAGATATAGACAATGTGACTCTGAGCAGTCCCTTGTCAGTCAATGCTTTAGGTCTGTGTTTTCAAACTCAGAATCAGATTCCTGTGACTACATATTGACTTAGAAAATCACAAGTTAGCATTATCTATGTTGTATTTTTATTTATTTTGTCAAACTTTTTACAATTACATTTTAATCTGGTTCAGCAGATCTGCCCTAGGCAACTCGCTGAGAAGATAAATTGTGGAGAAAATGACAATGTATTTAACAAGTTGTATCTCATGCATTTGTTAAAGTCACACGAAGTTCCCTGAAAGAGCTTAACAATAGAGGTCACTCTATCACCTGTGATTATTAATAACAAATGAGGCATAAAACAGGTAGATGTGTGCTTGTGATGTAGTTTCTTGTCACTTTCATAGGGTATAATCTAGGGCAGAATCCAAATTGGATTCTCTTCTTTGCTATATATAAGCTTGCTATATATAAGCTATGAAACACTGCAAAGCATCTTTAGTGATATCCATAATCACTCCAAAGAGTTCAGACATATCGATATATATGCAGAAAAACCAAAAAGATAAAGAATGTGTTTTGCTCAGACTGTGATATAGTTAAATCTGTGAATATTGTTATTGCTCAGTCTTCTTAAGTCAAGTATGATTCTTCAACCTCATTTGAGGGTTTTTTGGCACAGATACTGGAGTGGGTTGCCATTTCACTCTGCAGCTCATTTTACAAATAAGGGAACTGAGGCAAACAGGGTTAGATGACTTCCCTAGGATTACACAATTAGTGTCTGAGACTAGGTTTGATATCATAAAGATGAGTCTTCCTGACTCCAGGGCCCGCACTCTATGCCCTGCACCACCTAGCTGACCACAGTACATCGATCTTGGAGAAACACTAGATCAAAGTTCTGAATGTGGTAGTCAAGGAGTCTGTGGATAGACTTCAATGATCTGTGAACTTAGATGGGATGGGGGGAAATTACATCTTCATTTTCACTAATTTCAAGCTGAAACTTAGCCTTTCCTTCAAGTCTTTAACATTATTCTGAGAAGTCCCATGTGTCTATGACTCAAAAAAATATTAAGAACTCCTGCGGTAGATAGTCAATAACTTGGACATAGAATCGAATAAACAGAGGGCAGCAGGACAAATTGCATTGGAGAAATTACATCATGTTTTTGGTAATCTCAAGTTACTTCCTAAAATAGAGCTCTATCTTTTTAATATCTATTATCTTCAGACAGTGCTCCATTGATTGAATCATGAAATATCACAGTTTCCGAAACACTAAAGTTTGGGTTACCAAAAAGCCATGGATCTAGAAAATCTTCATGGAATATTGGGCTTACTCCCTGTCCACCCAGTTCATGGGAGGACATAGTTACAGGATGAAAAGGTAGATGGGTTTTAATCTGCACTGTTGGAGGGAATATATGCACTGACTATCAGAATTTCCCTGATGCATTGGAGCTCCTAAATCACTAAGTAACCTTTATAAGTCTAGCTGTGTAACCTTGAGCAAGCCATTTAACCTCAGCCAACCTGTTTTCTCCTATGCAAAATAAGAGTTAATAATAGCACCTACCTTATAGAGTTGTTGTCAGGATCAAATGAGAAAATAGATAAAGGAATTTCCGAGCCGTAAAGCTCTATCTAAATGTTAGCTGCTGTCTTCATCGTCATTGCTATTAATATTATTTCATCATCTGTGAGTTAAAGATACTTTACTAGGTGATCTTTAAAAGTCCCTTTCAACTCTCATATTCTAAGGTCCTGTGAGAGTACGTTAGGCATCACAAGACAATGATATAAATATCATATATTTGCTTTTAACCATCTGGCTCATACCAAAGAAGGATAACTGATTGCTGTTCATGGGAGAAAGAGGAATAAATCTATAATAAACACTTATTTGCCAATCATAGTGCTAAGGTAGGTGCTACTCTTTTTCCTATTTTAGAATTGAGAAAACAGACAGACAGAAGTTAAGTGACTTGTCCCACAGCTAGTAAGTGTCTCGAGATCACATTTAAATTTGGGTCTTCCTGACCCCAGGCCCACCATTTTGTTCACTCTCCTACTTAGCTGCCTCAAATTCCCTTGATAAGGAATTTCCACAAATACAATAGCAGAGCACAACAAATATACATTATGGTACATGAAAATCAATACATGTTTACATGACATTCTCAGGTCTATTTTACACTATCCACAGGAGGAACTTCCCTAGAGGACTTAAGCTGACAGATAGGAAAATAAACTAGAAATAGAAAAAGTCCTGATGGGGGCCAAGTTTCCAGTGGCAATAGAAAGAAGGTGGCCAAGAAAAGCAAGCAATTGGAGCAGGCTGGGACTGGAGATGATCATGGTGGATAGGGTTGCATTGACACAAATATTTATTGAATGATCATCAGATTTAGAACTGGATTAAATCTTAGAGATCATCTAGTTCAAACTATTTTCTTAAATGAAGAAACTGAGGTCCATTGAAGGGAAATGTCCAAAATAACAAGGAGCAGAGAGCAGAGTTGGATCTTCTACCTCCAGATTCAGTGCTGAAGTATAGCATAGAAGTATTTCATTATAGAAAAAAGAAGCATAAATGCATGAATCTATGATGGCAACACCAAAGTCTGAAGCCAGGGTCTCGGAGCAAATGGAAGGGAATGCTCAAGATGCAAAGATTGAAGTGGCAAGCACAGGTCAAGTCCAGAAATGCAGACAGGGCAGGAAAAAGCATGAAGAAATCAAGACTATGTTGGCAAGGACCAGCAGATATTTTAGTTGTGTCCAACTCTTTGCAACCCCATTTGGGGTTTTCTTGTCAAAGATGCTGGAATGGTTTAACATTTCCTTTTCCAACTCCTTTTATAGATGGGGAACTGAGGCAAACATGGTTAAGTGACTTGCCCAGAGTCATATAGCTAGTAAGTGTCTGAGGTCAGATTTGAACTCAAGATGAGTCTTCCTGACTTCATGCCTGGCTCTCTGCCCACTGTGCCACCTAGCTGCTGACCCCCACCTCTTTCCCAGTAAACATAAACTGAACTCAAAGTAGACATGAGGGAACAGGCAAAAAATAGAGTCCAGGCAGAAACTAGAAAAAGTATCTCAAAGGCTAGTATAGACATGGTATATTACTAAGTTCACAAAACAGCACAACCAGAGTATTAATCCTAGAATAGGGAGGAGGAAAAGGAGTTGACCTTGGTCCTGATTTGGAGCAGCTTTCTCAATGGGGACAGATAACGACTGGTAATTATTCTGTTGCCCAAAGGCAAGAAGACTTTCCACATATATATGTGAATAGAAAGGGTGCCACAATTTGGGAGCAATATCTGTCACATAAAACATCAGACATATATTACAAGGGTCAGTACTTAGCTATGGTTGATATTCAACTCAATGGCTGTTGTATTGTCCATTACCTGAGACATTCAAAGAAATCAGATATCCAAGATTATGAGGTATTCTGTGGTAATTAGACTGACATCCCTCTTCTTCGGGACCTTATGCCTTCACGCTATCCCTTGATTGCTGAGGATTTCCTATTGATGCATCTTGCTCAAGAAAAATCCCACTCAAGAAAGAATCCCAAAATTCAGACTTTTCCCAAATTTATCGGTGATGACCCCTATTGGGTGTCTTCTTCCTTCCAGGTTTATTCCATGACTAATCTGCTAATCTTTGATGAACAAGTTCATAATAAGGTTCACAATAAGGTGTTGTCAGATTAGCATATTACCTACCCACTTCAAAGAGGATTTTTATTTTCAAGGATTACCAAGATGTCATGTTTTATCCAAAAGAATGAATCTCAAGTAATAAAAATTCAAATTATAAATTGCATGAAGAGAAGAAAGTTCACCAAATAGTCATTTATTAACAAACATTTATTAGGCAAACATTTATTGACTACCCACTATTTGCAAAGGACTATGCTAGTCACTGAAGGAAATTAAAAGATAAATTAGATTTAGCCCTACCCTCAAAAAATTTTCAGTATAATAGAAGAGTATAGTATTGTAGTATAGTAGGAGAGATTATAGAATCAGCTTTAGTATTAGAAGTAATCTTGGGGGCTTTCAAGTCCAGAAGAGCAAACTGAAGGACAGAGAAGCTAAGGACTTGGCAATGTTCATACAGCTAGTAAGTATCTGAGGTGGGATTTTAACCTAGATCTTTCTACCCTCATAGTCAATGAATGATGCATTACACATACACAAATAACTAAAATACAAAATAAAACCATAGAATGTTCATTTGGGTTCAGAAAAAGGCAATGGTATTTGTAATGGAGAGACAAAAGGAAGGCATGATAGGAGAGGTAGTTTTTGAACTAGACCTTGAAGGATTTCAGCAGGCAGAGAAAAAGAAAGTGAGACATTGCAGGAAAAATGGATGTAAAAGCATCAGGAAAGCGGGACTGAACAGGTTTACATGCATTTGCAGGTGTATGATGTCCTGGGGACCAGGAAGAATGAATGCATGAATGCACAAGCTCATGCTGGCAAAACCAAGGTCTGAATCCAAACCCAGGTCAAATTCAGAAATGCAAACTGGGCAGGAAAAAACAGGCAGAAATAAAGACTGACTTGGGAGCATAAAGCTGTCATAGCATAAACTCTTCACTCCAGTTTCATGCTAGAATGCAGGAAATGTGCATAAAAAAGTGGTGAGACCATGAATAGGAGGTAAGGACAGATTATAGGGCAGCTGATGCAACGTAAACCTTCAGGGAACAGAGGAGACTGGGGTCTTTCGAAAAAACATAGCAAGTCCCATCAGATATCTAATCAAAAATTTTAAAAAAATGGTGACACCACAAAAAGTCTTAGAAATTGTCACCAATTGATGACCACTTGCTCACCACATTAATAGAGACCACCTTAGCAGAAAGTCACAAAAAATGAAGAAAAACTTTCCTCTTCAGATCTCATTGCTTCATGTTATCCCTGCCCTTCATTACTTACTATTTGTCTTGAATTTTGTCTTCCTCTTTGGAGTTGTTGGTATCCCAGGGCTCAAGTTTCCTTTCTCAGTGTGCTTATATGTTTTAGGTTGCTTTCTTGCCCATAAGCAATATATGTCAAGAATAAAGTGGATCCTGTGTGATGTACAATAGAGTTGGTTTCTAAAGCCTTTTGAGGTGAAATTGATTTTTATTTTCTTTGCATTAGGCCTCCCCACACTTCTTAAAGTGAGACAGTCTTCCTTTCTGGATTGCCATACACCTCCCACGGTCCCACAGATGGAATTCTGCAGCTGGGAGGGCCTTAGTAAGAACTGGGTGCAAGGTAACTAAATGGATTCACCTTTATTTTGAAGGGGGAAAGGGAAGGAAATGAGCATTTATTAAGCCCCCATTATGTGCCAGGCACTGTACTAATCACTCTACAGATATTATCTTATTTGAGTATTACAAGAACCGTGGGAGGGTAGGTGTTACTATAATTCCCATTTTACAGCTGAGGAAACTGAGGCACTGAGTTTAAGTAACTTGCCCAGTGTCACATAATTAGTGTCTAGGGTCAGGCTTGAACTCAGGTCTTCCAGACTACAGTCCCAGAATTCTATCTACTATACCACCTAAGTTGGTTAAGTGCCACAAGCCTTATGGAGAATTTATAGACAGAATTGCACGAGATGGGAAAGCATCTCTCCATAGGATTCACATCACTAGAAAGAAAACAGAATCACAGATTTTTAAGAGTTGGTACAGACCTTAGCAGTCATCTAGTTCAACTCACGTATGAAAGCACTCTTCATTATAACATACCTCACAAATAGTTCTCCAGCTTTTCCTTGAAGCCCTCCAAGGAGAGACATTCTACTGCCTTCAGAGGCAGCCCATTTAGAAAGACCTGTTAAGAAATTCTTACTGATGTCAAACCTAAATTTTCCTCATTGCCCCTTTGCACCCATAATTCCTGGTTCTTCCCTCTGGGCCAAACGAAACGAGTCTAATCCCCCTTGTATAGGATCATCCTTTAAATACTTGGAGCTATGATGTCCCTCCTGAACACTCGCCAGGCTAAATGAACCCACAGCAATGAGAACACAGATCCATTGTAGTTCATCTCCACAGAATGTCACAAGTCAGATGTATCGTGAACACACAAACCACCATGACACCGTTTCTCATTTGTGACACTTTATTATTCCCACAAACCCCATATATTTGAATAGATTCACAGACTGTGACAAGCTCAAGCTCCATTAAGCAGGCTAGGAATATTTACAGGATGCCAGGCCAGTAGGCAGTTTCCCAAGAGAGCAGCCCACTCTTGGAAGTGAAGGTTACTCTCCAGGGCCCAGGGCAAATGTTCAAGTGTCTTCTGGGAGAATCTGGCCTTTCTCATATACAGCTCTGAAAACAGGAAGATACAAGGTTCAACTCTTCATGTAAAAAAATATCCTTTCAAAGGCATGCCAATATTGAGGGATCAGGGGGGCAGCCCTAATGAATAAGCTTTTTCTCTTAGGATAGGAAGAAGTTCCTACTTTTTCTGAGTAATTACTGCCCTCTGTTGGTGAATTCAATTTATTTCAAGAAAGGAAGCAGAGATTTTTGTATAATGTTAGGGACCAGCCTCACAACCAATTAATTCTTTGCACTATAATTACCATTAGCCCTGGAGATTTCCACTACTCATACAGATTCATCAGGCTGAGTAGGCAGCACTGAATCATGGGATCATAGGGTTGATTTAGAGCCAGAAGGTGTCTTTATAGGTTATCTGGTTCAATTCCACCCTCATCCACCTCCACTCTCATTTTGCAGACAAGGAAACTGAGACTCGAAAAAGTGAAGCAACTATACTAAAGCAGACAGAAAAGATCACAGGTAGCAGAGATAGCATGCAAATTCAGGCTCTTTTAAATTCCAATTCAATTTATTTTCCACTATATGATTTAAAAACAAATTGTGTCATTGTGGAATTAAAGTCACTGTATTTGATCAGTGGTTCCCATCTTCCCAAGGATTAGTGTTTGCTACTGTATGATAGCTCTTTAAAGCAGAGATATCAACCACCTGGCACAGTGAGGATAACGTGAATCAGATTAAGAAGTAACTGGGAATATTTAACAAAATAAAAATAGAAAAGAACATAGATTATGTTAATATATGATGTTCTAATTCAATATGTAGCCTACTGGGATCCTTATTTATAGTGTAGTGGCCTCATTTGTATTTGAGCTTGGCCCTGCTGTTCTATAGTATGTTACCATAAAACCATAATTTAACTTCTATAATGATATTTGGAGAGGGAACATGGCGTAGTGGAACAAGAGTCGGCTAGAAAATGAGAAGGTCCAGGTTCAATTCTTGCCTTTCACCTTTACTGGCTGGGTGACTAGACAAATCAGTGTCAACAAAGAACTCCCTAAGGATATAAGTTGCAGAGAAGGTACTGACTTCCACTGGGGAATGGAAGTTTCTTTATCTAGGACCTTACCATCTCAGTGATATTACAGATCCAAATCTTGTTCTGTAATGATATTCTGAAGGAATGGAAGCATCCATGAACAGGATCTCATTTATCTTTATGGAATATCTTACATGCTAGGAAAATTGAAATCAACAAGGATGGACAATATAAGGACACTGTTAGCCATATACCAAATTATTGTTTTCTAATTTTTAATGTAACCAAAAATGAAAACAATACCAAAACATAACCTGTTAGAATACTTCCACTTTTCAATTGACAGTTAGATGAGGCTCAATTTTAAAAAATTAAATGAAGCAAAGAGAAATTGAAGACTTGTGAAATGTGGCCATTTCACACATGCAAAATGAGCAGAGAAGAGTGATGTGAAAAGACCAATAAATGCACCACATTTGACATTATTTACAGGGAAACCCACAAATTGAGACAAATTGGGACAGTGCTATATTGTTTGGTTTTTTAATGGTTGTTTTTTGGGCTGTTGGAGTTTCTTTATACTTTACCTGCTGACTTCCCTTTCAAGTCTCAAGAGCCAATGAAAAAAAGTCAAGGGAATTAATAATTTTGAGGATGAACATTGTGAAAATGGAGTGGTACCCCTCCTATTGGCATAGGACTCTAAAACACAAATGAATGTCACTGGCCACCATGTAAAGGGCTTTTCAAGAAAGAATGAAGTCCTCCAAGTCCTCCTCTCTCTTTCCTTGCATATTTCATTGGTAAAAACATCCCTCACAACATTTGCTATGCATAAAAAGGACTTTTTACAGATGGCAGAGTAGTATACAAAATTACAATCTATTATATCCAGAGCGTTCATCTTTATTTACGCAGCCCACAAACATAGCCATTCCTGGATTAGACTAACATAACAACCCAACAATTTAAGACTGGAAAAGGAAGAAAAATTTTCTGCTCAGTCAGAGGACTGAGGTAACCAAAGTTGTAATGGCTCCTTACAAAATTTTAGCATTGTCATTGACAAACCATTCTGAGCAGTCCAAGAATGATCAGCCATGTTCCAACTCTTCATACATCTTTCCACAGATGGCACCTCTGGCATTGCTTCTTATATATTTTCCTTAGATACTACTACTCCTAATACAGGAGTAATTGACATAATGGAACCTCTCAGGTTTCCAGCACTGTTCCTCAGATCCCCTTTCATTTAAACTTAACTCTGAGTGGGAATGAGTAGAGGGATTTGTAGGCATGCATCCAAAACTCAAGAATATTTGGGAAAGTTCAGCTTATTACATCACCTCTTTTTCTATGCAACTAATTACATGGGGGACAGAGCCCAATATTTACAAGAGACAGTGACTAGAGCTATTGGATTTTGTGTCCCCAACATCCAGACAGATCAAAACCCAAGACCTAATCTCAGGCAGAAAAATAACCCAAAATATGTCCTCTAGATCCTGAAAAATTGAATCCATAAGTCATTTTTACACAGACATTTGAAATATTGCAAAATTGGCAAATATATAAGCTATTAGTTACCCACATCTTTTAAATTCTATTCTCAAATGTTAAAAATAGACTGTGTCCAAACTAGCTGATAATATATTAAATATATTTCAAGATATTTTACGGGTTTTTCCTATGTTGCCTCATGCGCCACAAGTTTGTGTAACTTCTTTCACCTTTTCCATAGAGTTATTTTCCAGTTGACTTCACGAAAGTGATTTTAATAAAATGAATTTACACTTCAAGCTCATTCATTGTTTACATAGAAATGTAGCACATGTTGCACATGTATGTGTATGGATACAGATAAAACTGTGTTGTGAAACATAGATAGAGATAGATAGATAGATAGATAGATAGATAGATAGATAGACAGATAGATAGATAGATCTCATATATGAATCCTTTCCTGGCTGTCTCTTCTTACTACCATCTCTGTACGGAGGAAGGGGAGCTTGTATAGACTTCTCCCACATACATAATACCCTCCAACAAGCTCTTTTTTCTTTTTTGGATCCAACACTTGGATTTCACCATGACTCATTGGATTATACTATCTTCCCTAAGACCACATTCCAAATCACATCTCAATGGCATTTTCATTATCAAAGCCATTTATCTGGTGGTTTAAATCATTTGTCATGTAGTTTGATATCACAACAAATATTTCAGAGTTGGAGAGTTGTGTTTAAAGCTGTAATATCAATAAATTAACTAAAAGAATTCCACTCCATACATAATCTATTTTATTTCCGTGTATACTTGTCTCAATAGAATATAAGCTCCTTGAGGGGAGAGATTTATTGTTTTTGACTGTTGTCCCCAACATCTAACAATACCTGACACATAACTTGAGCTTCATAAGTGCTTGTTTAATTGAAGTATATAACAATACCCCATTAATTTAGACAAAAGTTCATTGGAAATCTTCATTCCTACGTTGAATTTTGGTTGTTGGGTTGGGTTTTTTTGTTTTGTTTTTTTTTAGAAGTACAGTTTTTTATTTTGCTTTGCTTTCAAGAATTTAGAGTGACTGGATCAGGGCCAAGAAAATAGCAGCCCAGTAGAATGCCTAAAAGTACTGAATGAATTAATGATTAGATGTTAGTCTATAAATTGTTTGTAAATAAATAAAGGTTTTTAAAATTGCTTAATAGTTCTCAAATATATTTTCAAACTCCCCCTTACAATTCTGCTCAAAGTAGCAATTTGCCTGACAATTCTTTGTTTCCTCTATAGATAGGTATGGCAAAGGCAAGCTTCACTCCAGCCCCCATTAAAACAATTATAAGTTCAGATTTCTTTTTAGCCTGAATTACCAAGGTTTTATTACATTAGGAATGGAAGGCAGTGCATTTCTTTTTGAATAGATCCTCCCTTCCAATGCCCCCATCAGAGCTGTCAGCAGAGAGAAATCAAACTAACCAACCCATCTCAAAGCACATACAGCAACCACATTTACATGGATAGGGGACAGATGAGGAGGTTTTTGACCTAATACACATTCATGCTTTTGAAAATATTTTAATATGCTTGACATGCAAACCATAATGTAGGGAAAACTTAATGTGTTTTTGAGAAAAGGAAAGTTTTGCAATGAATGATATATTCTCTCTTTGCTATGTACATGCCTCATTTGTTCAGCAATAATTAAATATTACAATACATTTTATTTCTCCATCTAACCTCTGTGACTAACTTCTCTGTTTCACTCCCTGGTTCATCTCTGGAAACCTCACTGCTAGCGCAAAAGCATGCATATAAATTCTATACCCTATCTCTGTACATTAAAGGGAATTTGCTTAAAGCATGTCTCAAATTCAAAGAGTGCATCTATTTGACATATCCCCAGACTGTCCTGTGGGCTGTGTCTCATACAATATTCTAACACATGTAACATCCTTTGTACACAAAAGCCAAAAAAAAAAAAGAAGGGGTGGGAGGAAGAAGGCAGTTTAAAGAAGAATATGCTACATATATTGTGGCCACTAATGTCAATGTGAAGTCAGCTATTTTTGTCACTTTTTCTTCAAAACCTTGTTTTTTATTCTGTTCAAAGTAAAATTTCTAAAACAAACAATTCTTATGATTATTAGTAAATCAGATTTCTAGTTTTATGGCATCTTTAATATTCCCCATCACTGCCTATGGACAACATAGTTAGAGAGTTGGAGAAGTTGGAGACAAGATATTTAGAACTAAATGAAGCCATTTTAAATTTCAAAAATAAATGTAATGAACAGCCAAAAAAATTGTGGCTACATATGACCACATATGAACGAAATGAAGATAGGCCTGTCCATCATTAATTGAAGATCTTTAGCATTTTCACTCAAGTCTATACATCTCCAACTAGAAAAAGATTTTTAAAAAACTATGGATAGGGAAGAAAGAAATGTTTAATGGCAAATATGCCATAAACACAAAGGTTTCAATTTTGGTCAGTAACACTGCTATCAATTCTTAGTGTCTCTACTAGAGGTATGAGGTGTACTAGTATATTTTTCAGTCAATTCAGAAAGGTTGTAAGCTATTAAATATATATATGCATATATTATATACCTATATGTTAGTTATGGCTATATGTAAACTACCTTTAAGGCCGGATTTATGCTGAGAGAATTTTTACTACCACTTTAAAATACTTTCTATTATCAGAGAATCTGAAACTAATTTGTCAGAGTTGGATAAGTAGTTAAAAAAAGCAATATATCACAAATGTGTGTGTGTGTGTGTGTGTGTGTGTGTGTGTGTGTGTGTATGTTCCATTCAGTATAAGGAGGGGAAAAATTCTCAACAACTAGAGCTTTCCAAAAAATATGATGGATCACCTTGATAAATAGAGAGATCCCCATAAATGGAAGTCTTTAAGCAAAGGATAGATGACAACTCTTTGGGAATAATGTAGAAATGATTTCTGTATAAGTACTGCTTGAACACATGACTTCTAAAGTCCTTTCCAACTCTGAGATTCTTTAGTTCTTAGGAGTTTTTAACCTACCAACTATTTTTAGGAGGTGGGGGATAACTGTATTTCATTATACTGATTTCCTTTGTAATCTATGAATTTTATTTTATAGATTTAAAAATATGACTCTGAGAAGGGGTCTATAGGCTTTGCCAGACTGCCAAAGGGGGCCTTTCATGGAAAAATAGTTATGAACATCTTTTCTATGGAAATTATTTGCCTTGAGTTAGTAGAAGAATGGACACTCATTTCTAGTACTACATTTTATCTCCTATCTAATTAAGAATTGCTTTCCAAATAACCCTCTGCTGCTGCTACTTTCCGTCAGGCCTATTAATTACAAAAAGGCCTAGATCTAGTCATTTGAAAAATAAAACCTCTGAGTGAATGATAACAAAAATATAGAAAGTTTAGTGAAGGGATAGAGTGTTGGACTTGGTACCAGAAAGAGCTGAGTTCAAGATCAACCTCAGTCATTTACTAGCTGCGTGATCCCAGGTAAATCACATAAGCTCAGGATACCTCAGTTTGCCCTTCTATAAAATGGGTTGTTATGAGGATAAAATGAGATGACATTTATGAAGGGTTTTGCAAACCTGAAAGCATAATATAAATGCTAATTCTTTTTGTTACTGTTATCTATCTTACCTGTGTTGTTGTAAGGAATCAAAATCTGGCAAAGTACCCTGAGAAGAAGAGACTCCCCAAAGTGGCATCTGTATTCAGCAAACTTCAGTTGATTGGAGGAGAAGCCCAGAGTGTTTATGAGTTCCACAAGGTCCAGCTATAAAAGACCTCTGTTGGACTTTCACAATTACTAATCATGTGACCCCCATCACCAAAAAAATCTAGGAAAGGTTCAATTGCTAAGATCTCAGTGCTTAAAGAATTTAGGAATATGAGATCAGGGGCCCCCTAACTAACAAAAATCTGAGAAGAAATCAAAAAATGCAGGAAGATGTTGTCAAAGACTGTGAATAAGAGAAGGCATTTGGAAACTGCTAGTTTGTCTCAAGTGAAAAGTTTACAAATCCATGTTTGTTTTCAATAAAATCAATTGTCTAAATTCAGCACTGCAAGGTGACAGTATACTAATGAATAGTTTCCCAAAAAAACCTCCAATTTATGTGGGTAAGTTTTAAGATTATTATTAGTGCAAACCAATTATTCTAATGGCATAAGGAGCTCCTACTGACACAACTGGGACTCTCATCTGTAATTTTATTGCTTGAGAGTGGAATGGGCTAAAGGGTTAAAGCACTCACTACAGTCACAGAGCCAGTATGTGTCAGGGGTGGTACATGACCCCAGATCTTCCTAATGTTAAGACTGGCTTTCTCTCCTCTATGCAATACTACCTCTCTGCTGCTCCTAAGAAATGACAACAACTAAGAAAATGAATCATCAAATGTGGACCACTTTTATTGCCAAAGTATGGTCCCATACCATGCCCCTTTACAATTCCTTTTCTGACTAGAACAACAAAGAATCCATCAAATTTTTTTAAGGGATCTCCTTGAAACCAGTCACCTTCCCTAATGGCATGCCCTACAGATGATATTTAATGAATGCCATCCTTCTCAACCGCCATGACAGCATGGAGGAAGGGACTAGGCATCACTGCCAGGTTATTCTTCATATTTAAAGGCTGTTGAAGACTGGGTGCACTGTTTATGGGGGATTCAGTGATGGATGGGATGAAAGTTGCACTTGGTTGCTTTGGGAGTTGCTTTAAGCAGCAATAGATGTGGTGCTGTGATGCCTATAAATTGAGAAGAAAAAAGTCGGAGAAGTGACAAAAGTTGAACCTAGAATTATAACCACCATTCCAGTACTCTCCAATTCATCACTCTCAGAATCCACAAGATCAATCAAAACTAGAAATACAGGACCCAACAGCCTGTGACTTCCTTAAGTGGTGACTCTCCATTAAACTGGTCTTCTATCAAAGATTTATATGACAGGGGTCATGGAAATCCTAGGATTAGATGATCTTTCCTTATGAAGCTAGCCAGAATTTTTCAGATGTGGGAGGCATTAATAAATACATAGAATCTCTCATAAAATAGGCAGCATTCACATCAGTTACACCCTGTGTACCATTAATAACAGGGTAATTAACATGAAATTAACATATGGGGTTGGGGAGGGCTGGAGTAAGGTTTAAGATCATGGAGCTAATGAGTACACAATTTTTTTCTGACATAAAATAACAAGGAAAAAAGGACATAGAATGGGGGTGTACATAGCAATAAGGTTAAAGTTAGATAGAGAAACAAAGAAAAGGCTGAAGAAGCTACACTCTAGAGAGTATTGAATGAGTCTAGCTCAAATTATCTCTGAACCTAAACAACTCTCTCCAAAACTGGGGACCTCTCAATAGTCGATGTAAATGCAGTAATTGTTTTGGCATAAGTGAGCATTCCTTGTGGTGGATAGATCACATTTATTTAACAGTCAAAGAGAACACTGGAAATCAATGTGCAAAATAAATGCTATGTATATTAAAGAGGCAATCATTCCGTCTATTACTCCCCCTTTCCATACAAGGTATTCAATATGCTTAGTCACATCTAATTTCTAGATCCAATCATTCCAGAATTAAATACTGAGCAATGGAAGGTTGATTGAGTCAATGCTCCACTCTCTCTTTCTCCAACTTTTCAAGAAAGGTCTTGAATGAAAGAAAGGCAGGCATGTAGTATTTGCACAGTGGCATTGTCTGCTCATGGGAAATGTCCTCTTTCAACACATGCTAACTTAGCTAACTGCTAGAACAAATGAAAGGAATCTACACTTTGTAAAATATAGAGCATTTTTTTATCCCAGTGAATGGTATTTTGTTCATACCAACAAGATGATAGCCAAAGGCCACTGAATTCATCTTAGTTTGAGTCCTGATAAGTAATAGAAGTCAAATTCAGGTCATGAGGACCACATATTTGTATTTCATGGATGTTGTCTATAACATATAAAACTTAACGAATCCACCTATGCAGAGAAAAGTGCCTCAGTTAAATGGACTGTACAATGTGAGTTTGCTAGTGCATCCTCTAGATAACAGGTTAAATGGCTATAAGAAACCATGCGTGCATTTCATTTCATCTGACCTGTCTCTCCTGGGACTCCAAACAATGCCTTCCAGAATATGGATAAAATGCTACTCAGCATTTCCAAATCCCATATTCTAAATGTTAATGTTAATGTTAATGTCATCATATGTACACATTTGGTTTGCAGACTAGATAAATCATGAACTTCCCATCATTACATTGAATTTCCTATTTTAATCTAATGGATAGGATGTAGCTGGAGAAAAATGGTCAATTTCAGCAAATATTGCTCCAAACAGTTGGTGGCACTTGAAATGCTTCTGCCCAATTTTTATATGAAAATCGAAAGAGGTGGCATTTTTTAGATCTTTTAAAACATACATACACACACACACACACACACACACACACATTCCTTCCTCATACCAAAAATCAAAAAGATCTAATCTTTAATTAAAACAATTTTTTAACTTTTCTGACACATTCTGTGAAGGAGACTGGCTGAAAAGTAATATTGAAATGCAAACCATGACCTATGCCTTGTTTAAGCGAAAGAAGCAGAGAAGGTCCCCCTCACTCCTGCACTATATGTGCTCTCACTGGAAGAGGAGACATTGTACCCTCACTCACTGTGCCTTAGGCTAGGGAGGCCAAAGCTCTGTGTTCCTGTGGGTGGTTGTTAGTACCACCAAATCAATCCCCTGAGGTCAGAGCATTCTCACAGTTGAAACTGGTCCTAAACTATGGGTCTCAAAATAAGCTTTTCTTCCCCTGTTATCTGAGGTATCCACCAGAAAGTGATGAACAGCAAGTGGGGGGGACATATCAATTTCTCTTGACATGGCTCTTCAGGTCTTTGCTTTTCCCCCAAGTTGTTCACATCAGGACCTGTTCTCGAGTCTCTGGCAATCGAAGAGCAATCAGGCCACCCCCAACCAGAGAAGAGGAAGCCAAAAGGATGGGAACCACTTTGGTTATCCCTACAAAGGAAGCAAAGATGGAATTTCCCAAGATGGCCCCGAATTTGCAGATGCCATTGAGGATACCGAAGGCTGTTGCTCTGCAGAGAAAAAAGGAACAAAGGTAAACCAGTGTAGAGAAATAGAGCTGAACATGATGACATTAGGTATATATAGCAGAGGAATCTAATTACCTCTGTCACAACCACATATGTGATCTTGGACTAGTTAATCTCTTCAAGCCTTAATTTTGTTATTCATAAAATGAGGGGGTTCAGGGATCTCATGTACTTTATTTTATTCATTTGAAAACATTCTGAAGAGGATTTCATAGACTTTATCAGACTACCAAAAAGTAGATTAATAACCCCTGGAGTAAACTATATCCTCTAAGGTTCCTTCTAGATCAAAATATATGAACCTAGGAGTCAGATTTATTATTCTCAGGATAAGAGATTTATAGCAGGGGAAAAAATTCTTATTCAGAATACGAGTTGGATGGAAGAACACTAATCTTCTAGGGGAAACTTAGAACCACTGGCCAAGGACAGCTTGGGTCAAGGTATTTATCATTCACAGCTGAGTTCTGACAGGATATAAATAGGCTAATAATCAAGTCTGGATAACTTTAGGTCATAAGAAAGAATATTAGAGAGCTTTAGGGCTGTGGGAAAACCACATGAGGTTCTCCCTGTTAGTTTCCTACTTTGGCATTTGACATCATATCTACTTTTTTCTTGTTTTTCTAGTCATTTTCAGTCATGTATGACTTTGTGACCCCTTTGGGGTCTTCTTGGCAAAGATACTAGAGTAGTTTGTCATTTCCTTCTCGAGCTCATTTTACAGAGGAGGAAATGGAAGCAATCAGGGTTTGATGATTTGCCCAAGGTCATACAGCTAGTAAGCATTTGAGACTGCATTTGAACTCAGGTCTTCCTGACTCCAGGCCCAGTGCTCCATTCACTGTGCCATCTAGCTGCCCATTTTCTTTCTAAATAGAGATTAATAACAATACTAACCTATAGAGTACATAAAAAACTATCCATGCTAAGTGACTCTTTTCAGTGGGCAAAAAGAAAGAAGAGTGCCAGAAGGTGCAACATAAAAAACAGCAGAAGACAGAGATAAATATTCTCTCCCATCTTTCTCCACCTGTACTCCACTGGGACAGAGCATTGACCTTATCCCTTGTGATACCTGCTTCTGCTTCAGTTCAGAGACCACGAGTCCTCCTTGTCCTTTAGTTTCATTCATATTACTGTTCTCTGAAGAATAAAGGACCAGGCTAGTTCCCCCAACATTGTTTTCTTGCTACATTACCCTCAGATAGCAACCATTTATATAATGCTTCAAGGTTTGCAAAGCAGTTCATTTATTCATCTCAATTTTTCCTCACAATAATGTGGTGAAGTAGGTATTATTTCTGTCACCATTTTACTGATGAGGCCACTTAAGTCAAGTGAAGTTAAGTGACTCACCCATAGTCACACGGCTAGTAAATATCTGAGGCAGGATTTGAACTCAAGTTCAAAAAACTCAGTTACTTTGTCAGCCTGGGTAGTTACTAAGCTTCAAGGTTTCCAAAGTTATCTGCGAGAAATCAGATCTCCTTGCCTATTCTTCTCTCCTGTCCCCATCTAGCTGAAGGGAAATATTTGTACTTCATCACAACTAGACAACAACCAAGCCCAAGGGACAGACACTAGAGCACCCAGGGCAGTGTTCACCTTTTGTTGGTGGGATATAGCTCCACGGTAATCACATCCAGAGCATTCCAGGCAGCAATGCTGGCCCCGCAGAAGAGGCACTGCCAGCCAATCATGGCGGACTCACTGTTGCCAAAAAACAGGAAGAAGCAGCAGACTGCCGATATCAGCATAGAGCCACCTTGAAGGGAGCCAAGAGAGAGAGAAGTATGGTGTCAGTCTCTTGAGCCAGACACTCAACCAACCAGCTAAGCTTAGATATAGACTTCAAGAAGAGTTAACCTTTTCTATGACCTAATCTCTGAACCCTAGTAAAAGACCAGAAGGAAGTACAATGTTAATTTTGTTATTGTCCAGTCATTTCAGTTGTGTCTGACTTCATGACCCCATTTGGGGTTTTCTTAGCAAATGTACTGGACCAGTTTGGCATTTTCTTCTCCAGCTCATTTTAAAGATGAGGAACTGAGGGCAACAGGGGTAAGTAACTTTCCCAGGCTCACACAGCTGGTAAGAGTCTGAGAGCTGGATTTGAACTCAGGATTTCCTGACTCCAGGACCAGTGCTCTATCCACTGGGTCACCTACCTGTCCAAGATCCCACAGCTATTTAGTGGCAAAGCTGGGATTCCAACATTGATCACTAGATTCTTGATCCAGTATAATTCCCACTGTACAAAAAATGAGGGGTGAAGCTACAAATCACCAGTGACTAACAAAAGACAGAGAGCCCTGGTCCTGACATCCACCTCTGACCACTCTCCATGTATACACATTAGTTCTACCATTTTTATGTGAAATCCAACCTTCTACTTAAGCTCCATTATTTCAAACTTCTCAGCTTCGTGGATATTATAACACCAGGCGTGGTGGTCATCAGACCACCATGATAGTCTCCCCTTAAGGGAGACTATAACTTATGGAATCTATGCATGGAAACCATTGTAATAAGATTAGGTCTGATGGTTTTAAGACCATCCTGACTGTCTTCCCGTAAGAGAGGCTGTAAGCTTATAAAATGTACTCATGGAAAAATACTGACAATACAGCTGTGTTGTCCAGTTAATATTTTGTCAACCTCTAGTCTATTTTCTTTCTCTGATAACAAACCCCCAAGATGATATTTTTCCCTGATCCCTGATACACAACTCAGCCAGTCCCAGGGAGGTCATCCAAAATTGTAGTAAAAAACCTCACTCTCAGAAGGGTTCTTTGGAGCACACCTTCCTCTGCTGAAACACTCTTCCTGCTGAATGGAGCCATTTCTCTCTCCAACATAGCGCTGCCCTTGTGTGAATTATGCTCTGTGTTAGTGTGCAAGCTTGAGCTGTACATCAATTACCCTCTTGCTCTCTTTCCCCTTACTCCTCTCATTACTTGGCATCAAGTTTTGCATTGAACTGACTCTCATTATTTTGCACATTATTGTGAGCACTTGAACTCATTAAGAGATTGTTTTCCCCACGGTCTCTGGCTGGCTGATAGGTCTTTCTTAGAAACTGGGTACTCAGACAAGGGTTTAACCTGTTGACAGCCACATCTACACTGGACTACATACGGGTCTGTGAGCCCAGCTGTAGGATGCAAAGGCCAATAGAGGAAATCTTTGTCCTCCCAGAAAGGGCTCCCTTATTCTAGAGGAATGTCCCAAAGCAGCAGACTATAAACCAATACTCCACATTTCCTTCTTCATGGTTTAATGTCCTCAATTTTTTAAATAGACTAAGTCTCCCTATCTTCCAGAAAATGGAAATGCAGTTGCCAGATGCAGCCATTGATTGACCTGGGAGCTCTGCCCTAAGTTAATTTGTCCCTCTTTGGGCAACCCACTCTGCACTCCCACGGCATATCATATTGTTGCAATACTAAGTGTGAATACCTGATTGTCAGAAGTCCCAAGCTCAAGTGATCCACCAGTCTCAGGCTCCCCAGCATGAGGCACTATAGGCATGTACTGCCTTGTCCTTTAATGACCCCAATTCTAGAGGAATGGTTCCACAACTTTAATCTCTGTCCTATACCAGCTTCTGGCTGAAAATTCAGAAGTGATGGGGGCCTGAACCAGAATGGTTTCAGTAGCAATGAAAGGAGGGAAGGGATATCACAGATATTAAAAAAATAGAATTCAAAAGACTTAGGGACTTCCATGAAGTAAAGGGTAAAGAAAAGAGAAGAGTCCAAGATGATTCCCAGGTTTCAAGCCCAGACAGATGGGAGGATGGAGCTACAAAAGCTTAAGACATTGCACAGTCCTGAGGAATACAAAAACATGTTTCCTGGTGCAAGAATATTACCTCTCCACCTCCCACCATTAGAGGTCCAGTTAATGTAGGGAAGAAATCATCGCAATTCTGATGGGAGAGCTACAAATAGCAGGTGATCAACAGCCACACTACAGGTACATGTTGTAACAAGAGCCAGAGAGTTGGGAGTGCACCAGGGTGAAAGCGGCAGCAGTGTTTACAATGAGATTACATAAGCTTTCCCATGAAAGTTGAGAGGGTATAAAAGCGCCTGGGTGGGAGTATGTGGAGACGGAAGCTGTGCCCTCTGCCACACAAGAATGAGTCTGAGGATGCCCTGGCAAGCAGAAATGAAAGACTGAGCATGCTTGGTGTTAAAGGACTTGCGTATCGGGAAGAGGATGAAGAAATACAGGCAACAACTCAGCTGACCCCTCCTAACATTCCCTTCCAAACAACTTTAAAATAACTCCTCAAATCAAATTTGAAGCCACAGAGCCAACAAAAGGTCAGAGTGGGACATTTTTCCAGCCTAAGACAACTTAGGAGGTCAGCAAGAAGGGTCTGTGACACCATGGTGGATGCTGCCCCAAAGTGCACCAGAAGCACCAGGCCTAGACCTTGGAGGAGGCTGGGACAGCACTAGCCTTGGGAGTTCTCAGCCCAGAGATGGTAAGGAGGTCAGGCAGATAGTCAGAGAAAGATTAAAGGGCACGCTTTGCTGGCACTGGTTGCAGCTGGTGCTGACTGGAAATTCTACTGCCCCTACACCATTTTGGCAGGAAAGAGAAGGAAGGAGAGGAACTCCTGTGAAGGGGTCAAGAGGGAGTAGGGGCTGAAAGGGCTGCAGGAGAGCAGGGGACCTGGTCACAGTTCCAGGGCCAAAAAGAGCCCCAGTGCTTGCAGCTTCGGGGACCAGGGTCCTTTCTGGATAAAGACCAGGAGAGCAGTGACACACCTCTCCCCACATCACAACACCTTAGAGGGCCCCCAAACTTGCACACCCCCAGACCTAGCTCTAAAAATAGTGGCACGAAAAAGCCTGAAGTTGATGATTCATGATGAAAAAGTGCTATCTATCTCCAGAGAAAACTGAGGAACTCTGAGTACAAACTGAAATGTAATTTTCTTTTCTTTTCTTTTTTTATAATATGGCTAATAGGGAAATATGTTGTACACGATTTCACATACATGATTAACTGCTATTTTACTTGCCTTGTCAGGTGCTATGAATACCCTTTTACAGATCTGTAATTATTGCCCCGTTGATATAATCAGTACTCCCATTTTACAGATTCACACCTATCTCCCAGGATTGTTGTAAAGATAAAATGAGATATCATTGGGAAAATTCTTTGTAAATCTTAAGATGTTACGTCGCTAAAAGATCAGATCTTATACAACTACCCTTGTCTATCTGAATCATCAGTATAATTCTCCTCTGAGTTTTGACTTTTAATCTCATCTTTCCAGACAATAACCAGCTCTGAAATGTGGGATAATCCCTCATGCTACATCTTCTGGTCAATCAGTCGTCCAACCTTAAGCCCATACTATGGCCAGGCACGGCGCTAGGCATTATGGATAAAAAGAACCAAATATAGTCCCTGTGTTCAAGGAGCTCATAGTCTAAGGGGAAGAACCTGCAAATAACTATCAGCAAGCAAAATATGTGTAGGATAATCTGAAAATAACCATCAGAGGGAAGGCATTTAAGAGGCAATTGGAATGGCCTCCTTAGGAGGTCGGATTTTAGTTGGAACTTCAAGGAAGCCAGTGGTGTCAACAGGCAGAGATGAAGAACTGAGAACATTCCAGGCATGACGGACACCCAACGAGAAAGCATGGAATGGAGAGACAGGGTGTCTTATTTGAGGACAGTGAGTAAACCAGTGTCACTGGACCACAGAATATGTGGGAAGGTGTAAGAAGACTGGAAAGCTGGGTCAGGAGGGAGGGGGTTAGTTTACAAACAGCTTTGTTGGGGTTTTTTTGGATTTAATCCTGGAGGGGATAAGGGGCCACTAGAGTTTATTAAATAGGCGGGGGGGGGGGGGTCAGACCTAAGTTTTAAGAAGATCTCTTAGACAGCTGAGTATAGGATGGAGTAGAATGAGGAGAGGCTAGTGAAGGCATCTACTACAAACAGTCTTGCTTGGGGAGTTTAGTCACAAAAGAGAGACAACAAATGCGATGATAGCTAGCAGAGATGGATAGATCAAATGAGGGGTTTTTTTTTTGAGGTTGGGGGAGAAATTACTCAAGGAGATCAGAGAGCAACCTTACACAGCAATTCTGGCAACAGACATAAAGATGTTTGGGAAAGGGTAGGTTTAGGGGGGCGGAGAGAATGATGATCCCTTTTTGAATATGTTGAATCTGAAGTACAAGCAGTATATCAAAGTAAAAATGTGTAGCAAGCAGTTTGAAATACAGGATGGAAATCAGGATGAAAGATGCAGATTTGGCAGTCATCAGCATATAGGTGACAAATAAAGCTATTGAGTGAATGAGATTTCCAAGGAAGGGAACGTAAAAAGAAAAAAAGAATTAGGTCAAAAACAAAGCCATCGTTTCAATGAACTATTCAGAGAAAAATTTTCAGTATATTTTGGGGGACAAGATATACACACAAGATATACATGTGTGTATGCATGCATATGTATGTATATATGTGTGTATATATATATACCTAGATCATATGTCTTTATATAAACCTACATGTGAATTCAAGCAAATGAGAAATAGAGAATCTTTAAGACCCAACTAAATATTTGTCCTTAGAACATAATAGAACATGAAAACATTTCTCAGCAAAGAAGTGGGGTACTACAGAAATTGTATGCATTCTTTTTTTCCTTTTTTACAAGGGACAGTTCAGTGTTGGTGGGAAAGTATACATGCTAGTGAAAAAACATTTTAGAAATCCTAATTATTAGGTCCAATTTTTCATTACTATCTTTTATTTTGTTTATATCTACAAATTTATAAATACTGACTGGAGTCAGTACAATCATTCAATTCAAGAAATATTTATTCTAAGGTCAGCTTGGTGGTACAGTGGAAGGAGTACTGATCCTGGAGTCAGGAGGACCAGAGTTCAAATCTAGCCTCAGTCATTTAGTAGCTGTGTGACCCTGGGCAGTTCACTTAACCTCTATGAAAGAAGGAAACAAATATTTATTCTACTACCTATGCTATGAACAACTATTAACAATTATGGCTAATATAATCAACTAATGTAATGTAATGTAAAATCAATTCATGATGAGGAAAAAAGGGACCATATTTCTCTCCCTGACTTTGCCTGGCAATTGCAAAACCATCAAGGAAGAGTGGGAAATCTACTCCCTTCAAATTCTACCAGAATTCTTAAGGCATGAATGATTATTGCCATTTGGAAACTAAATCAAAAAGAGTAGTCACCCAACACATAAAGAATAGATCTGGGAACTTCAATAAAGTAGCTTCTGATTCCTAGACCAGGGTAGTTTGCACTGCCTTCACATGGCAAATGAATTGGGTTTGGGGGGCAGAGAATTATCTCAAGAGTTAACTAGGAAGGCTATCAGTTGGCATGTGGTGTACTTTCTGTATTCTCTGCCTTCCATGATCAGGGATAACTTTCTCTTCATTACAAGATATATGGATTTAAATAACATGTTTTTCCCTGTACCAAAGTTTCCTATTACTCATGTCTGTCTATTGCCTTAAAAAAAATTTTCTCAGGTACTTTCCAAAATATTATTATTTCATCACATTCTCATAGAAACGTTAAGAAATGGAGGGAGCAAGTGTGATTCTATCCATTTTGCATATGAGAAAACTGAGTCACAGAGAGGGGAAATGATTTCTTCATAGTCAGAAAATTGCTTATTGGCATAACAGACATGCCTCCCAAGTTATATGTATACTGGCCACCACTATCTCCAAGCTCACCAATCATCTTGATTCTCCCAATTTTGTCCATGAGTAGAGCTGATACAATGTTGCCAGGTAATACAGACAGACTGCCAAGGAAACTAACAAGGTAAATTAGGAAGTCGTTGTCTTCTTCAAAGTCCAGGTGACACCCCTCTTTCTGCTCCATAAAGGTGCTATTGATGAACCGGCAACCAATGAATTTATGATGATAGAGATCTGGAAGGGAAAGAACTATAACAGTTAATTCATGAAATGTAAGCTCACTGGGGGCATCTCATCTTCAGCACTGTCACCACTCCCTAGCACTGTGTCTGGAATTTATAACAGATGCTTAATAAACGTCTATTGAATGTTATGATTGAATTCAAAGAAGGAAGAGGAAGGGGCAATGGTAGAGTGACTCATAAACATATGCTGTCTCTGTGGGTGACAAGGGATGTGTGTCAGCATTGACAAAGGAAGTTCTCCAAGTCAAAGAGGCTAATTCAGGTGGGGAGAGAGGGGAGGGGGGAAGCCTTTTTAAAATATTTTTTTAATATTTTAAAAACTGTTCAAAATTTTAAGTAAGAAAGAGGTCATCAGGCTTAAAAATAAAAAAGTAAATTATTTGTAGAATTAACAATAATTAACACTGGCATCACTCAAGTATGGTAAATTTATGAGTTAACTCATGGAAGCTTAAAATATTTGTGGGATATCCCTGATTTTTTTTAATTTGACCTTATAAAGGACAACCATAGGGACAGGGATTGGATCTGTCATGTCATTGATAAAGAGAACCACCAGGCAAGGAAACTTCCTCTATCTCTTCATTTAGCAAAAGGCATTGATGCATTATTTCAAATGAGACAATGTTTGTAAAAAGTGTTTAGTACAGCACCTGGCATACAGTAGGAGATGTCGGAGATATGCAAATGCTTATTACCTTCCTCTACCTTCATCTTCTGTGAAGTCCTCTAAGATATGCCCATTAAATATTCTTATTCCCATTTCACACATGAAAAAACTGTAACATGGAAAAGTTTAGCAATTTGCTCAATGTCATGAAAATAATTAGAGGGTAAACTGAGGCTAAAATCCATGCAAGTCTTCTGAAGACCATTCTTTCCACTGGATGATGATGCCATCCTCATCCTATCCTGCTCTAGGAGGTTTGCTAGGAATAGGTAATATTATGTGACTTGCCCAGGGTCACACAGTAAATAATTATCAGAGACCAGATTTCAAGCCAGGCTTTCCTACCTCCAACTACAGCCTTCTAACTGCTATACAGGCTGTCTCTGGCAACATGTATACAGTTATCTATAATACAAACAGGACAATGTATGAACCTTAAAACACTATGTGCATGGGTACAATTATTACGGAGAAGGAAGGGAGCTGGTTCTGTGATTTCACTGGGACAAGAAATTCCCAGATGAAAACATTCCCTCTACCTAGGCAGTATGGCATGTTCTCTGTACATTTTAGTCTAGGAAATTGGTCGAGAGCACTGAAAAGTTTAGAGACTCGCTCTTCAAGGTCACACTGCCAGAAAGTATCAGATGCAAGACTTGAACCCAGGACTTCCTGGCTCCAAGGTCAGCTCTTTTTCCACTACTCCACACTGCCTCTCAGTGTTATTACTACTAGTATATTCATGAGAACTATTTCCAAGCTAAGTATCTCTGCCTGGTGCCTGCTTGATACTGCTGTTACATACCTGTGTTATAGAAGATGGTCGATTCAATAGTGCAGTTTTTGAAGAAAGTCCCAGGAGACACCACATCTTCAAAATAACATTCATCAAAGAAGGAAGACTCAAAGATTACATTCTTGAATTTCATCTTATAGAACCTGAAAAAAAGGCATCACCCCACAGTGGCATCAATTACAATTATTCACACAGTGGAGATGGAGCCTTGAGATTCTAATAGAAAGAAGACAACAGACTACGTGTGTGCTGAGGACGCTGCAGGATTAAAGACACTTTGACTTCACAGTCAATCCAAATCAGTCTCAAAAGCATTTATTTAGCACCTGCCATAGACAGAGAACACTATACTTAGGTGGTAGAGAACACATTAAACTCCTGTAGGACAATGTTTACACTTTGATTTCATGGAGGCTGGAACTTTCCCCACCTTTGCATACCACAACAGCCTAGAGTAGAGGTGTCCAAGGATCACCACCTGAACCAAATTCAAATGGATGGCAAGCAAATAAATAAATGAATGAATGAATAAGTGAATAAATAAATAAAACGGCAAGTAGGTAAATAAATAAATGGTAGAATGAATGGATAAATAAATAAATGGCAGATAAATAAATATATAAAATACAACGTAGATAATGTTAATTTATGGTTTTCTAAGTCAATATTCAGCCTTGTAGGGATATGTCTCTATTTAAGAGGGGAAGAGTTGCCAGATCACTGATGTTATGTGACTTGCCCAAGGTCACACAGCAAATAAGTATCAGAGACCAGATTTCAATCCAGAATTTCCTGCCTTCAACTCCTGCCTCTATCCACTACACCAGGACGTCTCTGGCAACATGTATGCAATTATCTATGATACGGACAGAACATAAATGTTTGCGAGAGGTCATAATAATATAATACAAAGTTCCCACACTTTATCTATGTGGTTCAGTATGACTATATATAAGATTTGCACATTTTCTCTATTCTTCTTAGTTTGCTATTTTCTTATTCATCAGAAAGAATGGTGCTGTGCTTTGTTGCTCAAAGAGTTGGAATCACTAACCCTGAAATAAAGGTTCACCCCAGAACCTCACCATCATCGGGAGGTGATCCATGATGCTTGAAGGTTGTAACAGGACAAGCTCTGGCAGGGGTGATGGCCTAGACGGGTCTATTATTCAAACCACAGTCTAGGTCCGCTCCTTATCCCTCTCAAAGGAGAGTTCACAAAGTCACTCTCAAGTCAGAGACAGCTAGCTCCTCAGATAAATACGTCATCCCTCTGCTGTTAAACGACAGGGCTCAGGTCCACGTGAATTTGCAAGCCTAATATATTTCACCCTGGAATTCTATTGCTTAACTTGTTCAAACATCCTCTTTAACAAAGAAATAAAGCAGCCATGGGACGTTTAGTGATCTCCTACTGTTCTGCCAAAGGCAAATGGTATAGAAGAGCCATAAATCACAGACGTAAACAATAAGTACACAGGTCTTGAAATATTCCTCTGAGTGAGTTATAAAAGGCTTCAGATATATGGGAGAAACAAAAAGGGGCAGGTCTATGGGACACATTCTAGAACTTTCAAATTCAAGCTAATTTCTGTAATGTGTTTGTAAACTGTATAAATAAGCTCAGCTTCCCTCATTCCCAATGACTAATCTCTCTACTGAGCTAATCTTTATTTAAAAGCGCTTAGGAGTAAAGAGGAAAATCAGCAGTAGGAAATTTTCAATTAAAAAAAAAGAAAGGGTCACTGTGATCTACAAACAGTAAGTATTCCTGAGACCACATCAAGAGCTGTACTGCTCTGACCATTTCTTGAGCCAAGAGCACCTAACCCTTACAAGGAAATCAGGTTTGGTTCAAGCACACCCATTTATATCTGTCCTACCCCTGTGTGGCCTGAAAAAAAAAGTTTTGGAGTTCCACCTTCAGCCCTGGCCTAAATTACCCAAGTAGCTAAGTTTATAACAAAAGCTGTGTCTTTACTGACTCTATAATAGTAGGAAGGAGGTGGTAGGTATCTATCTACACAATATCTGACCACCACAGCTCTGTGCCTCAGGTCAGCTCTTCCTATAGAGTTAAAAAGAACTATCTCCAGGCATCTAGAAATGATCTCAAAGTCACAGATGCCTGGAATGGTAGTAAGTTTGCCTTGCCTTCCTTATTGATGAGCAAGTAGCATCAAGAAGCTTTCAGAGGACTTTGTCCACAGCAGGTCACCAAAAGATGAAGGTCCCAGATGGAGGAGCTTTGGTCTGCTTCCAATACCACGTGTTTATGCTGTAAGGAGGAGTTATATCACAAGCTTGGACTTCTGGCTGACTTCATCTGGATCTACTGGTGCTATTACTTGAACATCAGTTGGAAACACCATTATATTTCCAGTACTCTTTTGCCCACTCACAAGGAATGACTGTAGAGAGCTAACCAAACTGAACTGTGCCTTCACTGGAATGACTGGTTTAGGAGCACACTGTTTCAAGGTTGCATGAGTGTAAGAGAGCTGCAGGGGCAGCTGAAGGGTTAATGTCCCATAATATATTACTATGTTGCTTTCACTTTTTCTATACAAAGACACACCACATATACAATATCAAAGCATATCAGTAGGTTCATATACAGAACCAATTCCATTTTGACAGTCATATGAGGCCAGGGCAATATAGAATTTTGGTGATCTTGAAATGGGTATTCCCTGTAGTGATGTAGAGTATAACTGCTCCAAGCTTTGCACCTAGTACATATTTATTGTTTGATTTTTTTTTTGTCTCAAATTCCATCTTATTTTCCTAACTCTACCACCTACCTCCAAAGAAGGGTTGTCAAATTCTTCATGTGAAACATAACTGTAATAGAATAGGAGAGTACAGGATAGAAATTTCTACCATCCCACAAAAGTTATCAAAATAAAACTAGGTGGGAAAGTATGACAGCGAGGTGGTACGATGGCCATTGGACTTGGAGATAAGATGATCCGAGTTCAAATCACACATCGGCCACTTACTAGCTATGCAACCCAGAGCAAGTCATTTAACTTCTCTTCGTTTCATTTTTCTCACCTGTAAAATGAAAGGGTTGGACCTCAATGGCCTCTAAGGTCCCTTCCAGCTCTAAACCTATTCTTAAAGAACTAGGAAAGTCTGCGTTTGAAGTAAACTGAAGTCAGAGCATTTATTAAAGAACTCAAAACCTAATTCCAAGCTCTTTGATGAATGTGGGGAGACCCACTCATCTCCTTCCTCTTATACTTTGAGAAAGCTTTGGAGCCAATATATGCATAATTTAAGTTCTCATTCCAAAAGAGGAAATTAAGGAAAACATTAGATGATTTTGCTTAGGCCTCATATTTAATAATAATATTTATACAATTCTATATGATTTACAAAATTTCCAAAGATTTACTTAATAAATCTTCTCTCATTTTATCTTCACAACAACCCTAGGAGCTGTACTGTCATCCATATTTTACAGATGAGGAAGGTGAGGCAGATAGAGGTTAAATGACTTACCCAAGGTCAGAAGGCTAGTGTCTGGAGTATACTTGAACTTGGATCTTCCTGATTCCAGGTTCAGCCCTCTATACACTGTACAACCTCACTACAAACTGCAAAGGTTCAGTGGCAACTGGGAGTTTAATCAAATTCTTCTTCTAGAGTGACAGATAAGCCCCGCCTCATTTAGCAAAAGGATGATAGTGATATATGAATTTGAGATTCTTCATATAGAGCTTTTCATAAATCACTTAATTGTGAATGCCTTGACTTTTGATATGATACTACCGATACTGACTGAGCTCGAATGATGGCTTTACTGTCACCTTTCTAAGCATTATGAGACTTTCTCATGGAAAAACCTGATAATACTATTCCAGTAGCTTCCCATTCAATTAGTGCTATGGATTGTGTAGGTAACAGGGCTGGGAGCACTGAGCTGAAATAACTGGTTCTTTGGTACCATGTTTTCTGTGTGAATTTTGTTGAATTGAATTTACTCATTGATTCTCCTTCCAATTGAGAGTTATCCCCCTCCCTCCAAAAAAAAACCCTCCATTCCATTCACTTTATATATATGCTGTACATAACTTCTATGATTACATGTTGTTTCCTCCAGTAGAACATAAGCTCTTGGAGGACAGATATTGTTTTATTTTTGTCTTTGTGTCTGGTCTTTGTATGTTGTCTTTGTCTTTATATAAATGTTTGTTGATTAACTAAATGAACTCTAATTTTAGTTTGGGGGAGAAGGATGGTCCATAACTATGCTTTTATCTAAGAAGGGAAATTACAGTGTAGAAATTCCTTCCATCAATGCAGATTAGCAGTTTGTCTATAGTATATGATCAATAAATAAATATATATAAATATATTTATATATATATATAAATATATATATATGTATATATATCAATTAACATTAGCTAATTGCCTGTCATTTACCAAACATTGTGCTAAACTAGTATGTGTCAGGGGCAGGAATTGAACTCAGATGGGACAAAAATTAAAATGGAGGCCTTGTCTGGAGGACTCTTAATCAGACTGTCTATTCATTTTTTTCCCCAACCCATTTTCCTCATTCAACAAATATTTGCTGAACTTCTTAACCATTTAGCCTTATGCTAAAGGATCTGTAGGATACAAAAATGGATAAAAACTCTCCCTGACTTCCAAGAACTCATAATTTAGTTCAAATGAGGCAGTAAGTAATAAATGCCTTAAGCATGGCAAAAGTGCTATGAAGGCTGAAAAAGAGAGTGAGTCCTCTTCTGGCCTGAGAGGGATCAGGAAATTCTTCACCAAAAAACCTGGAATGTTAACTGTGTTTTCAAGGTCCATAAGATTTTAAGATGGTGATGGGAGGGGAGAAATGGTTCCTCTTTTGTTTATAGTATGGGCTTAACTTAGTGAAGTCTGCCAATGTTTAAACATTACCTTGACCTATCCTTATATTCTCCTTTCTGTCCCTTCCCCTGAAGTAATTCCTAACCCAATGGACTAGACTTTCAGGGCCCAGAAAAAGAACAAACCTCTTTCTGCTAAAGTGGTGTTTGGTTTCCATGAAGAAACTTGAGAGAGTCATTTCTGAAACCTTAGATTAAGGTTTCAATTTCAATTTCTACCTTTGTTCTCATCTCTCTTATCAAATCTTAGGAAATTACTGTACCATAGGTTTCTCCTTTTTGGTTCCTTGGTCCTTGGAACTGAGTAGTTTAGGTTTTAAAGGGAATTTCCTAAATGAGACATTCTGGCAATGGAATTTTCCTTTAAAAAGAGAAGAGTTGTTTTTTTTAAATATACTAATCACGCAAGCATATTTAATCTATACGCAAGCCAGTAAGATTAGAAGTGCTAAAACATTTTGTAAGGAAGCAGAGAAACATTTGATTCTTAAGAATTGGATTGGAGGAATTCAAAGCAAGGTCTTTCCTGTTGAAGACCACCAGATGTCAGTGTGACCTAAGGAAAGAGATCTCTTTCCTTATTTGGGCTAATTAACTGATTTGTTGCTCCTACCAATTCATCCATCATATTCCTGGGAAGGCTGCTAGAAAAACTCCTAAAGCAAGAAAGCCCTGAATAGGAAAAGACAAAGAGACTGGAAAGGAGTGAGTCAATTAATAGAATTCATTTTTCACATAAAGTTTAGTCTTGGAATCCACTAGTTTACATGTTGTGGTGAGATCACAAAGGCATTTCATCATTCAAGTCAAGGTTAATGTTTTATAGCCCAAACCACCCAGAAAAAAGTGATCTATGATAGAAAGATGTGTATCACAACGAATCCTTGAAATAATATTGTCCTTGGGGTCAATGCCATCAGACCAGATTATGGGGGAAATTGCCCAAGAAAGGTTTCTTGCTTTTTTAATTACTGGTACTATTGAAAAAGGTCTAATTCAGCCTAATGAATTTCTGCTCCAAAACAAATAGTATCATAACAAGTATCCACGTATATTGCACGCATGTTCATGGTGTCTGTGGCTTATTCCTTTTTGGAGACTCACAGAACATTACAATTAGAAAGGACCTTGGAGATTATCTAGTCTAACTCTGTCCTTTTACAGTTGAGGAAATTAAAGCCCTAAAAGGTTAAGTGACTTCCTGAAAATTACATGACTACTAGTGGCAGAGGTAGATTTAGAACGTGAATCTCCCATACCAAAATCCATGATGCACAGACAGTGTTGAAGCATTTCTAGTGTAGTGATGCCTCATTTATCCAGCATCATGAGGGAATGATGTTTTACACATAGGGGAATTTTTCAATTGACCAAAACCATGTTCAATGCAAATCTTTCTTAAAGGTATTCTCATAGTATTCTCTCTTAAAACCAGAAGAACACACATTTAATTCCCTTGTTGATTCGAATCATCATGTGAATATAAATTACTACATTGTCCTATAATACAGTCCTATAACACTGTCTCATAATAACCTTGAAGGTTAATGAAATATGTTGGGATACTATACAACAGCTGTTTTCTGAGTACTCATATTTGCTTCACATAGTTTATCTATCTCAATTCCTGTCAGGATATTAACTGTCTTGCTGTGTGCCTGTCTCTACCCCATATCCATTATCATCAGCTAAGAACTGATAAGCCACATATTGTCCATTAGAATTTCATGTAAAAGTAAAAAGGTTTTAACTGTGGGCTTCTCCAATAAATCAAATGAATATTGTGGACTTTTTAAACATTTACTTAATATCCAGTGTTTAGCAGAGCACCAGGCATATATCTGGCGCCTAACAAATGCTCATTATACTACTATTTTAATTGTTTGAGGAGATCTTTTACTTGTTTTCAGGTTCTCAGCTAGGATATAGGTAATTGAAGCTTCTGAGTAATTGGCCACTAAATAAGTGAAATGTTTCTATATCACCATTAAAGAAAATCCACCCCCAATTTCATACCATCACATTTTGAAATGAAATTAATATACCAAGAATTGGGTAAATGTTTAAAGTTTCAGATCTCTCAAAAAATTCAATACACTGAAATGAAGACTCCTTCCAAGAATTGTCTCCCATTTAGCTCTAAATAAATATCTTACAGAGTGGATAGCTGAAGTTAGCCAAAGTTCCAAAGAAATTTGGTCATATAAATAAGGATGACATTTAAAATGACCTGAAACTGAAAAATAAATAATAATCAACAATAAACTGTCGTATGTCTTTATTCAATCTGAACTGAGAAGTTTATGGATTCCTCTTAGATTAATCTAGTAGAGAAAATAAACTAATCTAGTAGAGAGTCTCAATTAAATTGAACCATTTACCTAACTGAATATATCTCCAATATATACAGCAAGATATAATGAGAAAAGAGTAGGCAGCAGCCAGGAAGACCTTGGTTCAAATCCTGCCTCAGATTGATTACATAAGCCTGAGCAAATATTTTAATTCCTGAGGATCTCCAGACAGCTCTTTAAGACAACTCATAGCAGAACAGATGCCAATCTGCTTCAGTGGTAGGGATGTTATCCCTGTGAGTTCTCTATGCCCGAGAAATCCAAGTCCAATTTTTTAAAACATATTTATATATATTAAATCACCAGCAGTTCTCTCTTGGATTCAGAATTATACATGGGCATCATGGGTACACAGGTAAGTAATGAAGGCTACTATAAATCCAGGACATTCCAGGACTGGACTTCTCATATTCTAATAATTCAACTGGAAAAATCTCAGAGCAAATATTATTTCCACTACTAACAAAGATGTAGAAATCCCTCGGTTCAGAATGAATGAAGGCCTAAAGCAGTACATCAGAGTAAATATGCAGCCTCTGATATAGTATACAGTGCCGCCCCTACCATACCCCACCCTCAATTTGCCATCCTTCTCTCTCTAAGAAAGGGTTGTTTTCTACCCTTCCACTGTGACATGAGGGAAGCCCAAGTTCTTTCACTTACTTGTCATTGAAGAACCGCCCATGTTCGTGCACCTGGTTTTCCAGTGTAAAATTGAATGTGACATGTTCCAAATGCTCATGTTTAAAGATCTTCTCCTTGGCCCTATAAGCTTCATCTTGAAAATGGCGAATCATGTCCGGGAACCAAACTATTAGACCATAGTAACTGCAGCAAAAAAAAAGGCAAAAGATCAGAGTATCCAAACTCAGTGTGCCTTTTGAGTCATCCTCCTCTCTTCCCCCCTCTCCCTTCCTCCTTCTTCTCTCCATCCCTCCTCCCCTCCCCTCTTCTTTCTCTCTGTGTCTCTCTGTGTCTCTGTCTCCCTCTCTCTCTATGTGTATGTATGTATGTATATGTACACACACACACACACACACACACACACACTCACACACATTTTGGTTTCTGGCTGTTTCACAGTTGAGTTTTCTAGGTAACCTTGGCGATATTTAAAGCTATCCTCTCAGATGAGTACATGGTGAGCCCTCTAAGTGGTTTAATCTATAGCCTATTGAACACGGTTTGTCTCCGTAAGGGACATACAAGATTGTGACACTACTTAAGTACAAATTTTTTACACTGAAGGAAACATGGGATTATGATTTTTGCAACACTCATGCATGTTGATTCAGATTGATTTGGCACAAGCAGTGGAGCTTGGGATGAGAGAACAATGATATATCAAATTCTACTGTGAAATCCACCTCTGTGTGTTTTGTGACCATACCCTCCCTCCACCATTTTGGTCTAGCAGTACTAATGCCAAGGTCACATTTATGTCCATATGTAGGACTAAAGACTTGATAAGAAGACCCAGCAAATGCCCCTTTTCTCTGTCCCGTAGGCTACCATACAGATGGCTGCCAGCACACTGAACAGACCAATCTTTCACAAAAGCAAATCCACAGAAGAGGATAGCCTAATAGGGCTAATAGATGATGGGAGAGACCAGAGACACTCTGAACTCATGCTGCTTAATTAGAATAAACAAGTTTAGAAAGCCCATTTCTTTGTAACATAGTCTAAAATACGAGTATGTTTTAGATTCATATATGATACTGTTAATAAATTATTCATGCATTGGCTAAGACAAGGACAAACTTACCTCAGAGCTATTGTAAACCAAACCACAGCCAGAATCAGTGTATTCATTCTGTACGGACCCATCACGCAGTATAAGGCGTTGTCCCAGACCTACAAACCCATATCAAAGAATGGTTACTAATGAAAGGATCTCATTGACTTTAAAGGCCTGATTTCTGACTTTTTACTTCCAAAGAGCATAGGGGATCTCTTGCAAATCATAGGTAGGGCCCTAAAGGTAAAATAATTCATTTTGAATCCTCAGGTGGTATACATTTCCTGTCCATGAACATCCCTGATACATAGCAGCCCAGTATCTTCAGTCCAGTGAAAATAAAGAGAGTCCAAAAATACAATGTAAAAGCACACAGACCCAAACTTTCAAAGGACAAGTAAACAAGCCACCCACGGACCTCAAGTAATCAAGTTGCAGTTTCCTCCATGTGGGTACCAGTTTCAGCCAAGAACAGCTTTTTCATGAAGAAGGATCGCTTCTAGATTTCACTCACATGCTTCCTTTCTTACAGATACTTGTAGGGGCTAGGGTTACATCTGAGTCACATTAGCTGATGCATAAGGAGATGGAAATTTAGAGATCATCAACCTCCTCATTTTATAGATGAAGAAACTGAGACATACTTAAATAATTTGCCCAGGGATATATAACTAGTTATTATCTGCCAAGTCTCCTAACACATACCAACACACCCAGGCATTGTCTCGCATAAGTAAGAATAAGTAAGGGGCCTTCTGGACTTGAGCCAGTGTCTTTATTCATTCACCTCCCAGAGGCTATAAATCCCTTCAAAGCCATCCTCTCATCAGAGATTCAATCATTCATATTCATACCTGTTTAAAAGTAGTAGTGAATCTGACCAGCCAGCGTTGGTACCAAGTCCCCGTTGAGCTTTGAATTTCAATGAACTCATCCATTTGCTTGGGAGTTTTGATGTGGGAAACCTGAAAGGAGGGGGAAAAAAACCCAAGCTGAAGAGGATAAACTCAAAGTGATGTTTTCCCCAATTTTACTCCTTAATCAAAAACTATGGCTTTGAAATTATCTCTAGATGTCTTGTATGAAAAGACCAGGTCAAGGAAACCATATATCATTTCCTAGATGATGGATCACTTTATATTTCTCTATGACAATTTTCACCCAAATTATAGTAGATCAATGGAAAAGTAAGATCAAAGAGTTAAAGCTGGAAGCAATGCTAGAGTTATTTAGCTCAACCCTTTCACAATTCAGATAAGGAAACTGAGACCCTGAAAGGTTAAATGGCTTCCCTGTAGACCTATAGGTAGGAAACTTCAAAGATAATGGTCCAGAGTCTCTTATTCTGAATCATTAAACCTGGCTGCTCTTCTGGTAGAATAAAATGTGACTAAAAGTTTAGATTATTCTCTGTTTTAAGACCATTTCTAGAAATCGATGAATAGTCACAATGACACCCTTCACAGCTGCGGTATCACATTTGATCTTTGTAACAGTACTAGGACACAGGCATTATTCATCGTATTTTTCAAATGAAAAGATTGAGAACCAAGACCACCTAGCTGATCACTGGCAAAGCTGAGATTAGAATCCAGATCTCCTAACACACAGTTCAATACTCTTTCTTTTATGCCACACTGGATCACGCGCATAGAGTAAAGATGTCCTTCCTAATGAGGTTGGAAGCATCCACAATGCGGATATGTCCTTTACAATAAAAAAAAAACAATAAAAAAGGCAGGGGTAGCAATCATGATCTCAAAGTGAAAACAAAAACAGACCTAAGTAAAAGAAATTGGTAAACTACATTTTTGATAAAAGGTACAATGAAGTAATATTTTTTAAATTTTATGGCAAGTTTCTCTCATAAAGGCCTCTTTTCTCAGATATATAGGGAACTGAGTCAAATGAAAAATAAGAGTCATTCTCCAACTGATAATTGTCAAGGCATATAAACAGGTAGTTTTCAGAAGAAGAAATCAAAATTATCTCTAGGCATATAAAAATGTTCTAAATTGTTATTAACTAGGGAAATGCAAATTAAAACAACTCTAAAGTACCACTCCACATCTATCAGAAATGGAAAATGCTGGAAGAAATAAAGAAAAATGAATCGTTGGTGGAATTATAAACTGATCCAACCATTCTAGAGAACAATTTGGAGCTATGCCCACATGGTTATGAATCTGTAAACAGCCTTTGACCCAGCAAAACCAACACCAGGTCTGTACCTCAGTGAGATGAAAGAAAAAAGAAGAGAACCCAAATGTACAAAAGTATTTGTACCAACTCTTTTTATGGCGGTAAAGAATTGGAAATGGTGAGGATGCCCACCCATCGGGGAATGGCTAAACAAATTGTGTCATATGATTATGATGGAGTATTATTGTGCTATAAGAAATGACCAGGGCAATGGTTTCAGAAAACATGGAAAGACTTTATATGAACTGATGCAGAAGAAAGAGGTTATTGTATATAGTAACAATAATCCTGTAATGAAAATACTTAGCTACTTTGATGAATGTTATAATCTAAGACAATTTCAAAGCACTAATAATGAAAATGAAAAATGCTATATACCTCCGCTTAACAAAACTGATCAACTCTGGGTGCAAATTGAAGTATAGTTTTCTCACTTTATTTTTCTTGCTTTTTTTCAATATTGCTAATATAGAAATATATCTTGCATGATTTCACACGCATAATTGATAATGTATTGCATGCTATCGGAGGGTAAGGTAAGGTAGGGTGGGAGCAAGAAAATTCAGAACCTTTTTAAGAAAAATAAAAAATGAATGATGCTAGTCCTCATATAAAGCGTATCACATTTGCAATTAAAATATTGAAGCATAAAAGTTAATCCCACAAGAAGGATATCATCTTTTGAAATATGAGTACTCCTAACACTGCAAAGGGTGGTTAAAGGACAACAAATAGCCTAGAACTCTTTTAAAACAAGATAGGTCCATTTGCATTGATTTAAGGATAATTTTTGCTAAAAACTTAATTGATCATCTATTTAGCAAATAACAGTTGCATGTTTTAGCATTGTATATTAGAATGCAACATAAATAAATCAAAGACACCATTGCCTTCCTCAAAGAACTTATTTCTAAGTGAGAAAATTCAAATACATAGATATCAAAAAATTCATAGAAATTTCATAAAGTGTCAGAAAGCGGGAAAATTTTATGATCCAGAGAAAGTCCCAAAGGTGCAGAGGATAGTAGAATGATCCATGTGATCAGATATCACCTCTTAGAGAAGGTAAGTTTTGAAGTAGAAGTTGTTGGAAGCAATGGAAACTCATCATTGAGGGGGAAAAATAAAAGGCATTGTTTGAGTGAATTGCTTGCTGGGGAAGTCCATTATTTTAATGCATAGAATACCAGTTTTAAGAGAGTCATAGCTGGCTTCCTGAAGACAGTTGCATACTTACTGTGAATACTTTCTCAGGTGCCCCCTTGGCCCGCATATTTGTATCATGCACATGCTTGAGGATCATCCAGGCTTCATCATGTTTACCCATCTGGAAAAGTCAAGGGAAGGATTATTACAAATCAGCTATTAACTGTCAGAATCTCCATTCATCTTGCACTCATTTAACTATCTTGAGAGATTGTCTCTCATATTATGAAGGAAAAGCCCTTCTAAGCAATGATGATGTTTGGTACCTTTCCAGACTTTATTTTCTTTTCATCAGTCATTGAGACTTACTCGTCTTAATGAAGTTTCCCTTTTAATATTATCTGTAAAATGGGGAAGAAGTTTTAATGATGCACCCAAGTTCAAATCTCTTCATTGCATGGTGATCAAACATGGTTCACAAAGCTTATGTCAGAGGAATGAGAACTCAATGATTTCCTAACAAGCAGGAAAAGCTTTGAGTATAAGTCCAATGGCATATGTATATCTGTCATCAGCCTAGCTAAATGTCAAGTGATTTATTATCAGAAGGTTAACTACCAGGTGATGAACTTTTGTTCTTCTGGGTTTTTTTTTTCACCATAGCAACTTATAAAGACTGTCTAGACCTAGGAAGACTACATATAACAGATATTTGTTAAATTGTTATGATCTGTTTCAGTGGAAACAATACTGAAAACAGTGAAGTTATCTATGTTTTTAGCAATGAAATTAGCTGTGAAGTACAAATGTCAAACACCATTACCACCATTCACTAGGAATTAATTTCTTTTAATAATGATAATCCATTAGATATTTCTTTAATACTTTCTGTGATTGCCTTTTGCTCTAAGGTTTTCTAGCCTTTTAAGTGTTAATCTTTTTTCTTTCTTCTTTTACCTATCATCCATCAAGTCACTAGTGTCAGATCCAAGTCAAATATCCGGACTTAGGCATCCAGGAAGATTTTTACCACAAGGGCCATATGAAATCATCAAAAGTCTCCTATGTCTATAGTTCTCATTGCCTTCCATACTAGCATTGATCCTATATTCTGGATTTCTTTCCTTAGATCCCTCTTAGAACATTACTCTCCTCTCATTGGAACCCTTAGTTCCCAGAATTGTTAATTCTCCTGTTTTGCGCTTTACAACAAAGCAACAGAGATGACTGCTCTAAGTGTCTTTTTCACCCACAATCTGACAAGCACCAGAAATAGGAGAGATGGTCCATTCACTCAGCACTGCTGTAGCTTGCTCTTTGGTGCCTTTGGCTTAGTAAATAAAAAATCTCATTTATTCTTTGATTTCCTCCTGGTCCCTAATAAACTGAATAGTGCTAGAGGCTCCCTTGAGATATGACAGCAAAAATAGTAGGCTGGTGAAGCTAATTGAAGGGAGGGGTGTGATAGGAGGGGGCAGATTGGGGGAGGGGATAATCAGAATGCATGGTGTCTGGGGGTGGGGGTAGGGGAGAGAAAATTTGGAACTCAAAATCTTGTGGAAATGAATGTTGAAAACTAAAAATAAATAAATTTTTTAAAAAATTTAAAAAAGAAGTAAAGCGCTAGAAGAGAAAAACATTTGAAAATACAGTCATTAAAAATTAGGAACCAGCCCAAACTTAAAGATGTGGGTGTTTTATCAGATTCTAGGAAGTAAAGGAAATAAAAGATATAGGCTCCTGAAAGTGTGAAAACACAGCCAAGTCAGTCTTTTGGCTGATTGCTTTTTGAATTCATCATGAAATATTATTTTGGAACATGTTAACTTACCTCCAATAGAAAACGTGGGCTCTCTGGCATGAATTTCAGAGCAACCATAGATGCCATGCATGGGAGAGCACAGACAATCACAAACACCCTCCAGCTGTGGAAATGATAGTTGGTTCCCATACTGAAGCCCCAACCTGTAAATGAAGCACCAGGATATATTTCTCTCTGGATTAGCTCCCTTGCTGAAGAAGCTATGCTTACAAGGTAATTAAATTATTATGTTAGCAAATACACTGGAACTTTGACATACAAATGTGTAATGTCCCCACTATGCTGATCCCTTGGAGAAACTATAAATTTATTCCGACAATGTTCTCATTTCTCAAAATATTTGGGGGAACAACTTTTTAGGAGTTACCATAAGATCCTTTATAAAATACCTTTGGTGTAGTGGATGGGGAATGTCATATCTGTCCCCTGAAGACATACTTGATTTTTTAAATAAACAAAAGCCATTCAAAGTCACTTCTAGTGGAAAGTGTAATCTACTGGATGAAGCTAGGTAACATTTGGGGGGGGAGGGGAAAGGTCAAAAATGAAGTATAACTATGAAGTACAAAGACTGTTTTCCTTGTGTGCCTTATTCACCAGCACAGAAGGCAGTTGCAGAAGACACGTTTCAAAGGCATTTTGATTTGCATAAGACATTGGAAAGAGTTCTGGGCTAGGAAGCAGATCCTTGGGCTCCAATCCAACCTCTGTCTCTGAGTGACTTTGAGAAGTTCACATTAGACTTTGCATCTTGGCTTCCTCCTACATCAAATGAGGAGGATGGACTAGACGATGCTACAGATCTTGTCTGACCCTAAAAATCTATATATGGATTCAAGTATCCTATGAGTAAAAGTATAAGGCAGCTAAGCCGTGCAGTGACTTGAGTACAAGGCATGGAATCAGGAAAACTCAAGTTCATATCCTGCCTCAGACACACAAGCACTGTGACCCTGGCAAGACACATAACCGCACAGAATGGACACAACAAATACATTCTTTGTCCACTGCTGTTATGGCTGCTCAGTTTGCTCATTTGACGGAAGAGGTCAGAGGGTTTTCCAGTTTGGGGGAAAGAAACCACCAGATAGCAGTTACTTAAAATACAACTGGCCTCCTCAACAGAAAAGACTGTCTTTTCTATTCATTCTTTCAGAACCAAACCTCCCTTCTCCTCAGATTTGGACTCCTCAGTTTCTTGATTTCTGTAGGACATTTCCTTTTCATTTAAAAACTTTTCCTTTCTTCCAGCAGGGGCAGTAGAACAACGCGCAATGACCAAAACTGGGCTTGCACTTCTCTAACGGATGCCCTAAAATGAATCTGGCAAAGTCAGAAAAGAAGCTGTTCAAAATTCCTCCAGGCCTCCAACTCTGCCACGTGGCCAGAGAAACACAGGCAGCCTCTCCAACTCCAAAACCTAGAAGAACTGCCCAGTGGAGATTTCCTCCTGTTGTTGCTATTATTTCTAACAAAAGCACATGTTTTATCTCAGCTTCATGACTCTCTCATCCCTCTATGGTTACTTCCCTTTCAATAATCTGAGTTTATCGCATTCACTGACCAGACCTTTGAGGCATTCAAATAATTCTAATGGAGAGCTGCTTCCCAACATTTGGAATAATATGAATTTTTGGATGGGGAGTTTTTCAAAAGGCAATATTGTTCAATTTCATGTTCTTTGAAGCTGCCCTACTTTTCTCCATCAGGATTTCACAAACAGCTGGTGTTTCTGGCTGAAACAGGAATTAATCTCTCATAATAGATACTCAGATGTTCCAGAGCTATGAGTATGAACCATAGAATTTCAGAATATTAAAGAAGGAAGGGCCCTGGGATATCTGCTAGGCCAACGGCCTCATTTTTGTCAATCAACCAATCCACATGGATGTGTTCTGTGGTAGATGTTGAGAATACAAATATAAAAAACAATTCCTTCCTTTAAGGAGCTTGCTTCGACCTAGAAAACTGAGGTGGCTTGCCGGGAAAATCTTTTGAGATGACCAGCTTTCCTTCATCAGAGCCATAACTAGGAGTTTTAGTTTCCAAAAAAAAAAAAAACATTCAGTTTAGGGGTAGGGAGGGGAAGATAGAAGGTAGAAGGGAAAACAATGCAGACAAAAGTTGATTCTAGTAAGGTAGAGCTGGGTTGTGCATGGAAAAAGAGGCAGTTCACCCCCCAGAGAGTCTAGTTCTAGCTGCCACAGGATAGCCAATGATCCCCAACCTCCTATATCTGGGAAGAATCAAGAATGAACAAAAGTCAAAAAAAAAGAGAGGAAACTTTGGGAGTGGAACAAAACAACATGGGCCAGGTAGAAGTCCATGAGAACTGTCAAGGGAAAGAAGGATCACTCCTCCAGGGCAAAACCTCAGGACCCCTACCTTAGTCACAATTTCACCCAAACTCCTGTTTGTCAGACCTCAAGCCACCATACCCTTTGTATGAAGCTTGAAAATGCAGTAATGATATTGAACTTTCAAACCACACAAAGCAGTCTTCTTAGTCAGTCCCTCACATATCCTTGTTTTATGAGAAAGAGTGGAATTAAGCGATATTAACAATAGTAGAAATGTGTTACACCTTACAGATGTATATTCTGAAACATCATCCAATTTGATTCATTTCATTCATAGTGGAAATAATATCTATTTTTGAGTGTGATGGAAAGACTAGACTAAGCACACTGCTTAAATTTCCTGACTTTGTATATTAATACCTAGCCTACCACCTTAGCCTATGGAATCCAACCTTTCTAGCAACAATCTGTCACTTTGAGGTACTGTCCTATTGTGAAAAGAGAACTGGGCAGTGAGGTCTGAGTTTTAATTCCGCTTCTACTATTTATCACTTGTGTAAACATGGCAAGATTGCATAATTCCTATAAGCTTAGATTTTTCATCTATAAAATGGGAGTATTGCTACTACCAGGCCTCCCTCAAAGATTTTTATAACAATCAAATGAGAAAATGAACATGAAAGTATATTGTAAAATGTAAGGCATCATACAATAAAGAACTAATATATAAATACTAAGGCATTATACATGATTAACATGTACTAAAAAAAATCATTAGCTTTGCAAATCTAAAGAGCACTGGATAAGGAGTCAGGAGTGATCTGGGTTCAAATACAGGCTCTGGCAATTATTTGCTGTGGGATCTTGTGAAAGTCACTTAATTTTTTCTGTGTTTCAGTTTCTTCTGCAAAATGGAAATAAAACTTGCACTAGCCTACCTCAGAATGTTTGTAAGAATAGAGCTTTATAAGTCTTGAAGTACTATGTAAATGTGAGCAGTTATAGAGCCTCTCCCAGGGGTTTGTCCTAGATGATATGTAACACACCTTCCAGCTCTGAGTAGAATTGTAGTAGCTCAAAAGAAACATGAGAACAACCAACCACCTGACAAGTAGAAGCTGAGAGAATTTAGTGGCTTGCAGATATGTTGGTCTTACTTTAAAGATCTTTAAGAAATTTTTACAATGAACTGAAAAATATAGAGTTAATACAAATCTACAACTATAAAATAGTATTTTGCATTTTTAGTAAAACTTTTATCCTCAAGTTTTATATACTGACAATCCTAATTATGAAAGACCCTAAACTAGTCATTGTGGCTTATAGCACATTATCCCAGGTAATCCTATAAATATACTTCTAATTAGAGTGCTTAAGATCCATATCTTAACACTTTGATATTTAATCTACATTTGTACATACAACAAAATGTTGGAAATTATCTTGATAATTCAAGTCTATATCTACATCAATTATTTGGCTATTTTTGACAGAATTTTTCTGGAGATTAAAAATGATCTTGATAACTCTCTCAATGTATGGATCCATAGAATTTTTGAACTGGATTTTTCATAAGCCTACCATCCTGCTCAGATTACAGATGAGGAAACTGAGGTCAAGAGAGATTAGATGGCTTGCTCATGGCCATGCTGCTCCTGTTTCTTCTAGATTCTATTTATATTTCTAATTCTCCTGACCCAAGAAAAGTATTCTTTAATTTCGTTGTGTGATTCATTTGTAAATATCACCATTTATGGAATGGTATTAAAGAGAAGGGAGACATGGAAGAATATGAAGATAAAAACTGGGAATTTTCTCAAACTATTTCTGACTAGGCAATACAAGCATAGAAAAACAAAATTTAAAAAAATGCTAGATAGTAGAAAAAATCAGGTAAAAACTACAAAATCTGTCCTTAAGGAAAGCTGAAATTTTTATCCTAAATATTCAAATTAACCGTCTCCATCACTGGTAGCTAATAAACTTTTCTATTCTTCATTTTATTCACCTGTGTACTCACATTCTGTTTTAGACATAAAACCCCATGATTTTCCTAGACCAGATTTCCTTCACATACAGCTCCCATTGGTTCAGAGATACTATCAAAGAAGATCCCAATGGAGTAGTGTTGGGGAATCAGGATTATAAGTTTTGAATTTGAAATTCAGAGGTGCAATCCCCCTGCCCCCATTTAGTTCAACCCTTTCTCATTTTAAAGACTAGGCTTTAGAGGCACAGAAAGATTATTGACTTGAAAAAGGTCATACTAACAAGCTGGAATTTGAAACATTAATTCTAACTTTAGTACTATTTCCTTTGTATAATGGCATCATTGTGGCTCCAAGCAATACCACTACACAGATGAAGCCTCCAATTGATATTTATAGAATTCTACCCCCCACTTCAGACCAACATTTCCACCTTCTTTCATTCTGACATACCACCAGAATCTCAATTGAGGTTTATCTTCCCCAAAAAACCCACTCCTCCTGATTCTACCCTTTCTGCCAATGACACTCTCATTCATCTAGTCTCTAGTAACAAAAGGTGTCACCTTTAATTCTTCTCTCTTCCTTATTTCTTATGCCTAGTCAGTTGCCAAGTCCTGTTGATTTTACATTTACACAATTTCTCATATACCCTTCTATTCCCGCTTCCACCCTTGTACTTTGTCACAAATCTGAGCCTTGTTTCAGGTCCCACGTCACCACTCTTAAACATAATTAAAAGAATTGCTCATGTGTTTTTATTTTATCATAACCACTGTGGTCAGTCTTTAAACCACCAGCGCTAGTAGATTGCTTTTCAATAAAATATCCTACCCAGAAATGTAATTACTGACATATAACCCTCAAATGATATGTGACCTGTGAATCAGGAAGGTTATTTTGGCAGTCACGTGAAAGATGGATTGGAGAGAGAAGAAATTAGAAGCACAGAAACCAATAAGGAGACTTTGCCTTAAGTAGTCCTTCCTTATACCTATATACTTCTGTGATCTGATCTATGCTAAAGCAGGGGAGATATGCCTACCATGGGTCCATGTGTTTCTTGACACAAATATATTGTGAAAATAAAAATACTTTTTCTACTGGTTACTGTAGTAACTACATGACCTTGTTAACTCCTTTCCAGTTCTATGAGCTATGAAATGTGCCTATCATTTCTTTCTATTGCCTCATTAAAATATGAATAATAACCATTGGGAGGGAGGGGAAAACTTGCATAATTTGTAGGTAGACTTTTATTTTAGAATATCATGCTGTATTATTTCAGGAAGATCACAAGGGTATTAGAACAAAAGAGCCGTCCAAAAACCATGTCTAAGGGAATGTTTCATGAACAAGAGTAAGCAGGAAAAAATATTTGAATATAGTTATTAACACTATTAAAAACACATCCATGAGATGAATACTTTGAGCTTAGAGCACTTACCATAGTGTGGAATAATAGTCCAAGCCATTGCTGAAGCATAAATTCCTCCAATCATCCAGAACATGCAAAGCCAACTGAGGTGTTCTCCCCTCTTCTCACGAGATAAGAATTCAGAGAAATAGGCAAATACAATGGGGAGGGACCCCCCAATCCTGAGGGGGAGAAAAAACCAAAGAGGAAGAATCAAGGTGTGCACCCTCTTCCATATCCAAACTGTGCATCATGTTGAGAGATGACAGAACTGAAGAGCCCCTTGTATAGATAATGCATTTTTGCTTATTGTTAATATAATTTTGCTTCTTAATGGGAATATCCTCCCTATCCATTCATGGGCCTGCCCACTAAGGGGAGCTTGATTAGGGGAGGTTCGTAGGAGGGCCCACACCTTTTATTAATGAGACACTGCTTCTCAAGGTTTGTGATGCCCTCTGGCTCTGAAAAATGTATAAAGACTCTGAGCCCAGGTTTTACTTTGGGGCTTACTCTGGGTAACTGCTAAGGAGCCCCACCCCCCAGCTTGGAAACCCAGATGTTGGTGATTCTCTCTCTGGTAACTATGTATGTATGCTCAGACAGTTATCTGTCTGTTGGTCTGTGAGGTACGTATTGCTTATGTCAGGCAGCCGGAAGCACTGTCTGTTGATCTGTATTTCTCTGTATTTTCTCTGAAGTTCAGGGTGCTGACTTTTTCCCCAGAACTAAGTGAATGATATATGTGCTTGATTAAAGTGATTGTTGACCCTCAAATTGCTTTCCTTTTAGAAAAGCAGATCAAAGAACCTGTGATAGGAGGCCTTTCTGTATATGTCAGTGTCCTTGCTTTTATAGCCCTGAAGTATTCTTGCAAAAATAAAATGGAGAAACTAACTGTCATTAAGAAGTTGGCTGGTCATCCTGGTGAAACTAAGATAAATCTAAGGAAGTAAGGTGAATTGACTTCTTAGTAAGGCTAGAACATATGATGAATAAAATTTCAAGCAAGAAGCTCACAAATCTTATTTCATTACATTCAGAACAAGAAATTGTCTCTACGGTGGTTAGAGTCCTTCTGACTGACACAAACCAATGTGGAATTCAAGTACCCAATTTACTCCTATATCTTAGGTCTGATACTATGATCTGGATGCCAAATTTTTTTCTTTTTCTACTTAGTAAATTTCAGAACAATATAGATAATAACATACTGCATTGTTTACTACTTTAACTTAAGCTGCTTCCAGTGATTTTCTTTTTTTTATTTCCAAATGCTTTTGATGGTATTTTTTGTATAAATATCACTACCAACCAAGCTTCCTTCAGAGAAACCCTCCCTTATAGCAAATAGGTAGGATCCACAAAATAAATCTACACAAAGGCCATGTATAAGAATATCTATTGCATTCAGCATCTCAAATCCCTTCCTTATCTGTTAAGAGAGGTATATTTGGTTGATCTTCATTGTTTTGAAGTCACTATTGTTTTCCACTTCAATCAGATCTCAGCTTTCTTTCATATGTCAAAAATGTCCAGCTCACTAGCTCATAACTTTGTTGGACTGTACAGTCCAGGAGGACAGGCAGTCTCATGTCAGTCTTGGAATCAACAGCATCTAGCATAGCAACTTGCCTAATAAATGTGAATTTCATTGAAAGTGTCCAGCTTGTGTTCATATTGCAGACATTTTATTTCAAAGCTTTATTCTAAAATATGAAGCTTTATTCCAAATATACCACCATTTCATCTCTGTTCCCTGCTAGAAATCCTATACATTTTGACAAAGGATTTCTTATTTCATTCATCTAATTTGTAGAGAAGAGATAAAGGGCTGCAATGTCAGAGCAGGCTAATCTCGCTGTATCCCATCTCTCCCAATACCCAAGATCAATAGAGAGAGAACACTCATCTGGATAGATCACAGTAAGTCCCTGGGGAAGCTTGCAGGAGAAGGCTACCAAAAGATCTTAGACCTGGAACTGAAAGAGACCTCAGAAGACTTCTGGTCCAATCCCCTTGTTTTACAAATGAGGAAACTGAGGATCTGAGAAGTTAAGAAACTTGTCCAAGGTCACATAGGTGGATCAGAAGTGCAATCTGAACCCAGTTCTCTGACTCCACAGCTATGTCCTTTCCACTTGGACCAGTGCTTTGACTCAGAGTGACATGTCTTATTCTCCTAATGTACATACCCTATACCAGAGATAAGGCGGCAGAAGAGGAAGAAGCCATAGCCCTGCACGAAAGAGGAGAGGGATGCAAAGGAGGCGTTGATTGCAAGAGACATGCCAAGGACTTTCTTCCTCCCAAGTTTATCTGCCAAGCCACCCCAGATGAAGGCCCCGGCCATCATTCCAAGGTAGACTATCAGCCCTGTGAGAAGGGAGGGAGGAGAGAGGGTAACAGAAATAGTGACACAGAAAAAGAGAGAAATATTAGGAATATTCAAAGTGTCGTACATACAAAATGGAACATATTTTGGAATGGTCTTCCCTCCTGGAAATCACAGCATCATTATCATGTATGATCTAAGGAAAGAAAACATTTTGCAAACTAACAGGTTTGTTCTATGAATGTAAAGTCTTAGCAGAATTACATAAATAGTAAAGGTGTAAGGATAAGTTACCATATATAACACCTACTATGTATAGTAAGCATTTATGAATATCATGTGGCTAGTAGACATGCTCTAAATGTTTGCAATTTGGAGTACCCTTGTTTATTTGGTTTTTAATGGCTCCTTTCCCAGTCAAAAAAAAAGCCCCCTAGAGAACTTCCATCTTGTGGCTCTATCTTTAAATGTTCCCTCAAAGGAATATATTGCCATTTTATTGAAATGGTTATGGAGAGTTTCTTTAAGTCAACAAAGTATTTCAAAGTGATGGGTAGATCGGCAAAGTACAGATGTCATTTTCCAGCTACGTAGCAAAAGGATATGAACAGTTTTCAAAAGAATTGCAAACTACCAACAAATATAAGAAAGAATACTCTAAATTACTCATAAGAAAAATGCAAAATAAAATCACTCCAAGGATTCTTGTCAAAGTTGCAAAGATGATAAAAGATAAAACAGCCAATGTAGGATTATGAATTTATTCAACCATTCTATATAACAATTTGGCATTAGGAAAAATCAAGAGACTATATTCTTTGCCCCAGCCATTCTGCTGCTGATCAGGTGAGATGAAAAACTCAATATATACTAAAAGTTTCATAACAGCATTTTTATGGTGGCCAAAAAAATACTAGAAGCAAAGTAGAAATCCAACAGTTGGAAAATGGGTGAACACATCGTGGCTTAGAAGTGTAATGGAGTACTATTTCATCCTTAAAAAATGATAAATATGATGGGGAACTCGCAGATGTAAGCAGAACCAGACCAATAAACAAGACAATGGTCTTCCCTCCTGGAAATCACAGCATCATTATCATGTATGATCTAAGACCAATGAAAATATAAATGAAACTAATAATATTATAAGACAGCTGAACTTCGGTACATTGTGATGAGCAACCTTCTTCCTGGAGAAGTGACTATGAAACAAACCTTTCTCTCAGTGCATATGTACAGAGCTATGGAGATAGAATATGCAGTCAGACAGTGTCTATGTCTGTTGGTTTTGCTAAAATGTTTTTATTTCTTAGATTTCTGGGAGCCAGGAAAGGCAAAATTAAAACATAAAAAAGCATGTACAAGATTATATTCAATGACTGAATACATGGAAAAGTAGCAAAAAGTCTAAACATGTAAAACAATTACTTGCCTTGTAATCAAGTTGATTTCTTAAAATCACCTTGTAAGTTATTTTCTGAACACTTTTAACACAATTATTTCATGCTAAGACTATTGCTAGATGACTGAGTTTCCTACAATCATAGGTGACCCTTACACAACTGAAGTAGAAACGTATTCTAAAAGTAGAAAATAAATTTACATTTATTAGGCAAGTTGCTATGCTAGATCAATCAATATTTCCACCTGATAACTGTCACTTTTTAAATAGTTTAAGGTTTGAAAATCTCCCATTTTTGGGGGGTAAGAACCTGAGGCTCAGAGTGGTCAAAGAACTTGCCTATGTTCATATAACTAGTAAGCATGAATTCAATACAGTTCATCAAGTATGTACTTTGGTATGATACTATTCCTAGACCCTAAGAATGCAAAGGCAAAATGGAAAACAACCCTTCTATTCACAGAGTTTATATTCTACTAGGAGGAAAAAACAGATGTACAACTGAGTATAATCAGGTTTTTGTGTTTTGTTTGCTGTTGCATATGGTATGGGGAAGGAGATATGACTCCAGATTGGCAGAGAAGATGCTGAGTTTGATATGAGACTGAGTATCAACATCAGGGAGCATTTAGTGTTGGGGCTTTTCTTTTTTAAGAAGAGAGACATGTGCCAAGTACTCTTCAAGAGAGATACAAGGAAAGATTTTGAAAGCTATAGACATGTAGGGGAAGCCACCTCCTCAATATGCCCATGATTTCTAGTTTCTCTCCCTACAGATGAAAGAGAGAGAGAGAGAGAGAGAGAGAGAAACACAAACCTTTCCTTTGGGTGAGATTGGGTCCTCCCTTTTAGTTTAAGCTGAGATTTCAACTCACTCCCATCTAAAGAGCTCATTCATTATAGCATATTTTCTGCTATGTTCTAACCTAAAATAACTCCTCCAATTTTGATTTGCTTAAATGAATTTATTTACTTATATGCAATTTGTAATGGTCTTTATTTTTTATTTTTTTTCATTCATTCATTCATTCATTCATTCATTTATTTATTTAGTAATGTTCTACAATCACTTCCTTAAAATTAAGATTTTATCCCTCCCACCCCTTCCCCCCGCTAAATGGTCTTTTTTTTGATAAGAAAGAATCAAGTTGTTGGGTTAAGCTTGCAGCTACCCACCTCCTTTAAAAGTGACCAGGAAAGCAACTTTTGCTCCGAATCTATTTTACCCTTATACTAGCAATATTTGTGAATCAGATAGATACTAATCCAATACCTTTCTTATCGATAGGCAAAGAAAGGACTGATTATCCAACCATGATCTTTCTCCTACCCTCTTGAAAGCAGAAATCAAAGCCTTGCTTAAAGAGGGTTAGGGCAAATTCCAAATCCTTGCCACCTGCTAGCTTCAAGTCTATACATTTAGACAACCCATGCAGACCTATCTAACATAAGATATACATATTCTACATAAGTACATGCAAAACTACAAAAAAGAAAATACAAAGTCATTTGAGGGGTATGCTGGGACTTGGGGGGACGAGTAATAATAAGAAGTCTCCTGTAGGACATTGAACTTGAGCTAAGTCTAGAGATTCTAAGAGGTAGGGGTTAGGAGGAAGAGAATTCCAGGCATGCGGGACAGCCTTGCAAAGTCACAGAAGCAGGAAATAGATGGAAGTAGCTAGGAAATGACAGGAATAGATCGAGGTGGGGGGCTCTTCTGACTTCAGGTCCCTGTCTTTTTCCATACACCATCCAGGTAAGTAGGCATCATTACACATGGTTGTAAACAAGTCTGAGGCTACCTAAGTCTCTACTCTTGAATTCCAATGAGCTGTCAGAAGGGGCTCTGGTTGGAGCACAATTCAGAGCTGTAGTGGACACCTGGATTCCTTGAGTTGTCCCAAATTCACATCCCATTATCCTAGAACTAACATCACACTAAGCCCTATGAAGAATCCTAGTATTCCTTGATGTACTGTGTTTTTGATACATCTACCAGCCTGTTCAGGATCATCTTTGAGAGGAAAAAAATATGGTAATCCATTCACCTGACTTTCTTTATATACATATCCCATTCTTTCACTGTTTCTCTGGAGGTGGATGGATTGAAGTGTTATTTTCTACATCTACGTAATGCTTAATTTTTTACTAGGTTTGTGTGACTCTTAAAAGAGTTAGGGGTTAAATTCACAAAATAATTATATGAACTTAATAAAGGTATCCTGCATGCAGTGTGGATAGTGACAATGTTTTTTAATCCTTTGGGAAGTAGAAGCTGGCATTTCTGATGTTTCCTGGATTTAGTTATACTTTAATTATTATAATTAATTAATATTATATTAATTAATTGTTATAATTAATTAATATTATATTAATTATAAATTAATTAATACAGTTAATTAGGTGAAATTTAAACCACTGCAGCTCCTTGCCTGTTTATCTTTTGTTTTGGTTCGGTCTATTTGTAGTTCCACATGTCCCTTTCAGTTTGGAGCAGCTCTAAAAAAAACATGCTGCCTGATTTTCCTCTTTCTAGTTCTGTAAGATGTGATGAGGTAGCCTCAGGAGATGCATGAAAGGAGAAAAAAATTCTTCCAGATCATTCCAGCTTCTCCTCTCCAACCAGGGAAACGATGAAATGCTAAACCTGAGTTCCACTTCTACTATGCCTGCACACATCCATGAAATACACAAGGCCACTGTCCCATTACCAGAGTAATATCTGGGAACTATACCCAGGGGACACACAAAAGACATATTTGACCTGACCTAAGCTGAGATGAATAGAACCAAATTAAACTCCTCCAGGGATATGATCATTTCCCTCTCCTTGTGGAAACGTTTAGAGACAAAAATAAAGACCAAGGTTTCCCATTTCATTAAGCCATGATGTTACAGGGAAAAGGACTAGTCTCTACAAGATTCAAGGAAGATTTATCATGGTATAGGTTAAAAGGAAATGGAGTAGAAAATAACGTATGCTAAGATGAAAACATACCCATACCAATAATAGTTAGCATTTATATAGAATTTTAAGGTTTTTGAAGCACTTTACATGTTATCTCATTTGACCCTCCCAACAGCCCTCTAATGAGGGCACTACTACTATCCCCATTTGACAGATGAGAAAACCTGAGGATGAGGGAAGTTGGCACTTTTCTAGGGTCATTTATCTAGGCAATAAGTATCTGGAAATAGAATTTGAACTCAGGTCTTCCTGATTCCAAGTCCAACATTTATCTGCTATGCCTCTTTCAAAGAACTCCTCTTGCTTTCAAATAGAACGTAGATTTAGAGCTGGAAGAGAGACACCCTTGAGGTAACTGACTCCATTTGGTCATGAGGAAATTGAAGCCTACAGAAGTAATTTTCCCAAGGTTCCAAAGGCAGTTGTGGCAGAGTCAGAATTCGAACCGAGCACCATTGGTTTTGACTCCAAATCTCGCACCACCTTCCAGTGTTTCATGCTGTAACTCTATCCACATTGATAGGCAGCATGCATAGTGCAGTTGATAGTGTTAGCCTTAGTGTCACAAAGTCCTAGGTTCAAATCCTGCTTCTGGCCATGAGCAAGTAGTTTAATCTCTCTAAGGCTTCCTTGTCTATAAAAGGGAGGATACTTATAACACCTGCCTCACTCTTGTTAAGAGGCTCAAGATGCTGTATATGATGTGCTCAGTAAACCTTAAAGCACCATATAGATGTTAGCTGTTATTATGGTGTGAATATCATTAGTTCGGTCCAAATTCAGTCATTCATTCAGATTTTTTTTCCAATATGGCCTTAAGTGATTGGTTTAAATGAATCTTAGACTGAATTGGCCAGATGTTTTGGCATCAAATACTCACAGCCAAACTCTCCACCCTCTCCTTTCAATCACCCAGTCAAAAAACATCACATCATGAATGAATTAGAATCAGACAAACTCCAATCAGAGCAATAAGGAATTAAAAGCTTAGTTCAGGGGAGGGGAGCCTGTGGTCTCAAGGCCACATGTGGTCTTGTAGATTCTCAAGTATGGCCCTTTAACTGAGTCCAAGTTTTACAAAACAAATTCTTTTATTAAGAGGATTTGTTCTGTGAAAATTGGATTCAGTCAAAGGGCTGCACTTGAGGACCTAGAGGGCCACATGTGCCCTCAAGGCTGCCAGGTTCCCCACCATTTCCTTCATATTATTTTAGAGCAGAATTCATTTTCAAATATGGCTGCTCCACCCAGAAATTTATTTATCCTGTCCCTTTCTCCTTACTGCCTGAGGCCATATAGGTCATCAGTGCAGTGATAGACAAGTCTAAGCAGTTGGGACAGAGTAGGTTATATGCCCTATTTGTAATATGGTATTAGGGAAATACTTTGGAAACTTGACAACAGCTTACCTCAGGAGAAATGAAGGAGCTCATTTGATCAGCTAAAGGGTCCACCGAACTATAGATTTGTTATGGCTGGGAATCGTCTCACTCCTCTCTATACCCTTTAAACCTTGCCCATAGCAGGAGCTCATGGTGCCATTTGATCACATAAAGGGTTATATTTAATGGTGTATTGTCTATGTTGGTACAGAGGGAATGAAGATAGATAGGAAAATATTGAGTTGTAGGTATTTCACTGATGGGAATATATTCTGATTAAACATAGAAACAGGGAACACTATTGTGTCTGAGTAATCCACAGGAAGTGGAGAGATTGATCAAAACAAGCTATATTTACAAAGAGAAAAGAACAGAGCAGCTAGGTATCGACCAGCATAGAGACTGCTGAGCAAGTAGGTAATTATTTTTCTTCTTCTTTTCGGGCTTTCAAATTAACTCTCCATTAGCAAATCTCCACTCAGGTTCAGAAATCAAATTAGTAGTAGCCATGTTTCTCTTTCATCCCATCCACCAATTGCTAATTCTTATAGGTGCTTAGATTTATCTGTGTATTTCCCAGTTACCACCTACTGGATTGACAGGGATTTGACATGTAGATTTCAGTTCTGATTTTCTAACTACTTAATAATTATATTGAGGTTTTAGATGCTTACAGACTGGGTTTTAGATGCTTACAGACTTTCTGCAAACATGGATTGCCATGCTCACTGCAGTATTGAGCCAAGTAGAATCTCTAAGATAAGAATATCAGCCTGATCCTAGATCAATATCTATAAAAGTGAGAAAGACATAGTGACTGGATAAGTGATTGGAGCTCACCACCTCAAGCCACAAACTCCCATCTAAATGTCTTCAGATATTCTGAAGGCATCAGTTAACAATGACATGCCTAACTTTCTGCAGCACAAGGTATCAACTGATAAAAGACACAAGCTAAGATCTCAGAAATAGCACTGAACTAATAGATGACTTGGGTTGCAGCTAATAACCAGTTGTGTAATTTTGTGAAAAGTATGGAACCTGTCTTGGCCTCATTTTCATTATCTATAAAATGAAATGATGGCACTAATCAGAGGAAACATGGTATAGCGGGAAGAAACATGGTCTTTGGAGTCACATGATACAGATACTAATTATATTTTTGCCACTAAGTAGATGTGGGACCCTAGAAAAGTTTTTTAATCTCCCTGAGCCTCCTGCTCATCTGTCGAACAGAAGTGTTGGACTAGATGTTTTCTAATGTCTTCCCTAACTCTAAAATTATGTAGATGAGAAAGTTGGAAGGATAGTTGTTACCAAGTCCCACCAGACTAAACTAATGGGATAATGTAACAGTTAATGGAGACTAAGCCATCCTCAGCATCAGAGAGCTGTGAATTCAAATTCTGTCAATGATTCATGCTTCAGATGTGATGCTGGGAAGTGACTTAACCTCTCAGTGTACCCAATAATTGATCTGCACCAGTAGATGAAACTCATCACTAGGTGCTCCCTGCACTGAAAAAAAAACTCCACAGATGTGTGTTTGGCAGGTAAGTCAAAAAAATCCACGGATTTTTGGAAGGGACCTTAGAGACCATCTAACTTAACTCCCTCCTTTTTCAGATGAGAAAACTGAAACCCTGAGATGGTTTGTACAAGGCTACATAGGTTAATTTTTTTAAAAAAGAGGTTAAAAAAAGGTGGAATTTGAAGACCTCCTGCTTCCAAATTCAGGGGTCTATCCACTATGTCACACCTCCTCTGATTTGGAAACCGAAGTTCTAGCAGATATTTTCCATTGTGCTCAACTCATCTACTGATGAGTTAAGAATTAGAGGATTATTTGCCTAAACATATGAGTAGAGGGAGAGTAAGGAAAAGCAAATTAAAGGAAATCTCATTTTATGCTTCATCTCTACATTGGTTTATAAATTCAGATGCACTACTTTCCCAAGGCACTATCTCCATGCACATTAGTACAAATGGAAGGCTACAGTATTAAAACTTAATCAGGTTATTTGTATGGCTGCATAGCTTCCTATGTTGTCTTCAACTGAATGATGTGTGTCTGTATCACATTCTGTGTTCAATTGCAGTTTTCCAGTTGTGCAATATGATATTGGCGTCGCTGGGGTTGGAGGTTTTGATAGATTCTATGTCCCTGTTTGGAAATGGATTTTCAAAGGCCTGGTCTTGCCTGAAACCCATGGCACCCAGATACATGTATAATCATCAAGCTGGGTAGACTATGATTGAACCCACATTACTATTCTGCGGTTTAAATGAATGATTGGCCAAGGCTATTTGTTTTCTGATGAATAATCCAAGCTGGCAGGTGCTCAGCTCTTAAAAGCAAACAAATCAAATGATCCTGGTCTGCTGGAACACTGCAGCCTTTCGTCTTCATGTGTCTGGACTTTCTCCTTCGATTTTAATGATTTTCCGCACTTTTTTATAATAGAATTCTAATACCAAACTAGGGAAGTCAGTTGCCTCTCCTCAGATATGCATAGACCTTTGATTTGCACAAATTTCCAAAGGATGCCTGTCCAGCTCTTATGGCTGACGAATAGGAAATCAATTTAGAGTATCAGACTCAGCAGTTTTATACAATAATGTCTCATTAATCCAGAGGCAATTTATCAGCCAACCTCAGCCATCCAGAATACTGTCAAAAATCAGCAGGTAAGCAAAAAGAGAACTCTGAATATACAAAAGAGATGTCAAAAAAACACAGTGAATTGAAGCACATTGTATGTTATTCATACATCGAAGCTGGTCCTTGCTGGAGCTATTTAATGTCAATTTGCACTCATTTCTAACCACCTTAGTGATATGGTTCCCTAGACTACAAAAGATTAAAATAAGAAAATTAGGCACAGAATTGGGGGAGGCTACTAGAAGTAGGTGTTATGGTGATACCCAATAGGGTGGCAACAAGGGAGGAAACAGAAAAACTACAAAGAAATTTTTTAAAAACTCAAATATCAAGCCATTTTAGGGCAGCAGCTCTTAGCTTTTTTGTGTAATGGACTTTATTTCTATGGATCCCTTTTAAGAATAACATTTGAAGGAAATGCTGAATTTCATTTAGAGGCAAATGAAAATAAAGATGTAATTTTTTCCATTAGAGTTCATGGACCTCCTGAACCTATTCCTATGTTTGGAAAGAGTCCATTAAGCACCCCCGGTCTAAGGAAATTTTTTACGGAGGCAAACCATCTTACAGATTACAGGTGCCTGAGGGCATCATTGGGAAGCAGTGTGGTACAGCAGATAGCATTCTAGACTTGGAGTCCAAAAGAACTAGCTTTGAAATAGCTACCAGCTGTGTGACCCTGGGGAAGCTACATGATCAGTCTGAACCAAGATTTATAAAAATGTGGAACAGTGCAAGGTCAGTCAACATAGATCCTTGCTGTCGTTTAGTCATGTCTATCATGTCCAACTCTTCATGACTCCATTTGGGATATTCTTGGCAAAGATGCCAGAGTGGTTTGTCATTTCCTTCTCCAACTTCAGTTTCTTTCCCATGCTTTAACCTTAAACCTACTGCACTGTGAAGCTCAGACACCATGGGGTGCCTGCCCTAAAGGCTCTCTTCTGGACCCTGCTAACTTAAGAGTGACTATCAATAGTAACTCTTGTTGTTTCCTTCCCAGCCTGATGTCTTTCTTTTCTTTGCCTCATTAAAGGAGCCATGCCCTGGCTACTTTTTAAACAGACCTATTCAATGAATGAGCATTACCTCACCCTAAGTGAGTACCTGCATAGACCTTTATCCCTTCAAGCCAGTGCATCCTGGGTCATCTCCAGTCATCCTGATGACTATCTGGGCACTGGAATCAGATGCCTCTGGAGGGGAAGTGAGGCTGGTGACCTGCACAGCCCTCCCTCACTCCAAACAAAGTCAAGTGCAAGTCATGTCATTATTTCTCCAATGGCGTGGTCTTCTTCGGCAATGAAGGACGAACACAACAACAACAACATAGGAAGAAACTGAGCAAACAAGATTAAGTGACTCGCCCAGGGCCACACAGCAAGTAAGTATCTGCAGCTGGATTTGACCTCAGGAAGATGAATCTTCCTGACTCCAGGCCCCATGCTTAAACTTAACCTGCTGAGCCATCTGCCCCATACCAGGAGCATGCTGCACGCTGCCTCACACATTTTCTCATTTGATTCTTACAGTAGCTCTATGAAGCAGGTAGTAGAGGTGTGATTATCCCCATTTTACAGAAAACCTGAAGGTTAAGTGACTTACAGGACACATAACTGGAATCTGTACTTCAGTCTTCCACTTTAAAGTTTTGACACATTTCTACCGCTAGCCCTAATTTGAGTTTACTAAACTCCAAATGTTTCAAAAGGCAAGCTACAGACAGAATAAACATTGATAGGCTCTCCTAAACCACTTGGTCTGTCTGTTACAATAAGAAAGTACATTAGATTTGACTTAGAAGACCTGAATTCAAATTCCACCTCTTCCACTATTTGTGTCACCATAGGCAAATCACTTAACCCTCTTGTTTCTTCATTTGTAATATGAGAGAGTTGAAGTAGATGACTTCTATGATCTCTTTCAACTCAAAATATATAGTCCTATAAGGATTTTTCTTACTTTAATATTTCAAGAATCTGTGAGTTCATCTATGTGGATTCTCTCTCCACTGATGCGCATGGTAAACCATTTTGTACCGCTTAGAAAACCTACTCCATGCAGCCAAAAAAAGAATTCATCAATTGATTGATGGTTGATCCTCTTGGGATGAACCTACCAAAGCTACCTAAGCTGGTTATCAGACAACAAACATGGAGTTCACTGCCAGGAGTACAATGGAAACTTTGCCAGCTTGGCAAGACCTGACAGAACTCTGCTGAACTCGGGGTCACTCCCAGGGTTGGATCTACATCACAGCAGACAGCAGAATAATACTCCAATGGGCAAACTCTTCATTTATACTTCTATAATCATTCTATTGGTTTAGTAGACTCTCCCTTTAATTGCCCTCATCTTTCTGCCAAGTTGCTTCTCCATGTATCATACCACCTCTATTTCTCCAATTTCTTGCAAGATCATTTCAAGTTTTCATTTATTTAGTTCAATATCTTTCTTGAGTTCTGTTTAATAAACTCAGGCATCCCTCTTTGTAGGTTAGAATGAGATGCCCTTTGTTCAATTTTCAAAGACCCCTTCCCCCACTACACTTCACAAAATACCCAGAGTCCCTCCACGTAGAAATCAAAGATTTTAGCAAATTACCCATAATATTAAGACATTTTCTCCACATGCCTCAGGGCTTCTCATTTAGGATTGTAGATATGATATATTTTCTGGCATTTCCATCATATATGAAATATATTTTTGCCATTCTAATTTGCCCCTTATCTGCTTCATGTTACAGTTATTATTGAGGACTCTATTATGCTCTAATTATCCAACTTTATTGTCTTAATTTCTTCTGCTAAAAATGAACTTTCCCATCTCAAATGATTTTAGCATCTCAGCCATTTTAGAGTCAACCTTAATTTCATGCATCTCTTCACTTGTACAGGCTCATTTTTCCTGCATCCTCCCTATTTCCACCCCCGACATGCAGTATTTTGAGAATGGCTCTTCATATTCTCCATCCTAAATCTCTTTTAACTTTGTATAATGCGGAATAGTTAATACACAGGCCTGGTTGCCAAAAATCCTGGGTTCTAATCCTGGATTTTGCCATTAACTAGTAATATAATCTTGGTTATAAACTTTGCTAGAAGTTAGCTTCATCATCCATTAAATGAGGAATTGGGATTTGATGGTCACTAATGTTCCCTCTGGCTCAAAGTCTCTGGTGTCTGTGTGTGTGTGTATGTGTGTTATTTTTAGCACCCTAATTGCATCTGTGGCATATGTGTTTCTGCCCTTCATGAGAAAATTCAATTTGGCAAGGTTTAGTTGAGATACCTACCTAAATTGTCTTGCCTCTTCAAGGTACTATGTGCTTGTACTTTACACAGGATTTAGACTTCATTTTCTTAAATTTCCAAGAAATAGTGGCAATGAATTGTGCAACAGCATTGGAATACAGAAGAGCCTGCTGAGTTATACCACCTAGCCAACTCTAACATTACAGTGAGGGAAAGTACGGGCGAAGGGGTCTTCTCTAGCAGAATTCTGTTTGTAAACTTTTTTTATAAATAACAACTGGCATTTTATAGTGCCCTAAAGTTTGTAAAGCATTTTGCATGTATATATGATTTCATTTCAAATTTACAATAATGCTATGAGGTACCTGCTATAGATGTCATTAATAAGTAATATTGTCTTAGGTTTTTGCTTGGTGGTCCAGAATTTAAATTCATTCTTCTGTGATGAGGAAAAGAAAGATATATAAAAAAGAAAGGTAACAACTTCTAACAATAGAAGAAAGGATTCTTGTCTGGGAATGGGGGGAGCAAAGTTAGAGAAATAAAGGTCCAGCATTATATCACTAGAACGGAAAGGGACTTTAATGAACTCTCTCAGCCTCAGTTTCCTCCTCTGTAAATGAACATATTAATAGCACCTATTTCATAAGACTGATCCTCACAAAGTGAGGATCCACCAAGATAATATATGTAAACTGCTTTGCAAATCTCAATATGCAACACAAAATGCTAACTATTATTAAATATTCTCTATTTAGTCCCTCACTTTCATTTTACATGTGAGGTATTTGAGATCCTGAGAGGTTAGGTAATTCAAAGTCCAATAGCTAGATATTAGGAAAGAATCCAGTCTCTTTCCATTCCACTCTACTATGTGCTTCCAGGATCCAATGTATTCAGGGCTATAGTTAAGCTGATCTAGAAACTCCTAGACAGTCCCTAGTCAAACATCATGGGGTAAGGCACTTTTCTTGGAAATATAGAGAAATGCAAAGACTAGGCTTCAGTATTGTTCACTCGACCTGAGGATAAAGTAATTGAACTACTAAGCTCTGGCTCAGAACTACTGACAGCTCAACATTCTCATCTGTTGAGATCTTTTGGGATTTCCACTCTTTCCATTCAACATACTAGCTTTGACTCATCTATAAATTTAATAAATACTCATTCATGCCTCCATCAAACTAACCGACAAAAATGCTAACTGGTATCCACAAGGAGTCTTTCTATATTCTCTTATAAGAAATAAAATTTTAAAGTTAGCAAAATGCACCAAGAACTGAATTTTAACTGGGTAGATTCTTTGACTGCATGAGGTCCTGGAGTCAGCTAGATCTGCCTCTGAAAGACAGTAGCTATCTGACCAATAACAAATCACTTAACTTTTTAGTGCCCTTTGATAACTTTCAAAGAATATAAACCACAGATGAGTTGCCAATCTGCACTGAACCAGGAAGTTTCCACATGGGGAGTTTTATGAATTTATAAAATCTCAGATCTGAACCAATACACACACACAGACAGACAGACACACATACACCACACACATTCCTTGTGGATTAAAAAACACTGCATCAAAATATTTTAAATGTGAGTCATTTTCTTCAATTTCCCTATATTTATGGCAGTTACCTTCATGGACAATTTAGTTACGTAGCTATTTATCTAGTATCTCCATGCCCTTAAATTGTGATAGGATATAGAAAAGAGTAATTAGACTGATGCATGTGACATTTTCATATTTGAGAAAAAAATGAATGTGGGCACATTTCCTAATGAACAGCCTTCCATGTTATGTATGAGAGAGTCCTTTCAACACTACCCAGAGAAAAGAAGTTCCTCCTTAAAGTCTGTCCCCAGCACAGGGTGAGAAACCTAGAAGAATGAATGGTACTCCTCTGGATTCATTTTTGCAGTCCTAGAGAAGGTAGATTTATGTGGCTAAGGCATCAGCTCTGCAGACAAGAAATGGAAAATGCACACAACGAATATTTTCAGCATCCTTGGCAAGGCCTAGATAGTAGGAGATTGTTTGTAGTCAATCTGTTCAGAAGGATACCACAAGACATGACCATAGCTGTAAAATTCACAGCATCATCTGCCTTCTTCCCACCCCCCCCCATCACCAGCTAAATTGCAATCTTCTTAAGAAGCCTAATAAGACCTTCACCTTTAAATTACAAACCTGCTCATCTGGGCTTTTGTTGGGAAAGATTTTAAAGCCACTTACAAATAAGGGGTATGTTTACCACCGCTGCTCTTAATCAGATGGGACGTTCTTGTTTTTCAATTATGAAACCTCACTGAGGACCTGAGCTTCCTTTTCACAAAGGTAAAAGGGCAGCAGGTGTGAGGGAAGGCCAGACTGGTAGGCTTGTATTTCTCTACTCTCCCCAAGATTATGTCCAACTAGATCACACCTAACAATCCTCTTTGTTGATTGACAGAGGAGAACTGCAGGTCTGTTGGCCCTTCGTCCCTCAGGCTGACAATCTGAGCTGACTACTTTTTGCCTTAATATCTTGTCCATCTTTCAACAGTTGTCATTTCCTGATTTAGGGAAATCTACTAGTGAACAAGTATTGATTAAGTACTCACCATGTACAAGGCACTGTGCTAGACTATGATGATTCAGACCCAATAAACAGTAACAACCACAAAAAAAAACCAGTTCCTATTCTCAAGGAGCTGACACTCCACAGGGGAATCCACTGACACAATAAGGAAATACAATATAGATTGGGGCAGGAAAGAGTACTGACAATTACAAGAACCAGGAAAGATTCCGAGTAGGTGGTGATTGAATCTTGAAGAAACCCAAGAATTCTAAGAGGCTGACATGAAGATAGTACACATTCCAGGCGTGGTGAAAGCATGGAGACCAAGGATATTAGGTTGAATTCAGAGAACAGGCAATCAAATCAAATGATCTTCCTAATCTGACAAGATAATATATACTATGTGTCGCTCTATTACTTGTTGGGAGAGGACCTATAATTTGATTCTCTTTATTCATCCTGTGATTCTCCATGTACCTATTTAGCATGTGTACTCTATTGAAAGGATTCCTTTGCAGGAGATGAAGGGGATATTAATCAACAATAAATGACATCCTACTTGCTTCTAAATAAGTATGTTGGAAGCTTCAAAATTCCCTCAATCTGTGTGGGGCTAATATCTAGCTTCGGCTCCCATTCCTTGCCTTTCCCCTACTCTAGTTATTATAGAAAAGTCCCCTGGGACTAACTAGGACTCCCTGCCAATCCCTACTTCTGATGCGCTCAAGGGGCAAAGTAGGGAGTAGAAGAGGAAAAAAACTCCTAAGTTCACAGAGTGGTGGCATGATCCCTTGGTAGTCTGAGGTTAAAAATATAGTGCTTTGATGGCTAAGCAGTATGAGGAGGTGAAAGATAAGTAGAACTTAATTCTTGGAGAAGAAACAGAGATGGTTTCCTGCCAGCTTTTTGCTATAGTTAGATTCAGGAACAGGGTAGAAGACAAGTGGTGGCGCAGGTGATGAAAGAGTTTTGGCAGCATTCTGCTCACTCCTTGTGTGTGTTCATCCTTCATTGCCAAAGAAGACCATGCCAGCAGAGAAATGATGACATGACTTGCACTTGACTTTGTTTTGAGTGAGGGAGGGCTGTACAGGTCACCAGCCTCACTTCTCCTCCAGAGCCATCTCAATCCAGTAACCAGATATTCATCAGGATGACTAGAGATGACCCAGGAGGAGGCAGTTGGGGTTAAGTGACTTGCCCAAGGTCACACAGCCAGTGAATTATCAAGGTCCTCCTGACTCCTGCACTGGTGCTCTATCCACTGCACTACCTAGCTGCCCCTTGCTCACTCCTTACATTTTATGAAAAGCATGACCTGGAGGGGATAAGTGAACTGAGTCACCAGTCTGTTACAGTACATAGAGGAAAATGACAATGCAAGTATCACAGGCAGAAGTTATAACAGGTCTCTAACACAAAGCTAAGCAAGAATGACAGAGCTTCGGTCAACAATTGTGAGACCTGAGAAGAATGGCAAATTGAGTTATATCCTCGATGAGGTACAGCCAGAAGAGAGAACAGAACAACTTTGTTAGCAGACCGTAGCCAGTCATCTGGATGTTTTTCTTGCCCCTGGACTCGGAGGACTCTGGAGGAAAAAGTGAGGCTGATGACTTTGCCCAGCTCTGCCTCACTTAAATCCAATCCACTTGCAAGTCAAGACATCACCCTCCTGCTGTCATTAATCCTCTTTGAGAACGAAGGAGGAACAGAAAAAGACAGCAGCTGTTCTCAATGGGAGCATACTCTACAAGAGATCTGTCCACTGGCATCTGTAATTGACTTTGCTAATTGCTAGTAGGTTGGTTTTCACTGGCCTTATTGTTTATTTTCAGGGTGTTGATTCAAGACCTTTTGCTTTACTTGACTAGTAATAAACCTGTGTGCTTTTCAGAAGCCTTGGTCAATATATGCTGGGGAAGAAAATACTAGGAGAAGGAAGATAAATTATGTCAAATACTAAAGATTCCCATATTACTTGTGTGGGAATGAATAAACTAGAAAAGAATTAAGGTTTTTTTAGTTTTTCTATTACCAGATATTAACACAGTGCCTGGCACATAATAAACACTTAATAAATGGTCTTTCATTTCATTCTTATCCCCAAATCTAAATCTGCACCAGAAGGAGCCTCCAACCCCAGGTTTATGTAACAATGAGAGTCCCAAAGCTCACATCTGATGTTGGGAGATAATTAATGTGTAAGTTATACAATTTCTAACATTATTTGGCAAGGAATCCATGAACATGAGAAAGTAACTTATTACGCTTAAAAAAATCTCTTTCAATCCTGGCTCAAGGTAACATTCTAAAAAATAAAAAAAATAGTTAATACTTCATATGTATATTGAGTTTGACAGTATCATGTACAGAAAAGTACATTAGACTAAGAACCTGGGAGATCCAGGTTCTTATCCTCATTCCTCCCCTAATTCATTCTTTGAGCTGGAACATTAGGAGCTTCAGCTGTTCATTTCTCTAGCTTTTAATTTCCTCTCCTATGAAATGAGGGAGATGGACGAGATCAAAGATTATTAAACCTCTGTGCATCATGGAACCCTTTGGCAATATGGTTAGAGCAGCTCATGTGGACCCCTTCTCAGTTTGTTTTTAGTGCATGTAATAAAATACATAGGATTGAAAAGAAGATCAATTCTATTGAAATAGTAATGTAATTCTTCTCCAACTCCAAAGACTCTCTTAAATCTTTCCACAAACCCCAAGCCCACGGACCCAAGATTAAGAATCCCTGCATTAAGTGATCGCTTTTAATCTATGTTATCTCTCCTTTTTCATATTGGACTAAGAGCTGCACAAATACCTAATTATTCTTAACAAATATTCAAGGTAAGAAAAGTACTATTAATTTTTTTCAAGATAAGAAACCTGAAACAATGAAAATATATGTGTGTGTATAAGAAACATATATATAATAAAATGATATATAGAGAAATGAAAATGTAAATCTAAATTAAGCAGCTCAAATGGGAACATACCAAAACATCACAATGATGGTAATATGCATGCTTAAACAATATTTCCTCAAAATGGATGTTTACCTATGTTCTAGTGGCAGATTGGCAAGGGTGACTTTGATCCACATGGCCTCTTATCGCCAATAAAGTGGACTAGGGCTCCCCAAGGTTGAGGATGCCTACTCTAGAGACAGGGGCCAACAAATCTAACTGCTTGTGTTCATTCCATTTGCATGGAAACAGCAAAGGGTAATCATTCATGACGTGTACATCCCTTTAGTGTTATGAAAATTCAAGTGGTAATTTCATCTCATACACACTCACCCATCTTCTATTTCCCCAAGTATTCTTTTCAAAGGCAAAGATGAAGCCATAGAGCTTCTGGAACATAATTGTTACTGCCATAAATCCCTTTCTTAAACAGTACAGCCCGAGTAGGTGCAACACTAGCAAAAATAAACAGCAGTACAGAATAAACTCTAAGGTATTGTATCTTTTAGAGTGATGAAAATCACAAAAATGAAACTTTTGCAGATATAAATTTTGTTTTTCGTGGGGCAACAGTAAGACATTTTTTCGGGATTAATGGACATTTTCTTCCAATGATTAAAACTATCACAATAAACGTTTTTGGTGTCAAGCCATCAGATTGAGCAGTAGAGGGCACCATTGATATAAACAGGTATTGATGTAAAGTATAATCCTGAGACTATATAATGTAAAGCATATGTAAAATCTCATAACAAAAGTCATTGCAAAGAAAAATTTTCTAAAACAAAATCATTCCCACATCCTGATGAATAGCCCACTGACACAGTGCTCTGTTGATCTGATTACAATGAATTTTACCACCAAATAGTAATGAACAAAGGCTTTTTCTGGTTCCTGTACATGAAAGACACAATTTAAATAAGGGACAGAAGTCTAGTTTTAGCTGCTAGTATATTAATATTCCATTTTGATCTTTCTTGACCTTTCCCATCTGTGACAAAAGTTAAATTGGGTCAAAATTTTTTATTCTGAATTAGAAGCATTAGCCAACATCCTATATTATATTATCCTATGCTATATAAACAATATATTAAATACTATAGTGTACATCCACCCTGGAGTGTAAAAAGAAGGGAAGATGTCTTATCTAAGTTTTATATCTCCTCTAACACTTAGTGCAGAACTCTGTATACGTAGCACCATGTAGAGAAAAGTGCCCTGGACTCGAAATCAGAGAAACCTAGGTTTAAATCCAACACAAAATCTAACACGATCTGACCAAGGACAATAACTATTACAGTTATAATGAAGTATTTACATTGTACTTAAAAGTTTATAAAGTGATTTTGTAAATATTATGCTACTTTATTCTCATAATATCCTTGGGAGATAAATGTTATCATTTTCCTCATTTTACAGTTGAGGAAACTGAAGGAGACGGAGATTAAATGACTTGCCCAAGGTTACGCAGCTAGTAAGTGTCTAAATCTGGATTTTGACTCGGCTCTTCCTGCCTTCAGGTCCAGGACTCCATCCACACCTATCTGTCCTTGGATAAGTCACTTAACTACTCTAAGTCTCAGTTTTCAACAAAATGGAGATAGTAAAACCTAGAGTGCCTACTTCTCAGAATTATGAGACTCAGAAAAGATGGTGCCTGGAAAGTGCTTTGCACACTTTATACAAATGCCAACTATTAATTATTAATAAGTTAATAGGATAATCAATTTAGAGCTTCAGTCGACATTAGAAGTCATCTAATCCAACTCTTCCATTGCAGAGATGTGAAAACTGAAGCTCAAAAATATTCAGATATTTGCCCATAGTCACTTAGCCAGACAGTGACAGAGGCAGGATTTGAACCTTGGCATCTGATTCCAAATCAAGCCCTGAAAGAGGTCCAGCAGCAGCATGTATATAGTGCTTTAAAGTTTTTGAAGCAGTTTACAAGTATCTGCTTTTATCTTCACAATAACCCTGGGAGGTAGTTACTATTAACATCCCTATTTTACTGATGAGGAAACTGAGGCAAAAAAACGATTCACAGTAAGTGTAGAAGGCTAAATTCAAACTCAGGTCCTACTGACTCCAGGTCTAGTGCTCCACCTACCTGTCTCTGGTATATAATCATAATTCTTTGATACAAAGTATGACTGTATTCAGAAGAGGGAACTTCTAAGGAGATGAGAAAAAGTTTCATGGAGGAGGTGACCTTCAAAGGATCGGAAATACCAAATACCAAAAAATAAAGAGCATCTCCTGAAAGGCAGTATGGCATAGGGAAGAGAATTCTGGGCTTAGAAGTCAGAAAAATTTGAGTTTAAATTCAGCCACTGACAATATCTAACTTTCTCACCTCCAATTTCCTCATCTTTCCAATGAAATAAGAAGTAGTACCTATCTCAAAACATTGCCTTGAGACTTTATATAATTTTGCAAACTTTAAAGGTCGATATAAATGTCAATTATGGTTACAATTCCTGTGGAGGAGCTTCTTCGGGGTGCTTACTCCAGCTATAACGTATTACAATCAATGACATGAGTGGGATATGGATAGAAGAAAACCATAGATGTCCAGTCCTATTGGTTCCAGAAGGCCAACAAGGCCAGCATTTGGAATTTAATCTCCCCTTGGGACTTCACTTCCACAGACTAAATCCCTAAAAAATCTGGCCCACTGAAGGAACACTGGATAACGAAGACTCCCTTGGTTCTAGACACAATTTACCATTTTTAGGGTTTCAGGCAAGTCATTTTTCTGTCTTTGCTTCGGTTTCCTCATCTATCAAACAGGGATTATAATGCCTGCAGTTTGTCACTGCCAAATGCTTCCAGCACTTATCACAGTGGCTAGCACATAGTAGGCACTTAAGAAAAGCTTGTTGACTTCTTGACTGACTAAGGTCCCCCCAAGATTAAATCACAGACTCTCTAATAGGAAAGAACCTTGAAGGTCACCAAATACAATCCAGTCTTGTGCAAAAATCACCCAACACCTCCAAGAAGTTGTCCCACGATCTTTGACTCAAGATTTTAGTGAGGAGGGAACCTATTCCGTTACTGCTTTTACACAGTCCAATTCTACATCCAACTGCAATGTTTCTCTGCAAGTTCTACCCATTCTTCATAATTCTGCCCTCTAGGGATGAACAGAATAAGTCTAAACTAGAGGTGGGGAACTTGCAGCCACAAGGCCACATATAGCCTTCTAAGTACTTGAGGACCTAGAAGGCCACATGTGGCCTCGAGGCTGCAGATTCCCCATCCCTGGAACTGTCTTAACAATGATTCCCTTTTAAATGTTTCAGGACAAGCAGTGGTGACTTTAAAGCCTTCTTTTCTCCAAATTAAAATACTCCCTGTCCTTTCAAACCAACTCTAACATGGCATGATCTCCAGAATTCTAAACATCCTGGTCACTCTCCTCTGAATACTTTCTTGCTTGTCAATACAAACCAACTCTTACGTGACATGCTCTCCAGTCCCTGTACCACTCTAGTCACCTTCCTTTGAATGCCCTCCAGTTTGCTGCTGCCCTTCCTAAAAGGTGGCCCATGGAATGGAACGCCATACTGTAGGTACCTTCTGACCAGGGCGTGGTGCCACATGACATTTTTCTCCTTTCTGGTGAAGATCAGTGAGAGACTCAAAACCATGCCAGATGTGGTCTCATTGGGGTAAACAAGAAAATGCATGAAAATGTACTTTGAAAATGTTCAAATGCTAAATGTAAGGTCACTGAGACCCTGTCCCACATCCATTTGATCACAGTGGGGAAGGAGTAAGGCATTGTGGTGGGACCTGCCTCAAACTCATTCCCCTTTGCTGGAAAATCAAGTCAGCATGAGTATTTCTGACAGTGAGTCAGAATTATCTCTTTTATCTATATATAAGGGTACAAATATGACCTGGTAGATATCTAGGAGAGGACAGGATGAAACAGTTAGGACCAGGACACACACACACACACATACATCCTCACCTCATCTCTTCTGCCCTCACTCCTGCCAAACACTCACCCTGGTGAGCAGTAGAGCTAGACATCCTGGGGCTTTGTTAAGGAGGTTGCCAGGCACCAAGTAAGAGGCACTGACACAGCATGAAATTGCTCCTGACACTGCCAATTTGCACTAACAGGAGCTGGTGGATTCAGTGGGTAATTTCGAAAAACAAATTAATGTCTTGGAAATCCTGAAGAGGATTTTTTTTAGCTGTCATTCACACTGACAATGTGTTAATGGGAAGTCGTTTTGTTGTTTTAATATATACAGAGGGAGAATATTGCTAGTAAACTATTGGTATTCGAAGACTAGGTGAAAGCTCTACTTTGCAATTCATTTTCTTTACTCGTTTTTACCTAGTCTTTTTCAGTTTCTTCTCACAATCTGGCCCCTATTGCTTCAGTGGCTCTGTCATCAGAGTTCTCTTCATTCTGAATAATCCTTTAATGAGATACACATAGCTAAATAACTCAGAAAAGCACAATGTCACAGGAACCCTCTAGAAAACTAGAATTTGAGGACAGGCACCCAAGTGCTAAGCTAACTGTATATGGATCAGGCTTTGTTTCCTACAGAGTTGATGTGTTTAAAAAGGACTTTTCTTTTGGAGTTGTAGTAGACCTGAATCTCTATAATAATGAATTCTATTATAATCAGATTCTACTCAGAAGAGATTTCCCAATCCCTCTTTCAATATTTACTAAAAATAAATCAAATATCATTTAAAATCTTACTGATTTAATCCCTGACACTAGGCACCTCACTCAAATCACTCTGGTCCCACATTTCATTTGTGATCTTGCTAAAAGTTGCTCCTTTTTTTTCCTAGAGAAACCATCTGGGTCCCACAGTGCTTTGGCCTCTTTCTCTGCTGTGAGCCCCATGGGCAGATGCCTGTCCTCCATCATGCATCATTCAAGAAAGTGGGCATTCAGCCACTCTACCTCTTATTCAGAAGACCTCAGGTGCAAAAGCAGAGGAATTACCTCAGGGAAAGATTACTCAGGGGGAGAGAGAAAGAGAGAGAGAGAGAGAGAGAGAGAGAGAGAGAGAGAATGGATGAAGTCCAGAAGTCCCATTAGCTTGCAGATCCCAAATCTGACAGAAAAAAAATCCAGTTTTTACTGGTTTGGGGATGGAAAACTGTTAAGTGTTCAAAAGGAAAGAAATTAGATCCTGAGGTTTTTCTTTTATTGTCTCCAAATTGAAGGACTTTTTAAAGGTTTTGCTTACCTAGCATTCCTTTGTTGGAACTGGATAAACACATGTCCTTCTCTGCACTGGGAAGGACAAAACCCACCACAAAAACTTCCACCCCATCAGCCATCAGGGCCAAACCTAAAACAAAAAAGAGTGTCCATTGGAAACGCCCATGACCACATTCTTCAATGATATTCTCATACTGGTGAGCCAGCTGCTCTTCATCTTCCAGTCGTTCTGCCATGAGATCTTTCTGGTCTCTATAATCATCAGACCTGGAAGGAGACTTCTTCTTCTGCTTTGCCTTAATGTCATCTGGGTGGGGAATGCCTTGGTACTCCCCTTCATAGATTTCATCATCTTCATCATGGCCCTCCGTAGCATCACTCTGGGCATCTTCATCTTGGTTGGACTCATTTCCTCCACGGTAATAGCTCTCATTGGGTGTATACCCTTCATAGTTGCCATCCTGATATCTATAGTCATCCATTCCTTGGTTCCTAGACTGCCGGTTTGCCTCTCTAGCTATATCTCTTGCTCCATGGTAGAGATTTGCACTGTTTCTATAACCATCATCCATTATAAGTGTATGGTTTAAATGCAGACTCCACACTGCATCAACTGGTACTTGGAGATACCAGTTATATTTGTGTGATGACTTCTGCTAAAATTATACCAACTTCATTTCCTGAATAGACTGGATTTGTACAAAGAAAACCCCTGGAACCTTTTTCAGGTCAGTTTCAGACAGAAGTCTTAAAAAAAAAAAAGTGTCACTCTTCAGTCTTGCTTCCTTCAAAAACCACAGGAACACTGTATTGGGAACTGCTGATTGGAGATATATCTCTTGTTTTGCTTGACAAGGAGTTAAGAGGAGCTAGCAGACTGCTTGGTTCTCTGATTCTTGCTTGGTGAAGGTCACACCCTAGGAGAATGGGAAGAACAAATAGAAGAAAATTGTAAATTACTGCTGAAACATCTATAAAGCAGATAAAATACAATTCAAGAGCAATGAAATTCATGAAACAGGAAAACACTCTATTTATATCCCCCCAATAAAAAGAAAAGACTTAATGAATATAAACAGGGAGGGGAAGTTTAGGGGAGAGAAGTTTTTAAAACATTCTTCTTGAAGAAGACCAAATCTTACATGAAAATGAAATGGATGACATCTTTTCATTTATGGGTCTTTTTACACCTTTATCTTGAGAATCAGGGACTTTTGAAAGGATTCATGTTTACCAACAAGTTTCTTGGTGAAAATATCTATTTCTGTGCATTTATTAATCAGAGGCAATAGTCATTTCCACGTAAGTTGTAGGAAAGTATATGTTCATGCAAACCCTCTCATAGTTGAAGTTCACAGACTCCTCTAAATGCAAGCATTGTTTCTCCCAGGATTTTTCTGCTTCATAATAGCAAAGTCCTGGAAATAACCTGTCCCAGAACTAAAGAATTTATATTACTGAGTTGGCTTAAAGGAAGGAAGGAAAGAAATAAACATTTATTGAATATCTATTATGCGCCAGGCAATGTGGTAAGCATTTTCCATATTACCTCGTTTGGTCCTCACAACAACACTGGGTTATAGATGCTATTATTAACCCCATATTACAGCTGAGGAAACTGAAGTTTACTGAGATTGCCTGGGACTATGCATCCACTAAGCACCTCGGGCTGAATTTGAACTCGCGTCTTCATGAATTCAGACCTAGCACTCTATCCACTGTACTACCTAGTTGCCTCTAAGAGCTATCATGGCATCATATGTTTGGAACCTTATGAAATACCATAATTTCAAAAACAGTGAACTTGAGCCCAAAGGGCAATGGGATGAAACATGGTGGGTATGGGCAAGTTGTAAATGATAAATTATGAAGGAGAAGTAGTGTCAAGGATATTATCAAATAAATGCATGCCCAACAAGAAAAGAGGAAATTGGGCTGGTCCTTTGATAAGAGTGAAGAACTTATTGATGGAAATGAACAAGAATCATACACTATGAACAGTCGTAATTGACTTTTAATCAGCATCTTTGGGGAAAATACTCATATTGACAGAATCACAAATGCAGACATACTAGAATTCTCTTATATTGGAACACCATGAAAGCAATAGTGCAGATTTCCCACAAGGCTGGCATTCATACTAGCCTTTTTTGATTCCATACCAAGAAGTTCCTCTACATATCTTTTAAATTCACATTTGTATAATGCTTTAAGGTTTGAAAAGCACGTTCTTCATAACAACCCTGGAGGTAGGTAATGAACCTTATTATCTCATTTTATAAAGGAGGAAACTGAGACTCAAAGAGGCTGTGATTACCCCAAGATCACACAGTTAATAAGTATACCAGGCAGTATTTGAAACCATGTCTTCTAAATTCAATCACAGTTATGAGTGTATGTATACAGATATGCATATGAAATTCTATTCATATTCTATGCATATTTTAAGTAGAATATAGAATTATATTACTACATATTTTATCTACTATAGATATTATATATGTATGCTATACAGTATTCTACTATGTTATGCTACCTCTCAAACTCCAAATTTGAGGAACTTACAATAAATAATCAAACTAGCTCAGATTATGAATCAAGAATATATGGTAGATAATATTAAAACCCACAAAAGAGAAGACTATACATATAATTCTAGCTATAGATAGCTATAGATTCTTCCCTTTGGAACTACCTATTTATAACCTTAAACCACCGAACAGTTAGAGGGTGACTTCTATGCGTACTCCTGAAGACTAAATGCTAAAATTAAACCTATCACTAAAGCTACTATAAATTTAAAATGTTTACCCATTGGCTCAACCTGGGTTAGCCCATTTGCCAAGACTATTGTATCAGGGTGTGGCCACTGCCCATACTGTAGTTTCACGGAACCACAGGTGAAGGTTGCATGAAAGGAGGATGAGCCACCCTAAAAAGGACTTGACAAGCCCTCACATCAAAGATGCTCATTCTCCCTGATCACCCCATACACCATAGGGCACATCATAGCTTGCTACTATTGCTAAGTGTGTGGCAAGGATTGGATGAGTTCATGGATATGAACAAAATTTGAAAATGCAATACCTAGGTGTGTATACTATTACCTATCCCAGAAATCTCCATAGGATCCACATAGATAGCGTGAGAGAGTCTGTCAAATTTTTCTTGAAAAGCTAAGTAAACTATGTATACAGTAACCTCATGATCAGTCTATTAAAAAAAAAAAAAAGAAGCAAGGTTAATCTAGCTGTTCTCTCTGAAGCCATGCTGTCTCATAGTGATCACTGTTTCTGAGACAGACTTAATGCAGTCAATCTTTTGCTCTTTAGCCACACATTAAAAATAAGTTATTATCTGAAATGTCTGAGAGTGCACGATAATTCCTTTCAGTTCTGGCTGTTATTTATTATTTTCTCCCTGAATAAAACATGTGTTATTGGCTCTCATTTGTTTTAACCACCTGCTAAGACTCCTGAAATACACTGGGTGACGTCTACAGGATACTTCACATCAACACATGGTATGAAAGCAGAATGGTTTATTTTGTTGGTTTTGAGTGTCAGTTGCTTCTTTGGGACCAGCAACAGCAGCTTTCTCTGCACCACTTTCACTTGTTATAGCTCTATTTATTTCAGTTGGAAGCATCCAACCTTTCACCACTTTGTTCAAGGCAGAAGAACTATGTTGTAAGACAGAACCATGTTTGAAGTCAGAAGACGGGTTTGAATCCTGGCTTGTATCCTTACTAGTACTATGGCCATAGGTGAGTCATTTAACTTTTCTGTGGCCCAGTTTCATTAGTTATCTCAGGAATCTAAGGAAAGCACTTTATAAATGTCAAAGTACAATATCATGTGATATGTAAATAGCATCACATGATAAAAATACCACCCTAGGTCACTGGGGGCACCTAGTGCCAAGTTACAAGTCCTCTGCTCTCTCTCCAATGAGCTACAAGTTGACAAGGGACACAGTAGCAACCTAAGGATATCCAGTAGTGTCCACTATGCCTCCTTTTAATGGAAACAGGGCACACAACGTATTTGTGAAGATAATTAAGTGACAGACTGGATGGAGAGCCTGACTTGGTGTCTGGAAGGCCTGAGTTTGAATCTTGATTCACATAATGACTGCTTCTGGGCAAGTCATTTAACCTCTTTCAGATGAGAGAGAGAGAGAGAGAGAGAGAGAGAGAGAGAGAGAGAGAGAGAGAGAGATTCATAATTGTTTTACAAACCTCGTAATTATATTTGAATTTGGATCTATTTTTCCTGCCTGTGGAGGGCAAAGCTAGGGCCAGGGTGTGCTGCCACCAGCTTGAAGCAGCCTGGAAAGCTAATTGTTCAATTTTAAGTGGGAGCATTTCAACCTCTGAATCAACAAACAACACAAATCAAGGTTTGATTTCATGTTTAGTTGATTTTCTAGACTTAAGGTGATGGAGAAAAGGTTAATAATAAAGTTAAAATGGGTCATACCTAAAATTTTTCCCTATGAATCTACCATCTACCAACATACCCCTGACTAGATAGAGACTTTGCATAAAGAATCTGGTTACATTGAACCAGATTTCAGCTCAACATAAAGAAAATCTTCCTAAACAGAGTTGTCAAAACTGAAACAAAATGCCATGTAGTCCAAAAACCAACAGTCAAAGGCGAACCTGAAAAGGAAGGAGCAAAGTGTACCTGCTTCCCTCTTTTTCGGAGGTGAGGGATTACAGTTGCAGAACATTACATATACCATCTGTCTTGGAACATTAGATGGTTAATGTTGCCGCCCTCCTTTCCTTTCCTTATCCCTCTCACTCTCACCCTTATTATCTCTCTCTCCTATTCTTTATTCTAAAGGCTGACCCTCTCATCTGAAGAGAAAGGCTATATTTACAAAAATGGCAGTGTATTCAAAAGACATTATAATAATAGCTAACATTTATTTAGTGCTTACTATGTGCTAAATACTCTGTTAAATGAGATAATTTTGTAAAGTTATTTTTTTTCCATTGGAGCTGTCAAAAAAATGAAATGGATTGCAATAGAACAGAGTGAAGTCCCTGTCCCATCATGGGCTAGAATTATGGGAATGAGATTAATGGGATTCTTTATTTGATTACATGTTGAATGATCTCTTAAGTAGTTTTAGTTCAGTCACTAAACATTTATTATTGGGAACTACGTTAAGCACTGGAGATTTTTTGTTCAGTCATCTCGGTCATGTCCAACGCTTCCTGACCCCATCTGGGGTTTGCTTGGAAAAGATTCTGGAGTGGTTTGCCATTTCTTTTCTCTAGCTCATTTTACAATTGAGGAAACTGAGGCAAACAAGGTTAAGTGACACAGTTAAGTGGTACACACCTAAAAAATATCTGAGGTCAAATACAAACTCAGGTCTTCCTGAATCCAGGCCCAGTGCTGTATCCATTGTGCTTCCAAGCTTCACTGAAGATATAATTATGAAAAAAATGGTCCCTGCCCACAAGGAGCTTACCGTCTAATGGGGGAAGATAATACAGAAAAGAAAGCTAGGGGTGTGTGAGGAAGGCATGGTAAAATCAAAGAAATTCAAAATGAGTTCAGCCTTTACACTCTAAGGTTCTATATAACTATTTTTAAACTAGGGGAAATGGCAACTTTAAAGGGAATTTTAAGTAATCCGAGTAATCTAGAATCACATGGTTACTTTCCTTCAGCTGTCTGGGAGATTTAGACAAAGGTTGGTGTTCTGTTTTCTGTACAATGAATGGGGAGTACATAGGATTGTCCATAGAACTCATAAAAGCATCCTCTAGGGTTTTACTAAAGTGCAACAAGTGTAAAACAAACATGGAATCTCAGCTGTCCCAAAATACTTATCTCATCAATTTACCTTCCTGTCTTTACCACCAGGCTTTTTCTTAATACTAGAATTACTAATGCACTAGGTTAAACAAAGGTAAAGGTATCAATTTCTAAAAGACTATAATTAAAATACATGCATCAATTCAAAAAATATTTATGGAGCATAATTTTTCAAGACATTTTGCTACTTTGTATATGCTAGATCATAATCTCCTTGAAAAAAGCCCAGCTTCTGTCTTTCTATCTACTGTATCCAGCACAGTGCCTAGCACATAGGTGTATGGAGTATTCAAAGAGAACTAAAATCTCTGGTGTGAGAGTTTGCTGAGCCCTTTTCAGGGCTGCTCACCCACCTTTGGTGTTCACCTGGCACTCACCTCTCACCCATGGCTTCAAGAAGCTTTGTGTCCTGACTTTTGTCTGGACACGGGGCTCTGATGACCCTGAAAGACAGAGTGAGGCTACTACTTTGTGCAGTTCTGCCTCACTTATTGCCCAAACTGAGACATCACCCTGTAACGTCACTGGTGCTCTTCTAAAACAAAGGATAACCAAGCAACCAACCAACGACCAGCACATAGGTACAACGACAAATGCTTGTTAAAAGAGATAGGTATATAGATATTTGTATTTAATCACTTCAGATTTATTCTGTATGCATATATGGGTGTGTATATATATATATATATATATATATATATATATATATATATATATATATATCTGTGTGTATATACACATCTGTGTATATCTCCTTATTGTCTCCCCTGCTAGGATGTAAGCTTCTTGAGAGTATGGACCATTATGTTTATTGCCTTTACATCTCTAGCACCTAGCACAGTGATTGATGCATAGTAGGTGCTTCCTAAGTACTTACTAGTTGATCAATGGGCAGATAAATTTATGCATCAGGATATGCATCTAGCCATTCTATTAATATTTCACCATTTATTTACTTATTTATATATTATATTTATTATATATTATTATTTATTTATATATTATATTTATATATATTTAATATATATATTTATTATAAATCCATTTACTTACTAGTCAGAACTTTGAATCTGAATTTGAATCTTGAATCCCCAGGGGAGGGGGGAAAGGGAGTTGGAATGACAAAGGTTTCAGTAGAACCAGAGAGGATAGAGCTGTAGCTGAAACGGAAAAAGTTTGGGCTGAGTCAGGAAAGGCAGATCTAAGGTAAGATGACAATGCAAAGCCATAACTATTCATTTTTGCACCTAGGGGGAGGGTCACTTGAAGTACAGTTATCAGAAAGAAGAAACTTGACCCTTGCCATGAAAAGAATTGTCCAATCGTGGAGAGGAGCAAGGGTATACATTCCCTGGTGGAAACTGATGCCCTTGCTGTGGGGCTAATATGGAGAAACATGGGAAAAGGTAGAATAATACTGTCAACCATCTAAATATCCTAGCCTTCCTTGTGGGAGAGGAATGAGGTCAGTACCCTCATTGTATTTGGGGATGGGGAAGGACTTGGGATGGAGAAAAAAGTTCTAAGTGGCACTGTTTGTACACTCTAAGTTTTTTGGAAGTGGGCAAGAGGGCATGTCCCAGACAGTGGGAGCTAAATTTCCAGCCCTGAGGCAATGGCAAAGCCTTAGTTCAGTCTCTGCCTGTGTGCTTCAAAGGCAAGCTACTTCACAATTTTGCCTTGGTCTGGCTCTGCCTGTAAGCATCCCACATTCTGGCATTCACTTCTTTGATTGACTCCTTTCAATAAAAGACTGCTTTCAAGCCAGACTTTATAGTCATTAAGTAGTTGGTTTTTGTCCTAAGAGGCAATATTTTTTTAAGAAAAAAAATTCTGTCTAAATGAAATAATATTTTCAGGCACAAATTAATCTGGAGATGCACAACATGTAACGGAACTTAGAAGGTAGCATTTTATTGACAGGTTATGTTTCAAACTGACTTCAATCTCCCAGGGCCAAAGAAAAGATATTGTTACCTGCCGGATATTTCAGATGCTATTTTTTCCTCCTGGAATAAAAATCTGTCTGAAGTAATTCCCTTGGCTGGAAATGGGGTTTTAAAATCAGAAACAAACAAATGGTTTAAACCCCCAAATAAATAAAAGAATTCAAGTGCAACTCTGAAGTGAAATGTCAGTTATGAAATGCACCTGTCAAAAAACATAGCCCCTTTCTACATACCTCCTCAGGTTAAAAAGTGTGGCTTTTTTCTTCCCTACCTTGCTGACATTTCTAATTTTGACACAAAAGTCAAAGGAACAAGTTCCCTGGACAAGGCTAGGGATTGAGCAATGCTAGTCAGCACTGTCTGCTCTAAAAGAAAGACCAAAATTGAACTGGGCCTTGAAGTACTTAAAAGTTGTGTTTTTTCATCTTATAATAAGCCTATCTTATTCTGTTACTCCCTATCTCAAAAACCTTCTGTGGCTGCCACTACCTCCTGAATGAAATCCAAACTTACTAACCTGATATTCAAGATCCTCTAAAATCTGACTCCAGTTTACCTTTGAAAATAATCTTATCACCTACTATTCCCCCTTTATAGATTCTATACTCCAGAAGAGATGATCTCTTGATGTTCATAACCTTATCCTACCATTCCTTGCCTCTTTATTTTTGGTCTAGACACATAATACCCCTGTCCCACATCTATTTGTTGAAATCCAATACATCCTGTAAGGCCCAATAATGTATAATATTCTCCATGAAGCCTTCTCTAATTCTCCACTTTACCTAATGGCTGAAATCTTAAATCCCTAGTTGGACCTAGTATGCCCCGTTGGAAATTATTCTATTGTATCATATTGTATTATACTGTATTGGAGATTAAAGCTGTTAAAGATTATCTAACTTAGAGATGTCAAACACATGACCACCAAATCTGATTAAAATGTCACTGGAATATATTTAGCAAAATAAATAGAAATACAAGAAAATATTTGTTGTTTGATCATTTATCAATTGTATCCAACTCTTTGTGACCTCATTTGCAGTTTTCTTAGCAAAGATACTTGAGTGGTTTGCATTTCCTTCTTCAATTTCCTTCATCATTTCACCGATCAAGAAATACAGGTAAACAGGATTAAGGGTCACATAGAGAGTGTCTGTCTGAAGCCAGATTTGAACCCAGGAAGATGAGTCTTCCTGACTCCAGTCAGTCTATCCACTGTGCCACCTAGCAACTTCCAAGTAGAACATGGATATTATTAACATGTTGTTTTCTAAGTGAACATACATCCAACAAGGATCATTATGTACAGTTTAGTGCTCCACCCTGTTGTCTACTAGACACTGTGGTCTAGTCCAGCAGATCACTATTGGACTGATCTAGTCCAACCCTTTCATTGATAGATGAAAGAGAAACTGTACCTTGTTAACTTGGGGGGAAGGGAGAGGGAAGAAGAGAGAGAGAAAGGAGAGGGGAAAGTGGAAAAGGGAAGAGGTAAGGAAGGAGGAAAGGAGGCGAGAGACAGAGAGATTAGGTTTGTGATGAAGTCTAGGGCTACTAGGCTATGAGTTCCATTTTTCCTGTTTCCTTTTCCTCTTTCCCGTTGCATAGTCTAACCCCCTTTATAGTAACAATTCAATCTTTTTCATCCACTCAAAACAATGAAAATCTGCCTAATTATATCTAGAAACAAAACCCATTATAAAGTACAAATAGAAAATAAATAAGACTTAGAGCAAGAAACTCCCAAGGGTAAATGGTTCCAATTAACCAAGCAATGACAATGTAGGACAAGAGAATAAAATAGAGAAGAGATAAATTGACCAGATCCCAGTGACAGTCAAGAAAACAGCACGTTCTATCCAGGTAGATTACCCCTTTAGTGAATTAGCAAGTCAGATAAGGTTCCAACTATTCATTTATTATACATACTCAGTTTCAAATAATAGCACCTTGCACTTACAACCAGCTGGTCAACTGGTACTGGTTTGGGTCTACACCTCTACTCTGCTACTCACATAGTTATGCCAACGTCCTCTTCCAGGGCAGCTTGAATCTCTAATAGTCCCTTATCCCTCCATCTTTTAGGTGTGAAATTGTGAAAAGAGAGAGTCTTTAGTTTCAGTGTAGAGGTTTAGAGGCATAGGGATACAGAGTAGGAGAGATGAATCCCTGACATCCCATGTTGAACTCTGAATGAATTTTCCCATGAAAACATAATTAACCACCATCATTAGGTTCCCATTAGCACCTATTCATGACACTATAATATATTGTGGGTTAAATAGGCTTTGTGTGCTGGTCTAAAAACATAACTCTTAGGTATAGCATTGCTTAAATGGGAAAATGAATTCAGGATTCCAAATTGTTGATGCACACATGAAATTTTGGGGAAAATAAACCCTTTGCAAATTGAGGCATCCTACATTCCTTTTCCTGTAATAGATTCCCTCCACAACTGATTTTGCTCATGTTATGAGCCAGCCTAAACAAAGTATTAATCTTATAATGAGGTAGCACTTAAGATGTTTATAAAGAAAGATACACAGCACTAGTCAACAGTCTAATATACTACTCTGTGCTCCTTTCAGCACCAGGGTTACCAACATGATCTCAGCACACTTTGTGCTTTGAATTTTCAAATCTCTCAGTCTGTTTCTGTTGGATTCCTGCCCTACTCTAGCACAGAGCCAATGGAGTGCCAAACTGGTAGAGACTTGAAACAGATCTCTGATTCAGAAATTATCTTTAGGACAGCTAGTTCCAGTTGTGTGGAGCCGAGAGAGAGAGAGAGAGAGAGAGAGAGAGAGAGAGAGAGAGAGAGAGAGAGCACGCAGAGCAACGCATATTGTATGCAAAGGAGTTAGGAGTTGGGAATGATTCAAGAAAGACTGGTCTTGATCACATTGCCCTTTCCCCAAATAATTCTTCCAAAATATACCTAGGTGGCAAATTGTGGGCAGGACAGAAAATGAGAGAATTCATAGGAGAACTCAGGGATATTTTCATCAGAATTTTTGAACAACTATTTGAATAATCCTTGAAACAGATGGTAGTACACTGTCTCATTCTGCATGACTGACAATTCCTTCAGCAAGCATCATGCCCATCTCCACCCCCATGAGCCACATTTTCCTAGCAGGGTTTGACTAGCAGCCCAAAGCCCTATCCTAAAGCCAGGAGGACAATCTGGAGTCAGAACACAGGTTATAAAACATACTCATTAAGAGATATTCTTCATCTGTACTTTAAGACAAATGGGCTTGAAGCCAAATTCATAATATTTTCTAATATTTCTTCCCCTGAATGCTGAAATGCAATTAGCAAAAATGCAAAAGTCATATAAATATTTAGCATTTAAATTACCTGCACTCTTTTACCGTTTAGAGATTAGAAAGAAAATATTTTCTTCTCTACACTAAACCATACACTTAATGATCATGTTCCTTCCAAAGTCCTGAAAAACATTGGCAATTTCAAAGGCAATATACAGAAAAACAGACAAGTGGAATCCCGTTCTTATATATTAATGTCAAAACATAGAAACTGGGAACTAGTTTCTATTTCAAAAGGGCAACTTCAAATTTTCACCATCCTACAACATGTGGCTCTCAAGTCAAATATTTTTTTTCTGAGTCAAAGTACATTTATGGACTGAACCCCACCCAGCTAAGTGTCTGCTACAGGGTCAGAGGCAGCTGTCTCTCCATTACTGGACACTTCACTGTCATTTTTGTGCTGCTGTCTGATGTACTATCCAACAAGGCAATCAGCTGAAGGGGCTGGTGCTGTAGGAGGGAGTGGGTCTGAGATGGCAGGATAGTCAGGCCCCCCAGCAGCGTCCCTTGCTTGTATCAAAGACTGAGAGAGCAGTTTGGAGTAGGTGAGGAAACCTTGATAGCTGAGGATGGTGTCATCAATGCAGCCACCAAGTAGTGGCAGAACAGGCATGCTCTTCAACACCCGAAGCATCTCCTTGGCTTTGGGTTCTGAGCTCACCAGCAGCATGTTATGCCCAACAAAGAGAGGCAGCAGATTTTGGTACTTGGATTCCTCCAGGAACAGCTTCAAGATTGAATTGGGAAAGACTTTCACAGAGATGTTGTGCTTCCAAAGCTGGTGCCTGACAAGGAGCTTGTCCTCAGCACTCAGGTCCACATTTTGACACACAGCAATCATTTGGTTTTTCTGAAAACTTCTGTCACCTCCCTCCGGAGTAGTCGATTCAAGCCCAATTCCTCCGAAGATGGTTTGGGGGGAGGTGAGCAGACAACATGGGGGAATGGCAGGCTTGGGGGGAATATATTAGGTCAGTGCCATCAGCTTCTGTTGCTCAAAATGCGTAACACAAAAATGTTGAGTGACAGCCTTGGAGCCATGGCGAACAGATTGGATGGTGGGCAGCTGGCCTCTTATTACCCTCATGTGACTTTGAAGCAGTCACTTAAGGTCTAGAGCTTTTCCTTCTGACAAGGAGGGGTAAAGTATTTTGATCTTTTCAGCTCGGGGATGGAGCTGGCAGCCCAGGGTTCCAAACATGACCACTGCCATCTTCAAATATTTTGGCTGAATTAGCTGATGTCAATGTGCAGTTTTGATTTGGGGGTTTTTTTGGTTTTGGTTTTTTTTTAATTCAGGGAAGGGATCAAAGGCAAAAATAAAAAAAAATCAAGTCTGTCAAAGAGAAAGGTAATTCCTTTTATCAAATACTCAAGTAAAGGAGATGAATACCCATATAGAAGGGTGTTAGAGTGTAGAGTAGAGGAGATAGATGGATCTCAAAATAAATAACCTAAATTTTCTCAGTAAAGTTCAAAGTGAGAGAATTCGTGGCCATGAAGAAAGGGCACAGCTCTGGTCTAGAGATGGCAGATCATAACAAGGCTAGGCAGTCACCAAGTACATAATGGAAGCAGACAAAAGCCAGTATAGATTTGATAAAGAAGGAAAGTAACTATAATTACCACAAGAGTAGTACTTTACTACTTTTTTGCTACTTACTTTTTACAGCACATGAAAGTTTACAAAGCACTTTACATATCTCATTTGAGCTTCACAGGAACACTATAATTTCCATCATATCATTATTTCCATTTTATAGATGAGGAAACCAAGTTAAGATGGGGGTATAATAGTTTTCTCCACGTATCCAAGATCCATCACATGGGAGGTATACTTAAATAGTTAAAGTTAAATAACTTGCCTATGGTCACACAACTACTAAGTGTCCAGGGTAGGATTCAAACCAAGGTCTTCCTGACTTCAAGCCCAGAACTCCCTCTACTATGCCACAGTACAAAAACCAAGCAAGGTCTTATATTTAAATTTGTTCCTAGTCATCTCAATAAATTTTCTCCTCCTTGACACAATCAATGCCTATGGACCCAGAACCCACTACTCAAGAAGCACATATTACAGGAAAAAAGCAAAGAACTTCTCCTGTGAGACTAGAGCTCACCTACCCTGCTCATTCCTAACATCTTGATGCCTCTCTCATTTTCCAAATTCTATTTCTATCTGCTTCTTCATTCTATGAAGAATGAATTCATTCTTGTATTCTACTGCTTGCCTGTGTAAATTGGTGGGACCTAACTGAACCTTTCTCTATTATTTGACATGATCAAAGGATCATAGCTCTAGAGCTGGAAGAAACCCTTGAGTTCATCTAGCCCAATCCCCTCATTTTACAGAGGGAAAAAAATAATCCCAGGGAAGTTAAATAATTTGCCCAAACTAACTCGTTTAGTAAGTAGCAGAACTGTAATGTCACTTGAGGTTCTGTGTCTGAATTTGGTGCTCTTTCCACTGTACCACATAATCACCTAGGGACTTACCTTCTGACATTTGTTGATTAATTATGTCAATTTACATATTCTTGAGCTTTTTAGCTGCCAATATTTTCCCAACTTTGGAGGTGACTAGTCCATTAATGCAATAGCCCAAGGAAGTGATCATCCAGCCTCTATTTAAATATACCCTGTGGGGGCAGCTGGGTGACACAGTGGATTGAGCACTGGCCCTGGAATCAGGAATACCTAAATTCAAATCTAGCCTTAAACATTTAACAGTTGTGTGACCCTAAGTAAGATACTTAACCCCAAATATCTCCCAAAAAAATACCCTGTGATAGAGACCTTAATACATGCAGTCAATTTCATTTTGAGAAATCTCTAGAGGTTATTATTGCATCCTTTTCTTTAAATTAATCTGAAATTGCCTTGCCTACAATTCTTACTCATTGCTCCTTCTCCAATGAAGTCAGATAAGTCTATTATATCTCTCACATGATGGCTCTTGGAATATGTGGAGAAAACTATCATGCCCCCATCTTCTCAGTTTTAAATACCTTCAGTTCCTTCACCCACTCCTCACAGGACAGGGAGCACAATGTAAGGGGAAAAGCACTTGCCTTAGAGTCAAAACATCTGGATGCAACTCCTAGCTCTGATAAGTCCTAGCTGTGTGGCCCTGGCAAGTCAGTCTCTCTGGGTCTCATTTTTTCTTATCCAAATAACAAGGATATTAATACACATATTTTTCTCATGAGGTGATTGTGTGGAAAAACCCATTGCAAACCTAAAATTGCTCACAATATAAATGAGAGTGATTACTACTGCTGTTAGTATGGCTTTCACCAACTTCGTCACCTTCCTCTAGAAACGCTCCTTTAATGTGCCAACTTCTTTTTTATAATGTTACTCCCAGGACTGGACATTGATAGACTCACCACTTATGTTTCTTCCACCTCTGGAAAATCTTGTATGACAGTTTCATTTTGTTCATTTTTGCATCTTATGATTGCAACTCTCTTAAAGTAATGTGTTATTGGAAGAATTTATTATCGTACAGAAAAACACTTTCCTGAAATGGATTTCTTGCCCAAAATTGGATTTAAACACTTTAAAAGAAAAATGAAGCATTTCTACCAAAAGCTGGAACTCGATGTGTGGCAAGTTTAAATTAAATTGAGATGTACTAGGAAGTTAAGGAGAAATAAATATGCCTCCATTCATTATTCCAGATGAGTAAGAGTAAATAAAAAACTGGAACAATGGGAAAATATGCAAAGTCTCATTTCACTGAGGCCTCAGTTTCCTAATTTTTAAAATGAAAAGGTTGGGCTAGATGGCCTCCCATGTTTCCTACAGTTCTAAACTATAATTCTATTAATTTAAGAATATACATGTATATATTCTTAAATCTTATATAATATTATTTTACAAATAAATTATGTATGTAAAAAGAGTTGTTTGTACAACAACTACAAATCAATAATATTACCATAACAATTTTGAATAAGGAAATGATAAAAATTTCTCAGAGATAGTTCTTATGATATGAGGGGAAAGAACATTCATCTATTTTTCTTTTTTTATTTGAAATTATATTATTTTAGATTTTAAACTTTCTAGTAATTTGGCCAATAGTGAGCCAGCAGAGGGGTAAGGGGCAAATAGTATTGAAGTTTATAGTTAGAAGGGTTGGTTTCAAATCCTGACTCAACCATTTACCAGTTCTATGATCTTAAAAAGTCACATAAACAAGATATTCCACATCCAGCCTCCAGGAACTTTCACTGGCTGTGCTCCATGCCTGGAATGCTCCGCCTCTTCATCTCTACTTCCTTCAAGACCCAACTAAAATTCTACGTTCTATAGGACATCTTTCCTGTAAAACTTAATTGCACATAATTCCTTCAAGACCCAACTAAAATTCTACGTTCTATAGGACATCTTTCCTGTAAAACTTAATTGCACATAATTACTTGCATTAGACTGTGAGCTCCTCAAAAGCAGACCTGTCTTTTACTTACCCTCATATCTCTACAATTATAGTACCTAGAAGGTGTTTAATAAATGTTTATTGACTGATAAATACCATAAGTATCAATCTCCTTATCTGAAAACTTGGATATTAACAATACATGTAACTGATTCTCACAGAATTCATGGGATCACGCATAAGATTTACAGCTAGAAGAGGTCTGAGAGGCAGCTTAGAACAGCCTTCTCATTTTACGGATGGGGCAACTGAAGACCTGAGGGAGGTTAAGCAATTTTCTCAAGGTTACACAAGTAGTAACTGTCAGAGATGAGATGTGAACACAGGTCATATGATACCAGAGCAAATATTATTTTTAGGAATGGATGAGATAATTCATATGGAGGCGCTATGTAAATGCAAAGTGCTACATAATTATTTTGTGGACTTTTGATTTTCCATCAGCAATTTCAGTTCTTTTAAGATTTTCAAGGATCTCAGTTCCTTCAGGGCAATACCCCTTCCATCAACACAGAGTATAACCCCCTCCTTAACTTCACAGAAGGCTAGAGTTGCTGTGGCAGAAAAAAAATCCATTACGTTGCAGCCAACTTGGTGATAAAATTCCATAAAGAAGATTATTCCTTCGACGGCAAATAATGGGGCCCATCCCATGAAACTTTCCTAGAGTTATAAGAACTGTCAGAGCTTGTGCTACATTGGCATGAATTTCAAGAGGTCAAAGTTATCACCATGGTGACACAAGGGATCAGATCAGGGCTTCAGTGAAGGATTCTTTATAACAATTGCCCTTTTTCAAGTAGAAATTTTTTGTATTATTACTGTGACTTTGGTTTGTACAGTTGCTGTTTAGAAATGTCTACTGATCTATAACCTTCTTTGATCAAATTGTGATTAGTTTGCAGAGAGCTCTCTTTCATTATTCAAGAAAGTGAAATGTTTCAATCATTAACCCAATCCTTATCCGATACTGTATGTGCCCCACTGCCACACTGGGGCACTTTAAGGAACATCATCGAAGGTGGGCAGATGTACTAGGTCAGACCAGGCTCAGACTGGACTGCTACCTCAAGCTCAAAATTAGAATGAAATGAGGTACTTATGAAACATTTAACGTTTATGAAACAAAAAGAGGTTTACTCAACCATGACCCCTAAAGACAGGTTGACTCAGCTAAGTATAGCTCCCTAATGTTGGCCAAGCCTCAGGGAGGGACTCCCGGCTCTTCATGCATTGACTTTTTCTTTTAAGTCAGTTGACCATCAAAGTATGTTAGCATCTTGGGATATCAAGTCTCAAGGATAGGTCCAATGAAGGAAAAACTATACTAACCTATGTGGGATGTGTGTTTGTCCTTCGTTGCCAAAGAAGACCATGCCATCAGAGAAATAATGACATGACCTTGCACTTGACTTTGTTCTGAATGAGGGAGGGCTGTGCAGGTCACCAACCTCACTTCTCCTCCACAGCCATCTGAATCCAGTGACCAGATATTCATCAGGATGACTGGAGATGACCCAGGATGAGGCAATTGGGGTTAAGTGACTTGCCCAAGATCACACAGCTAGTGAGTGTCAAGTGTCTGAGGTGAGATTTGAACTCAGGTCCTCCTGACTCCTGCACTGATGCTCTATCCACTGTAACACCTAGCTACCAAACCTATGTGGGACAGATCCTTAGGAAAAGAAAGTGTGACCTGCACAATAAGGGCATCTGGCAGAGATTCCTTATACCCTTCAAGGCAGTTAACACTGGACAGTAAGACACAAAGATAACAAATCATGCCATGGCCTTTTTCATTCTACTAATATCTTTTTCCAGTTCTCTGTTTACTGGACCTTAGCTTATTATGTAATCATGCAACTCAACTGTCTCCTGTACTTCTATAGATTGATCTCCTTTGGCAAAGATTTCCATTCTTAAACTCTAATGAAACATTCTCTCTCCTAGGCTAGGCTATAACACAAGGAGACCAAGGCTATAACACAAAGAAATGGAATAAGAAATTCATAACCAGTCACCAAATAAAAGAGATTACAAAATGCAAAATGGATAATTTTGATTATGTAAGAAACATCATGCAAACAAAATCAATGCAGCTAGAATGAGAAGAAAATTTGGAAATTTGGAAACAATCTTTCAATTAAAATTTTCTATTCAAATTCTGACATCTACAGACACAAATCTAAAAGAATAAGAGCCATTCAACAGTTTATAAGTTAACAAAGGACATGAACCATTTCAAAAGAAGAAATTCAAAAATTCTATCCATCTGAAAAATTGTTCAAAACCACAAATATTCAGAGAAATGCAAATTAAAACAACTCTGATGTATTACCTCACACCTCTACAGTCAGCAAAGATGAGAAAATTCCACATTAGAGAGGATATGGGAAGACAGTCGTGTTAATTTACTGCTGGTGGAGTTGTGAATTAATCCAAACATTCTCTAAAACAACTGTGAATTATGAAAGAAAGTTAGCATATCATTCATAGCCTTTAACCCAGAGATTCTAATACCAAAAGGAACAAGGTAGTACAATGTGTGGTGCTTAGAACCTGGGGTCAGGAAGACCTAAGTTCCAATTTGCTATCAGATATTACCTGTGTAACTCTGGGCAAGTCATTTGAATTCTGGCTCAATTTCTTCCTGCATAAAATAGATATAATAATCACACCTGCCTCCTACAGTTCTGAGGATAAAATGAGAGAATGTCTGTAAAGTTTGTCTGCAAACTTAAAGCACCGTACAAATGATCACAACCATTGCAAAGAGGCTAATAGCACCAAGAAAAGACATATATTATATATATATATATATATATATATATATATATATATATATATATATATAATATACACATGTGTATATATATATATTTGTATCAGCATTCAATAATAACAAATAAAGTTGGAAAAACATTATATTCCCAAATTTGAGGAAAAGCAAACAAATTTATTATATAAGTATAATATAACATTACGTCATAAGGAACAGTGGATGTGAAGAATTCATAAAAACATGGACTGACATATGAACTGATGAAGGTAAAGAATAAAGAGGCAAATACACACACACATACACATATATAGAATATATATGCATATATGTTATATATACCAACATAAATAATAAGGGAAGGGAACAAGGATAAATGTTTATATAGAACCTACCATGTGCCAGGCATTGTGCTAAGTGCTTTTACAAACATTGTCTTTCTTGTTCCTCACAACAGTTCTGGGAGGTAGGTGCTATTATCCCCATTTTACAGTTGAGGAAACTAAAGCAAATAGATGTTAAGTGATCTGCCTAGTCACTTAACTTAGGAGTATCTGAGGCCAGAGTTGAACCGAGGACTTCAGGCCCAGCACTCTATCCACGGCTCCAACAAATGATAACATTGTTGGTTATTGCTATTCAATAGTATCTGACTTTTTGTGAGCCCATGAACCATAGCACAGCAGTACTGTTCAGGTTCATTCTTGGCAAAGACACTGAAGTGGTTTGCCATTTCCTTCTCCATTGGATTAAGACAAACAGACGTTAAGTGATCTGTCCATGGTCATACAGCTAATAACTACGGTTGGATTTGAACTCGGATCTTCCAGACTCCAGGCTCAGCCCTCTCTCCACTGAGCTACCTAACTGCCTCCAACATTGTTGGTACCACATGAATAAATGTAAAACATGCAACTTTCTTTTTCTATTTATAATCAGCAAATTACAAAGGTAGACAAGGACTTCAACATCATCATAGATAGCTTTTATCTAATACATTAAGACTTACAAATCCCTTTTGCATATGACAATTTACTAATACATCACTCATAATCACTCCATTAGGTGATTATTTATTTTATTTTTTTATTTGGTGACCTGTTTGAGGAAGGGTTACTTGGTAGAGTATTTAGATATTTACTCAAAAGCATCTATCATAACCAAACAAAACTCTACTGATTCTTTTATTTTGGGGCAGCAATGAAAAGTTAAGTGATTTGAACAGTCACACAACAAGCAAGTGTATGAAGTAAGTGTATGAAGTCATATCTGAACCTAGGTCCTCCTGACTCCAGGGCCAGTGCTCTATTTACTGTACTACCTAGCTACCCCTCTACCAATTCTTTAAAAGGGGGCTGGGTGGCAAGGCCAGAATCTTTTGTCTCTGTGATTATCTGACTATGCCTATCTTGAACCTTACCTTCTGATTATTAAACATCCCTGATACCAACCACCTCCCTGAACACATCCTACATGTTCTTGGCTCTTTAGCCATTTAATTGCCTGATCCAACTCATATCTAACATCGAATCTGCCCTTGACTAACATTACTCTCAGTCAAGTGATCTGGCCTAAGCATTGCCTTATTTGAACTATGCTATGCCTGAGATCTACCCAGTTATGCCCAGAATAGTGGTCAAGTCCCTCAGATAAATTCCCGAAAGAATAAGCTACTTCTTGTATGCCCTTCCGCTTAACTGGGAAACAGAAGAATATGTGTTTAAAATATAAGTTTTTACATTTATCACAGATGGAGAGAGAGGCAAGGAGAAATAGAAGTCAACATTTAAGTTCATTTCTTATAAGACTTTTATATAACCTATGGCCAAATATTTTTCTTCCTTTGGAGGACAGGACAACTATATCATTTATACAGTAGCATTTAATTCTTTTTTCAAGATTTATTTCATTCTACATTTCACTTCCAGTTCTGTCATTATACTGTGTGACCTTGAGCAAGTCACTATCTTTCAGTGAATATTAGTTTTCTTATTTATAAAATTAAGGATCTCTAATGACCATTCCAATTATGAACATCTATAGTTCCTTGGCTCAGAAATATTATCAATGTCTGCTGCTTCTGCAGAATTCAGAAGTGAAGCAGCTTTGGAAAAATGAAATATGGAATCATTGTATACTGACAACACTTCTTCTTTTTCACAAGATTTTGGATGCCTCTGAAGCTCTCTCAGGGTTTATAGTGATGATTTGGCTATGGTATGACTCTCTGTTAGAGGGTCAGAGAAGATGAAACTAGTGGAGGAAGGAAACATCTGCTTTTCCCCAGGAGAAAGAGAAGGAAACAAAGAAAATCTGTGTCTTTTAAAGTGAAGTTAGCAGACTTCATTTTTTTAAAGGCTGATTTTACAAAACTTAAGACAAAACAAGGCCAGCCCTCCTTGATTAAAGAAATAGATGCAAACACTTTTGAAAAGGGAAAGGGTCAAAGTTTAAAACAGAATTAGTTGGGAGGGGTAGGATGGAGAGGGATATAGTTAGTCTTTCACAACATGACTATTATGGAAGTGTTTTGCATAACTACACATGTATAAACTATATTGAATTTCTTACCTTCTCATAGAGGGTGGGTGGGGAGGAAGATGATTTTTACATGCAACTGGGAAATAAGAAATATAGGAAATGGGGTATAGAAATCTATCTTGCCCTCCAAGAAAATAAGGGAGAGGGATATAAGGGGAGAGATAAAAGGGATAGCTGACTGGGGGGGAGGGGGTAATCAGAATGCAGGCCATCTGGGGTCGGGGAGAGGGGAGAGATGGGGAGAAAATTTGGAATGCAAGATCTTGTGTTAATGAATGTTTGAAACTAAAATTTAATTAATTAATTTTTTTAAAGAAAAAAAAGGAGAGACAAGGACATCAGGGCATGAGGGCCCTTCCCTCCTCTTTCCTTTTTGGAACATAGGCAAAGCTCAGTTCAGTTTCTTTTATTTTTTAACAATAAGATAAAGTCAGAATTTCTTCTTGCCCAAAACAGATGAATGTTCTACATCACCTTCATGTTGAGGCAGAAATGGTAATAGATCCTCCTGCCTCACAGTGCTCCTTTTTCACTGCTCCCTCTCAGCTTGCCTTCCACAATCTGCTCACCTCTACCATGCTGCCCCTTCCCCCAGTCACACCTTCTCCTGAAATGATCTAGGACTCTATGCTCAGTAAACAGAGCTGCCTAGGAAACAGATGCCTTGGTGAATAAGAGAAGCCTCCAGCTAGTTACTGGAAGAAAAAAAAATAACCAATAGCTTTTCACTGTTTTTTATCTTCCAGGAAAAAAAAATTAATGGAATAAATAGTGTGAGGCATTAAGAGAGCCTCAAGCTCCTAAGATGATTGGGTTTTAAACCTAAGTTTAACATTCCATGTCACAGAAGACATCTATTCTGTGCTGCTCTGCATTCTGAGGAGTATTCAGGGGAAATACTGCAGTGGGTATAAAAGTTATGGATCTATTACCATTTCTGCCTCAACATGAAGGTGATGCAGAACATTCATCTGTTTTGGGCAAGGAGAAATTTTGACTTTATTATTAAAAAGTAAAATAAATTGAAACGAGCTTTGCCTACATTCCAAAAAGGAAAGAAGGAAGGAAGGAAGGAAGACTCCTGATTTACTCCTTTCCTGTAAAACCAGTAGGAAATTCACAAAATTTTAGAGTTCTGTTACCAGAATGCAGTGAGCATGTAACCATTTAGAACAGGACACTAAAGGCAAATGCTAAAGGTCAAGGAAGAAGCAGTTGAAGAAAGGTGGCTGCTGCTGTATCCAGAGCTCAGGATCCTTCTTTAAGGGCCCCAGGACCTGTCCCCAGCTGTGGAATTCTCTCAGCAATCCATAGCAGGTTGGTGCACCCTCCACCTCCCTGATCAGGAGACCTCCAGCATCCTAGTTATTAAGTCCCATCCACAGCAACAACTGAAGCCTTGAGATGTCCCTTGGCCTGCCCCTAGGTTCCCACGAGATCCACATCAGCAAAGTCTAAGGATACAGATGAGAGGGCAGCCTGGGTATACTGCTGTTCTGGGGCCTCTGAACACTGGCAATGGGGAAGGAAGGGTGGAGTTAAAAGGTGCAGATCAGCCCTTCCCTGTCTGCACCTCTTACATTACCCAAAGGACTAAGAAATTCAACTTGGCAGCTTTTTAAAGTTTTATGGAAAAAGAAGAAAATTTGTGGGGAAAAACACTTTTCATGGGAAAGAGTTTGGGGAGAACCTAGTGCATGGCATAATAATGGCACATGATAAATGTGAAGCATAAGGGAAAGCACTGTTTCAGAAAGTCATGTCATATAGAGCATTTAAATAAACACAAATACTCTCAATATTGTCCCTTTTTGAAAAAAATAAAGTCTTTTTACATAGTTTCAGTTCTTCAATTTACAAATCCATGTTTACAAAGTAAAGGAGACATTTGATTTCCAAGAAATATAGAGGTTGCAAAATGTAAATTTGTTATTAAAGTGACAGGATTCCTGGGTTCAGTTTCAGGGTTTGCAAACGAGAAATTGGGCAACTTCAAGTTCATTAATCCCTGGGAAAGGACCACAGTGACCAACTAGCAACAGTCTTATGTGGAAGATAAGTAACTGAAACCCAGTTGTTAATCTCACTTTGCAGACAAGGAAACAGAGGTTAAGTGACTTATCAAGGATCACATAGCTAGTTAAGTATTTCAGGTTGAATTTGAACTCAGACCTTTCTGACTCAAGGCCCAAACTCAGCTTTGCCACCTATAATATAAAATGCAATACCTAACATGAAAAGAATTGAGTTCCATCTCCAAATGTTCTACTTTCCAGCTGTACAATGGTGGGCATACCATTTAATCGGAGTCTCAGTTTCATCAACTATAAAATAGTGATATTAATACCCACAGCATCTACATCACAGGGTTTGTAATGCTTGAGTGCTCTGTATAGGTAAGCTCTACCACCCCTCAGACTTCTGCCCTCTTTAACATATGCTTATGCTTTCTAACCACTATATCAACCTCCTCGCCTCCCATAACCTCCATATCCTCCAGGGTCATATCCTTGCTCATACTTGTTCCCCTTCTATAATCAAGAATGGTGAGATTCCTCTGTTTGACCACATTCTCCTACAGTTCTGTCCTTTCAATGATGGCTAGTACTTCCATCTCTCAGTGCAGTACCAGCCAGTTATCCCTGGTCTGGCTTGTCTTTTCTCATTCAGAACTGGAACTCTCATTTTTAGACTTTGTAGCCTCAGAACTTAGCATAGAACCTGGAACACAGATGGAACTAAAAATGCTCATTGGATGAATGAGTAAATTAGTTAGAATGCAGTGTGGTAGAGGGCAAAGAGAACCGACTCAGGAGTTAGAGGACCTAGGCTCAAAGCCCACTTCAGATACCACTTTCCAGTGTGATCTTTGGCGATCCACTTAACTTTGTTGGGCTTCGGTAGTCTCAATGTCAAAGTGAGAGCTGAACCAGAGAGTTTCTGAAGTCTCTTCCAGCTCTAAATAGATGAACCTGTGACACTGTGAATAGATGAGGAAAATGCAGCCTGTTGATAAATCAGCGTAGACGAACCAAATTACATACATCGCTTTAGTGCTTTATTGTATCATGTGTCTGATATTTATCAATCATTTACATTCTAAGAGTTTAAAAATACAAACAATCCCACTAACATCCTCAATGATTTATCAATGTCTTTCTCTAAGGAAAGTCTACTGTCCAGACTATGATATATAATTGGATGAGTTTACTGAGCTGGTAAATATATGTGTGTGTGTGTGTGTGTGTGTGTGTGTGTGTGTGTGACTGAAACTGAACAAAGACAATAAGCTGGACAGAGAATTGCTTAGAAAGAACAGAATAGAAGGAAGAAAGGGAAGGAGGGATGAAGGAAAGAGAGAAAGAAAGAAGAAATGGAGAAAGGAAGGGAAAGAGGGAGGGAAGGAAGAAGGAAAGAAGGAAGAGCAGAAGGAAGATTTGTTAATATCATTATCGTTATCACAGGAAAATACTTCCACTGAATTCATCGATAGGTGTCTGCTGCCAAATAATACAATCCCAATGTAGAGAATCCAGAGGCTACAACCTAGGTTTTATTATGCTTAAGCATAGGTTCAAAGCTCAGAGAAATAACTCTGAATCTTGATTAGAATTCTAACCAAAGTTAGATAGATCTTATTTACATCAGAGAAACAAAGAAAAATTGGTCATACAGCAATTCCTCTTAGACCATAAAAATCAAAACAGTCTTCAATAGAATCATGGCCTCACACATCCTACACAGAAATGGACTTAGCCAAACAGACCCTATAGGCAAACCAAGTCAAATTACAGATTAATTTCACTTAGAGGGTCTACAATAAGCTGATCAAGAAGAGAGATTTACATGTCACAAAGATAATCACAGTCTCGGAGCCGGTTGGAATCCTTCTACAAATAACGCAAGTCAAATTGGTTTATCTCAGAAATGTTTGAGATCTTCAATAAATTTTTAATATCCCATGGACAAGTTTCAACCACCTCAGAACTTCCTAACAAAGAGAAATAGCCCTGAACTTCAAATAATAAGGATTAATAAAAAGAAAATGAAAATTTTCACATACTATTATTAGTATGGAATAATTCTTTTGGAAACAGAGAATCTTCTGATAAAACATAAAATTGTGGATAAAATCCTCCTTCAAGAACTTGTATCTGATTAATTACTTGGAAAAAACCATATAGCCTACTGTCAATGAATGGTCTGAAAAGTAACATTCATAGGTCCAGGATTTTAGGCTTTCAACTTTTTTTTGCTTGCCAGTTGTTCTTTTAAGTATGTCCTGTCAGTGAATACGTACTGTTTTATTCAGTCAATAAACAACAAATAAGTTTTTGTGTAAAATGTGAGTATATACAAAATCAATACAAGTTGATTTGGAGAGGAAGTACTCAAAGTTAGCAGGATCAGGAAAGACTTTTCCCTGCCCATTAATAGGTCTCAATACCTTTTGTTAATTTCTGTTGAGGCACTGGGTCAGAAGGAGATGCCCTCTGCCTCTTAAAAGTGCATAAATACTCTGAAGTGAGGTCTTCCTTTGGGGGTTACTCATTGGAAGTGTTTGTTTGGCTACATGAGACTCTGGGCAGTTGCTAAGGAGCCTCCCTAGCTTTGAAAACCCAGATACCTGGTGCTGCTCTCTGGTAACTATGAATGTACGTAGTGGTCAGACAGTTGGATCTGTCTGTTGATCTGTGATGTATGTATTGCTTATGGTCAGACAGTTGGAAGCCCTGTCTGTTAATCTTTATTTCCTTTGTTTGTATTTTTTCTGAAGTTCAGGGTGCTGACTTTTTCCTCTGAACTAAGTGAATGACATATATGCTTGATTAAAGTAGATTGTTGATCCCTCAAAAGTTGCTTTCCTTTTAGAGAAGGAGATCTAAAAACCTGTACAACAGGCCCTGCTGTGTAGGCCAGGTCCTTGCTGTTACAAATGTCCTAAGATCAGATGAAGAAAAAAGTATTGCCATCTAGAAGTATATACTTTTTATGTATTATTTATAAAAATAAGTTACATTTAGAGAATGGCATTAGAATAATGCCAAAAAGTTGACTTCAACTATCCTATAGCCTTAACTAATTGTTACAACTAAATACACCAACATGCATTTATTAAGGACCTACTGTGTGCCAGGCACTGTGCTAAGAACTGGAAATAAATACAGGGTATTAGACACACACTATTGTTGATGTATTAAAACTGATTAAATGAGATTAGTCATGTGACATATATGGTACCAACCCCACCGTTATAAAGGCCTAAAAGGAAATAGACAGTACAGATCTGAGGCACAGGACTTCCTACATTATAATGCAAAATTAACCTGGTCCTTAAGTAATCATTCTTTCTCTTATATTGATTTTTTTTATATATATCAAATGAACAAAACTATTTTCTTGTTTCCAAAGAAAAGGCCCAGTAAAAGTTTCCCAGGATGGTGCCTTCCAGGATGGAAAATTGTACCAGGTGACCTGGGGCAAGAACTTTTAAACGCAGACCTAGGACATCAAAACTCCACGCAAACAGAATCCTACGACTTTTGTAAACTGAACCAAACCACACCAGAGTCTCTGAATATTTCTTTCTTAGTTATTCAGACTTGCAGGAGATTCAGCTCCCTTTAGATTGTCCTTAACACCAAAGACTGAAGAACCCATGTGGTTAAAGATCGGTTTTTGGATTGTCCTTTTCATACTTCATGTTAATGATTTAAACTGGGTCTGAGTGAAGCCTCTTTCTTTGCATACTTTACCCCCTGAGGAGAGGGAGGGAGTGAAGAAGGGAGAGGGAGAAAAGGAGAGAGAAGAAATTTAAAACAACAATCTATTTTTTTCTGTCTAAAAAAAAAACATTGAGCCAAGAAAGAAGATAGCAGTATAAAAAGGAAATAAATCTGAACTCAAATTCAGAGAGATGGGATTAAATCCTGGCTCTGCCACTTCCTGTGTAGGTGACCTTGGGGTAAGTTACCTTTCCTCATCTATAAAAAAAGCAGTTAGAATGATGATCTCTAAGGACTCTTCCAGCTCAAATTCTTTGGGGATCTTATGTTAAAGAATGGTGACAACATGGCTTAGAATCATATTCCAGAAACAAAAGAAGGAGAAAAATGCAATTGCATCTGAATGATTAAGTTCCTCAATAAAGGTTGGGGAAGGTCAGATGGCTAAGTCCAGTTCTAATGATAAATTGAAGCAGATGGTACTGAGGCAAATAAACCATGAGTAGGCATTCCTCAAGAACACAAAGGGAAACACAGCTGATAATCAAGTGAGGAAAAGTCAAAGAAGAAAGAAATAGATCCAAGGAAGGGAAAATGTCATTGTGTCAAAATGGGAGACAATCTGGATATCAAAGATTAGGGTGCTGTGTAAAGGATAAAATTAGAAGAGAGATGTTAAAGTCATTTTGTACAAGGACATTTTCTCAAGGAAGGCACTATGATCCCTTTGGGAATGGTGGAAGGAACACTGGACTAAATGTCAGAAGACTTGGGTCCAAATCTCACCTGAAGACGTTTTGGACCATGGTCAACTATTTCGTCTTTGTGAACTTTCTTTTCCCCAACTCCAACATGGTGGCAATAATTGCTTTGCCCAAGTAACAGGATTACTGTGAGGATCATATAAAATAATGAGGATGGAAGTACTTCATAAACTATAAAGTACTATTAAAAATAATTCATTATTGGTATCCACTTGAAAAATAAAACACCAAAGAAACATAACAAAAATTTACAATGGAACCTTTCCATTTTCACAGAGGCAATTTTCTAGTGCTAAGATAGGATGAACTTAATATAAGCAAAAATAACAGATTAATGTGATAATGCTTGACTGGCTAATAAGTAGATGAGGAAGTAAACTAAGCAAGGAGAATCGCAACAGCACCCCCACTTCTTAAGCACTCATGGTGATGTTGTTCAAAACCTTACCTAATCAAACCTTGGTTAGTTCTGCTATGAGTAGAGTTTGCTAGGGGATGTGATAAAGTCAAATATCCTTGGTTCCATTCTGTCCGTGACCTACTTAGACTATTGCTCTGCTAAGACTCATACCTACTGCTTGCTGGATGCTTTTTTAAAAGGAATTCTTCTCCATTGTGATGTTCATCTCTACCACTAAATGATGACTCACTCAATCAACTAATTAACTAGACTGTGGCCAAATTGAATAAATCCATTCGACAACAGCTTCAAAGGTTGTCATCTCTGAAAGTAAGGAGGTTGTCAAATGTCACCCATTATGAGAAAGAAGAAGGTTGAAAATAAGCATGGGTATTTTTAGCACATAGAAATTCCATTTATATAGTCTGTTATAAGCAGTATGCTTTTAATGAAACTCTATGTCATATATCAATATAATCAGGGTAATGGCAATAAGATTTCTTAAAATAATAGGTAGTTGTCCTTACCTTTAAGGCTCATTGCTGAAAGGACAAAGTAATAAAATAGGCACTTGGTATTTTCCATTTTCTCCTGTTCTTTCTACATAGTATATTTGCACATTTGAGATTTTAAGGCTATACAGATCTGTAGATAAATATCATTGCTCTTAAGATTCAAAGTTACTTCCACATTTGAAGTCCCACTGGAAGCTCGAAAAACAAAGAAATGAAGCATTAAAAGACTAAGCAGCCTCTTTTTGGAACCACATTAAAGAAAGAAATTGCCTTTGTACTCTCTGTGTGTCTACTCTCAGTAGGCTAGCAAATTTCCATACTGTCTGTTCTCCAGATAGTTGAGTCTACTTTGAGTCTACAGATAGTTGAGTTCAGTCTCATCTTTTTTTTTAGTAAAGTTGATTAGAAAACCATGGTACTAATGAGTCCAGAGTTTGATCCTTGACTAGGCAAATTACCATTGCTTTATGCTGTGGCCACTTACTATATCTTAAACTCCAAACAATCATCTCTCAAACACATACCACCAGACACAAAAGCAATTATAAAAGAAAGCCTGTATGAACTAGAACAAAACCCTACTGGAAAAAAAACCCACAAAGTTTAGCCTGATGCCCATGTCATCATTTCCAATGGGCAACTTATTCCTCTTGCCACTGTTGGAAACAAAGTACTCTGTAAATTTAAGTATGTCAAATAAATGGGAACTATTTTTCTTCTAAGGAATACTGCGTAATATAACCACAGTTGCTAATGCTCTCTCCACTGCCTAGAAATAATTTTATATCTGTTTTGTGTATATTTTGTTATCATGTATTCATTCACATATCTATCAGCGTATCCATTGTTTCTACCCAGTCAAATATAAGCTACCTGAAGGCAGGTGCTGTTCTATTTTTCTCTTTGTATCCCTAGCATCTAGCATAGTGACTTGCACATAGACAGTGTTTAATGGATGCTTACTTGCACATAGAGGTTGTTTAGTAAATGCTTGTCACATTAAATTAGAGATAAGACCACCATGGTCTTCCCACACCTGTTTCCCTTTCTATATAAATATCATCATGTGAATGCTATTTCCCATCCTTTTATAGTCCATGATCAACTTCAAATTATTCAACAAGCCATATGCAAATGTAACACAGCTAACAGTGTTCACCAATAGTTTTTAAAAATATAATTCATGGGAGTTTGGAATGCTCCGGAGTTTCTATCCCACTGAAGTCATATCTACTTGTAGCCGCAATTACCATATAATTTCAAACTGATCCATTTTTGCTTAAGTTACACACATAAGTGAAAAGGGGAATAAACTTTTGTTTGAATTATTTAAATACTTGTCTACTTTTCTACGTGTGTTTATGAACTGAATGGAGAATAGAGGCAATTAACTGAAGACTTTTTGGTCTCAATTAATTTGACATTTCAAGCAAAAGTCTCCTTGATACAACAGCCAAAGGTTTAATGTAGTTAAGGGCTAGGACAAAAGCCAGACCCAACAAGAGATGGCTCAGCTCCAAAGTCATGAAAACTAATAACAATACTGACTGCTTAAAAGAAAGTGTGAGAATTGTTCTTTTGTGCTCTCTACAACTTTTGGTTGGTGGGGAAAATGGCAGAACCATGGAATCGTACAAGTAGAACTAGAAGGTCCTGGAGGAGTCGGGTAGTCTAACTTATATCTTCTACTACAACTTCCCCTTCAGCCTTTCTTTGAAGATCTCCACTGAGAGGAAACTGCCTCCTAAGACATACCATTCGGATACTGATTATTAGGAAGTTTTTCCTTAGGGCCAAAGAAGCCTCTCTTTTCAATCTCTACCCATTACTCCTAATAGACAACAAATCTAATCTCCCTTCCACAGAAGGGGATTTTGAATACTAAAACAAAGCTAAATTTGAATCAATTGATAAATATGTATTAATACCACTGTGAGGTGGGCTGGGGGCTAGAAATTCAATAGATGAAACAATTCCTTCTGGCAAGGAGTTTAAGTTCCAAAGATTGGTTACTGGTAGTCACGGACCAGAGTCAACCAGAGCATGGAGGATAAACAAAGGAGAAAATGATGACGATAAAGAATCATTTCTAGGGCTAAGAGATAATGGGAAGTTTGAGATCGGTTCAAAATGTACTATAGTAACATGAATGCCGATTGGGTAAGGAAAGTTGTCCCTGTATTATGGTGGGGGTCTATAAGCAGGGACTTTAAAGAGGGGGGATGGATGGATTATATAGGGACATCTGCACTATTACGGGGTTGAGATCGTGGGAGGAAATGTAAGTCCTATGTAACCTCTGAGAGCCCATGCATTTGTGAGCATATGGCATTCCCTGTTCCTGTAATCAAGCCAGGACACATAGGAGAATAAAGCTCCTTTTGAAGGCATCCTTGAAAATCTTGAATTCTATGTTATCCTGAAGCTACAATCCTGTGTATAGCAGAAGGAGGCTTTGACTGGAACACAGGGTTCAAAAGCTAGCAGATTTTGTTCTGAAATGTCTGAAAACTCCTTCTATTTTCTCATAGTATAATTAAATACAACATCAGTATTTTATATACTGTCCAGTAGGGCAGCAGTCTGTTATGGTGACTGCTTCCCTCTAACCTCTACATTGAAAATTTCAAGACCTAAGTTCTTTCCCCAGATCAGCCACAAACTAGCTGTCTGACTTCAGGTAAGTCACTTAACCTCTCTGGGTTAAAGTCTTTTTGTTGTTCAGTCATGTCCAACTCTTTGTGACTTCATTTGGGGTTCTCTTGGCTAAGATATTACAATAGTTTACCAATTCCTTCTCCATCTCATTTTGCAAGTGAGAAACTGAAACAAACAAGATAAAATAGCTTGCCAAGGGTCACACAGCTAGTAAGTTTCTGAGGCTGGAGTTGAACTTGATTTGAATTTTCAGATATTTCAGACATTTCTCAATGTTTCCATGATATTTTGTATGCAATCAGCACTACGTCTTGTCCATAACAGGATATATATAGTAAATATAACATTTATTGGATTAAATTGACCAGGACTGAATCTCAAGTACCTTGGACTAGACCAAAGTCTTCTTGACTCCTTGTTCAACATTTCCCTATTCTGTGAGTCATAAAGGGAAAGGCAAGATTAATTTTATTTCTTCAATTCAACAAAGAATTTTTAAGGATAGTACTGCCCTTGATTAAAGTAGGGAAGCATGGAGGAGTGATGAAGGGGGAAAGAAGGGATTATTACATAAGGAGTTCACATAATGAATTCTGGACATGTTGAGTTTGAGTTGCCTATTGGAAATCAAGGTGGAAATACCCAGCAGACATTTGCTGTATCTTCCACTAACTGTAAGTGTTGTCCAAGAGTCTGTCCTGGGTCCTTTTCTCTTCTCTCTCTACCCTTGGAAATCTTATCAGCTCCCATGGTTCAATTATCCTCTCTCTGCAGATTTTCTCAAATCCATTTAACCTATCTTCATACCTTGAGTCTTCTATCAGTTTCCTATTCAGCATTCCAAACTCAACAAGTCCAAAAGAGAATTCATTATCTTTCTCCTCAAACTCTCATTTTTTCCCAACTTCCCTAATTATTATTGAGGGTATAACCATCTTTCTAGTGATCCAGGCTCACAACCTCAGCATCATGCTTAACTCCTCACCTGCACTCACCCACTTATCCAATTTGTTGGCAACCTTCGCAACATCTATAATATATTTCCCCTTCTCTCCTTACACACACCTGTGGAACTCTGAGGGCAGACCCTCATCTCCTCTCTTGTTAGACCCTCCCCCCATTCCAGCCCATCTTGTATTCAATGTTAAAGTGATCTGCCTAAAGTGCAGACATGAAAATGTCACACACACCCACACACACCAGAGAGTAAACTCCAGTGGATTCCTATTACTTCTAGGATCAAGTATAAAATTCTCAGTTTGTCTTTTAAAGGTCTTTAGAACCTGGCTGTCTCCTATCTGTTCCTTCTTCTTACATACTCCCTTCCTTATACCTTTCCATCCAGTGACATTGGCCTTCTTATATGTTTTTGCGCAAATATTCTACCTCTTATCCCTTTACACTGACTGTCTCTCATGCCTAGAATGCTTCCTTCTCATCTCTGCCTCCTGGCTTCCATGGATTCCTTCAAGAATTACCTCAAATTCCATCCTCTGCAAAGGGCCATTCCCAGTCTGCTCTACCCCTACATCCCTTCCCTTTACCTTTCATTTACATGGTTTATATTTTATATGTACATAGTTGTGAGAATGTGACCTCTTTGAGGGGAAGTACTATATTTTTGCCCTTTTTTTGTATCCCAAGTGCCTGGCCCATAGCAAGGACTTAACAAAAACTTCTTACCTGATAGACATATTGACTAAACACCTGGAACTCTGGAGAAACATTAGGCCCAGCTATGTAGATTTCAGAATCATCTGCATAGAAATAATTGAACTCATGGGAGCTACCAAGATTGTGAAAATACAGGGAATACCAAGAAGAAAAAAGAAAATCTAGGACAGAGTCTTAGGGGACACTCACAGTTAGAGGGCATTCTTCAGATGATGAACAGCAAAGGACACTGAAGAGTGGTCCGACATGGGAAGAACCAGAATTCCATGTTCAAATCAGAAATGATAAACAAAATGAAGGAATAATTCATGGGGAACTAATACTTTGATTGTTTCTAGCATTCCTACAATCAAGTCAATATCAGATAACAAGAATGAAGGACCCATATGTGTATTGTACTCTCCTACAATATAGCTAATATCAGACAACAGTTGATCAGTATATATTGTGTTTCTCTGGGAGCTATATAAGATAAATCAAGAATATGCTTTTCTTTCTATGTGCCTCCCTCCCACAAGATTGCATGTAAAGAAGCCTGGCTTTCTTTTTTTAAATTCATCTTTTCCCTCATAGACCATATTTTACAGATAGGGACAGAAGATCAATATTCACTATGACACCTCTGTGAACTGGCACTGGTCAGACCCTTTGGTAAGTGGTTTTCTAATTAAAGTACCTTATAGATTTTAATTTGAGCCTTCTGAAAGGGCTATTTGCTGTAAATTGCCCTCCATGCTCTGAAATTGAGACCATAGTAAATGTTAATCAGTTCATAGAAGAAATTCATAGGTCATTAGAGCTAGAAGTATAATTAAACTTCACCTAGTCTAACACTCTTGTTTTAAAGAGGTGCAAAACAAGACCCAGACAAATTAAAGTACTTGACCCAGGTCACACAGGAAAGAACAGAATCAAGACTCAGAATTCTTGTCTCCTGACAGTATTTTTCCTGTGACACTATGTTATTTTTCAATCATCTAAATGTCGACCAGGTTCTAGGCTCTCTACAAAGAATTCAGATTAATATAATCTTTGCTCAGTGAGTTCATGATTTAAATAATTCATAATTATATTGCAGTTATGAGTCTTGCCCCAAGGAGTCAAGAAAATTGTACTAAGAAAATTGTGAAAAGAAAACTCATTAAAAAATAATGAAGAGATGAAAATGTGAACATTTCTGAAGACCACAAGTAGAATTTCCTCAGTGTTCCTCTTGTCCTTGGCAAATTGACAGTTCCCTGTCCCCCACTTTTTTCTGTTCATCACAAGTCAGTGTGGATTTGGCTTGTTTATTTCCTGGATCTATTTGTTGATATTCATACAGCTTTGGGATAGAGGGAGCTCCTTTCTTTTTTTCTTTCTAAATGTTGAGACAGTGACCAAGCAAAATTTTTGTAAAGTCAAATTAAACAGTGGCTATTTGTCTATACAGGAGGTCAAATGAAATTCTGTAAGCAAAAGGTAATTCAAGAAGACTTTGGTACTAGTTGCAGTTTTACTCCTTAGGGGCAGTTTTACTCGTAGGTGCCTTAGACAACCCACTTCATCTCTCTGAGAAGAAAGTGCTTCCTCTGTGACATAGAAAGAAGAATAATTACTCTCTCTACCTCCTAGGATGGTAGAGAAAATTGTAGGATCACAGATTTAGAGCCTAAGGGGACCTCCTCAAGTGAGATAATGAATGGAAAAAAATATTTTGTAAATTGAAAAGGACTGTGGAAATGTAAAGCACTATGATTACATCACTTCACAGAGGATGGAATTGTTCTCAAGAGAAACAAATCATTTCTATGCTTCCAATTCCAATTGTCTCTGGCAAGAGGGCACTGACAACCTAGGAAAAGCTCTTAGCTAAGAAATTTTCAGCTGCCCTGAACTGGCTTTTGCTGAGTTTCTGTTGAAATATCACAATTAGAGTGTTTTTTAGAAAGAGAGTTTTAGTTTTTGGGTTTTTTTGCCCCTAATGCCTCCACAGCATACTCCATCTCCCTAGAATTAAAATTACCTCCAAGGGTACTCCTTCACCCCCTGGTGTGCACTGCCTCAGTTCTCAGCAGTTGCAAACCAGCCTTATGTTTTCTTGATTAGATCTAATGGGATTTTATTTGTTTTTCCTCCTTCCTTTAATATTAATTTACAATGAAGGCTCTGAAAACAAGGTTGTTACTGTACTGGGCCTTAATCCAATTAGGGAATTTGCTGCTTGGCGTAAAATCAAATCTCTTTTTCTTTTTCTCAACCCCACTGATTTCACAGCATCCAGCAAATGCCTCCCAGCGAGGCTGGTGGCAGCAGGCAATATATTATAAGCACATTATATTCTGCAGTCTATAGAAGACTACTTTTCTGACTCCCTGGCTAAGTAATAAGCAGATGTTCCTATGTAAACCCAGTTTCCCTTTCTGTTTTTTTTTTTAATCACTATCTGAATTGGGATCAGAGAAATGATTCAAACCATGTCTCTATACCACTGAATTGCCTTTTTGTAGGCAACTTTTGTTTTCAATTCCACAGCAATCAGCTTTTAAGAAACACATTTCTAAAGCTGGGGTATTAAGTATTAACCTCATTTGTGCCATGGACTTCTTCATGAGTCCCATATAACCTATGAACATCTCAAAATGAATGTTAAATATAATAATAAAATAAAATACATAGGATTTACAAAAGAAACCAATATATTAAAATAGTTACCAAAATTAAACAAAGTATTCACAGACCCCAGATTAAGATCTGTCAGATAACCGCAGCAGTTTCTAGTGATCAAAACTGTTATATAAGCAATCCAGTTTAACTATTAAAATGCTTGAAAAATGTTTGTTACATATTTTATTATACTAACAAATGTAATTTAACAAGGAAAAAAAGATTATCATTTTTGTGGTTTTGTTCATCCTTCATTTTTGAAGAAGACCATGACATCAGAGAAATGATGACATGACTTGCACTTGATTTTGTTTTGAGTGAGGGAGGGCTGTGCAGGTCACCAGCCTCACTTTCTCCTCCTGAGCCATCTGAATTCAGTGACCAGATACTCATCAAGATTGCTAGAGATGGTCCAGAATGCAATGGGCTTGATCTTTCAGGCTAAAGCCTTTTCAGATATTCACTTAGAGGGAGGTCATGCCCATTCAGTGAATAGACCTCTTTAAGAAGTAGTCAGGGAATGTCCCCTTTAATGAGTTGGAGATTTGGCTTTGCTTCACACAAGTTATATGACCTTTGATAAGTCATATTTCTCTGGCTTTCAGAATCCTGATCTGTACAATCTGTACATCCTGATGACTTCTCAAATGCTTTTTGGTTTTAGCAATCTATGCAGCTATGATTCAGGAGTGGGTTTAACTTCCTTCAGATGTTTGCTTTAGTATTAGAAAGTTATTTCAACTCCTGTGAGGTCACAGGAAGTAAATCAACCAGAAAGGCTAAAGGAAATATGCAGATGTTTGAGACTGTGGGTCACAGGACACTATGCTCCAGGGACTACAAGCTCTGATTCCCAAATATAAATGGAATATGGTAATGCTCCAGGGAGTAGTAGGGTCCTTTACCCCAATCCACCCCCAGGATTTGGAGACGAATAGGGTTTTCTTATTGACAATGGCCAAACCACGGGATGTCCACCATGGTAACGCTGGCAAAAAAAACTGCATGGTATAGCTCCCATGATCCCAACTTACCTCTCCTCATTTCGTAATACTTTGGACTACCCTGCCCACTTTTGGTTCAGGGAATCCCAGATAAAGTCTGTTTCCACTAAACCTTATCTGTTCTGTTAAGACCACAAGACAGGGCAAAGAACATAGGGGCAACACAAGTGACAGTGGAAGGATTCTTTTTCAGATTTGAATTGAACTAGAAAATCTCTGAAGTTCCTTCCAGTTCTGAGATTGTAAAGAGAAAAGGTTGCCATGAGGCATGGGTTGGTGGGTGGTGTGGAAGGAGGGGATAGCAAAGATTCATGCATATAGTCCTAACTGGGAATAAATAGAAATGATTTTCAATAGTATGTGTCCCCCTCTCCCCATTCCTGCTGACACTTAACAGATGTAACTGTGAGAACATGGAGCTATTCCTGGAATCCTGCATGGAAGAAGTCCCCAGTTCTGGTTCCCTCCAATACTGCGAAACAGTAGGGAAAGGGGATCCAGCCAAGGGATGTGATAGTATCAGCAGCTTGAAGATTGAGAGGTCCCTGGGCTGGGCTTCTTCCTCCCAGAACACTAACATGGGGGAAGGAAGAAGGAATGTTTACTCCCTCAATAATTCTTCTGACCTTGTGGTCTGTCACTATTGCCATACCAAACACACATCTGCAAGAAGGAGTTTGTTATATTACCCAATCACATAAAATACCTCTCTAATCTATTTCTCTTTCTTCTTTGTCCTGAGGGTGGTGATCGTGCCCCTACCCCTTGCATCAACAATTCATAGCCTCATACCATATTTTCCTGAAGCCCTCTGACTCTCAGAACACTAGGGCTAATCCTTCAAGGAAGGGAGAGAACATTTGGAAGCACTGTTCCAGGAACCCTCAGATGCGCTGAGGGACAGAAAGAACTGGAGTAGTATTGGAGAGTCGCATTGGGAGCCTCAGCCTTGTACTAAATAAATGGGAAACAGGGGACCCCAGTTATAGAGCAGCCATCACCAATGCCTTTTTTTTAATAAATGTATTTGGCTTTCAGTGAGAGAAAACTGAGAAACGAGCTATACAAGATGTAAATACAAAGTTAATGAGGCTGATTTTGCTTGTAGCTTATGGAATCACTTTCATTTCTTATAGTCACAGATGGTATTAAGGAAAACCATCAACATGTATAGCAAAGAAAAAGAAAAATTCCAAGAACTTGGTTTGTCTCTACAAAGGTTATGATAATCACAGCCATTCTTAAATCAATTCAGTTGAATAGGCATTTATCAAATAACAACTTCATACTAATTACTAGCAATGAAAAGACCAATTTTTTTAAAAGTCTCTAACCTCAACAAGATTATTTTCTACCTACTCTTTGCACTTAATTATGATGGGGCACAAAATCAATCATACATATTATAAAAACTATTATAATACCTTGCACACAGTTGGAGCAAACTAAATGCTGACTCATTTACCAAATTGACTCTAAATGCTGTTTGATTATATCATTAAACTCTATCCAGGACATTCTTTCTCCCACCTCTGAACCTTCTTTCAGGTTGTTTGCCATGCCTGGAATGCACTCACTCCCTTCTGTCCACCCTGTACAATCAATCTCTGTTTTCCTTCTATATTCAATTTTCCTGTCACCTTCTCTTGGAAGACCCTGCCAATCCCCAGTTGTTATGGCCATCTCCCTGGGGATTACTTTCTACCAACTTTGCATATGTCATGTATTTACTTTTCCATGCACACATCATTTCCCTTCAAAAATCTCCCAAAAGTCACGGACTAGTTATTTTTTGCCTTTATATCCCAAGTGCCTAGTACAGTGCCTGACATGTAGTAAGTGCTTAATAAAATGCTTGTTGAATGAGGTAATGAACAAATGAATGCTAGGTCTTCAGAATGTGTTGTCTGTCTTGCATAGTCGTATACTCAAAATACTAAAGAGAAAATAGAGAAAACAATGCTAACTAAGAAAAGTGAGTGTATGTCTATATGGTAAAAGGAAATCAAACTTACCAGACCCAGACTGACTGAGAGTAGAGGTCTTAATGGCTGCTATAGATGGCTATCCAATCAATAAAATTGCAGCATTCCATACTGACCATAGAAGAAAAACAGTTGCCATTTTAGCTGTAATGGCACATTTCATAGACTGTGTACCCAGACACTGTCTCTAGGGCAGAGGTAGAGTGAGTCTGAGGAGAATAAAATACTCCAGGAAAATGAACCACCAACGAGACACACAGTCATTAACCCATACATTGGTTAATCAGTTGTCAAGTTTCCCATCCACCACTGGTTTTAGCATAACAGCAGATACTGATGAGATAGGTGGCATACTCCAGACACTGAGTTATGAGTCTCACTTTCCTGGCCAACACAAAGCTAATTTACCTAGCTATCTATGAGATAGATTCATTTGCATCTTGGGACCCATCATGCTATCTTTTCTCCGAAAGTTAAATTATAAAAACCTGAATTGAAAGCACTCAACCAAGTGACCAACTGGGGAAAATCTAGATACAAATTTTGTTCATTTAACAACTGCAACCATGATAGTACCTATTGATTAAGCACAGGTAGGCACAGTAAATACAAAGACAAAACTGTCCCTGTCTTCAAAGAGATTCTATTCTACCATAAATCAGTGAGGAGGATCCTAAGGGGAAAAACAGGCTTCCCAGTATGCTAGCCCCAGCAGGCAGTTATAATTCATGTTCAATGACCTGTTAAAGTGATGAATCATAGGGAAACAAATATCTGTCCAAGTAGATTGTTTACAACTCTGACAAGCTATGTATGTCTGAGTCTATGGAGAAGCCCAAAGAAGGGAAAGAGAAAGCAATGACCTCCACCCTGCCCCACAATCCATCTCTATTTTTCTGAGCAGTCCATCAAAACTTTAATGATTCAAACCATTTAAAAGGAGGACCTTTCTGAATTATAGAAGGGCAAATGAGGAAGGAGTAAAAGAAAAAGAAAGAACTTGATAAGCAAAAGTAAACCGCTGCAGGTATTATAATTATAAAGACAAAATCTATAGTGAAATACAGATTAATGAATTTTTAAATCTATAGTTATAGTTACCGTGAAGCTACACATTCTTGATTGTGCAGCTCCCCCTAAAGAAAGCAAGCTATGATCATAACTGGCACTTGTATAATGGTTTACATAAGTTTGACCCACACAATAACCTGGTAAAGAAGCAGGAAGAATAACATTCTTTTTTTTACACACAAGGAATATGAAGCTCAGAAATTTGACATGTCTAAGTTCACACAGGCAGTAAACACCAGAACATGGATTTGAACTCGATTTGGGTATCACTTCCAGCTGCCCCACAGTTGTTCACCCAGGCAATATTATCAGGTTCCTTGTTTTCACCAAAACCATGTGCTTCTGCTTTGTTCTTCTGGCTTCAGAAAAAACACACAAGTAGAATGATTAAATGAGGGCCACAGAATAATAGATTTAGGATCTAGAAAGGACAGAGAGACCATCTAATTTAAATCCCTCATTTTTTCAGAAGAGGAAACAGAGGCAAAAAAAAGGTAAATTGATTTGCCCAAGGTCACACAGGTAGCAAGGGGCAAAACCAAATTTCTTTTGACTCCAAGTCCACATCTCTTTCTGATGTACCACTCTTTCTCCCATATATGACACTTTTTCCTCTGCAGAGAAGGGGCTTGACAAAAGATATCTTTTACTACTACCTTTTATAAAGGTAAAATATGACTTCTTCCTTTCATCTTTCATCATCTGCCCTTGAAAGCCTGATCAAGCAAGATGCATGGATCAGCCAAATAGAAGGAAGGGTAACTGATAAATAGCCAATAATGTCCTTGAGATGTCAAGAGAAAGTAAAGAAGAGGAAAAGTAAGGAATTCTCCCAGGATATTGGTGGTTCTCCTCTTCCTGATCCTCTGTCATCTAAGATAAGCAGGCATGGATGGGTTGTTGTCCATCTGAATCACTGGAGAGAAAACCTGATATTCATCACTGAGCCAAAGGAGTACTGGACAATACACTTTAGATGCTAAAAAATTCCATCTAAAAGAAGGCATTTATTTTGCTAACGTTAAATCCCATGGCTTACGATCATAGCTGAAAGCCTCCCCTGGAAACTCACATGCCTGAGGTAAAATATTCAAACTTTGCCTGAAATACCATTCACCAACTCTTACCAAAAGCTTTTGCATAGTATTGTCGATAAGGCATAAAACAATTGCTCACAGCAATATCCCAACGAACAAATAAATAACTCCTGAGTTCCTTTGAAAGTATCCATTAATCTAACCTAGGTAGATGTCCTCTCAGAAAGTGTAAAGAGCCACCCATGGTACAGGCTTGATGATCTATTGCAGCTATTAATTTCCAGGGCCTTAGCCTTCTCATCATTTATCTTCATGTGCACCTTGAATGTACAGAATTCCCATATTTTTTTTCTGGTAGGTGCTGAGGAGCTGAGGAGAAGTACATGACTCTGTAACCAAATTTGTCTAATGCCTCTTGCATATTTATCTTGTTTTGAAAGGGCTCTAGCTAATGTTGTTTTCTCCCTCCCACTGTCAAGGTCTGCTGATTTATATATGCTCAGATTTTCTAAGGCCATTCCTTTCTAACTTGATTCTTATCAAAAGCTATTTCTGTAAAGGTCATCATTACTTCCTAATTCCTTTAAGCTCATTTTTCTTTTTAATGAACCTCATTTTTTGTTTTTTTTAAAGTAGTGCCCAATGACTGGGTTATTTTAAAAGTATCATTCATTCTGTGTCTCTTATCATTAATAATGAGATATCTCAAAAGTCTCTCCATCTGCTCCCTCATGCTGGGCAATGCCTTGCTCATTCTTTTATACCTTAGCAGACACTAATGACAGTTTAGCTTCTTTTATATGACATCTTCCCCTCATCTGCATCATGCCTCGCTTAGCATCTCTTCTCTTGTAGACAGTTCATGGTAAAATCACAGTGAAGAATTAGATTCAATTGCACTATTAATTATGTTATCACAAAATGCACAATCCCCTTCCACATATTTTCAATTTAATACTTCTAATTGGGGACAGCCCTCTTCCTTACATTTCTTTTCACCTTATGAAGTATACAATACAGTGAGGAATTCATCTTTCTGGCATGGAGCTGAGGCCCGTGAGATTGAGACACGTATGTGTAGTCTCCTGAAAGGTAAATGAATCTTAACAAAATTCAGTGGGTCCAGTGAGTTGCCTGTCATTTAGCACTTAGGAAGATGAATGAAAACAAGATATCCTTATTTACTTTTTTTATAATTCTGAATTGAATGAACACCAGAAATAAAAAAGAAAGAGTCGTTCCATATACAAAGTAGCAGAGACAAAGAGGATTACATAGTGAAGCACAAGTCTCTATTATGTACAACTTGCTTTTGTTTTAAAGTATATAATAAATTCAAAATATAATTTTCAATACTGCTTGTCTGTGCTTTCTGTTTTATTTTGTGCGTTTTTTAAGTGCTTCAATGATTCTCCTTCCTTTCCTGTATTCTTCTTTGGTGGGGAGGGATACACTATTTTTAGCACCCTGTTCCCCAACCCTACCACACTCCCATATGCTATTCTCAAAATAAAGGTGAAAATTCAGGAGCACAGTGCCCCAAGACAAATAGAATCATGAAGTTGAAAGAAGCCATCTTGTCCAAAGTTCTCATTTTACAAATAAAGAAACCAAGTACCAGGGAAGTTAAGTGACTTCACCAAAATGACCTAGCATCTGAACCCAAGTCCTCTGTGTCTCCAGGGCCAAGGCTTATTCCATGTATCATGCCGTATAGAAATTTTGGAAAGGACTAACTCAGCAGACATACACTAATATTGAGTGAAAGGGCCCTTGTGACATTTCCATTTTCATAAAGATCTAGGATACTTACTACTATGAACTTTTAAAAACCTACCTTTCTCCCTTTGGTCATACCCACTCAGATTTCATCAGACTCTCTCACTTTTCCCCTAGTCTTCCTGCCTAATCCTTGTTTCTTTCCATCCTCAGAAATCTTCTCCTCCATCCCCACCCTTGTAGAATGAGTTCAGAGTGCTGCTCCACTCATCCTCAGGTCTATCCTTCCCTTGCCAATAGCTGTAGGTCTATGTAGGCCCCACAAATGTAGGACACCAGCTACAATCCATCATCACTTGTCCTTCCTGTTTTCCCTGCTATAGTGCCTTCCAAAGTCTTTACTGTCTTCCCTTTAGCTGAACCCTCCTGTATATGTTGTTTCTTCCAATTAGAATGTGTACTCTTTGAGTCAGAGACCATCCTGCCTTTTTCTTCCTATGTGCAATACTTAGCAGTGTTTGGCACATAGTAAGTACTCAATAAATGTTATTTAATTCATGTATTCCTATAACTCAGTTTTCTACTTTAAACCCCTGTTTCACAGGATCTCAGGCATTCAGAGTTGCAAAGAACCTCAGAGGACATCTAATCCCGCATATACATGAAGAAGAATCCCTACTACAACATATATGAAAAGCCCGAAGACTTCCAGTGAGGGGGAACCAACTACCCTCTGGAAAAGTCCACTCCACGTTGGGATCATTGTACTTGTTAGGAAATCTTCCTTCACTTTAAAGTCTAAATCTGCCTCTCTACAACTTCCATCCCTTGCTTCTAACTCATTCCTCTAGGGTCCAAAAGAACAAGGCCAATCCGTCTTCGACCTGACAGTCTTTCCAGATAACTAAAGACAGCCCTCCTCTCCCTCCATAAGCTTTTTCTTCTCCAGGCTAAACATCATCACTAATTGAATAATTTTCAATCCACAAAATACTGAATGAAGAGGAATTTGAAGAGTGGACAGTGATGGCCCAAGCATGGGTCTTTAGGGGAGAAAAAAAGCTGGAACAGAAAAAACAAGAACAGAAGAATGCTTGGGGATCAGGGAGAAATAAAAAAAGAGCTACATGGAACTATGTGGCTCTGGCCTAAACACGAGCTGACTTGAAGAATGTCTTATTGTCCTCTGGCACTCTTTCAATTTCAGCGACATTGTATATGTTGACCATGAGCTAAGCAACATTCAATCAAAGCCACTCCAATACTGGATGATATGCTTGCTGCACTGGAGAATAAAAACTGACCCAGAACCTCAAACTAAAATCAAAGTTATCCATGAGACAAGTTAAAAAAAGGACTTGAGAAATAAAGGCACATGAACACACAAGCTGCGAGATGTCCAGCCTTATTGACCAATAACAATTTACTACCCTGGCCTCTAATTGCTTTGATTTAGTGAACTATTCTACCAGTGCAGAAGAGTACCTGCTCTGATTTACAATATTAGAGAGTTGCCTGGGTCATTCAAAGGTTAAATGACTTGCCTAAGGTCCCACAACCATTTTGTATCTGAGGTGGGACTGGAACCCAAGCCTTTCTGACTCCTAGTCTGACTCCTGATCCAGCATACCAGGTAAGAAGAACCCTTGCTCTACAGTATGACTTCCACTCCCCATCGTCATAACGCAAACTAGAAGAAGGTGATTTTCTGTTCCCTAGTAATTTCCCCTCATAACACCCAGAGGAAGGGTTCTTCTTTAACAACAAGAATCCAGAAGGGAGCACTCACTTTCTTCTTTCTTTCTCAGTAAAGATTGATTGAAAAGACGGCATTAGAGCCAAAATGCATGCTCTACTGCTATCTTGTTATTAGGGTATATTTGCTAAATTAACCAAACAGGTTATTTTGATCTTAGTATCTAAACCCAGAGTCCAGTTTTTCCATTCAGGATTTTTGCTTACTACACAGGAGTAGCTATTACCATAACTTAATTAGAAACATGAAATCACAGAATACTAGAGCTGGAAGAGACCTGAAATGATTTAGTCTAAACTCATTTTACATATGAGGAAATGGAAACCCAGAGTATAAAAATAATCTGACATGAAAGCAGCTCAATCATGAAAAGTATTTCAGGGATGAAATCATTTTGGGGTATATTGATATAATACCCCAACCCAACTCACCTGAGAAAAATTAACCAGACTTTTAAATAGACACCTTCTCCTTCTCAAAAAGGAGTGAAGTTTCTTTAAAATAGTATCTCTTTTATAATAAAAAGTGCTGGGTTTTAGTAAAACCCAGTTTTTGAGGCAAGAGGTCACTATTCTACAAAAATTGTTGGGAAAATTAGCAAGTCTGGTAGAAACTATAAATAAGCCAACTCATACCACATGCTAAGAAAATTTACAAATAGGTACATAATTTAGACATCATATAAATAAATTGGGGAAGCAAGGGGAAAAGTCAGATTTATGGATAGGGAAGGACTTCATGACCAAACAAGAGATAAAGAAGATCACAAAAGATAAACCATTTTGATTATAAATATTAAGAAATTTTGCACAAACAAAACAAATACAGCTAAAATCAGAAGAGAAACAGATAAATAGGAAAGATATTTGCAATAGGTTTCTCTGATAAAGGGCTCATTTCTAAAATTATGGGGAACTGATTCAAATGTATAAGAAAAAGAGGCATTCCTCACTTGATAAATAGACAAAGGATACAAACAGTTTTCAGTGGAAGAAATCCAAGCTATCCCTAGCCATATTTTTTTAAAATTTAAATCTGTAATAATTAGAAAAATGCAAATTAAAAGAACTTTGTGTGCTCTTGCAATATTTTTCATCACTGATCTGTTTTTGTGTCAGATTTCTTTTTATAGTCTGGGTCTCTGTTTCTTCATATGTAAAATGAGTTTGGACTGAATCATCTCAGGTCTTTTCCAATTCTATTATCCTATGATTTTATATTTCTAATAAAGTTATGGTAACTCCTGTGTAGTAAGCAAAAGTCCTGAATGGATTTTTCCACCTTGTAATCATCATATTGGCAAAGCTGGCAAAAGAAAATAAAAGTGACAAATACATCAAGCTGTGGGGGAAAGGGCATTATTTTCCTATTGGTTGAGCTGTAAACTGGTCCCAACCTTCTGGAAAGTAATTTGAAATTGCATCTAAGAAGCTATTAAACTGTTCACAGTTTTTGACCCTAGAACTATTGATACCATTAGACCTATATACCAAAGAGATAAAGAAGAAAGGGACCCCACACCTTCAAAAATATTTATAACAACTATTTTGCAGTGGCAAGGAATTGGAAACTGACAGGAACAACCATCAACTGGGGAACAACTGAATAACTTATGGTATATGAATGTGATGGAATACATGAGAAACAATGAAGGAAATGGTTTTAAAGAAACTTCCATCTTGGAAATTTGGCTCCATCTTTGGTTACAAAGAGCCTCTATCTTACTCAGGCTTAGAGTTTTCTAGTAACTCCCACTTAATTTCTTCATGGAGATCCAAAACCCATTTCAGGGATGCTCTGCCAATTAAGCTCCATAAAACAATGCAAGCTTAAAAACCCCTGTCTTCCCCCCATCTTTCCCTCCCTCAGGGGCCCCAAAATGCTTTGAGTCTTGCCAGGTGAAGGACTCTGAGTAAGCATAAAACCTAAGCCTAGAGGGCAAAGTCATTGTCTTTCTTTTGCCGGGTTCCATTCCTACATGTCTCCAGAGTTCATGAGTAAATTACATATATTACAGAGTAGATTTTTTTCCTATGAAACCAATGGACCTAGTGCTCATTGTACCAGTTCCAGAATCCCAGAAATGAACAAGGACATACTGTATGACACAGGACATTTAAGAATAACATTTAAAGCTTCCAACATTTAGAATGAAACTAAATATGAAAAAAACAGATCTACATTTGCTACGCAAATTGAGTAAAGGGAGCAATAAATAAATAAATCCATTGAACCATCATGAAAAGCCAATGTAATCATAGATTTAGAGTTAGAAGGGGTCTCGCAGGTCATCTAGTCAGACCCCTTAGAGGTGAAGTGACTTCCTCAATGTCCTACAGCTAGGAGCGGAGCCAAGATTCAAGCCCAAGTCTGTGACTTTAAACTCACCATTCTTTTCCACAGCATTTCACTACTACCTTCTTTATAACAATATATCCTTCAAGAGAAGAGTTCAGGGAATGAATAGAAAATAAGATATTCCATCTACTCTGTGGGGAGAGGAAGAGACAATGGCTTGAGGAACATCCAAAGGGCATGATCATCCCCATTCCCAAGGTATCAGGCAGGCTATTACAGCAATAACAACTCCATTACAAAAGCTCAGCTGTTACAGTGCTGATCAACCTCAGAGGTTGTTCTGACAGCTTAGACTAAAGACTCATTCTGCTCTCTGCTCTGTCACTCCAAGGTTATCCCTAGATGATGGGACTCTAATCCTAGGATTTAATCATCGATGGAAAAGCTTTTCTACCAAAGGCATTCCTAAGGCAATGACCATCAAAGATGCACTTGTAGCCTATCATAGTCAAGAATCTCTTTTCATTTTGATATTTTGATCTTGGGTTTACTACTCTTACAAGTTACATTTAGAAGCAGTTTTTCTCTTTTGTAAACCCCTAGTGAGTTTTCACCTATTTCTCTCTGCATGCGATGAACTCTGACAGTACATGCCAGACATTCTGGGATACGGGTGACAGATCAACCCCTGATAAGGCAAGAACACCCCTGGCCAGACACCTGAAATTTAAAAACTGGACCTCGACTCATCACAAAGTAAATTATCTATGGGCCATGAGTAGGATTGTCTGGCCTTAAAAAGTATACATTTCTTAAAAAGCAGACATTATTGCCTCTCCTTGGGTTCATAGATTTGAAGCTATAAGGGACCCTAAACATCACTGGGTTCATCCCATCACTGTACACAGGAGCAAGGTGACACCCAAAAAGGTGAAATGATTTGCTCCAGGGCTGAAGATAAATAAGTCTGATGTATTATTCTTTAAGTAACAAGGCCAAGATTTGAACTCAGCTTTTCTGACTGCAAATCTAGCATTTTTTCACTCCCTCATGCTGCAGTACCCTAGGCAACTGAGTAGAATCGGTTCCCAGTTTTGGTGAAAGGTCTATCTCCCTCTCCTCATTCCTTCCCTCCCTTCCTTTAACCTAATTTTAATTTTTATAAGGTACCTTGTGATCACACCCTCAAGACTTGTTCTCCCAGGTTCCCTATAAAATGACCTCATTAACCTTTCTAAAAGTGATGGAGATTTGTGCTAAGCTTCTGTTTTATACACACACACACACACACACACACACACACACACACACACACACACACACACACACACACATCCCTAGACTGAGACTACTGACCTTTCTCATTCTCCTTTGCAGGGCATCATCATTGCCTACTCTCTTTGTGAATCTGCCTTGGACTCTCTTTGTCTTGACTTTCTTGATAATTTCAACTTTTCTCTCTCTATGTTGTCTCTATGATGTCAACAATTTCCATAAGTTTAGTTATGATTTTTATGCCAATGATTCTCAAATCTATACATTTATTCCTGATAGTTCTCCTGAATTCCAACTCTGCAACTCCAGCTACTACTAGATATTCTACCCAGATGTCCCACAGGACTCTCAAGTTTAACACGTGCAGAAAAAGAGTTCGTTATCTTTTGGGGGAGGGATGCTAAAAATTAAAAACCCATTCCTCTTTGAAACCTCCCTCTTCCTATCAAGACTACCACCATTCTTTTAATCAGCTGGGTTTACAGAGTTGGAGTCATCCTCATCACCTCACTCTCACTCATCCCCTTCACCTCAACTGCCAAGTTTTGTTAACTCTACCTCCTCAGGGTCTCTCATATTTATCTCCTCTCCACCCATATAGACATCTATTTCAAGCCCCTATCTCAACTCATCAGGATTGTAACAATACCCACATAGTCTTCTCATTGGCTTCCCTGCCTCTGGCTTCTCCCTTTTCTAATCCATCTTCCACATATCTGTCAAAGTTATATTCCTAAACCACCAATCTGATCATGTCACCCCCTTGTTCTAAAAGCTCCAGCAACTCCTCATTGCTTTGGGGATAAAATATGAACTTGTCTATTTAAATTTCTTCTCAGGCTGTACCTGCCTTTCCAGGTTTATTACATACATATCACTCTCCTTCATATACTGTATCCTCCTAACACATCATCCTCCTTGCTGTTTCTATGCATGACACTGCATCTTCTACCTCTGTCTCTTGACAGAGAATATCTGCCATTCCTTAAAAGCTCTCTCCCCTCACTTCCAATCTCTTAAAATCCCCTAGCTTCCTTTGAGATTAAGCATATATACTACTTCCTAAAACAAGATTTTTTTGAGTTCCATAATTTTTATCTCCTCCCTTACCTCATCATTTTTTTATTTCTCAAGGGTCCCATCAGTGCATAGTTACATATATGTAAACCTATCATTCCTGCTCTGCCCATTCAAACAAAATTCCTTGAGAGAAAAGAATATCTTTTGCCTTTGTATCCCCGTTATCTAATAGCACCTGGCACATAGGAGATACCAAATAATTATTGATTGATTGTTGGGTTCTCCCCAACATTCTGTTTTCCTTGCAAAAGCCAAGGAAGCTCAGAAATTACAATTCAGAGAGTGGTTCCTTATTAAATCCAAGTAGGTCCCTCTGATCATGACTTCCCAACTGGAATCATGGCCTGGGGTGGCACTCAGGTCCAGTCTCTCCAATCTCTCCAACTACCTATACAGGCAAGGACATCTCTGATCTTTGCCTTGAAGACCACACTCATCACATCCCCTCACTCTTCATCTCAGACTCAAATCAGTCACTAATCATAAATCCTAATCACCCCAAATTCTTCCAATACCTGAGGTCTCACAATCATTAAGCCAAATGATCTTTAATATGAGACATCTTGACATTCTTTTGTAGACTCACAGAAGAATTAATTACTCTGGGCAGTTTCTCAAATGCTGCATCTCCCTCAGCTGCCTTCTACCTTCCTTAGCACCCAATGCCATGCTTAACTCTAAGAAAGGGTTTACTCTCTCAACCCTATAGCTCTCTGAGCTCCTCAGACAGTTCAGAACCAATCTGGAGGGGCTTTTTGGATTCTAGTGGCTTTTTTCCCACTCTTCTCCTCTTCTTCAGGCAAGAATAACTCTTCCTTCTAGGATGGATTTTCCTAATTACTGCTGTGTGTTGATGTTGCTTCAGCAGGGCCAAGACAAAAGGCTATACCAAACATTTGTGATAAAGATTAGTGATCCCTTATGATAAAATGCCCATGATATGCCATTCATCAATTCTATACTCCACTAGTTTATTCTGTTTTCTTTCCCCAAATTATTAGTAGAATCCTAAAAAAAAAGAAAAGAAAGAAAAAGGAAAAAGAAAATACTTGACTCTAGCTGAACCAGAGAAAGAAATAGGGTGTCTTCACCTAGACCAGGAGAATCTGAGAGTAAATTATATGTCTTCTCCTACCCATTATGAGAGAGAGAACTAGTTTTCTTTCCAAGCAGTATTTCCCTCCTCTTTTCCCTTACCTCTCTACCAACCTTAGCTCTTTACCTAATGAATCACCTTTAAATAGAGTCTTAAGCCCCCAGTGCCTTGTGTGAAGAGAAAAGCTCCAATTAGTGGTCTGCATAATTGAAAAAGGAAGGTCTTTATATGAGTCATGAACCCAGTCCATTTTATGCTTGAGGAATAATGGACCGAAAGAACCTCTGAAACTTGGCAGTGTTTAGGCTGGCAGGACTCAGGCTGGCAGTACTCAGCTGTCAGGTTGGGGCTCTCTGTTGTTTGTTTTCATTTTTTAACTGGTTTTATTTTTTGCATTGAAAAGGGCATTGGCCTTGGAGTCAGGAGGTCTAGTTTCAGATTCTACAGTTGGGATGAAAGTTGTATGAAAATAGTAATGGATACATAGGAAGGCAAAGATCAAGCCTACATTTAAGCAATTGACCTTTTAACTAGGAAACCAGTTATGGCTTATATCCTACCTGGGATTCTTCATCCTACTTGATATTATTCTCCTAAACCCAACCCCTGTATCCAGGGTTCATGGGGGTTTTTTTTGGTTCAGTAGAATATTGACATCTGGGAATATGCCCTTGTGAAGCAGCTAGGTAGACTATCCAGTAGGAACATAAATATTAGTCCTGATAATGAAAATTAAGAGGATGGAATACTTGGTGCCAGTTTAAAATGTGTGTGACTCCTAAGGGTCTCCCATATCCTTTGATCAATATCCACCCCAGAGGAAGTGCTTCATTAAAGGTGATAACTCATCTGTCTCTGCTTCACAGAATCTCAAACTGGAAGGGACCTTAGAGGTTAGCTAGCCTACCTCCCTTACCAGGGAATCAATCCCCTCTGCAGCTTTCCTGGCAAATGTCCTTCTGGTCCTTGTCTGAACTTTTCCTGTGATGGGGAGATCACCCTGTCACAAAGAAGTTCATTTAAAGAGTTTGGGACTTTTTAGGATTATTTGCAATAGATTTAGAGTTGGACAGGGCATTAGAAGCCATCTAGCCCAACTCCCACACTACAGATTAGGAAACTGAGGCTCAGAGGGCTTATGACTTGCTCAAGGTCACATAGGTAGTTATAGATGTGAATTAGAACCCAAGTTCTCTGAATCTACACCCAGTGCTCTACCCAGTGTATTATGCTGTTTTAAATATTCATTTTTTTCTCCTGATATCCCTGAGAATCAGGAAGAAGGGAGGTCCATATTTTCACAATGGTTAATATGTATAAAGAAGAAGCTTCCAGAATTAGAAATGTGGGGGGAGGATAGAAATGTCCTCTGCAATCTTAATTTATAAAGCAACTGGAGACACAGTGAATAGAGAACTGAACCTGGAGTCAGGAAGACCTGAACTCAAATTCAGCCTCAGACACTTGATAATTTTATGACCTTGGGCAAGTCGCTTAACTTCTATTTGCCTCAGTTTCCTCAACTGTAAAATGGAAACAATAACGGCCCCTACCTTACAGGGTTCTTATGAGGATCAAATGAGATAATGTTTGTAATAAGAGCTTAACACAGTGTCTGGCACATAGTAAATACAAAAAATGCTAATTCCCTTCCCTTTCCTACCCTTCATTATACTTTCAATTCATAGACATTTTCAAGATCCTGTAGGCAGGCACAATGCTATCCACCTACACCACAAGCCTCAAAAAGTCAGGGAGCCATGAAATATATATGTGAAACTGGTCAGACTCCCTGGAAGTAGATAAACGCAGGCTATAATTAGCCTGATCTGACCTTCCAACAAGAAATGTCCCTGTAGATGTGTTTTTTATGCTCTAGCAAAGAAGTCAACGTAGCTTGACTTATCTCTCAGTAAATGGAATACTTTTTCCCCAACTCAAAGAGGTGGCAAGAATTTATGATTACCTTTCATATACCTAACTATCTGTGATCTTAATTGTGACATTTTACCAGATAGCTAGAGTAAGCTGCTTGAGGGTAGGGGCCATGTATTTATGCACCAAAGCATTAATGTCTAGCAAAGTGAATAATATATAGTAGGCGCTTGATAAACATATTTCAAAGGAATAGCCTGTTAATAACAGCCTTTGTGAACCTCTCACAAACTCCTATTTACACTATCATTTTAAGTATTTCTAGCAGCTAAGGATGACCCGAGCATATTTTATAGGTAGATAAAGATGGTCATGAAACACAGAAAGGAATTCACAGAGTTAAGTATCTGCCTTCAATTTGAGTCTCACTCTCTATTTCAGCTAAATCTCCCTAATGAAATGCTTTTCTTGCACTTTCAGGTCCTGCACTGATATTACACTTACATCGGTCAGTCAGCAGGTATGGAATACTGAACTAAGAGTTATAAGGTCTCTAGGCCACTGACCAATAAAAATAAACAAGCAATAAGTGCCATTGGATGTTGTATAGACGTCAATTGCATGACTGTAAAAGTATACTTTACTGTAGAATAATAGATAAACAGAATTCTTGAAGTACTTATCCTGAACTAAGTGTTAGAGATAGAAAAGTAAGCAAACAAGACAGTTCCTGAAGACACATGAAGGGAAAATGGATAGGGCAGAAGGAGCAAGGGGACAAGGCTGTTGCTGAATAGGTAGAGAACTCCAGAGACAGCAAACTGAGTCAGGAGTGGAGTGAACATGGCAGAGAGCCCCTCCGCCCCATGAAACATCAGTTTATTTGCAAAAGTCACTTATTCCCATCTTATATCTTTGTCAAAGGTAACCTTGATATATGTGAAGAATTCTCTCAGAAAGATTTTGTATATGTGGGAAATTAGACATACAGATTTGTAGTTACTGATATTTTATTAGTCAATATTTTGGGGCCATAATAAAGTCTGGGATTTTTTTTCAATTTTTTTTTCTGGTATCCTCTCCTCTTTTATATATCCTAAGAATCAATACCTCAGCCCTCAAAATTACATCAGGTTCAGCAAAAACCTGCTCTGGGCATACTAAATCTAGTACAAGAGTACATCTCTTACCCTTTTGGTTTCTTTTAGTGCCATTTCTATGTCCTTGTGCAGAATCTGTGATACTACTATCTAAATATGGTGGTCAGATAGAGAAAAGAGTTTGTTATCAAATTCTGGCCAGAATTTTTTTCCATTTTTCATCCACTGTCTTTACTTACATAACACAAAAATGATTTGGCATAATTTGGTCCTTTGCCAAGATTTTGGTAAAGATTTTTTTCTATCTTTCCTAGCTTTTTCCTATTTATAAGGTGATAGCGTGAGTAATATTCCACCAATTTTCTCCATAATACTTGACAAATGAGTTTATATTCTAAATGAATGTTGTTCTTGGCTGGCAAGAAATCAAGTGTTTTCTGACTAACATGGTATCTAGCCTCTTTTGGTCTACCGGCTATAGTGATCGATTAACATTGACTAACCACCCTGAGGAAATGGTGACCATTTATATCAATATCCATTCTTTTGTATTTTTCTCTCTCCCTTAATTTTTATATTTTGCCCAATTGTTTATATAAATAGGTAAAGTACAAGTTGTCTCAGTTGCATAACTCATCTTATTTTTCTTCTTTCCCGTTTCATGTAGATTTTCATCTTTGATTTGAGCAGTAAACTATCTGCCTTTACAAAAACATCTGATTCTAAAATTATTCTCTCATCAATAAGGAGTCATTCCATTTTTCTAAGAATATATTCCATTTTTTAAATGGCATTTGGTGCATGGCATGTCCAGTGATTCCTAATGCTTTCTTGAAGAAAGTATTCATATAGATGGGAGGTTTCTATAAGCATTAGAGAAGTTATGTACGTCTGAAATATATTTTTCAGCACATTTTCACTGTCCAACTTTATTCTCACCTTTGCATTGAAGTCATTAAAATATTAAGGGCTTTGGTTGAACCTATGATTTCATTAGAATAGGAGATCTGAGTGCAAATCTTGCCTCTAACACACACTAGCTATTGTCATCCTGGATAAGTTATTTAATCTCAGAGGTATCAAACACATAGCTTGCGGGCTGCTTGCCACTGCCACACTCCTGAATGCAACCATAACCAGACTAAAACATAATTGGGAAATATGTCAAAAATGTCTATTATGTGTGGTGATTGTTTTTTAGTAAGCAAATAGGTTTAATTTTCTCTGTTTTGCTCTAATTTTCCTCAACATCCTTTTCTTCTGAGGGTAGCCATAGACTCCTCAGATCAAACATTTATAGTTCTATAAATATATTTCAGAACAAAAAAAAAGTTGAGAAGTCAAATTATTTTAGGAAATATAACTGTAGGGCAAGGTGTTAGCAGGGTCAGATCTCTGGCTTTAAGGCTCCTGTGAATCAATTATTTCTGCTCTGACTGTGCCCCTGGATAGCTGCCTTAAATGCCATGCCCTTGGACACAAAGATACTGAATGAGAGGTCAGTAGATTAGGGGAATCTACCTCCATTGTGAGATGAACAATTCATAGCACACCCTACTAATGATGGATCTGCAGTATCATTGTCTTTACATGAAGGGAAGAATTATTACACTATTATTTTATTTACTCTACTATATTTTCTAGTCATCCCCCTTCAGGCTGTCAGTCATTATCAGGACTAGATAAAGGCACCAGAAAATTAAAAGCTTTCCTGAGATCACTCAACACATAAATTCAAGAGCTCTAGAGATCTGTCCTACTTCTATTGGTGACATGATCCCAAGGCTAGTGTCATGAAATCACATATCACAAGTTTTTCTTCCAAGATAATGGTCTAAATGACAAACCCTCTGAAGCAAGAGGATCTGGAGTACCTCAAGGAGTCTGCGATTCATAAACTTGGTTGGGGAACAAAATAGATCTTCATTTTCACTAGTCTCTAATTGAAATCCAACATTTCCTTCAATCATTTAAAAACATTGCTCTGAGAAGATGTTTATAGGCTTCACCAGACTGCCCAAAGTGTCCATGACCCAAAAAGGGTTAAGAACTTCTGCTGTGGTATTATAAAACTCCCTTCCCCTCCATCTCTTCATCATTTTATCTCACAGTCCTGGAAAGTAGCAAGGTGACAAGCATGAAGAGTATATCACAAACTTTTTTTTATTACTCTGTGCTCTGAGCACCATGGGTAGTCATGTCACAGAGGGAGCTTCCTTCAGACACAAGTTCCCTTATCTGCTGGATAGAGCTGCTTTCTGTGCCATCTACTCAGTCACTGGCTAACTACTCAGACTTGGTTTCCTAGCACTCCTCACACTGTTCAGCTCCTAACAAGAGAAAGGAAGCATATCTTCCCTTTTCCTATAGCCTCTCAGAGCTCTCTTGACCTTAAGCAAAGATGAAACTAAAGAAATAAGCTCCATCCACATCCAGAGAAAGAACTATCGAGTCAGAATGCAGAAAGATGCAGACTATTTTCTCTTTGTTATGTTTGTTTTCTTTTGGTTTCTTTTCTCATGGTTTCTCCCATTCGTTTTAATTCTTCTATGCAACATGACTAATGTGAAAATGTGTTTAATAAGAATGTATGTGTAGAACCCTAATAAGATTGGATGCTAACATGGGAAGGGAGGGTGGGAGGAAGGGGGGAGAAAATTTAAAACTTATGAAAGTGATTGTTGAAAACTGAAAACAAATAACTTATGAAAAAAGAAATAAGCTAACATCTTCTATTCCCCCTGTGATATTTGCCATTGGTAAAATACTATTAGGTTTTTTTCAAGATACCATAATCTGATTCCTCTGCCTCCAAGATTGGCTATTTCCTTTCAGGTTTTATGTCTACCATTCTTGGAGTTTCCACCAAGTAGGTCATGTGTGCTGGGTTATATAGAATGTGCTAGAATCTAGCAGCTAGATGACACAATGTTTCCTAGGCATATAAAATGAGAAACAGTGCACCTTATCTGAATAAATATACATATCAAATACATATGTATTTGATAATGTGCATCTTTATTCTCTAATAGAAGATGAGACAGAGAATTGGATACATAGTAAAACCAAAGAAAAACACGATACCTAGTCATGTAATAGTATCCTCCTCCAAACAACTTATTGTCATTATTTAACTAAACTTGTAATATTGTCCATGAACTAAGAAAAAAGGATCTAAAACTTCTCTCACAATCATAAATCTCCCTGACAAGTGTAAAGCTTCAAACTTAGTAGTTAATGAGGCATCTGGGTGAAATTTGCTACTTCTGATGAGTTAAGACTCCATTTGGTCTAACTCCTTCATTTTATAAAGAGGAAAAGTGAAGCCAAGAGAGATATAGTGATTTATCCAATGTCATATAGGTAGAAGATAGCAAAGTCAAGATTTAACTTTGGTCCTTGGACTCCAAATCCAATGTGCTTTCTACAGTCTCCAAGGATGTCAGAGAAAGGCAGGAGGAAAATGAGAGAGAGAGAGAGAGAGAGAGAGAGAGAGAGAGAGAGAGAGAGAGAGAGAGAGAGAGAGAGAGAAGGTAAATGATTAATCTTGGGCATCTGCAAACTGTTCCAGCATAGGAATTTCCAGACTTTTTTGGACAACTGACTATTTCAGCCTGACAGAATATCATTGTGATATACTTTGCCTCTCCTCCTTATTTCAAGACTTCAGAAGATCTGTGTTTTCACAATGTTTTCAACAATGCTGATTGCAGCCTCTTCCATACTTTAGCAATTTTTATTTTCATGAATTGTTCAGGCCAAATTTCATCAACTTCTCTGACCTTTGCTAAGTGATCATTCATCACTAGCCCATACTTGAAGCCTTTGTAGCATGGCATGACTGCCAGCAGTTTTGATCAACTGGTTTTGGAAACCAGGGGTCACTTCATAATCTAAGGCTTCAGAGTAGACTTTTAATGAAGGCTGTGTTACTTATTGGAGAAAAAACTCACCAGAATAAATGTGTGAATGAGAAGAGAGGGTGTTGGTGAAATATAGCAGTGAGTGACATAATGATAGTAATGAATTACACTTACACAGAATTATAGAATGTCAAATTTGGAAGGACCCTCAGTGGATGTCCAGTCCAACCTGTATCTGAAAAAAACTCCTAATTATCAATGAAAAGGAACATCAATTTTAAAAACATATAGCTTTTTCCTCATAATAACCTTTAAGAAAAGGAGATCAAGTAATATTTTCATTTTATGGATGAGGAAACTGGGGTTTAATTAAATGATTTGCCTATGAGGACAGAGTTTTTAAGTTGCAGAATCCAGACTAGAATTTCCTCCTTTTCTCACCGCACCATGATATCTGAAAGAAAAATATGAAACATTGCTATATTTTATGTATATAATTTAACATAGCTCCCACTCAAGCCTTCCAAGACAAGACTCATGGATCATCGTTCAGGAATTACCACCGTGTGTTTAGAGTCTCATGTTAACAAGCACCAACTTTGAGTTATGTTCAAGGTTTCAGTTTCCCAAATGTAAAACCTATAACATCTGCTATTGCTGGAGGTTGTGTCCATGCAAAGCAGCTATGTTCATAACACCTTTTTAATTGTTTCAAACTCAGCATCCTACAATTCTCATGTTAATTAACACAAAAGCAACTGCTGGAGTTAATTATAGAACCCTCTTCATTAGACAAGACAATTTACCGGCTGCCAACACAGGCTTAGTATCATTGACTAGGGTGGCAAGAATAAGAAACAGCATTATTAAATACATCATTTCTTGATCAAAAGGTCACTATGTTGTCAAAAAATGAAATGTAATGGGATTTCAATAGTCACTGTCTACTTCCATAGGTTCAGAAAAATCTATCAAGCTTAGCCCCATTCTATAATCCTTCCAATCTAATTAAGACTTGGGGACTCTGCAAATGATGAAATCATGAATTATTAAGAAGAGTTATTAACAAAGAGGAAAAAATTACATGTCATTTTTAAACCACTGATGATGTTTTGATCAGTTATCACCAACACTATATCAGTAGAGAAAAATGAAAATGGGAAAATCAGTGAGAATATGTTAAATTACAGAGTTGGTGAAATGTTGGACAGTGTGTGCTTCAAGACCCAGTGAATGTGCAATTAGCACTGAATTCCCCACAGGAGGTTTCCTTTTTCACCTTCCAACATGCCAAGGAAAATAACTGCTGCTTCCAGTGTATTTAAACATTCTCCATCACCCCAACCATCTAAGCCTGTACTGACCTTTGCATTCTTTAAAGTAAATATTATAAAACAGCTAGAAATCTCATCTGGTTCCCTCTAGCTAGTTCCTGCATGCAGGTGTATAAACATTACCCAGTTCATGCAACCTAATAGGCTTTCTGCCCTGGCTGAAGTCACCAGTGATTTCCATTAAGGTTAATAATGTTTCCCATTAAAAAGGGGAATTTATAGTTCAGTTATTTTAAAGGCAGTTTGGGAGGGTTTTTCCTCTAAACTACTAAACTGAATGAATTTTCAGCCAATTATCACTTGTCCAGATGACCAGCACATTGTTTTTGAAAGGATATAACACAGGGCAAGCCATTAGTCTTCTCAAAGCCTTAGCTAACATCTTCTCCTATTAGGAAAGGAGAGATAGGGAAAAGATGTCTCATGATTGGGAAACCAATTAAATGGAAAGAATCCTGAATAAATGAAAAAGCAGAACTGGATTTAGTGTCAGAGGACCTGGATCCAAATCTTTTTTACCCATGGCAATTCTCTTAACCTTTCTGGGCCTCAACTACCTCACCAGTAAAATGAGGAAGTTGGATTAGATCATCCCTAAGGTCTCTCCCACTTTTGAGATTATGATTCTTGATTCTGACTAAAAATATATCGAGAAGGAAGGGTCATTCATCACATCTTCACATATGAATCATAACATCTTATGGTTATTAGTCAAGTAAATCAAGAGTTCATTTAGGTTTTTAGCCTATATAAATACTTGCAAGCTCTGTAAAGGCAAGAACTATACTAGATTTTATTTACCTTTCCACTTCTCTCACCTTTACACACTTAAGTTGCTTAAAACCTACTTGTTACCAGAATGTTCCAGACGATGACAACTGCATAGAAGCTTACATTTGATACCTGTTAAAAAAATTTGAAGCTAATGTCAAAGTTTTGGGTTTTTGTTTTGTTGATTTTTTTTTTAATGCAGATGATCTTATGTTAGGGTATATAAAATTAGCATTGAACTAATCATGTTTTGATAGCTGTTCTTACCAGATATTTAAAAATAAAAATGCTGATTTTTAACTTAGAAGTGAAATTAGTTATAGAAGCTAAAAGTCATCTATGACTCTTTCCTCTCCTCTGTTTCATAAATCCAATGTGCTGCCACATCCTGTCATATTTTACTTTTGAACTTGTCTTAGATTTAACTCAACTCAACAAACACTGGTTAAGTCCCCATTATGTTCAAAGCCTTGTGCTAGGCACCGGAGATTAAAAGTGGGAAATAAAATGTAGACCCTGACCTCAAGGAGCCTATATTCTGTTAAGTGGATGCAATATGGACATTTATAAGTGTAATCCAGGGCTCAAGCCTGGCATTTGCCTAAGCCTCTTTGGATTGATAGAGAGAATGTTTAGTCATAATTATGTAAATAAAAGTGAGATAATTTGAGGAGAGATGAAGTAGTTAGCAAGTAAAGGAGGAGGGGTGCAAAATAGGGTAAAAGAGAAAAGGATCCACATGAGAAGAGACTTCAAACTTGATGGAAGCTAAAGAATGGAGGCAAGACTTCTTGTCATTGTTGTTCATTCATTTTTTAAGAAGACCATGACATCAGGAAGGTCATGACATGCAAATGAAAGGACAGACAACTTAAAGGCAGAAAAGAAGAGGATAGAATGCCAAATTCAGAGGACAGATCAGTAGCACCATTTGCCTGAAATAGAAAGTTGCAAAAGGGAATAATATGAAATAAGCCTTAACAAGCAGGAGGCAGGTTGTAGTGGGTTTTAAATGTCTGGCTAAGCGGATTGCATTTTATTCTAGACACAATAGGGATCCACTGAAGGCTCTGGAACAAGCAAGTGGCATGGTTAGACATGGGACTTAAGTAGAGTAGGATATTTTGGCACTTACTGGTTATTTCTACAGAGGATAGGTTGGAGAGATAAAAAACATCTCAATTTCCATCACATCTACCCCTTACCCAGGCCTTGAGCACTTCACGACTGGATTGTCTCCTTAGTTGTGTTATAATCATTTCCCTACCTTTAGTCTCCTTTTCATCCAATAGATCTTTTATGCCATTTTCAGAATAACTGAAAACATTGCTTTCATCATAGCACTTCCTTCTCAAGAATTAATGAATTTCAAGGGACAGAGCCAAGAAGGTAGACTAAAAGCTCTTGAGCTCTTTCCCCAATCAGCTGCAAATACCTGTAAAAAATGACTCTAAACAAATTCTAGAGCTACAGAACCCACAAAGTGACAGTCAGGCAAATCTCAAGCTCAGAGCAGTCTGGAAGATCAATAGGAAGCACCTGTTGTACTGGGCTGGGATTGGGGTGCATGCCAGCACAGACAGGGCCAGAGAAGGCCTGAGGGACTGAATTGTTGGCAGCTGTGGCAGTTTCTAGACTTCTCAACCCACAAATGCCAAAGATAGCATAGAAGGTCAGTGGGTCTGTCTGACCTAAGTTCTACTTGAGGTGGAGGAGTAGGTAGCTCCAGCAGCTTCCTGAGCTCTGGGCCCACAGACATAAGAGATCTAGCAGCTGATACAAAACCCCTGAAACTGGGAATGGTACACTCAGCCTCACATTCACCCCCACTGGACACAGAGTCCTACCTTAACAAAAGGTTAGAAAGTGAAGTACTTGACTGGAAAGTTAAGCAAACAGAGGGGGCAAGTCAGACTATAGAATATTACTTTGGTGACAAGGAAGATCAAACCATACAACTAGAAGGCAACAAAGTCAAAGCTCCTACATCCAAAACTCCAAGAAAAATATGAATTAATCTCAGTCCATGGAAGAGCTCAAAAAAGATTTTGAAAATCAAGTAAGAGAAGTAGAGGAACAATTGGGAAGACAAATGAGAGTGATGCAAGAAAATCATGAAAAGTAAGTCAACAGCTTGCTAAAGGAGACCCCCCCCCAAAAAAACACTGAAGAAAATAACACTTTTAAAAAATAGACAAATCCAAATGGCAAAGGTGGTCAAAAAGTCAATGAGAAGAAAAATGCCTTAAAAAAACAGGATTGGGCAAATGGAAAAAGGAGATCCAAAAGGTCACTAAAGAAAATAATTCCTTCAAAATTAGAATGGAGAAAATGGAAGCTAATGACTTTATGAGAAATCAAGAAATTATAAAACAGAACCAAAAGAATGAAAAAATAGAAGACAATGTGAAATATTCCATTGAAAAACCACTGACCTGGAAAATAGATCCAGGAGAAATAATTTAAAAATTATTGGACTACCTGAAAGCCATGATCAAAAAAAGAGCCCATACATCATCATTCAAAAAATTATCAAGGAAAACTGCCCCGATATTCTAGAAATGGAAGGTAAAATAAAAATGGAAAGAATCCACCAATCACCTCCTGAAATCACCCAAAAGGAAAACTCCTAGGAGTATTGTAGACAAATTCCAGAATTCCCAGGTCAAGAAGAAAATATTGCAAGCAGCCAGAAAGACACAATTCAAGTATTGTGGAAGTACAATCACAACTACACAAGATCTAGCACCTTCTACATTAAGGGACTGAAAGAATTGTAATATGATATTCCTGGAGGTCAGAATAGCTAGGATCAAAAGCAAGAATCACCTAGTCAACCAAACTGAGTATCATACTCCAGGGAAAAAAATGGAATTTCAATGAAATAGAGAACTTTCGAGCATTCTTGATGAAAAGACTAGAGCTGAATAGAAAATTTGACTTTCAGATAAAAGAATCAAGAGAAGCATGAAAAGGTAAGCAGGAAAGAGAAATCATAAGGGACTTATTAAAGTTGAACTGTTTACATTCCTACATGGAAAGATGAAATTTGTAACTCATGAGACCTTGTTTAGTATTAGGGTAGTTGGAGAAATTAGATAGATGGATGTAAGGAAGGAAGGAAAGAAAGGGGGGAAGTAGGAAAGGAAGGTAAGGAAGAAAGAAACAAAGAAAGAAAGAGGAAAGAGGAAAGAAAGTGGAAAAAGGAAAGAAAAAGAAAGAAAGAAAGGAGGAAAGAAAGAAACAGGAAAGAAAGAAAAAGGAAAGAAGGAAGAAAGAAAGAGGATGGATGGCACAGGGTGAGTTGAATATGAAAGAATGATATCTGAAAAATAAAATTAAGGGGTGAGAGAGGAATATATGTAAAACCTATATTGAATTGCTTTCCTTCTCAATGAGACTGAGTGGGGGAAGGAAGAAGGAAGAGAATTTGGAACTCAAACTTTTAAAAACAACTGTTTAAAATTGTTTTTACATTCAACTGGGAAATAAAATATGTAGGCAATGGAATATAGAAATCAATCCTGCCCTACAAGACAGTAAGAGGGAAGGGATTGGGGGTAGAAAGATAAAAAGGAGTGCAGACTAGGGAAAGGGGTAATAAGAATGCATGCCATATCTGGGCAGAGGGAGGGGAAAGATGAGGAGAAAGTTTGGAACCCAAAATCTTGTATAAATGAATGTTTAAAACTAAAAACAAATAAATCTATTTTTTAAAATAAAAGAAATGACAAGCAGACAGACTTCAGAAAAAATTAGAAGGACTTAGATGAACTGATGCTGAGTGAAGTGAGCAGAACCAGGAGAACATTATGCACCGTAGCAACCACAGTTCACAAGGACTGTTTTCTGATAGACTTAGCCCTTCACAGCAATGCAAGGACCTAAAACATTTCCAAAGGATTCATGATGCAAAATGCCCTTCATATCTAGAGAAAGAGTAATGGAGTCGGAACACAGAACGAAGCAGACTATTTTCTCCTTTGTTTTGTTTTGTTTTTCTCATGGTTTCTCCCATTCATTTTAATTTTTCTATGCAACATGAAAAATCTGAAAATTTAATAGGAGTACATGTGTAGAACTCATACAAGATTCCATGATATCTTGGAAAGGAAGAAAATTTGGAACTTATGGAGATGATTGTTGAAAACTGAAAACAAATAATAAATTTGGGGGAAAAATAAATCAGTCCCACTATAAAAAAAGCCAGATGGACAGATAGATGATAGATAGATGGATGGATGAATGGATAGTTGGATAGATAGATAAAATAATCAGACATAATAGACAAAAGGAAGGCATTTCACAGTCTCTGCCCTGCTCCACCAAAAAAAAAAAATCAATGAATCTCACAGTGGAAGGATATTAGATATTATATATCATCTAATCATTTTCTGAACAAAAATGGCACCTCCCATACACTCAAACAATCAGCAAGCATTGATTAAGTGCTAAGTATGTATCAGGCAGTGTGCTAAATCCTGAGGATACAAAGAAAAAACACCTGTCCTCAAGGAACTTATTTTATTGAAGGAAACGTACATCAGCAGATACATACAAGATACATATTGAATAGATATTAGCTAACTTTAGAGAAGGAGATAATAGCTGCTGGAGGGGGAAGGGTGGCAAGGTCCACATTCCTTATTTCAAGTCTAAATCTGTTGTAGTATTTCCACCATTGCTCTGCCCTCTAGAGCCAAAGAAAATTTAACAAGTGTAATTACAGTCTCTGCAAGTTTGAGGCTTCTAGGTCCCACAGTGGATAGAGTCTTGGACCTGCACTCAGAAATTCAAATCCTATCTCAGACACTTACTAGCCCTATGACTCTGGGCAAGTCACTTAACCTCCATCAACCTGTTCCCTCAACTGTCAAAGTAAAAATAGCACCTACCTTCCTGCGGTTATTATGAAGGTCAAATGAATAATAATTGTAAAAAGTGCTTACCACAGTACCAGCCCATGGGAAGCACTTAACTAAATGTTTGTCTTCTCCCTCCCTTCCTTCCTTCTAACATGAAAACCTTTTGCAACTTTAAAGATAACAATCAGGTCCCCAGCTAAGCCTCCTCTTCTTTAGGTTTAATATCCCTAGTTCTTTTAGTCAATCCTCATAAGGACCCATCTCAAGACCTTTCATCACTCTGGTCACCTCCTTTTGGATGATCTCCAGTCTCCCAGTGCCCTACCAAAAATGTGGTACCCAGAACCGAATACAACATTTTCTGATCAGAGCACTGTATGGCAGTCAACTCACATACCCTCTCTCCCCATTCCTGAATGTTAGCAGCCTAAGATCACATTGGATTTTTAGCTGTTATACACCAATGATTCCATGAGGTTGTGATACACTACCTCCTCCAGACCTTTTCAGATTAAATGACCTCTAGTCAAGCTTTGCCCATCTAGTACCTATATTTTTTTTACCCAAATGTGAGGCTTTAACAACTATTTGTATTAAACTGTGCCATTTGATTTGGCCCAATGTTCTAGCCCAGTAATGTCAAACTTAAATAGAAACAGATCCCTGCTGACCCACATATTGACCTAGAAAACCACAAATTAACATTACCTATATTATATTGTATTTTTATTTTGTTAAACACTTCCCAATTACAATTTAATCAGATTCTGCCTTCTCAAGGGAGTTTGACACCTCTGTCCTATCCAGCCTGAAGAATGAGCTAAGTTGTGACTTTCCATGTGACTGGAGAGAAGACAGATGTGAAGGATGTTGTGGAGGGAGAACTGACAAGACTGGCAACAGCTGATATGGGAGAACATGAGTTGGAGGCAAGGAATTAGAGACAGGTGGATTGCTGGATAAGTACATTGGGCAACTCTGTAGTGATGTGAACTGATCTTTTCCCCTCTCCTTGATCTGACTATTGTTTTGTAGCTTCTGAGATCCCACCATCGTCTGATGATTTCTGAAGTAGCTTCTGCAGGGATGAAATAGTTACTTTGTAAGTCTTACTGATTTACTTATATTGAAGAGAAATGCTGGGCGCCAGGTGGCATAGATGATAACTGTCATCATCATAAAAAGAAAAATAATAATATTTTAATGCTGTCCTCAATTCCCAAAGCATCAGCATTACAAATCTCTCAAGACTGAGATTTATAGCCAGAGATATCCTATAAAGAATTTTCAGAAACAAAGATGAGAAATACAGAAAGGATTGGAAGGACAAAAGGTGAAAAATACGCAAAAGCATACACCCAGGAATCTCAAAAGGCTCTCCCATGTCCTAGTTCAACCTGACAAAACACATCTTCACAAGCACAGTTGCCAGAGTTCAGACAAATATAAAATTGTATATATTATCACCACTTAAAATGTGATGCTGTAGTTCCCTGCTCCATGTAGAAAGCATGAAGCAATCTGGACCCACAGAGAAGTCTTCTTGTACCCCCACTACCTTGCTGATGACCATGTAAATGAGAGAGAGGACCAAGTCAACAAGAACACACAACCAAGCCTAATTTCTGTGGTACCAAACCCTCTCACCTAAGTCCTGCATAGAGACTATACACAGTAAATGATTGGTTGTTGGAATAACTCAGCCATCAGACAATACCCTGCCTCTCTCTATGTAGGTAAAAGGTTCCACATCTGATTTCCAAAGCCCTGAGCCAACCAAAGGCTCCTTCAAATCTTGACAAATGGCCATATGCAAGTTCAACCAGGAAAGCTCTGGGACTGGAATCTTTCCATTTTTGCCTGTGGATGAATAATTTAGCACTCCATCTAAAAGAGATCTCAGTTAGAATTAGTCAAATTTCCTTGCATAAAGGAAATAACCTCATTTTTTTAAAAGAAAGGATTAGATAGTAGAACACACATAGTTCTTTTTTCTCCAGGATCAAAGCATTTTTCTTGACTGAGCATCTCTTTCGGAGAAGAAGCACTGCCAACCAAAACCCTGCCCTTCTGCAACCTCTTATGTTTATCAGCACAACGATTGAGTTTTTCACCTGTTGTCTGGCTTTTAAAAGTCCTTCAATCATAATGGCAATAACAGACACAGAAATGGGGATTTAAACCCTAAGCTAGAAAAAAAATGATGCTACGTAAAATACTGGTAAATCAGCATGATACAATAGAAAGGGGGCTGGATTTGGAGTCAGAAGATAAGTGTTCAAATCCTGGCCCTATCACTTACTATGGAGAAAGGTCACAATTCCCTCAACTCTAAAATGAGAAAGTTGAAATAGTTGACCTCAAAGATTCCTTTGCGGTCTGAAGCCACAAGGCTATAGGAGGTGGGCAGAAAGGTAGTTGCTAGAGACCTGGGACATAAAAATGAGCGATTCTTAATTCTTTAAAGTATGTCATAGACCTCTGTGGCAGTCTGATGAAGCCTACAGACCTCTTTTCAGAATAATGTTTTGAAATTCACAAGATAAAATTTAAAGAATTACAAAGAAAATTAATTACTTTGAAAAATTTCTCAAAATATAATTTTAAAAATAAGTTCATGAGCCCCAACTTAATATTCCTGTTATAGATCCTTGAGGGGAGAAAAAAAGAAGCAATTTAATTATTTCAATAATAACACAAATCTTTCATGTTTTTTGTATATAGTACCTATTCTTGATATCACGTAGTATTGATATGAGTCTAAAATTGTTTCCCTATCACAGAAAACAAGCAACATACAAGGACCTACAAACACTCAATACACAAAACATAATCTCAAAATGACTGTCAGGTTTTTTTTACCTGAAAGAAAGAGAAGCACACATGAGTCATACTGTGCTCCCAGGTATTTGTTCAAGCAAGGGAAAGAGTCCGGTTGCCATACTCCCAGGCCCATCTAGTCAACTGCTCTGCCTCAAAAAAGACATGGCTTTTTAGAAACTGCTTTGTCATTTTCATTGGAAGGGATAGAAGCAGGTTTCACACCTCCCCCAGCCTTCTCATCCCACCTTCTGCCAAAGGAAAGCAGTCTCTAAAGATGACTCACTGGTGGGAGAAGGTGAAAATAATTCTGTGGGTGCTGAAAATCTTAGCTAGACAGAGAAGACTATGTGATTAAGCTTGTCCCCAGGATGTTGGTGGGAAATGAAGTCTCCCAATTTAGGGCACACTTGGACCCCTTAGGTTGCAACTCAGAGAGAGATAAATGCATTCACATTTCTCCTTTTTTTTTCCTTCCAGATATGTGACTTCCCTGGTGTGTTTCAGCTCCCTCCATTGATGCAATTATAGTTGTCTGCAATCAGTAGTCTTAGAAGGTTGCCTGAAACACTGGCAGGTTAAGTGACTTGCTCTGGCCACACGGTTATGTCAAAGGTAAAACTTGAACCCAGGTAGTCCTGACTCCAAAGCTGACTCTCCCAGATCACACCACTTCTTGCATTTTCCTTATGCAGAATGAAATATCTCATAAACTGTGTTAAACATTCCACTTTGTACCAAAGACTAAATGAAAACAACGCATCCAGTTAGTTCAAGAATCATAAAATAAATTGACATTTTGTGGGCAGCAATGTATAGGAAGGGTGTTTAAAACTAAACTTTGTCCTGGTAATATGATGTCTGTATTGAGGAGAGATTACCTCTCAGCCTCCCTTCAAGTTCAAAGGCATAGAGTATGGCTGAAGTTTTCCCAGACCTCCTAATTCAGGACAAAATTCTGTGAGAAGTTCCCATCCCCAAGTCCTCTTCATGGCTGAATAATCCATTACTAGGGAATATGACCCCAGGAACTATATCCATCTATCATCAATCTTCTACTTCACTCCTAGTGCTATCACTCCCAAAGGAAAAAACTTCCCTAAGGCAGGGAGTACTTTGTCACCTTGGGAAATACTAAAGAACCGGCTACGACTCAGTATCTGTCAAGTCCAGTGTCCTGAAGTGAATAAAGCATCATGAGGGCAGTATCCTAGGACTGTAGATGTGGTGCTTTAAGGAGGCAAATCTGTGATAGACAAAATATGCACTCAGTTAACATGAAGAAAGTATAATCTTACAAGATTTCTTTTTTACGTTAAAGACCTTGGATTTCATTGAGATGATGCAACTACAAAGTCCTTCTTTTTAATTCCTTCACCCCTCACCCTACACTACTTTTCAGTCATGTTGACCCTATTTGGAGTTTTCTTGGCAAAAATACTGGAGTGATTTGCTATTTCCATCTTTTGCTCATTTTACAGAGGAGGAAACTGAGGCAAACAACATAAAGTGTTTTGCTCAGGGTCACAAAGCTAGTAAGTGTCTGAGGTCAGATCTGAACTCAGAAAGAGGAGTCTTCCTGACTGTAGATCCAGTGCTCTATCCACTGTAACATGTAGCCTCCCCAGACTACTGAGCTGCATCAATTGTATCTCCTTTTTCTCTCAAAATCAAAAATGAAGATTTGTTTTAAGGATCATTTCTTCCCACAAGATGAGGAGGGAGCAAAGAAATCTGCTCTCTTGAAATGTACTAAGAGCTTCTAAAAGAAATAATGGCCAGGTGAGCAGCTGGGTAATGAAGTCAACATTTGGGTTAAGGGAGAAAAGTACTTGGATGCCAATACCAGAGAGCAATACATAATGAGATCTCCAGAAATGTCAGAACAAACTAGGCAGTTTGATCAATTTCCATCTAAAAAGCATCCTCACTGGCCATGCCTGCTCTAGATACTTAAAAGCAAATAGATAGATAGATAGATAGATAGATAGATAGATAGATAGATAGATAGATAGATGATAGATGGAGATAGATAGATGATAGATAGATATAGATAGATGATAGATGATAGATAGATAGATAGATGATAGATAGATGGAGATAGATAGATAGATAGATAGATAGGTAGATAGATAGATAGAAATAGCCATGGAGGAACAGTGCAGGAATGGATAGAGAGCATTTAAGGCAAACCTGGAAATATGGAATCATTTGGAAGAGGTAGGGTACCCAAGTGACAATACAATTAAAGTTCCACATACTTTGAAGGATGCCTCCTATCGTTTAAGGATAAAATAATTAATATGTCATATTCGTAATTCAGTAGGTATCACGGTGCATAGAGTTCTAGAACTTGAGTGAGGAAGACTTCAGTTCAAATCCAGCCTCGGACACTTACCAAATGTGTGACACTGAACAAAGCACTTAACCTCTATCTGCCTCAGTTTCCTCATCTGTAAAATGGTATAATAATAGTACCTACCTATTGTAAGGTATGTTTCAGACCTTAAAGGACTGTATGGATGCTAACATGATCATAATCTCTATTATTATTCCAAGAAATGAACTGCTATTCATTTGACAAATGGAAATCCAGTAGATTTGCAGATATTTGAAGTCTCCCCATCACTGTTTCAAGGCCTCTGTCGCAGACTTCTGATCTGGTCCTTCCTCTATTTCTTCTTTCTCACAAGATACCCTACTCAGTACACAAAAATATCACCACTCTTCCAGCATCCAGTGAATTTCACCTAAACGTTCTCCACATGCTCCAGTGCTCTGCTTGTTCCTTGATTTCATCACACATCTTCTTAATATACAATTCAAGCCCCTCCCCATCTAACCCTCTTTTTACAAAACCTATTTCTTTTATACAAGTTCATATGATTAATACTCTGCTTATATAGTCCTTTAATCTGTTAAACTGCTTACGAAAACAACGATCCTTTGCATCAAAGATATTAATTTTACAGAAAATCCGAGTTTTGATTTTGAGATGGGTCGCTATGATTCTTGGACTTCACAACCCCATCTTCATTACTGTGGATCATTTCTTATGAATTCACCACCTGATGCCACATCCAATTTCCTTCTCTATGCAAGGAAAGATGGATTGGCATGGCAGGAGGGTGGGTCAATAAGGCAAAAACAAGAGGCTAAAAAAGTGAGGGAGATGGGAGGACAGTACTTCAGTGACAGCCATATGCCCAGGCACCTAATTGCCCAAGAGGACCAGGAACCCTACTTATTATACGGATAATGTCAAATTTGCCTCCTTTTGCTAGGATTACTTCACAGTTCCTTGTTAATACTTTGGGAATTTTTGTAGAAACATCTAAAAATGTAGGTTTCCCTACTGCCTTCCTTCTTAGATTTTTGTCCCTTGTGAATTTCTGGGTATCTGCTACAGTTCTTCCTATACTGTAGCTACTCTCTATGGTAACTAGTTTGGCAAATATTCACAAGCAGCCTTCTTCTATATATAGATATATTTCTCAATTTCCCCTTCCTCTTCAATGTAAAGTCTCTGAGATTAGATGTTTATCTTGGTTAGTTTCCCAACTTTCTTAGGTTGGCTTTCTCTGTAGAATTCTATACCATGGGTTCCTATCTATTCTTTCTTTGAACCCTTTGAAATTCATTAATCAGCCACTATATAAAGGGACCCTAATTGGTACCCTACACCAAGAAGTCCTAGCAAAAGTGACAGGCTCTGCTGGTTGTTTTTCCAGAAATCTCAGTTCTAAGTAGAATACAGACTGATTTTTTTTTTTATTTTATGGGCTCTACCTCCATCTTTAGATTATACAACCATCTTCATTTCTATGAATGTTTCTTACAATATATGCCACCTGACACCATGATTAAAATTGTCTTGTGCTTCCCAAACTAAATTACACAGTCTTCCTTTCAAACGGAAGGTTGTAATTTATGCCACAATTCTAAAGGAGTTTCCAGCAAAGATTAAAAGTTCACTAGCTTATCAAAATTTCATATACGACATAGACTAATGGTCAAATAGGAGGAGTAAACCAAGAGATTAACAGCTGCTATGCTGCTATACCACAAATTCATAGCAGGATTGTACAGAGTTCTTGCCCATGATGAAGTCTCATTACAACTACCCAATGCCCTCCACACTCAAACAATCACAGTTCCAGTTTGCATGTGGATATCCTCTGCACCTCTTCATGGTCTACATTAGAAGGACATAGCATTACCTGCTTTAGAAGTATAGGATTGACATGAAGAGTCAAATGACACAGTGGATACAGCATGGGACTTGGAATCAAGAAAAACTGAGTTTGAATCCTGCCTCAGACATTTATTAGCTATAAGACCCGGGGCAAGGTTCTCAATGCTTTTGTGCCTTAGTTTCCTTCTCTGTTAAATGTGAACAGTAATAGCCCACAGGGGTATTGAAAGAATCAAGTGATTTAACATATGTAAAGTCCTTTGAAAACCTTAAAGGGCTATATAAATGCTAGCATATATTACACACAGGTAGGGCTGAATGTAAACCAACAAGTTCAGTCGTAGGAGTCCACCAGAGAGTGCAGCACAGAGAGCAGAGAGTTGAGTCCCCATTAGAACTAGGAGACTAGACCCTAAGTACTTCCTGCCATGAAAACCCTCCTGATTGTTTTTCATTATATGGGTTCTACCTCCATCCTTAGATTATACAACCATCTTCATTACTATGGGTATTTCTTACAAATTTGCATAAGCATTATTCAGGGAACTTTATTGTCAACTAACATTTAAAACCCATGCCATATAGGAAACAAGGTTACCAAAGGCCTGGAGAAAACCCATCCAGTGTTGCATATCACTTACCTAAAAGCTGCACAGTCTCCATAATCCCTATGACTACAGTAGGAGGGAACAACCCCTATGGACCTTGGCTTGCAGGAAGAATATGAAGTACAGAAGATTCTAGATTCCTATCAATGACAAAGCAAGAACTAAGATAATTAATAGTATGAAAAGATAACAGTCATGAAGGAGACTTGAGAATGGGCAGAAGTCAGGAATTTCCATCAAAAAATATTCCAAAAGACCATGGACTCTTCCCAAAGTAACCGGTTAAGGGGGAATCATTAAGAGGAGGACAACTGTTACAAACATATGGATGCAAGAAACATATCTTGAGTTAAACATCAAAAATAAGATATGGAAATTTTGCCCATGCCTTGGTCAGGAAAGAAAAAGTCCACACTAGGACCAATGATTATGTATTATTTCAAACACTCTCAGGTCAGTCCTGCTTTGTGATATATCTGAGCAATGCATTAGTGAATAAAGAAAAAAATAGTCAGGTAAGGTTCTGAAGAGCTTAGAGAAACTCCTGCTGCAGAGCTGGTATGACATTGCTTCCTTGGTTTGTTTTGCTTTGGTTGGTCCTAGATGATGTGATCCTCTAGAAGAGGCATCCAGGAATTGAATGACATGTCTGTTTTCCCACATATCTACATGTATGTCTATGGTTGGGTCACATCCTGCTTCAGTGTCTATACACACAGTGGCTATGAAGGTGGAGAATTTGGGCAATAGTAATACACAGATTTAGCCTAGAGATGCATAACGTGTCCTCCATTTCTGATCTCAATCCATCTTTCCTCAGAAAGGATTCTCAGCAATGATCAATATAACATAATCCACCTGTCCCGCAGGATCTCCATTACAGGGTCTCCAAGATGGAAGGCAACTCATAGACCTTCTAGTTGAACACATACATGAACGTGAATACCCCCTACATCATACCCAATAAGTGGTCATCCAGCCTTTGTTTAAAGAACTCTAGTGCAGAAGAAACCCCACTACCCAACCAGTTCATTCCACTTTGAGATAGCTCTCATTATTGGGAAATTTTCCCTACATAAGACCTAAATTTGACCCTTTGCACCTTCTCATTGTACCTTGTTTAACTGAGTCTTTAGCACCAAGCAGAGTAAGTTCAATCTTTCTTCTGTGTCCACTTGAGGATAACTATATCTCCCTTGAGTCTTCTACAAGTGAAACATTACCTAATTCATTCAGCTGGTCCTCATAAGGTATGATCTGAAGGCCCTTCACCATCCTGGTTGATGCTTTCCAGTTTATTTCTGTCCTTCCTAAAATGTGTAACTCATAATTTAATACAGTACTCCAGATGCGATTTGACCAAAGTGGAGTAGTGTAGAATACCTCCCTAGCCCTGGACCCTATGTCTATATCAATGCAGCCTAAAGTTGTAGCTTCTTTGGCTGCCATATCATATGGCATATGTTGACGAATATTAAACTTGTAGCCTACTAAAATATCCATATATTTTTTCAAACAAACTCCTCTCTAGCCCCATCTCCTCAATCTTGTAGTTTATTTCACCAGTGTAAGAAACTACTGGTGTACAAATTCCCACCAGGGATGCAAAATTGTACTAATTTATCATCTATAGTCTTAAGAGTTAGCTACTTGGAGCATAGAGAGCTTAAATGACTTAAGTGTTCATTCTTACCCATTTAGCATGTGTCAGAGATCGAACCTGAGCCCAAGTCTTCATAATTACAAAGTCAGCTCACTATGTTGCCACTCCTCAGTTCCATATTAACCATTCTTATTTAGGTCTAATTCAAACATCATTCTCCTTGGCAGAGAAAACAAATAAAATAAAAATCGAGCAGTTCTATAGGATGGAAGCTAACCAATCAAAATAATTATCATCTAGGGCCAATGAATCCCTCCATTGGCTCTTACTTACAATGCAAAGCAACTAGATTTGCATATGCATGCATGCCCACGTGCGCGCGCACACACACATATACAAAAGTCACTATCAATAATTTTTTATTGAAAAAGAGTTTTTGTTTTGGAATGGATTGGAAGCCCCTAAAACACACTGACATCCTGAATTGTATGTGTAAACCAGCTTTCCATCATTCCATCTGGAAGATATTGAAATGAGAATTGTCATGTTAAGTTGCCTCATGGGGCACTGTGAAAATGTTACAGAACTGAGAAAGTCCTTGACGACAAGACGATCTGTTTACAAATGAACTCAATCCATCTTAGCTACATTTTACTGAAGATTACTCAGCTGTTAAATGTCAATTAAAATAAATGTAAGTGAGCAGCAGAGGTTTCACATTAGAGGACCTGGGTTTGAGGTCTATCTCAGTTACATACTAGTTGTATGACCTCTGTCAAGTAACAACCCTTCTGGACCTCACTATTCTTAAATATAAAATGAAGTGGACTTGGATTAAATTATACTCAAGGGCTCTTCTAGTTCTAATGTCTCGGGTTGTAAGTAGAAATTCTGTAAGTAACTAAATTCTGTAATTTAGATAAGAAATGGTCATGGGATCCCATAAATAAAAGGTCCCAATCATCACATTTAGAATCTTTTCTTGCTCCCATTAGCAACTTAGGATATGTTCTAGACCAAGTCCTTTAATCTTTCCTAGGCTTATATAAAAGTGGAACTGACTCATTGTCCATTTGTTTTTCTCCCTTATGGGAGGTGGGAGGGATCTCATTGCCAGTGACCCACTAGTAATAACGAGCTTAAAAATTCTTGGACAAGAAAATTTTCATCATCACCACCACCAACATCACCTAATAACTCCATATGGTGGGACTGCAAGATAGAATGTCCTTACAATACTGTAATTTTCCATTATAGAAATGACTTCAATATCACAAATAACAGAATCGTGACTTCACCAAAAGAATAAATAGATTGAACAGATGGTCCATGAGGCTCGAAGATTTCATTTAAACCTAAATAGCTTTTTGATAATTTAATGAATGCGGTATGAAAAGTTATGAAAAACTTGGCCACCGAGATAGAATTCATTGTTTCCCTGCTAGAATACCATTTCTTCATTATTTTTTTCATAGCAGCAAAAAGGATAGTAAGTACCATTTGCAAAGTCAAAATCCCATCAAAATGGTTGTAAAGCTTCAAACTGGAATGAATATAGTCTAACAACACTCTAGAATATGGTGTTGACACAAGAAACTCCCAATTTTTGTGGTCACCACCCAAGAACTTGTGGTCCTTCCTAGAGATACAGTTTCAGTAACTTTATCCTTTCCTAAGGATATAGCATGATACAGTGAATTTGGAGTCAGAGGACCTGGATCCAAAAGCCATTTATGCTATTTTCTCCCTCTGTAAGCCTAGGAAAGTCATACAATCTCTAGTTCTCAATTTCCTCATTTGTAAAATAAAGGTGTTGAACCTCTGAGGTATTTTCTAATCCTTATCTATCATTCTCTCCCCTTTCTCTCCCTCCATACTCTTATTCATTAGTAGGTCTTCAGGCTATTGTCTTCAGTGCAACAAAAGTAACCTTACAACATCTGTGAGAAATTGTAAGATTTCAAGCTATGAGTAGGTAAACAGTGTCAGGTACACTGATTATGTAACCAAGTCTAATATGGACCATTGCAGGAGAGATTTCTTCCATAACGATCCTTAAATTCTGATTACCTCTGCCTATCAGCCAATGCATTCTAACTGAAGTCCATCTCTCTTTGACTCTCCTCTCAGATTTCTTGTGAATTTGAATTCTCAATTCTCTTCCTTCTTTACTTTGATGGATCCATGATCTCATCAATGTAGAAATTCCCTCCAATTACTCTATCCCTAGACCTGTGTGATTCTTGCATTGTTCTCCCACAAATATCCCAGGGAGGATCCACCCAAAATGCTAGAGGTCTTCCTATGATTCTGTTAATAGCTATAAGGTAAAAATGAAGCACTATTTGTAATCCCTCACTCTAGATATATGACCAGCCCACTTTCTTTTCTAGTAATAGAGATTTATAAACATATTCTTTTTGCCTCATCTCACATGCAAGTCATGACTACTGATAGGTTGTGGCTTACTTTTACCCACCATAATTTTTTTTTCAATTCCCTTTAGCTCATTTACAATAGTGAGTCTTCTGGACTCATGATATTTCATGATTTAGATCTGTATATCATCAATGAGATAAAAAAAGATGGTGCCAAAAAATAAAACATATGGGTTTCTGAAAGCAAGAGCATCATTGAAAATGTTCAGTTTCCCAGTTATAATACATCTCTCTCTCCTCTTATTTAGTCCTGAGTCCTATTCATTCATTATCCATCTACAAATCTTATGTGCACATGTGTGTGTGTGTGTGTGTGCAAGCACACACTTAATAATGTCAAGAGCTCTATCCTCTACAAATGCTCAACTTCATCCTTCCTGGCACTCAGCTATCATCACTGGAGAAGCAGAAGTAACTGCCTAGGGATAGAGTGGTGTTTTTCATTTTGATGTTTTATAGGCTACCGTCACAGGAAAAAATCCACCAAATTTTCTATTTATGAACTTCTCCATACTTATAGAGGCTGGTCCTTTGTCTTTGGGGGCACAAGTGATGACTTACCAACTTGTTAAAGGTAGGAAAATACAGCTTTGGAGAGCTATGTATAAAAAAATGAGGGGGAGGAAGAAGAGGATTTATGATGATAGCTAGCATTTTTATAGTGCTTTAAGGCTTCAAAACACTTCATAAATCTTTTCTCCTTTTATCCTCACAACAACCCTGAGAAATAGATAGATACTATTATCTTCATTTTACAGATGAGGAAACTGATTTAGGCAAAGATTAAGTCACTGACCTAGTGTCATATAGCTAGTACTGGAATCTGGATTTGAACTCAGGTCTTCCTGACTCCAGACCTAGCACTCTAACCACTGTGTCAACTGGCTGCCACCATGTCTATGCCACAATGAAACATGAGAGGAAATCTTGATGTGATGGAGTAATGTCTCCCTCACCATGGGCATTTCAAAGTCAAATGCACGGTTTATAATGTAAACATATATCAAGCTCTTATTGGGCCCAACATGTGCATGAGGATGTATAGAAATAAATTATACTGTAATTGTAGAACACTGAAAACAAATAAATTAGTAATAATTTTAAAAAGAAATAAATTATACCTAACAGAAAAATGCTAAGGAAGATATAAAGATCTGACTAAAGAAGGTCAGATGCTTCTGCTTTTCATTAGATAGCTACTATCATGGGAAAACATCATCTAATTCCTGGTGAAAGATAAGAGGTCCAAGTGACACGGGCCAAGCATTCCACTCATCCACATCATAACGATGATACTGGGGCTGAAAATTTTGTGCTTCTAAGAAAAGATTTTGCAAAGGGCCCTACTTTCAACCCATTGTCTTAAAATTGCCTTCACCATGAAGGATCTCCTCAATTCAGCGTGCCAGTCACACATCTGCCTGGCCACGTTCCTTAGATCCAGAATCAATGTCCCTACATCCCAGTAGCAAAACTATCATTCCAAGCTAGGTTGGGCAGAAGGAGCTCTTCTTTCTATATTGTTATTGTCCTTTGCCACCTCAATCCTTACTTTCAATGAAAATGATTTTTTAAAAGAAGAACCAAAGGATATTGTTATTCGTGGAGAGTATAAAAGGGTCCTTGAAGGATTGACTTAAAAAAAATTAAATGACCTCCAATGCTTTCTCCAAGAATGAGTCTTGGACTATTTATTTCCTTTATGGGGGGAGAAGTAAATGAAAGAGTAAAGTACAGGACATGATGATACTACTCCCCTCCCTGCACTGACCAACAAGACTACTGCTGACTTTCAGATCTAATGCGGAAGTTTATATCATCAAAGTCCCATTAGTTGAAAGAAATATAAGTTTCTTGAGGGCAGAAACTATTTCAATTGTGTCAAAATATTCTTATTGCCTAATGCAGCATCTGACACATACCAGGGACTTAATAAATGTTTACTCATTCATTCATTCAAATAGACAAAAGTAGGGGGTTTGTTGATAATATAAATAAAAATCATTCTGTGAATTAATTGAGGACCCTTCTGCCCAGAAGCTCAAATCACTGATTAAATGTATGGTGTATATAAAGCCAAATGGTTATTGGTTTAAATTCCCCCTTAAGAAGTAGAGGAGAAGTGGGAAGAGGGGATTATATGTCTCGATTTTCAGTTCCTTAAACTGTTTAGTCATTATGACCAAACAAGTGCCCTTCCTCTTCCCTTGGTAGGATTTCTAATCATTTGCACTGCAAGTGGAAAGCTGCTTCCTGCCAAGCAGTCAAGCATTCAGAGATTTCACTTTAAACTTGTGACAAGTCAACTTCTAGACACATTTTCCCAAAGAACTCTTCGTGTTGACCTGGATTTCCCTAGTGTGATTGGGGGCAGAGAGGACAGGACCATTGATAATTAAAGTACAATTCACAGAAAATGTTTTATTCTTAAGTTTTCTGTCATTTTGAAATGCCCCTGTCACTAAAGACAAGTCCTGAGCATTATATGCTCAGCTTCGTCATTTCGCCTCCATGTAACTTACTGGGTGAGAAACTAAGTGATCTCATTCTAACTAAAGAGCAGAGTATTGGGGAGTAACCATGTAAACACTGAGGTGGAAATAACCACATTACTTATATTAATTCATCATGGAGAGACCACACAGAGAAAAAGCTTTTAGAGAGAGATGTAGAATTTGACACATACTAGGTCCAGTCAAAGCAATATACACAGTCCAGATCTAAACAGTGAGGGCATACACTGGCCTCAGTTCTTTCCTTACATCTCAAGTAACAATAACGTAGATACTTGGAAAAGTTCCTAAACTAAATTGCATCTCCCACACCGCAGATCTCTATATCTCCTTTCTCAATTTTTCTTTCCCCTCCACTATCCACTTTAGCTCTTTAACCCTCTCTCTTTCTTAACTGAATGTTAAGAAATTGTCAAGATAGGAGATGAAAGATTCTCTGAAGAGACATAAATAACTCTTACCACAATTGGGAAAGGTTCAGTCACAGAATTGCTATCAATCCACCAGTCACATATTTCCCCTGCCAGCAACTGGAATATCAGCCTTGCAGAGAGCTACATCTGCTGCAAAACCATAATCTGGGGATTAGGAGCAAATTCACTGAGCTCCAAGCTGTTTATCCAAGGGCAAGTCATCCAGGAACTGAGGTATCACCAATGGAAGAGGCCAGCCATCACCAATTGAAAAATAAAAATCCACACCTAGGATAGGGAAATACCAGGAAGAAGAGAAGATAAGTGAATGGAGAGGTAGCAGGTGGTAGTAGTGATGGGAAGGGGGGATGGGAAAGTTACTAGCATGACAGATGTATTGACTCAATTCAAACAGTAAATAAGAGATGTTCAGTATAGAGGGGAGAGAACAATAGGTAAAAGGAAAAAAAGAGCAACCAAAGCTTCCCTAGCTTTGGGGGTGGCTCTCTGCCATTTTAGTTGTGTGTTTCAGGGCTGATCCTTTGCATAACAGAAATCATTAGTTACTTTTACACTATCTGGCAATAAAAACCAAATAAGCGTTTTCCCCAAGTTGAGGTAGTAAGGATTGCTTTCCTCCCCTCTTCAGTGTGGTGGGATTAAAACAGGCTTCCCTTCCAGTTCCCAGAACATTGAAGATATGAACCCAATAAGAAGTTCTCAAAATAGCATAATCATTTCTTACCTCTGAGACAGAACACCCAAGGTCATGCAACTCAACATCATCATTTTCTTTCTGAACTAGGTTGCCCAGGCTACATCATTATAAACAGTATATCCTCACCCCTGCCTAAAGACATGTCTCCCAACTTTTTTTTTTAATTTGCACTCCCATCAGTTGCCATACTTATACAAGTAACTCAATAATAGCAAATAAATATGCAGTCTGGTATCCAAACACAACCACAGAACAACAAAGCAACACTGCCTCATTACTCCAGCACATAAGCAACAATGAGGAATGCTACCCACTGGTTGACAGTCTTGTGAAAACAAACCAATTTGTTTTTGAGATAATTTCTAAGGAACTTAATGATGTTGAGTTGAACAACTCTGGTAATATTCCATCACGAATTTTTAAACCTTCAAAAGTTCCCTTTTCCCTACAAAACTCCTTGCCTTTTTTTATATGCATCAGGGGTAATTGAATGACACTTTCTGAGTCCCTACGTGCACCAGCCTCTGGAAACATCAACACTGACAGGAAAATAAAAGACAGTACACTCATCCCTTATGAACAAAAAGGAGGGCAGAAATTCCAAAAAGAAATAGGAAAGAGACAAAGGATGAGTGAAAACACAGAGCACACAGTGTACCAGATGAGTTCATGTTTGAGAGAAACTGCAGAGAAGCAGAAGAGATAGAAAAGATGGAGAAAGTGTTGACTGCTGTTATCGCAAGGAGGAGAAAAGAGGGCTAAGACATGGAGATGACACCCAGGGCTAAGATAAGAGACATTGTAGCTACTTGATTCTGTTGAGAGCTATGATAGTAACACTTTGTCCATCCTCCTCACTTCTCCCTCTCTCCTTCCAAGGGAAGAATGTTTCCAATACAAGGCTTATCTCTTCTCCCTAAAGTTACATTTATAATTTTGTTTAACTATTTTTCACTTGCCAACTACATAATCAATAATTATTGTTTCTGATCTGCGAACTTCATTGTTGTGAAAGCTAAAGGGATAAAGGTTCAGACCCTCCACCTGAATTGTCAGGATCCTATGTCAATTGGGGGCTCAGGAGTCATAAGAAAGAGAATCTTATCGATTTTTAATATTTTCATAAACTTCCCAGATATGATAACAAATCACATAAACTTTGGCTGCATGGTTCTCCACTGGTACAAAATAGTAAAAACACTGCCATTCAGGAAAGGAAGCTTGGTAAGCAGGGGAGATCTCAGACAAGTTTTTCCCCTATTCTTTTCTTCCAGAAGAGTCATCAACTCCATCTGACCAGGGATTTGGGAAAAGATTCCAAGTGTATGAAGCCATCCCAAAAGGACTAACTAATTTTCTGCTAACCTAAACACTTCTATCACTAGATAACCTGGGAGAGAAGGGGAAGGTTGGAAAGCAGAGGGAAGTAGAGCAGAGGATAGGGAGAGGAAAGGTAGAGGGAGAGAGAAACAGAGAGAGAGAGACAGAGAGAGAAACACAGAGAGACACAGAGACAGAGAGAGACACAGAGAGAGATACAGAGAGAGGAAGACAGAGAGAGATCATTTTGAGGAAATGTCCAAATCAGTCCCATCCTCACCCCTTTACTTTTTTACCATCTCCTCCCACCCCCCTTACTCTCTTTTATGTGTTCTTTCTTCTCCATCTCCCACCCACCCCTCCCCCATTAGAATGTAAACTCCTCGAGAGAAAGGGCTTTCTTTCTTTTTGGTTTTATCTGCATTCCTGTATTCCAAGTTCCAAGTACAGTGCTTGGTACATTGTTGGGGTTCAGTCATTTCAGTTATGTCCAACAGTTCTTCATGACCCCATTTGGGATTTTCTTGGTAGAGACACTAGAATGGATTGTCATTTCTTTTTTCAATTTATTTTATTTACAGTTGAAGAAGCCAAGGCAAACAGGGTTAAGTGATTTCCCAGGGTCACACAGCTAGTGTCTGGATAAATTTGAGCTCAAGAGGATGAATCTTTTTGACTCTAGGCCTAGCACTGTATCCACTGTACCATGTAGCTGCCCTCTCAGCACATAGTGAGCACTTAATAAATGCTTATTAACTAAGTATAGGTTGTTCCTCTGAAAAAAAATTTAAGTTCCTTGAGGAAAGGGAATATTTCATTTTTATTTTTGTTTCTCTGTTTCCTAGCACTTAGCAGAGTTCCTGGACACATTGTAGGCACATAAAAATGCATTCAAGGATCTCTACAACCCAGCTCTAACTTGCCTTTTCAACCTTTTTCCTAACTGCTCCCCTCTCATATGCTCCTTGCCCCAACCCACTCCCCAAACATGCCCCATACTTTCTCAACACCTATATCTTTATGTTTTTTCTCTAAAATTAAAATACCCCCCCAATTCTTTCTGTTCACACCCTTATCCTTCATTTTAGGCCTGAAATAAGTGCCACTTTCTCCATTAAACCTTTCCTAAATACCCCTGACTGAAAGTAATCTCTCCCTTATCCCACAGAATTTTACACTCCTCTTATATACCTATCATATTGTAATCTGTATTACATTTATCTGTGTATAAGTCTTGTCACACTTAGTATATTGTAAATTCCTTGATGACTCAGACTATATCTGGTTTATCTTTTTATCTCCCCCAGCATCTTACACAATGCATTACACAAATTAGATATTTAATAAATATTTATTAAATGAACAGTTGGAAACAATGCTCTATGAGACAAAGCCACTGCGCGGAACGGCTCTCAGACTTGAAAAAGGAATGGAGTTTTGGTTGTAGAGCTCACAATGATGAAGCATGAATATGCTCTTATCTTTAACCAAAGCTAACACCTGCTGTGGAGGCCAGAGGGACCTAGAGATTGCAAAGGTTAACTTGTCTCATAGCAACTGTGTTTGCAGAACTCCAAGAGATATCCAAGCAGCATTAAGGTTTTTCTAATGCCCCAAAAAAGATGCATCTGGAAAGAAATAGAAGTAAACTGCAAAATCTTTAATGGGTCCTAAATAGGTTAGGATCTAGCCACTAGGTAACATTTGTGTTTAAAAGAACTGAGGATTTTCAATGACTGCACACTTCATATTGGTCAGCTCTATGATGTGTGTGTGTGTGTGTGTGTATTCATCCTTCATTGCCATCAGAGAAATAATGACATGACTTGTACTTGACTTTGTTTTGAGTGAGGGAGGGTTATGCATGTCACCAGCCTCACTTCTCCTCCAGAGCCATCTGAATCCAGTGACCAGATATTCATCAGGATGACTGGAGATGACCCAGGATGAGGCAATTGGGGTTAAGTGACTTGCCCAAGGTCACACAGCTAGTGAGTGTCAAGTGTCTGAGGTGAAATTGGAACTCAGGTTCTCCTGACTCTTGCACTGGTGTCTATCCCCTGCACCACCTAGCTGCCCAAGGCTAATATGACTTTGGGCTGCATTCATAGACACATTGCGTAAAGAACAAGAAATGGGACAATTCCATACTCTACCCTCATCAGACTACACCTAAGATACTATGTTCAACTGTAAGTGCCATGGTTTAGGAAGGACATTGACAAACTGGACCATGGCTGAAAAAGGGCTAATAGGGTAGTGAAAGGACTCAGATCCATACCACATAACAACTTGTGAAAAAGGAACTAGAGAAAGATCTAGTAGAACAAGACTAGCAATCTTGAAATATTTCAGATGCTGTCATGTGGAAGAAGGATTCCTTCTTCCTTGCTCAGAACTCCTGAGCCCTCCTTAGACTCAGAAGCAAGAAGTAGGAGCAATAGGTGAAAGTGGCAGAGAGGACAATTGTATGGAAAGTCTTCCTGACAATTGGAGCTATCCATAACTAGAGCAGGTTTCCTCAAAATGGGGTGAGACTTTGGCAGTATTAAAGAGGACTACTTGCTGAGATGCACAGAGATTTTTGTGCAGGTTAAAGTAGATGCCCTCTCAGTTCCTTTCCAACTGTGAAATGTGTCTAAGAATCTAAGAAAAATAAAGCAAAATTACTTGAAACTCAGAATATGAACTAAGGACCTGCACCTCCAGGGAAGGGAAGAAAGATGGACATATTTCCAAATATCTCAAGGTCTTTCATACTCAACACCAAAGGTGACCCCTGAATACCCCTGAATACCTCAGTAAGAGCACTCAACTTAACTTATAGGGATGTATCCCATTTTTCCCACTCGATGAATGGACACAGAAGGCTGAGAACACTGCCAAAGTTCATCCACTTCAACAACCATCCTGTGCTGTACTGCTCTCACCAGTAACTTGTCAAATTACAGGAAGTAGAAGTGCTGGACTTGGAGTCAGAAAGATTTGAGTTCAAATCCTGCCTCAGATATTGACTGTGACTCTATGCCAATCATTTAACCTCTCTGTCTTAATTTTCTCATCTGCTGTTTCTTCTTCATTTTCAGACAATCAATGACATCACCGGATGATATCTTGACTTGCCCATGATTAATTGGATTTAAGTGAGGTGGAGTTGCACTAAGTCATCAGCTTCACTCTCCTCAAAGTCCATCAGAGTCATCCAAGTCCAGCAGCAAGATGAAAGTCCAGATGACTGGAGATGGCCCAGGATATAGTGGGTGATCTTGACCTCTTCAATGTCAGATCAAGCTCTAAACACTCCACCATGCCTACTTCAGCCACCTTCATGCCCATTAACAAATTGTTCTCATCTGCCCATGCCACTGAGAAGAAGTCTTCACATGTTTGGGGTAAGCTTTCCCCTAACTCACTAATGGGTTTGAGGCCTGTCAGTTACCTTCAACCTAGTTTAGCCCATATGCCAAGATGGTTTTACCTAAGTATCGCTGCTGAACATGCTACAGCTTCTTGGAGCCAAAGGTGGATGAACAACCCCCACACTACAGGTGCTTGTCCTCCCTTAACAGCCCTTCCTCTGCAAAATGAAGTAATTGAGCTCAATGACCTCTAAGACCTCTGCCAGCTCTAAATCCATGATCCTATGAATTTTCTTGACCTATTTCTACATTATACGTTAGGATAATACCTACCGCATACAGTTGCTATAAAGATCAAGTGAAATAACATAAGTAAATTTATCATCATCATCATCATTTCTCCTTGCATTGTTCAAGATAAACATAAGCAAAAGGTAAACATAAGCAATGTTTAGAACTTTTAGGCACTAGAACCTTTTGATGTGAATGAAGAAGCAGAGACATTCTATGAAGTATTTGGCAAGATAGTGCAAATCAAATCCCTGTATCTCAATACTCAGTTACATCAATGCAAGGAAAGCATAAGGGAGGGAGAAGATAAAAATACATTTTCAGAAAATTTGTATGAGACCGAACTAAGACCATTTAAAGGTAAGACTGGAAGATAGATAACAAACCACCAACGAATGGGATAAATCTGAATATTTCTCTAGCTAATTATTTTCTTCATCAGTAGCACTGAGTGAATAAATGAATGGAAAGCATTACTAAGCACTTACTATGGGCCAACCATTGTGCTAAGTTCTGCAGTTACAAATATGAAAGTCTCTCCCCTCAAGAAGTTTGCATTTTAATGATCAAGGTGACACCTATAAGGGAATGAAAGCCAGGAAAGGGACTAATGATCTGGGAAGTTACATGAGAGCAGTCCGTTGACATACTCTTTCCAGAGGGCATGGGAGCTGTAGTTAGATTACAATTTTCGGATAAAGGGGTAGAAGGGGGCAGAGCCTGATGGAAGAATACATTCCAAAGTGGAGTGGAAAATGGCCAAAGTAAAAATAAAGGCATATGGTCTCAGGGAATACAGAGCTGAGCAGCTAACATTACATTTAGAATGAACATTCCCATCACCATTGTGTTTTATAAGGAAGCAAACAAAGCATGGGGGGAAAAAGTAGGAAAAGCACTTGGATAAAACTAAGTCTATATGAGGAAATTCATGCTAAATATTATACAAGTTTGACAGGAATTAGTCCTTAAACTTTCTTTAAAATGGGATGATATTGAACAATTGAGGAAACAATTCTATGGACAATATTACTACTTTCTTCCCAAAAAAGGTGATCAAAGAGAATGTCAATGTCTCCCAATCCATATGCCCACTTCTGCATCTCTATAAAATGTTGACTATTGATTGACTGAAGACTGGATGCATCATAAAAAGAGAGGAGAAGCATCTTCACAAAATTGACTGAAAGTTGCAGAGAATGCAAGGTCCCACCATCTTTATTTTTTTGTCAATTACTTTTTTAAGTATTTGATACGGCAGGCTAGGCTATTGCCTATTTTCTATAGAATAAGATTATTGAAGCACACAGAGAGAGATTCACTTTAGATTGATTAATGAATCAATAGTGAGCCCTTAGTCTCTTAGTTCCTATTTCAGCATTCCAACCAACTTCAGAATGTGCAACTTAGTTATAGCAGCTGCATTTCTCACACTGTGGCCAGTTTTCTAATGAGTAGTCACTTCTTCTTGTATAAAGCTGAAGGCACTGATCCCTTTAGCCACAGATCATTTCCATCTGCTTGTCAGTCAATAGAACAATGGAACAGGTTGGTTATGGGTGGTTGTTGGTGTTTTTATAACCAGTCTTCTAGTTCTATGACAAAAATACAATGGCAGGGTTTTAGTTTTAGTATTAGAAGGGATCTAAGAGGCATATGGTCCAATTCCCTAATTTTACAAGAGATTGAAGCCTGGAGAGTTTGTGATTCACTTATATTCGCTCAGTTATTAAATAACAAAAGTTTTTACTTGTACCCAAGTTTTTTGACTTCACAGCCAATATGTGTGTGTGTGTTGTTGGATTGGTTTGTTTTTTTCCTGCTACTCATCCTGCTTTAATGGGGAAAAGAAGGTCAATAGTCTGAGGAAAACCAAGGGCTGTTTGTTGTTTATTTTTTTCCTCTTTACGTATGTGTATGATAAACCCTCTGACTACTCAAGGTCAGATGTATGAAAATGTCTCATCTTGAGATGAAGGCAACACTGAATGTCTGCATCATGAAATGAACACTTTGGCAAGTGTTAACAAACTAGAAAAGTTTCATGGCTGGGGCCTAGCAATGGATTGCTTGTCATCCAAGGACTAGTCTGCCTACCTCCCTAAATCTAGAAAGGCTTAGCAAAAGAAGGTTTGCTAAGAAGTGATGGGAAGGGGGTGGAGGCAGGGAAAGGACGACAGAAAATTCAAGGTGTAGAAGGGCTGCAATCAACATGAATAAAAGAAAACCCCCACACCTGTGAAATCATGGAGCTTTTGAAGCTAAGCCTCCTAAGCCTCTCCCAGCAATATCCCTAAGTATTCTGCACAGAAGAGTTAAGAGCCACATATACTAGAGAACTAACAGGAACAGCATCTTTTTTTGGCTGTTTTCTTTCCCCTAATTTGACCCTCCTCTTCTTGGCAGAATACCACATGATCTTAACAAGAAGGCTAAAGAGTGGCCTCCCCAGGGTCCATGCTTAGCAGAGTTCACCCTACCCCAAACATGCAAACTAATTAATAGAGAGAAGTGGAAAAAACAATGAACTTAGGCAGCTAGGTGGTACAGTGGATAGAGAGCACTGGACCTGGAGTCAGGAAAGATCTGAAATCAAATATGGTCTCAGACATTTACCAGCAGTGTGTGACCCTGAGCAAGTCACTTTACCCTGTTTGCCTCATTTTCCTCATCTGTAAAAAGACTGTAAAAGAAAATGGAAAACTACTCCAGCAACTTTGCAAAAAAAAAAACCCTAAATGGGGTCACCAAGAGTCAGAGATGACTAAAAAGAGCCAAAAACAATAAAATGAACTTAGAAGCAGAAGACCTGGGCCCAGGACCAGCTCCACCGTGTGGTCTTGAATAAGACAATTCAAGTCTCTCAATTTCACTTATTTACTTGATAAAATTAGGGTAATGATACATCACATGCATTATAATCTATAACAAGTATCTATAGAATTTTTAAGGTTTTTCTCACAACTACCCTATGTGGTAGGTAGCATGAGTTTCATGACCCTCATTTTACAGAAGAAAAACTAAGAAACAAGGTTGATGTAATGAAAATAGCTGGTAATCCTTAAAGAGGAATTTAAATGTGTTATTATTATTTTAAAGCTATAAATAACAACTAAGGCATTATATATATATATATATATACCAAATAAATGGTGCAGAACTTAAGTGCTGGAGTTGAAAGGAAAAGAATCAACATAGGACGTGGTAGTTAAAGGAAATCTTCCAAAAGGTGAAACTTAAACTGGGAACTGAAGAAAAGATAGAATTTAAATAAGCAGAGAGGAAGGAAGAGAACATTTCAAGCAGAAGAAACAGGATAAATAAAGGTATTTGAAAGTAGGACTGTACCTGCCTTGTTCACATTAGGCTGTCAGATGAAAGGGGGATCAGGAGGAAAAAGTAAAAATTTTTCCATCCTCAGATCTAACCATAGGCAAAATGTGACCAACAGGGTAGAAAGGGCTAATTTATTTGGTAGCAATGGAGAGCTATTGCAGCAAGAAAGGAGGTTCACATTGGGAAGCAATAGAAGGTACATAAAAATGCAAAACATTGTACAAGCATAAGCAAGTTACCAGGGACTAGTAAATTTATGTGCTCAGAAAAAGCCAAATGTTTTCTTTCTTTTTTTTTTCAATCAAGATAAATACAAACCCTAAGCATAATAAGCACAGGGAATCATTGAGGGACTTTAAGAAGGAAGGAGCCTTCAGATTAACCACACAGCAGCATTAAACAGCTCCAGGGTTCTCTGGAAGAAGACACAAACTCAAGGTGAGTATATTTAGTAGTAAGATAGATTTTTTTTTCAAGGACTACCAAAATAACTCAAGAATTTAGCAGTTCTCTTAGCATAGTCACTAAGCTCCCACTTTCTATCCTCAGGTATACTGGATCTCAGAAAGCTTGCTGAATTGGAGACACCTATTTCTTGAATTCTGAAGAATTTTCCATTCTGATTTCTTCTTTGAGCTATACAATGGAGAAGTCTCAAAAAGTGGCTCTCTGCCAAGGACTTACAGTAGAAATGACCACCAGAAAAAGAGAACTAAGATAAGGAAAATTCTGGGAACTGTCCTTATGAGGAAGAATCTTGAATTGATTCCTAAGAACCAGATAGTTTAACAGAAAAATAAAAATGACTAATGAATATAATTAATCACCTCAAATCCCAGGACTTATACACATCTGATGCTGATGTTTATGTAATTGATATTAACTGCTATCCTCAATAGTCATGTCACACACAAAATGTGGTCTTAGGAATAGCCATAAAGGAATAAATGCTCATATGACATGTTATCAGACTTGAAGATGACATAAAGCAGGGAGAAATAACTAACATGAGAAAGGATAAAGTTGATCTAAAAATATCAACAGGCTAGATAATTAGACTGAGTCTAATGAAATAAAATATAATGGGGATAAATTTAAAAGATTTACCCTTAGATTCAAAATGTCAGATTCACAAATAACAGATGGAAGAGGCATGGTTTGACAGCAACTGGGTAGAAGAAGATCTGCAGGTTTTAGTGGAAGCAAGCTCAAACTGGATTGACAGTAGGATGTGCCAGAGAAAGAACTATGGAATCTGAAGGCAGATCAAAGCATACTATTTTCACCTTTTTTGTTTGTTTGTTTCTCTCTCTCATTTTTCCCTTTGGTTGTGATTCTTCTTTTGCAATATCACTAATGTGGAAATATATTTTATATGATTGTACATGTATAACCTATACCAGATTGCTTAGTGTCTTTGGGAGGGAAAAGGGGAGAAAAGAGGGAGAAAAAAGTTTGGAACTCAAAAATCTTATAAAAGTGGATGTTGAAAACTTTCTTTACATGTAATTGAGAAAAAAAATACTAGTTAAAAAGAAAGACAGTGGGATGTAGGAGCCAAAAACGTTAATGCCATCTTGGGCGTAGCTTCCCAGATTAGAAGGATCACAGTCCCTCTGTACTATGTCCTGCTCAAATCACCTCTAGAGTCCTGGGTTCAGTTCTGGACACAACACTGATAAGCTGGAAAACATCCAAATGAGGGCAACCACAATAGCTTTGGGTCTTAAATTCATGCTATTTGAAGACTGGCTAAAGAAAATGAGGATGTTTAGCCTGAACAATGCCCAGGGAGACACAATAGCCATCTTCAAGTATTTGAAAGGTTATCATGTGAAAAAGAGATTAGACTTTTTCTTTTGATCCAAGAGCACAGAGTTATGGGCACAAATAACAAAGAGACAAAAACAATTAGAGCTGACTGAAAGTGTAACCAGCTTCTTCAGGGCATAGTGGGTTCCCTCTCCTTCAATGTCTTCAAACAAAAGCTAGGTAGCCACTAGTTGAGTGTAATCATAGAGAGAATTCTATTATAATTCTAATTAGAGAGAGAACTCTAGAATTTTGCAATTCTATGAATATTAATCTGGATACAGCGTACTGAATGGATTGCAGTGAGGAGAGAATGAAGATAGAAAAACCAATAGGAAATGACTGTATTCTTTGAGTAAGTCAGAACAGAAATAGACAAACCCTACTATAATTAGTCTGTTGCATCCTATCCAGTAGGTGTTGGTTTTCTTTGTGTTTAATAAAACATATTTGGAGCACACTGTGACAAAGTCACTTGCAAAAAAGAAGATGACTTTATCAACCCAAGCTATTGTCCAGTGCAGAGATTGTCCCAGATGTCTGAGTGAGGGGAAGCCAAAGATGTTATTGTCATAAAAATGTAAGACAACCTGGGCCACCCTTGTGACAGGCATCTGACACACAGGTTACATTTTTCCCTCAAAGCTTTGTGTACCACACTAGCCTGATAGAGCTGACAAGGTCTGGAGTTTAATTCGATCTAATCCCCAAAGCTATGTAAGTCAGACAAAGAGGATTAGCCCTCAAAAGGGAATCATTGGCTAAATATAGAACCCTTTCTTCCTCTAAAGTCATCTCATCCACTTTGACTCTCTATCAAGCACTTTATTTCATTTTCAAATTCTAAGCACGGCCATTTGAATATAGAAAATTCACTATGCTTTCTTTGGCAAATATTCCCCATTTTTACTCTGCCCCCTACTGTCCCTCCCCCTGCCAATCTCAATGGTAAAGAATATAAATAACTTTTTCAAAACAATCTGTTAGTTATCCTAATAACTTAGAAGGGTTCTGAAAAGGTTATCTAGTCCTTTCTCCTAATTCTATGTGTGAGAAAATTGGAACCTAGAGATGTGTAATGACTTGTCCAAGGTCACTCTGGGAATTAGGAAAAGAGTCAGAATTCAAACCCAGGTCCTCTGACTGCAAATCCAATACTCTTGGCAATAAACCATACCATTTTCCTAGATTCCCCAACCCATGAGCACACCATCTCCCTTTGGACTCTGAAAACCATGATTTCTCTTGTTTCACAGCTACCTTTCCCTAACCTATTTATTTTGTTCTCAGAACATGGAAATGCCTGTTCCACTCATTCTTTACACTGATGCCATGAGTTAGTTTTATTTCTATAATGTTTTAATTAGTCTCTTAAGGGTTTTTAACATGCACATGTGTCTCAAAGCATTTCCAGACCCTCAATTCTAATTTGTAGCACTATTTTGTCCTCTCTGCCCCTGGTGCCAAAAGTAAATCAGATTTCTATTTTTTCAGGTCCACATACAGTCATGTCATTTGATGGAACTATATGACCATGTCAATCATACTATTCATAGAGCCATTTTAAGGAGCCATGGCAAATGAGATGGACTGAATTTTTAAATTCATATTTCAAGCCTGAGCATAGACCACAACCTGTCAGAGCTAAAAGGGAACTTAGAGGTCATCATGTCAAGTCCTATTATACAGCAGAGAAAGAAGCTAAAACTTGGAGAAATTAATGACTTCCTCAAGGTAATATGGTGATTGGTAGAGCCAGGAATAGAATTCAGACCTCCCAACACCTCTTTCAGTAGTTTTCTCACTAAACCATAATGTCATTCCCCTGCCAGACAGGATCATATGCTAAAATGGAAAGAGGATTGAATTTAGGGTCAAGAATCTGGCTTCTGACTAGATCTTCCATCTGTGAGACCTTGATCAAGTCGCTTCCGTGAACCTTTGTCTCCTTGTTTATAAAATAAAGTGATAGAACTAGAAGACATTCACAGTCCCTTCTAGCTTTAAATCTAAAATTCTATAATGCCATGACAAAATTTCATCAAGGTTACTACATTCTAGGATCTCAGGATATAGAGCAGGTACCTTTTTAGAAAAGAAAAGTGAATTTATCACAGCAAGTTTATGATCTAGAATGTGTCAGAATTTCTGATGGAGACTGGCCTAAAGTTAAAAGATCTGCAGCTACTATAAATCAGTCTTTCATACTTGAAATCTGTCATCTCTGATTCCTCCCTCTCCTTTGTATTCTCATTTCTGGTTAATCACCAGTTCTGTTGATTCTTCCCTCACAAAGATTTTCATAAAATTCCCTTGCTTTTCACTTCCACTGTTACTATCCTAGCTCAGACCCTTATCACTTCGGTTCAAGAGTAGCCTCCTAACTAGGGTCTCTGCCACCAGGTTACCCCACTCTGCCCTCACCGTTCACCTTGCACACATCTCGATTTGTAATACAGAGTTGACAAGAAGAACAAATGAAATAACATATGTGAATTCATTTATAAACTTAACAAAGTACTGCCCATGATTCCTTAATGGATGCAATTTTTTCAAGGATCTTCTAATTATTAAGATCCAATATAGCAAAAAAAAAAAAGATGCTTACCAAAGGTGTTTGCTCAGGTCAAGGACAATGGCCAGCTGAGTGTCTAAATGTATAGGCTAGAATATTTAATAGTCATGTCACTTGATTGTTTGGAAATTGTCAGTGGTTCATTGTGACATACAAGATATCATTTACATGCAGACATGAAGATTCTCCACAAACTAGTCTCACTTTCCCTTTCCAATCTCTCATTACTCTCTACCAAAATCCCCGTTTGGCTTAAGTTGTCTTCTCCAAGTCTATGAATCAATATTTTGTATTTTTCTACTTCTGTATATTTGTTTATTCCAACTTCTCTGTATGGAATGTCCTCTCTTCTCTGCCTAACAAAATATTTCCTCTTCCTTCCATGCTCTGCCATGAAGTTTTCCTGATCTTTCCTCTAGAAAATTAAGGGACAAGTCAGACTATAATAAATGATGGTGGACAAGAGTCTAGGCTCCCAAAACAAAACATATTGAGATGGCATGAATCAATTTTCTTTTCTATTGGCTGCAACTTGTTCACTGTCACTCTTTTCCACTACTTTTTCACAGCCTTTTGCTGGAATGATATCTCACCTGTGCAACCTGTTAGATAGAGGCCCTTCAGACACACTGCAAAATTTTTTTAATGGTTTTTCTTTTGTTGTCAAAGGGTGAAGAAAGAAGTTTCCTGCAAAGGACTATGTTCCTTGCTATTTCTAGAGTGTTGAAACAAAGTATAATAATGAACTCATGAATTGTCTCAGTCTATATTCTAAAGAAAAAAAAATAGAAAATTGCCTTTTTAAGGTTTCAAAAGAATTCCTCTACAAATTGGGACTTCAACTTCATCCCATGGGCATTGATAGTGTCATTTTATCTCTTAAACCCAGCAGAGGAACAGAGAAAGCAAAGAAGTGGGATCCAGCTGTGGCAGTCTCCTATCCAGTCATGGTGCAGAAATGTCCACAGGAAACGAGAAAGAAAACAGATTCACGGGCAATACAGCTGGAAAGGGCTTTGGAGAACATCTGGTCCAAAGCTCTCGCTTTATATACAAGAAGACTGCAATTCAGAGAGGTCAGAGGATCAGAGATTTAGAGCTTAGAAAGCAGATCTCAAGAGTTCATTTAGTCTGACTCTCAAATCTACTGAAAAGGAAACTGAGGCTCAGAGAGGTAGAGTAAAATGACCTAGGTCACACAGCAAGTATTAATGTGGCCAGGATTCAAACAAGATTCTTCAACTTCAAAACTAGAACTCTTTCCTCTGCTCCACATTGCTCCTTTGTCATCCCTACTTTGAACTCTTCAAAAGTACACTACTTGAACTATCTCTAATGAGTCCCTAGGAGTGATAGCCAGCATGAAATGCAACCAGTGAACTGTGGAATGGGTGCGATCTTCAAGGAGTGCGCTATGCTAGTGAGTAGCACGGGCTACATTTTTGCTGCTGAAAGCATGTGAAGAATGGGATATGTTTCCTACAACCCTATAGTTTGAACTGCAGCCACATGAGCAACCTTCTCTCTCCTCATGCTCCATCATAGCAAGTCAGATCAGTCAGGTGCTTTGCCTGATGGTTCTCAAATTCCAGCTACAGGGAAATGGAGACAGACTATCATTCTCTGAACACCATCACCATTACTATCATGCCACTCCCTCCCCCTGCTTCATCTCATTTGTGAAATTTCTTACCCACCCCACTGAAGTCCTTCCTTTCAGGCTATTTTTTTTTGTTTTAATGAGTACAGTAATGGATGAGGGCAAGTCCTCGGGTAATTAAGGTATAATTTTAAAATTAAATGAGACACTCATAGGCTATTCAACAATTAACAAAAGGAGGTTTACTTAGCCATAGAATAGAAAAGATTCAAAAAGGATAGTGTAGCACTTAGCTTGCGTTGGCAAAGCTTCCTAGACCTCCATGTGGAAAGACATCTTTTCAGTAGAGAAATGTGATGACTTGTGAAGCCCAGGACATCCACCAAGATTGAAGAGCCTCAACTCTACATGGGTGGACCTTTTTATACCCTTGGACTTAAAAGGTAACCTGGAAGTCCCTTCCATATAGCCCTAGGCCACCAGGAAGAGGTACTCCCTAGAACACTCAAGTGCTAGGGACAGATCTACCTTTTGGAGAAAGAATTAGGCTTACCTACATGGCAGGTAGAATAAAGAACCCGATAGACAGCAATCTGATCACAGGTGCTTTAGTATTTTGGCTTTAATATATGCTATTCTCAAAATAGAAATATACATATATAAATATACATACATATGTGTGTGTATATATATGTGTGTGTGTGTGTGTGTGTGCAGATAGATAGATAGATAGATACTCTCTCCTCTTCTAATTGGTATGGTCTTCTGTCTGTAACTGTGGCTGTACCAAAATTTACTCACACACAAAAGGACAATTTAACAAATCAAACAATTTAAAAATCAAATCAATGCCTTCCAATCAAATTACAGTTAGGTGGTATAGTATATAAAGTGCCCAGTCTGAAGTCAGAAGGATTCCTCTTCCTGAGTTTAAATGTGCTTCTGGACAGCTCCTAGCTGTGTGACCCTGGGCAAGTCCCCTAATGCTATTGGCCTCAGTTTTCTCGTCCATAAAATGAAGAGAGAGCAAATCCCTTTCAAATGGGGTTACAGAGAGTCAGTCATGACTAAACAAACCATATAAACCAATAAATTCATACATAGAATTTAGGTAAAATTTAGTTCTTACCATTATGGAACTTACAGTCTAATAGAATGGTTGGACAAAAAAAACACTATAATCATATGTGATTAAGGGATTTCATCAACTTGGACACTGTCTCCTCTAATACATATAGTAAACTCTCTGTGACCTAGTAGAAGGTATCCTAGAGTTGTTGTGATTAAAAATTCATTACTTTACAACCATTCTCATGATGAACTTCTACAATCTTAACTTGGTTAGTTCACAGATGGAAGACATGGAACCCATCAGCGTGAAGTCCCACAGATAATCATACTTCTAGATATCTGTAAGTCTTCAAGACACTGTAATTCTATGATGTGTGGAGTCTACTAACTATTCCTTATACATGACATTTCATCTCCTATCTCTATCATTTTGCAGTCACTTGTCTGAATTTCACTCCCTTTTCCCATATGCTTTTGGAAATTCTTTTTTCCTTCAAGGCACAGTTCAAGTTCTATCCCCTAAAAGAAACGTTACCTTATTCCTCTGCCCCTGTAAGTCTTTTTTTATTTTATTGATATAGATATCGATATACATTGTATTTCATTTCCTGCATACATATGGTCATTTCCTCTTCTAGCAAAATATGAACTCTTTGAGGGCAGGGACTGTTTTTGTCTTGGACTTTGCATTCTATTGTCTTGCACAAAGTAGGCATTTAAAAAATATGTGTTGAGTTGAGATCAAGCAAAGATTTTTTAGAAGAAAGTGATATGAGGACCAAGAAATTAGAACTCTCAAAAGAATAAGACTCATTTGATTTTTTCCACTACTTGGAAACAAGAACAAAACATTTAATAAGCACCTAATAAATACCTACAACTTTGACAGATACAAAATTCAGTTGGCATGGACCCTGCTCTCAAAGATACCAACACAAGTAGGTGTAATGCTTAACATAGCATAGTAAATGTACTAAAGAACTGAAACACAAATTACTGTGAAGTCTAATTGATAAAATTGTCATCAACAGGTTAAGGTCAATGAAAATTTCCAGATGGAGGTAGCACTGAATTAGACTTTGAAGAAGGCACAGGAATTCAACAAGTGGAAAGATGAAGGGAAGACACTGCAGGAGTAGGGGAAATCCTTATCCCCTCCAGTTGATAACCTACCTCTTCAGCCTTTATATAACACTCATTTGTAACTAATGCACTTTGATAATTCAGTAGATTGATGATCTCATCCATGTAGGGAAGTCCTTTTACTGGTGCAGATAGCAAATTTCCATGTCTTCTTATCCCAGGCAGTCATTCCCTTTTGGAGGCATGTTCGGTGACTACCAGGTGAAGGCAGACTCAGAGCTAAAAGTCCCAGTAGATGAGAGAAGCCTTAAGACAATACCTAACATGACCCTTAGATACTCTTCAAACTGACACGCCCTATTAGAAAATTTTGCTCATCTGGAAATCTATACCTGGTCATCCACCTTGGGGGAATTCCTCACTAACCAGAGCAGGTACTGTGACTGTACCACAGATTGACCCAATTCTTTTCTTCCCATGCTTCCCTGACCAAATGCTTTTCAGCTTTGTGCAGAAATCAAAAGCTTGTCCTCCAACATGATATTTTACAAATGAACTAGAACTCTAAATAGATTTTGCCTTTTGTTGACATATGCTTCCACTTGGCAACAAGGTCAAGGCTTTAAGGCAAAAAAGGATTTCTTAGCTCTTCTGAACTCCTATTGCAATGACTATTTGAAATCAGTTAAACTTCTCTAAGAAATACTGATAATTAAAACCAATGTCTTTGTTTCTATCAATTTCCTCTTTTTTGAGTCAACAGCTTGTTTAAATAGGTCAATACAATGACACTCATGTCTTCTCATCTTCATGCTTTCTTCTTACTTTGTGTTGATTTTTACCTTTGCTCTAACTAGATGATGGTATGACTACATACAAATAGTTGGTTTAGATATGCCTCCCACCTTATTAATTACTATTCTGCAATCTCTTAAAATGTAGGTAATATTACATTTGTGGTGTTTAATTCTTATCACAAGTACATCCCAATTCTCTTCCTGAAGAAAATATTCATAATACTTATATGTGAGATTTCTGATTAATTTCTAAATCTTTGACTGCTTTCATTTCTTAATCTTGAATATATCTACACACACATATTTTACACCATCTTTCCCCAATGTACCTTCATGCAGTGCCTTTGTGCAACGCATGTTGTAGTTGCTGAGTATTAAGGTGCATGTTGACTTGGTCTGGACATTTTTCTCAAATTCTTCATGGTAATTTTTTACTTCTTCATGTTCTATTACAATTACCTTTATGATTTCCTTTCTGCTCATATTCAATGTAACTTCAATGCAAGATGACTTTTGGGAGAGTGTGTTTCATTTTCCCAGGGAAATGTCTGGAAGTTACCATTTTATTATACCAACTTAGTAAAAGTCATTGTTAAGAACTAATTTTATCTACTAGCTGATTGTTAATGGGATGTGTACCAGTGGGTGTTCTCAAGGCTATAGTTAGAAGGTTGCTATCACAAGGCACAACCTAGAACCCTGAGAGTAGCAGCCACCCTCTAGAGTCAAAATGCATGAGTACAGATATAAATCTGGAGAATATGCCAAAAGAAATACTATGTAAGGATAAAATAAAAGTTTATCATTTGCTGTCAGAAGATATAGTTATACTATATGGCACTTCCCTGATACATCAGTCTAATAATTCTATATAAAAAATAAATGTGAGAGGGGCAGGGCCAAGATGGCAGAGTAGAAGAATGGACCTACTCTAGCTATACCTCCATAGCCCATAAAATATCTGTAAAAAATTACTCCAAACAAATTCTAGAGTAGCAGAAGCCACAAAATGACAGAGTAAAAGAGATGTCCTGCCCAAGATAACCTGGAAAGCCAACAGGAAAGTTCAATTGCACCAGGTTCAGAGTGGAGCACAGCCCAGCCTTGGCCCAAGGCACAGACAGGATTGGAGCAGGCTTCAGGGCATGGAATCACAGGTAGCAGCTGCAGTTCCCAGATTTCTCAACTCACAAATACCAAAGACAGCTTCAAAGGTTAGTGAGAAAGCTCTTTCACCTGGGTGAAAAGGGAGCCTAGCCTGGTCTGGCCCCAGTCCCAGCCTCAGAGAAGTAGCAGCATCCACTTTTGGAGCCTTTGGCCAAAAGACCCTGGGGAAATCAAGCAGTTAATCTGGGTCTCAGTCCTGAGTGGAAGTCGAGGGGTGAGGAAGAGAGCTGGCATGATGGAGCTGGTGGTGATGTGAAGAGGAAATCCTGTTCAGAGCACAGGCCAGGAGATGAGTAAACTCCTCTTTCTTCATTGTGCCACCTTGGAGGAACTGAGAATTTACAGGTCTCTAAAGCACATCCTCCACTTGACAAAGCACTCAAAAGACAAATAACTGGATGGGAAAATGCCCAAAAAAGGGGAAAAAAATAAGACTACAGAAGGTTATTTTCTTGGTGAAAAGGTATTTTCTTCCATTCTTTCAGATGAGGAAGAACAAAGCATTCTATCAGAGGAAAACCCAAAAGTCAAGGCTTCTACATCCAAAACCTCCAAAAAAAATTCAATGGCCTAAGGCCATGGAGGAGCTCAAAAAGGATTTTGAAAATCAAGTGAGAGAGGTGGAGGAAAAATTAGGAAGAAAAATGAGAGCGATGCAAGAAAATCATGAAAAGTAAGTCAACAGCTTGCTAAAAGAGACTCAAAAAATGCTGAACAAAATAATACCTTTATAAATAGACTAACCCAAATGGCAAAAGAGGTCCAAAAAGCCAGTGAGGAGAAGAATGCTTTAAAAAGCAGAATGGGCCAAATGGAAAAGGAGGTTCAAAAGCTCCCTGAAGAAAACAGTTCTTTAAAAATTAGAATGGAGCAGATGGAAGCTAATGACTTTATGAGAAACCAAAAAATTATGAAACATAACCAAAACAATGAAAAATTAGAAGACAATGTGAAATATCTCATTGGAAAAACAACTGACCTGAAAAATACATCCAGGAGAGATAATTTCAAAATTATTGGTCTAGCTGAAAATCATGATCACAAAAAAGAGCCTAGACATCATCTTCTGAGAAATTACTAAGGAAAACTGCTTTGATATTCTAGAAATAGAAGGTAAAATAGAAATGGAAAGAATTCACTGATCACCTCCCAAAAGAGATCCCAAAAGGAAAACTTCTAGGAATATTATAGTCAAATTCCCAAATTCCCAGGTGAAGGAGAAAATATTACAAGCAGCCAGAAAGAAATTATTCAAGTATTGTAGAAATACAATCACAATAACACAGGATTTAACAGCTTCTACACTAAGGGATCAGAGGGCTTGTAATATGATATTCCAGAGGTCAAAGGACATATGATTAAAACCAAGAATCACCTACCCAGCAAAACAGAGTATAACACTTCAGGGAAAAAATGAAGTTTCAATGAAATAGAGGACTTCCATTCTTGTTGAAAAGACCTGAGTTGAATAGAAAATTTGATTTTCAAATATAAGAATCAAGAGAAACAGGAAAGAGAAGCCTTAAGGAACTCATTAAAGTTGAACTGTTTACATTTCTACATGAAAAGGTGCTATTTGTAACTCATGAGACCTTTTTGAATATTAGGGTAGTTAGAGGGAATACATATATTTATCTGGGTATGGGGGGGGTGTATATGTACATACAAATACAGAGGGCACAGTGAGCTGAATATAAAGGGAGAATACCTAAAAAAATAAAATTTACCATTGAATGGAATGTACTGAGAATAAGAGAAAGGAAGAGGTAGAATATAGCAAATCATCTCATAAAAGAGGAAAGAAAGAACTTCTACAATGAAGGAGAAGAGGGAAGAGATGAAAGGAAATAAGTAAGCCTTACTCTCATGGGATCTGACTTAAGGAGGGAATAACATACACTCAACTGGATATGGAAATCGATTTTACCCTGTGGGAAAGATAGGAAAGGGAAGATAATAGAAAGGACAGCAAACTGGGGAAAGAGATAATCAGAAGCAAACACTATTGTGGGAGGACAGGCCAAGGGAGAGAATGGAATAAATGAAGGGCAGCATAGGACAGAGGGAAATGTGGTTAGTCTTTTACAACATAATTATTATGGAAGTGCTTTGCATTGTTACATATGTAGGACCTATATTGAATTGCTTGTTTTCACAATGAGGGTGGGTGGGGAGGGAGGGAGAGAAAAGCTTTAAGAAGGAATGTTAAAAATCATTTTAGCACGCAACTGGAAATTAAGGCAGTGGAGTATAGAAATCTAACCTGCTCTACAGGAAAATAGAAGGGAAGGCAGATGGAAGAGGGTTGGGTACTAGAAGGGAGGACAGACTGGAGGAAGGAGTGGATAGGGTACTTGCTGCCCTGGGATGGGAGTGGGGAGAGATGTGGAGAAAATTTTGAATTCAAATTCTTATGGAAGTGAATGTTAAGAACTGAAAATAAATTATATATGTGTGTGTGTACATATATATGTAGATAGATAGATATAGATATTTTAAATGTGGTCAGCCTGGAATGAAATGTTCTTGAGAATGTCTTTTTTTTAAATTGATTAGTTATATCTGACTCTTTGTGACCCCTTTTGGGGTTTTGTTGGCAATGGTAAGAGAGTGGTTTTTCATTTGCTTCTCTAGCTCATTTTACAGATGAGGAAACTAAGGCAAATAGGGTTAAGTGATTTGCTCAGGGTCACACAGTTAGTAACTGTGTGAGGTCACATTTGAACTCAAGTCTTCCTAACTCCAAGACCAGTACTTCATCCTCCGCACCACCTAGCCATATAGGTTCTTACTGATAACACATTTGTTTTCTAAATGTTCAGAAACAATCCCTTTAATGATACTACACAGATTTTCCCCAGGACTAGGAATTCAGCTCAAGGGTTTATATTTTGAAAACTCTACCCTCTTGCTTTTATAAAATTAGGACATCTACCCTTCTCCAATTTCGATTCTCCACATTCTTTCACAAATCACTAAAAATGAGTTTATGATCAAAGCTGCCTGTACTTTGAGCAACCTAGTTTCTTGAAACCTAGTGCCTTGAACTCACAGGGGACAGCTACATGTTCTCATACTCTCTCTGCAGTGATGCTGGATTTCAGGCTCTTGTTTACCACTACCTGTTTACTTCGGTTTTCTTCTTTGCAGAGAAAATTGAACTGAAATAAGAGCTGAGTTCTGCATTTTAAGTCACAATCTAGCCATGCTTGGATCCTCCTCTTTTCCCCTGAAAAACTGAAAAGCTCTTTTTCTTATCATCAGTATTCATTTCTCCACCTCCACTTTTCTTAGCTTGAGGGCTCCAAAAATATTGTTGCACAAGTAGAATTAACAGATATTAGATAAGAAAAACAAGGAAAAGGAAGAGTCAAAGCAGAGTCATGCAGGGAGTAATAAATAATCTTAATAAATAAACTTAATAAATGTCTATCAAATTGAATTGAACTGAATTTCATTGAATGGGTGGAGAAATGTGAGCGAAAAGCTGAGATAAAGCATTTGAAGATCAAGAGATTGAAAGTGAATATGTAGAAATAGAGAAAAGCCCAAAGGTACAAGAGAGAAGCTAAGAGAAATTCCGAACAGGGAGAGCAGACCACCAGATCCAAAAATTGAAACTAATACCCTTCTAAAAGGGCCTTACTTGCCTCAACAGACTAAGCCAAGAGTGACATGGTGGAAATTCATTGCCCTCTGAATTTTATAATTTTGAATTATAAAATTTATGTTTACCTAATTTATCACACCTGGCCAAAATAAGACGTATAATTTACACTCAATAGTTAATGATGGTGAAGAGTTATATGGATTTGATTTTTAAAAAAAACAGAACAGGATATGAATCTTCTAGATGAATAATTTCTCTCTACACAAAAGACCAAAGGATAGATATCTAAATTCATCCCTTATTGACATTTTTTCTTTCTCCTTGGTTTCTTGACAAAGAATCACTGTAACTTCATTTCAAGGTATGCCCAAACCAGTCAAGAAGAGGTGATCTCATTCCATCCTATCTTTAGGAATGTTATTTTGTATTCTATCAGATACCGGGACAGCTAAATAGTGCAGTGGATAGAGTGCCAGGCCTGAAGTCAGTAAGACTCATCTTCCTGAGTTCATATTCAACCTCAGACACTTACTAGCTATGTGACCCTGGGCAAGTCACTTAACCCTGTTTGCCTCAGTTTCTTCATCTGTAAAATGAGCTGGAGAAGGAAATGGCAAATCACCCCATTATCTTTGCCAAGAAAACCCCAAATAGGATTATGAAGAGCCAGACATGAGTTAAAGGACTATACCACAATTACGTAGTCATATTGTTTTGTCCTAAAATCTAAATGACTTGGATTAATGGCAAGAGATGATTTGGATGTCATGCAAGGCTTAGGGAAATGTTTATGTTTATAGGTTATTTATGCTTATACTACTTTAAAGCAGTTGGACACAAATGCAATATTCTGAGACATTCTTTAACGTAAACAGAGTCAAAGTAATCATCCCTGCGAAAAGGCAGAGAATATTCTTGGGTTTCTTCAACCTTGCCACACTTACAGAAATAAAACTAGCAAAATCTTTTCATCTTCTGAGGTTCCAAGGTACTATAAGGTTGGAGGGCTATAAAGCTGTTATGGAGGGAAGGGGAAGGGCTAATAACTTATCTATGAACTACTCAAAATTTTTGTAAATGATAGTTCTACATTATAGACATATAATTCTACACTATGGATAATTATCATTTTTATGTAATTGTAATTATTTCCTCTTGAAGTCACCATTTGTAGACTTCTACGGCATCAATAGGCTGATGTACTCTAATCTACTCTGAAAATGGAATAGTGAAACACACCCATCCCTGCCCTGCTAAGTTGCCTAGGAAACAAAAATAGTACTACCAAAAAACCTGTCAACTAGGCTGAAATTATGAAGGAGGCATGAAGAAATCTCCTCTTCAAAGGCAGGAATTAAATTCAACAAACATTTATTAGTCCCCAGACTATAAGCAGAGCACCATGCTAAGCCATTGTGGGAAGGGAGAAGGGGTATGGATTCTCCAAAGTCCAGTTAAGATGCAGTCCTTGCCTTTATCCAAGTCAAAGTATAGACATGGACCTGTGAATTCAAAAGGTCATATTCTAGCAAAAAGATCTGTCTATATTATTCCAGTAATGTAGAAAAATCACTGAACTGGTCACCAGTAGACATAGCATCTGATCCTGGTTCTGCCACAGATTTAGCAGACCAGCCATCTAACTTTTGGGGTCTCAATTTCCTCCTCTGTAAAATAAGAAGGTAAGAGTGGATGATCTCTAAGATATCTGAATTTTCTATGAGCTTTACTGTGAATGCCCTAAGTATTCATGTTCAATTCTAGATTGTTTCATTTATCACAACACAGTGCCCTTACAAAAAAACATAAAATACATTTTTTAATCTTTACCTATGATAAAATATTAAAGGAACTAAGATAGCTCAATTCACTCTTGTATCAATAGATTTAGAATCCAGGGTCTCATGTTACAAGTGTATTAATGAACAATTCTATATACTACACAACCCAATAGACACAAATCAAATCCTCTCTCTCCCCCCGCCCACACACATGCACACACACATACAAACACACACATACACATGCACTTAGACTTGGGACATCCTCCTACTCCCACCACCAACCTAATCATACTTATCTACAGACTCTTTTTACATAACGGGCAACAAAACCCATGTGTGCAGAGATGTTCATTTCACACCAGTGCTCATCTCTAGGGTCGAGGGAACAGGAAACTTCCTGTCTTTTACACCATAAATATTACTCTTCCTCCCCCCATTTATAAACAGTAACAGCTAAGACAAATTGCTATTGATGTGGTTATAATGACAAAAGCTGGTGATAGGAGTCATTTCCCCTCAAGCATAAGAAATAATTTAAGTAAATCCCTTCCCATCATGTTTCCTCCTCTTTCCTCTTTCTCAAATCAAGACCAACACAACCATCCAAAGAACATCATTCCCCTGAATTTCAGTCACCTCTTTTCTAAGTGTTTGGTAGCTATGTGGTGATTTTTTTTAAAGCATAAGCTGTTTTTCTATTTCATATGTTTTAACATGAAATTATTTCCACTTCTTATTCATCAACTACATATTAAGTTCCTGATTAAAAAATAATTTTAAAGCCTTGAAAAGTTTAATAAACTAGACCTTCCATTTGTAATGTTCTTAAGTATTCAATTCCATTTCATAGATTTGATCCTGTTATAATAAACCTACTGTACAAAGGGCAGTATATACCTTATACCTTTGGACTCTCCTCTATTTCTACATATTAACTTTCACTCTCTTGACCTTCAGATGCTTTATCCTAGCTTTTCTTATATAGTGTCTGAAAAGTTTTAGTGAAGTGTTTTTGTAAGCTCTAAAAGCATAAAATTTCACTAAGGCTTTTGGGAAACCCTATATAGTATATATGTTATATAGAAAGTAATGTATAAATGTTCTTTATATAAGTAGAGATATATGTCTATCTCTCTGCCTATATAAATAACATTCATACCCTTTTCTCTATGTAAAATATAAATATATAGAAAAATACAGATAAATAATTTTTCATCTAGCACCAGAGAGAGATTTGGAATGCAATTTCATCAGCATAAAGATTTCCCGGGCAGCTGGATGGCACAGAGGATAGAGTATCGGGACTGAAATCAGGAAGACTCATCTAACTGAGTTCAAATCTGGCTTTAGGCACTAGCTATATAACACTGGGCAAGCCACTTAACCCTGTTTACCTCAGTTTTCTCCTCTATATAACGAGCTGGAGAAAGAAATGGTAAACAACTCCATTATCTTTGCCGAGAAAACCCCAAATGGAATCACAAAAAGTCAGACACAATTGAAAACGACTATCCTCTATAAAACAAGAATTTCATCACTGTTTCCTCTCTAGAAAAATGCATTCTTTTCAATCAGTTACTAGAAAAATAAATCAGCATACTGTATTATTTATGCCAAGTCTAAAATAGCTGAGGTTTTTTCTCCCACAAGAAAACATTTCTCAAGGTATACCAGGAAGCACAATGAAAAAGACAAAAAGCCTATTGTATTTCAGAATCATTCTGACTTCTCCGAATCAAGTCTTAAATTTATTTGTGTTTTCATGAAGAAGTTTCAAAGGACAAATAAAGACCACAGCAATGATTTGTGCCACCAGTAAATTGTTTACTCTACGTGAGTATTATGCTAAATGAATATTATAAAGTAGTGGCTCTCCAGTTTTTCATCCTGAGCCCCAACATGATCCATTTCTCCCTTTTTCAGGAGGTAAGAAAACGTGTGGCAAGATTTTCACCTTACATGGGAAAATGATAGGCAGCTGGGCAGATAGACAGATAGACAAATAGACAGATGTGTATATACATATATATGTATATACATATATACATATATATGTATAATCCATTTCAGAAATTTTCGTATTCTGTCCTATGCCCTCTCTAAGGTTAGGAGAAGACAAATGATAATAGATGAGGTAACAATGAGGGATGAATTCAGATTCACATTACCTTAGAACTTTCCTGGGACTGCACTTGCGAGATGCTGTCATACAACATGGAATGATATAAAATTTAGAATAATTCTCACATTGACCAAGCATTGGTTTGTTCCTCTGCAAAAGCAAGCCGCAGGAGAGAAGTGGAGCCCAGTTACTGTTTACTACATGGCAGCGTACAATTGGCCTGTCTACATCAGTACATCATAAATCTAGAGCCAGAAGGGACACTAGAGATTATCTAATCCAATCTCTCATTTTACAGATAAAAGAAACTAAGATCCAGAGAAGTAAAATGTATTGAATTAATTAATAGTTAGTATTTATTGAAGCAATATTTGATCCCTAATCTTCTGACTCTGATCTAAGACTCATTGGGTGTCTTGCTTATGGTAGCTTATGGTGGTTAGAAGAGGAGAAGCTTATCAGCTTAGAAGCCTTGTGAGCAAGTAGACTCAGTCGTTCCAGAATCAAATGTAGGTTGGTTAGCCTTAAAGTGGTATATCAAGTTAAATGGCCACAATCACCTGCTTTTCTCTCTTCAGGTGAATAATGAGCCAATTTTGGACTACTACATCTGCCTTAAGCAAAATGTCTTTCCTGAAAAGGACAGAAGAGAGAAGCCAAGAAAATAAGGATACACAGCATCATTTGAGCCATCTACAATCCATCTGTGAGTCAGTTCCTACCTTTCATCTCATCGATGACTTGCCGTGGGCGGAGAGCCACTTACAGGGCATAGGCAAAGCAAAAGTCTAGATGAAAACCAACCCCAAAGTCACCCCATCACACAAGATTGATTTTTGTCCCAGCCAAGGGCATAGATGTCAAGTTATCTTTTGATGAATTTAGTGTATGCCTGTGATTTTCAGATAACAGATCATATTACAGTGGCCCTGCTCTATTAAGAGCAGCTGAGATATATAATACCAATCTGCAAAACAGCAATACAGTGCTTACTCCCTAGATAAATGCATTCACTCAACCATCCCTTCAAGCCAACTCATGTGTGCATTGCTTTATGCAAAATAATCCATCCACAAACAAATCCGCATACACTACATATATGTTCACCAAATGATCTATATACATATATATGCTCCTCAGTCAAGTACCATTTTCCATAAATCAACCCTCACAAATCTCCCCCATCTGCTGGCAGAGACCTCATACCCACACTGCAAGCATCTTTTAAATCTTTTTAATCATAAAAATCTTATTTTCCATCAAGACATTAAGAATGGAAGTCAATATTTTTTAAAGCCTGCTAGGAAGGAGAGAGGGAGGACAGAGAGAGAGAGAGAGAGAGAGAGAGAGAGAGAGATCTACAAAACATCTATAACCCCCATCACAGTCAGAGCATACATTAAATTGCTCTCATAGTTCCATATGGGGCATAAAACCCAGCACCAACTAGCTTGCGCTTTACCTTCCTGTGACTGTGCATCCCTGTAGGGCTGAGTGGTCCAAGCCCTTGGGTTTTCCCTGTCCAGCCCTACCTCCTTTCCGCTGCTTCATTTACCAAATGTAGGCATCGTTGTAAATACTACTTACCTACTTAAGCCCCTAAATGATAGCAGAGGAGCAGTGAGAAGTCTTGGGAACCTAGAAGAGCCAGCCGCCTCCCTCGTTCCCTCATGCCGCGCATTTCCCCACCCCGGCAGCTCAGAAGAAAGGACTTTGCGTTCTTTACCTGTAATGGGAAGTTATTTGCTGCTGAGCCGGCTCACCGCTTCCTTCAAGCCTCCCAGCCTCGGAGTCCCGGCGAAGAGGGACGGCCGCGCTGCGCTGGAATCTCCTTTAACAATGATGCAGCCCCACCAGGCAGCGCATGTTAACGAGACACCAGAGGGGATCCCAGCTGAGGCAAGAGCGGACCATATGTCATACCTGCATCACAGCCCCCGCGGCCAGCCGCCCAGACGGGGAGAGCGAGGCAGAGCTCTGCAAGGCGCAGAAGGAGAGGGGGAGGAAAGCGAGACACAGACCCTGACAAGGCTTGAGTAATTGGATCAAGATACAGTATAACCATCGCTGTGCTTCTGCACGAAAAGCGAACACTGCAGCAAATCTCCTGGTTGATAAACGGTCTTCTTCTAGGAAGCAGATACTGTTGTTGCTGTGCTGTGTTGTTGCTTTGACCACAATCCAAAGTAGAACTGAAGTCTTCCCTCACTGTTAACATTTTGCAACCCAATGTATTGAAAACTTTTTCCCCCTTAACTCTGTCCAAGGTGGCAGTGACCTTACATCACCTGCCATTCCGTCTTCATCCAGGCTGGAGACTAACTCAATAATCCCTAAGGTCCCTTCTTGCTCAGAAATGTATTATCTGCAATCTCCTTCTCAAGTCCTAAGTCTGGTTTGTTTTATTTTGCTTTATTTTGTTTTGGGAGGAAAAGGAAATAATTTGCAGTGAGAAGATCCCAATTCAGCTAAGCCCTGCTCCTGGTAAATGGTCCAGACTCTCAAGAACTGGAAGCAAGTGCCTAGTGAGAAGTTCAGAGTACTTTGATTATCCATCCCCAAAGGCTCGTGGTCTGGTATCAGCAACCCACTTCCCACTCAACTTTCCTCCATGAGTTGACAGTTGAGCATCTGCAGAAAGCCAAGCTCTCTCTAGGCACTTTTCCACAACCCCTCCACCTGCCTCATCCTGCCCTTGAATGATCATTGACAACACATTAGAACTTAGGGGGAAGACACAAACGTTTGTTCCTTCATTTTGACCTGTTCTTTAAGTAAAACAAACATCCTAGTCTTGATAAGTGGTCAAAATAGAAAACTCTCCCTGGAAAGAAAAAGCTACATCATTTCTGTCTCATGACCTTAAATTTGGATTCAGCTATTTGATAACCTTACCTGGTTGAAGCATTTCCAAGAGTGAGTAAATAAGTTTAAAAAAAACTGAACTAGATTTCTGAAATTCTGTACAATAAAACTCACATCCTTTATTCATAAGAAAGTTATACATTTACTCATAGCCAAATTACTCTTATATCAGACACAATTTTAACAAGTTTGGTTATCTGCTTTCCAACTTGACAGACAATTAAACACAACAAATTAAAAGGCAGGCATACTGATAGAAAGGAGTGATGGCTTATAGCCAATGAGACAAAAAAATAACTGAAAATCAGACAAAAAGTCATGCCAATCTGAAGCCATTTAATGTAGAAGCAATCATTTCTATACAACTCAGTAGACCCTGAAAGTATTTTATAATGATGAACTTGAGTCATTAATAAAATATTAAATTGCATTATTTATACCCCCAAGAAAGCATAAAAGCATATAATTCACTTTAGGAAGATTTTCATTTAAAATGATCAAAAATAAAAGGGAAGGGAAACCTGGAAAGACTTAGATGAACCAATGCAGAATGAAGTGACAAAACCAAGAAAATTATCAAGGTGCAGAATAAGATGTAAGCCTTTAGACATGGGAAATGTGTGCATTTATTTTGCTCATTTACTGTGAGGATTTTTATTGTGAGAAGAGTTTTGGGCAAGGGAAGAGGAAAACTAGTGATAGTAGAAGAAGGAGGAGGAGGAGAAAGAAGAAAAAGACTAAAGTTTCCTATTCTGGATTATTTTCCTTTTAAATTGCAGGCTCTTTGAGGGCAGGGATTGTCTTTATTGTATTTATATCCCCAGTGTTTGACATGGAGTAGGTGCTTAATAAATGTTTATTGATTAAGTGTATTTTAGAGAAATGCCATGTAGTAAGTCCAAATAGTAAGGTTACAGAACAGCAACTGGAAAATGAGTGCCATATTTTTCTAACTTTTGTTCAAGGAACAGGAATCAATATTACCACTGCTAATATAAATGGCATGATGATCTCTTCCCCTATGGTCCCACTCATAATCCCTTTGGCTTCATCGAACAAAGTTCCCTTCCCTGGTTCCCATTCTCCAATATAAGTTGCATCCCCCTAATAAAATGCAACTTTCTTGAGGGCAGGGATTTTATCATTTTTATTTATATCCCTAATGATTAGCTTACTGTCTGGTACTTAGTAGGTTTTTCATAAATGCTTGTTGATTGAGTGGAGATTTAAATGCATTGGGTTGTTAAACACATTTTTAACATTAAAATTAAATGTTAATATAAAAATTAAATGTTTTCTTGGAAAATTTCTTGAGAAAAACAGCATGGTATAGTGGAAAGACGGCTGTATTAGGAATGAGCATTCAAATCCTACCTCTGATACTTTCTAGCGAGGTGATGATGAGCCAGCCTCTCGGTATCTGAGTCACATTTTCCTCACCTGTAAAGTATTGGTAACAGTAATGGCTGGTTTATTTGGTATTCCATCTTAAAGGGTTAATGTGATGTTGTTTGCAAAGTGCCATATAAAAATTTCAGCTAATATTATTAACACTGAATATTATAAGCTAAACAAAATAAACATTATGGGCAAATCAGCTAGTCACTGACAAAGTTCCTGAGTTAAATAACCAACCCAACTTCTTTACAAGAACTTAAATGTTATTGGAAAGGAAGATGCTTCTATGTAGGTAGTATGGCCTAGTGGTTATAATGCAGGACTGAAATCCATTTAAATCCAGGTGTAGCTCCAGTCACTAGATAACTTACTAATCCAAAAGCAGATATCTTAACAATTCTCTGTACCATTTGTAGAATGAGGGTTATGATTATAAGACTGGCAGGAGTGGAGCTTTAAATAGGAGATCTTATTAAAAGGTCTTTATGATTGGCAATGCCATAAAACTACAGTAAGGGTTAATATAAGACAATATTGCAAACTGCATATTGGGAGTTACATAAGTTGGTTTTTTTTGTTGTTTTTGTTTTCACTCTCTAGGAACACAATCTTTATAACTTGGACTTGGGAAGCTAGATTGTCTAAAGTTGGCCTCCCAACTGGTATCTCTGTCTTCTGGTTCTCCCCTTTGTAATCCATCTTCTATAGAGTTACTCAATTGATATTCCTAAAGTTCAGGTCTGACCAGGAAGCTCCCAAGTTATGTGTGTAATTAGAATGTCTAAGATTAGCCCACGAGAAGAGTTGACAAAATGTAGCCTCTCCTTTCATCATGCAGGTGGAAGACAATGGATGTGGAATTTTTCATATACCATGTCAAATATAAGTTAATATATTGGTTAGTTTTGCTGAGTTGCTTTCTGTCCCTTTCATTTTCAGTAGTTATTACAAGGGGTGGTTAGACGAGTAGGAGATGGGGAGAAGCATATTCAGAAATGAACATAATGAGAAAACTAAAAGCATCAATAAAAGATTTTTTTTCAAGAAGCTTCAGTAACTCCATATTTCTTCTAAGATAAAATACAGAATCCTATGTTCAGCATTAAAAGTCCTTCACATTCTGAGTAAACCCTATCTTTCCAAATTATTCTCACATGACTTCCTCTTACGTAACTGGCCTCCATTCGGTCCTGTGTACATGATTTTATCTCTCCCACTTCAGCCCCCTGGTGTTGGCTTTCCCTGACACCTAAAACCCAATCCCTCACAAGGTTCATCTCCTACATGAAGTCTTTCCTCATTTTTCCCAGTTTTTTTAGTGCCTTCTCATCACCAAAATTACTTTGTATTATATTTTGCCTGGAATTACCTACGTACATACTGTAGTCACCCAGTGGAACGTAAGCTCCTGAGGTCAGGGACTATTTCATTTTTGGCTTTGTAGTGTTTAATACATATTGAATGAATGAATAAAAACCAAACCCTTTAAAACAGGTCGATAAATTTGATATTTACCTTGGAGGTTAAGGCACTTTCTGTAAAGGGTCTAGAGCTTTTCAGAGGAACTAAACTCTCATGCAAATGTAACTTGTTACAAATAAACAATATACCTTGAATTCAGTTCATTTTCTTAATCCACAAAAGCAATATACTATCCTAGCTACACCTAATTTTACCACTTATCCATTTTCCTATATGTATATGTCTCAATCTAAATGAAGGAGAGATTTTTGCCAGTCTACACAAAATCTTTGAAGATTTACAACATAAGATTGTTACACCTACATTACACTAAAGAGAACTACCTGCAGAGAAACAAGTCCCTGGGTACTGGGTAAACAGTAGATTCTCCACTCCTAGAGCTATATCTAGGAATTGTGACCAAGTGTACCACTATAGTGGGGGGTGAGAAGTTGGATAAATAAATTCTCACTGGTCTGCTTCATCTCTGATCCCAGCCTTCTGTTCTCCACTGTCTATTACACCCTGAGGTGGAACCAAACAGGTTTCCACCCAGGTTTTCCATCTTCCGGCTTTGAACTATGTTCCCTTCAGTTTTCATGGGGCCATGGATCAGAACACTCCTCCTCCAACTCTGCTTCTGATCCAACAATCCCTGAAGCTTTGCTCCTCCCCTCCACTTCTACCTCTTAGTTAGATTTCTTGAAGCTAGGCTCCTTCCTCTTCTCCGCTTGTAGTCTTGGTCCTTTTCTTGATTAGAGAATACCCCTGAGGTTTCAACATGGTCTAGAGGTTACCACCTGATTTCAAGGATGGAAGAGACCCCTGAGATCATCAAAGCCAAACAGGACTTGAATAAGATTCTCCTCTCCAGGATATCTGACAAGTGGTCATCCAGCATTTGCATGAAGAGGTTCAGAGAGGGAAAACCCACTAACAATCACGATTCTCATCTTCATCTTCTCTGTCATATGTACATAGTGCTTAAAGACTTGCTAAGTACCTAATGTATATCATGTGATCTTCGTAATAACCTTGTGTAACCTCCTGAGGTAGTCCAATCAATAATAGGCTAAATAATTGTTGGACAGTTTAACCTTAATCTCAAGCTGAAGTCTGCCTCTCTGTAACTTTTCTTCCTGCCATGTGTGAACAAGCAGAATGTCACCCTCCTCTTCCATGTTACAGCCTTTCAAATACTTAAAAACGCATTATTTTGATTCAGTCACTTACCAGCTAGCTGTGTGAGACGGAACAAGTCACTTCATTTCTGCGTATATAATAAATTATTTGTTTAGAGCTAATTATGTTACCTTCATTATGTTTATTTTGTCAGGTACCTCAATAAATGCTAGATAATGCAAGTGCAAAACAGAAAGTCTGTCCCCTCTCTCAAGGAGCATACACTCTAACAAGGGAAGACAAGACATATAAGGAAGCGGTGGCCAGGGAGAAGGGTTTTGGGCTGGGAAGACACAAGAATGGTAAATAAGTATAATAAATAAGTAAAGTAAATAAATAAGTAAAAATAAATAAGTAAATAAGTACGTATAGAACAATTAGTTGACAGGATTTTTCAAGGAATGGTAATATTAATGTGATTTTTGTTGCCTAAGTAGAAAGGGATTTGCAAAGACAGATCAAAGAGGGGGTACAGGGCATGTAACATGGCTTGATGATGACCAAAGAGCAGCAAGGGAGACTGTAGGTCTGGATCAACTAGTAATAGACAACTCTTACCAATCAGACCACATGGAGTCAGGGTGGGTTCTAGGAACTCCAGTTAGACACTAGATGCTTGGCTTGAGGATGACCAGAAAGTAGCAGCTCTCTAAGACTCAGTTTCCACATGTATAAAATAAGGCAGATATAACAGAAAGACACTGAATTTGGAGCCAGCTGGCTTGGATTCAAATCCAGCTCTCTCAGTAAACAGTTGTGTGACCTCAAGGGAAGGAGACAAGCATTTACATTATATCTGCTATGTGCTAGGCACGATGACAAGTGCTTTTTTTAACAAATATTTTATTATTTGATCCTCATAACAATCCTGTGAGTAAAGGGCTAATATTATCTCTATTTTAGAGTTGAAGAAACTGAGGAAAATGGAGGTTAACTTATCCAGGATCAGATGTCTAGTAAGCTTCTAAGGTTGGATTTGAACTTTGGTCTTCCCAGCTCTAGGTCCAATGCTCTATCCACTTTGTGGATACCAATTTAGGTAAGTACTCACATATACTCTCACCCTAGCTCTATCTGTAACTCAATCAATTGACTTCCTAGAGGGGAAAATATTCCTAGCTAAAGCTCTGCTTTATATTATATTTTCTATAATATTGTATAAGATACTCATGGCCTCCTTTTTCAACTTTAAAGATAGCTTTAATCACCCATTAACAAAGGAGGTCATTCAGAATGAACATACCCAGTTATAACATTTCCCAAGGGGTTTATTGTTTTTAGAATTTTTCATTGGAAATGAGAGAGGGAGATAAGTAATATGGGGAAAAGGTGGAAAGCTTATAAAAGGGAATCCTGACTTCCAGGACCAAGATGGTGGAGGGAGAAAGGGACCCTCTGAAGTTCTCCCAAATTCCCCTGCAAACAACTAGAAAAAAATCTCAGAATTGACCTAGGAGCAGGGAGGCAGCTAACCAATCTGGCAGGAAAGGTCTATCTCACTGACTTGGGAGAAGAGTGACATCACAGAGCAGCACAGCAGCAGCCAGTCAACCAGCCAGCCTCATACCAGGGGGCCTGCAGCAAGGCTCCAAGCCTAGGGAAATCCACCAGCAAGGCCCAGCCCTCCTGCAAATTATCAGCATCCTGGGTAAGTGAGCAATCTGTACAGCACAGCAAAGTTTCACACCAACTACCCCACCCCTCCAGCACAAGCCACCAGTGAGGCCTTGACTCTACTGCTGACTAATAGTGAAGTCCCACCCCAGGGCTGCCCAACAGTGAGACCCTGACTCTGGGATTTGCCAGCAGAAAGACCCTGTTTCCATAGCAACCTGGCAGCCAGGTTCCATCCCTGAGACAGATCAGGAACAAGATTTTTCCTTCAGAGATAGCCACCAGAAAGACTCTTATTACAATAGCAACTAAGCAAAAAGGTCCAACCCCTGCGGCAGGCCAGCAGCTAAACCTCACACCCAGGGGAGATGAACAGGAAGCCCCCCTCCACTAAAAACCAGAAGGGTAATCTGCTCTCTAATGAAAGCAAATGGCTAAGTCATGAAATCCAGTGAAAGCCAGCACTAAGACCCTGAGTCCCAGCACAAAAGGGACAGTGTAGAACCAGAGGCCAACTCTCATATAAAAATACTAAGTCACAAAAAAGGCAGAAAAAGTAAGCAAAAAACAACAAAATAACTTGACTATAAAAAGTTACTATGGTGACAGGGCATAAACTTAGAAGAGGGCAAAAGTGTTAAAATGTTTAGATGCAACGCCTCAAAGAAAAATGTAATTTGGTCTCAAGCCCAAAAAGAATTCCTAGAAATGCTTTAAAAGGATTTTTAAAAGCATCATGAAAAAAGAGTCAATAGCATGGTAAGAGATACATAAAAATTTAACAAAGAAAATAAATTCCTAAAAAATAGAATTGACTGAATGGAAAAAGAAGTACAAAAACTCACTGAAGAAAATAATTTCTTCAAAATTAGAATTGATCAATTGGAAGCTAATGATTCTATGAGACATCATGACACAATAAAACAAAATCAAAAAAGTAAAAGAAAACATAAGAAATGTGAAATGTATTATTAGAAAAAGAACTGTCCCAGAAAATAGATCCAAGAGAGATAAGAATCATTGTCATAAGACAGTCATGACAAAAAAAGGAGCCTTGACAACATCTTCCAAGAAATTATAAAAGAAAATTTCCCTAATATATTAGCACCAGAGGTCAAAATAGAAATTGGAAGAATCCATTGATCACTGCCTGAAAGAGATCCCAAAATGAAAATTCCCAGGAACATAATAGCCAAATTCCAGAGCTCACAGATCAAGGAGAAGGTACTACAAGCAGTCAAAAAGAAGCAATTCGAATATGGTGGAGCTACAGTCAGGATTACACAGCACTTGGCAGCTTCAACATTAAAACCCAGAGGGGTTGGAATATGATTTACTGGAGGGCAAAGGAATTAGGATTACAACCAAGAATCACCTACTTGGCAAAACTGAATATAATCTTTGGATATTTAATAAGATAACATTCCAGCACTCCTAATTAAAAGATCAGAGCTCCATAAAAAGAAATTGACCTCCAAAAATAAGACTCAAGGTAAAAACAGAAAAAAGAAAGAAACAAGAAAGAGAAAACACAAGTAATTCAATAAGGTTAAACTGTTTATGTTTCTATATAGCAAGATAATATTTGTAACTCTAGAACTTTATTACATTAGGAACAATTAGAAGTGTAGACAGAAGGTGGAGACATAAGGTCACTTTGATGGAATGATACCAAAAAAATAAAAGGATGAGAAAGCAAATTGTATTGGAAGAAAGAGGGAAGGGATTGAATGGGATAAATTATCCCACATAAAATAGGCATGAAAGAAATATTATAATGGAGGAGAAGAGGATGGGGAGAAAGGGTTGGCAAGCAAAGTTTAAACCTTACACTCATCAGAATTGACTCAAAGAGGAAATAATAGTTGGATACAGAAATCTATCTTACCCTATAAGGGAATTAAAAGAGACAGGGCTAAAAGAAGGGGTACAGGAGACCAATAAAAGGGAGGGTAGATTGGGGAAAGTGATGATCAGAAGTCAAACACTTGTGAGAAGAGAAAGGGTGAAGAGGTTAAGAGAGAGGGGAGATAAACAAGAAAGAAATAGCATGGAGAGAAATATAGTTATTATAATTATAAATATTAATGGGATAAACTCACACATTAAATGGAAGAGGTTAGCAAAATGGATTAAAAACCAGAATTCTACAATATGTTGTTTACAAGAAATATCTGAAGCAGAGAGATATACACAAGGTAAAGGTAAGAAGTGATGCATAATTTATTATGCTTCATATGAAGCAAAAAAAAAAAAGCAGGGGTAGCAATCAAAATCTAAGACAAAGCAAAAGCAAAAGTAGATCTAATTAAAAGAGATAAGGAAGGAAACTATATCTTGCTGAAAGCTACCATAGACCAGGACTTCTTAAACTTTTTCCACTCACAACCCCTTTGTGCTCCAGAAATTTTTATGAGACCTGAGTATATAGGTATGTAAAATAGGTATACAAATCAAATATTTACTGATAACAAATCATAATGAAATTTATTTTGAAATAATTCTTTGGTATATGTAATTTTACCATTTATTAAAGACAAAGTAAATCTGCATACTAATGAATTGGATATACTTATTTATTTTTACATAATAAATTAAATCTTGGTAGAATATTTTATACTGCAGGATATAGAGCATCTTCAACATTTTTCAGAGTTGATCAATATTTTGATTTTATAATTATCAATGTTGAAAATGCTACTTTACATAATACAAAATGGCAGAAAGATGTTTAGGGTCATTTCAAAAATTGTTGGAAATTCTGTCCTGATCCCTAGCCAAAATTCATTTAATGATTTTGTACTTACAATAAAAACACTGCAATTCATAACACACAATAGTCTTGAATCTGGGCCAATGTCTTTGTCAAAGAGTACATTGGCATGATGTGGCATGACGGCATGCATAGTGCAAAGTGTGCATGTTGTGTGTTCAGAACCAAGGCACCAAGGAAGTTGCATGGTACAACAACTGCCAGAAACAACTTGGATTCATTACACATTTGATTTTGAATTAATTTTTGGTTGTTGTCCTTTCAGAAACTTTTTACTGTTGCCAAACTTTTTAGGACATCCTCATTTAGTTGCAAAATGCCATGTAGGGTTACAATTCACAGTTCAAGAAGCACTGCATAGACAATAAAGTTATATTAATACTAAATATATGTACACCTAATAGGATAGCATCCAAATTTTTGAAAGAGAAGTTGAATGAATTACAAGAAGAAATATATAATAAAACTATACCAAGGGGAACCTCAATTTTTCCCTCTCAGAACTAAGTGAACGTAACCAAAAAGTAAACAAGAAAGAAGGTAAAGAGATGAATAAAATTCCAGAAAAGTTAGATATGATAGATCTCTGGAGAAAAGTTAGTGAGAATACAAAGGAATACACCTTTTTCTTGCAGTACATGAGAACTACACAAAAACTGACATTATTAGGACATAAAAATCTCACAATGAAATGCAGAAAAGCAGAAATAGTAAATGCATCCTTTTCAGATCATAATGCATTAAAAATTATATTCAATAATGAACAATGGAGAAATTAGAAATTATTTGGAAATTAATCTAATCCTAAAAAATAAGTGGGTAGAAGAACAAATCATAGAAACAACTAATAATTTCATTGAAGAAAATGACAACAATGAGACAACACACCAAAATTTATGAGATGCAGCCAAAGAAGTACTTGGGGAAAATTTATATCTCTAATTGCTTACATCAATAAAATAGAGAAAAATCAGGTCAATGAATTGGTCATACATTTAAAAAAAAAACTAGAGAAAGAACAAATTAAAAGTCCCCAATTAAACACCAAATTAGAAATCCTGAAAATCAAAGGAGAGATTAGTAAAATCGAAAGTAAGGAAACCATTGAAGTAATAAATAAATCTAGAAGCTGATTTTATGAAAAAAAGGTGACAAAATAGATAAACCATAAGAAAAGATGAAAACTAAATTGCTAGTATCAAAAATGAAAGGGAAGAATTCATCACCAATGAAGAGGAAATTAAGATAATTGTTAGGAGCTATTTTGCCCAATAAATATTTGTCAATAAATTTGGTGTTCTAAATGAAATGAATGGATATCTACAAAAATATAAATTACTCAGACTACCAGAAGAAGAAATAAAATACTTGAATAACCCAGTCTTAGAAAAAGAAATTGAACTAGCCATCAATGAACTTCCTAAGAAAAAATCCCTAGGACCAGGTGAATTCACAAGTGAATACCACCAAACATTTAAAGAACAATAAATTCCAATACTATGTGTAAACTATTTGGGAAAATAGGCAAAGAAGGAGTTCTATCAAATTCTTTTTAGGACACAAATATGATACAGATACCTAAACCAAGAAAAGCCAAAACAGAGGAAGAAAATTACAAACCAATTTTCCTAATGAATACTGATGTAAAAATTTATTTTAAATACAATACTAACTAAAAGATTACAGCAATATAATACACAGATCATATACTATGACCAGGCGAGATTCATACCAGTAATGCAGGCTCATTCAATATTAGGGAAAATATCAACATAATTGACCATATCAATAATAAAACCAAAAAAAATCATATGATCACCTTCAATAGATACAGAAAAAGCCTTTGACAAAATACAACATCCATTCTTATTAAAAACTTTAGAGTACATGGGAATGAATGGAGCTTACCTTAAAACATTAAGTAATATTTATCTAAAATCATCAGTAAGTATTATCTATAATGGGAATAAGCTAGAAGCCTTCCCAATACAATCAGTGGTGAAGCAAGGATGCCCATTATCACCTCTGTTATTGAATATTGTACTAGAAATGTTAGCTATTAGAAGAAAAAGAAATTGAAGCAATTAGAATATAGGCCGGGGTGGGGAACCTGCAGCCTCAAGACCACACATGACCCTCTAGGTCCTCAAGTGTGTCCTGTTGACTGAATCCAAACTTTGAAGAACAAATTCCTTCTAAGTCCCTAAGTGTGACCCTTTGACTGAATCCGAGTTCATAGAACAAATCCTTTTATTAAGACGATTTATTCTGTGAAGTCTGGATTCAATTAAGGGGCTGCACTTGAGGACCTACAAGGGTCACATATGTCCTTGAGGCCACAAGTTCCTCACCCCTGGAATAGGCAATAAAGAAACAAAACTATGACTCTTTGCCAATGATGTTATACTTAGAAAATTCTAGAGAATCAAGTTAAAAAAAATACTTGAAATTATTAATAACTTTAGCAAAGTTGCAGGACGCAAAACAGATCCACATAAATCATCAGTATTCCTATGTATTACCAATAAAGTTCAACAGCAAGACAGAGAAAGAGAAATTCCATTTAAAATAACTATAAACAATATAAAATATTTAAGAATCTACCTGCCAAGACAAACCCAGCAACTATATGCACACAACTGTAAAACACTTTTCTGACAAATAAAGTCAGATCTGAACAATTAGAAAAAATTAATTGTTCATGGGTAGGCCAAGCCAATAAAATAAAAATGAAAATTGGACCTAAATCAATCTATTTATTCAGTGTCATAACAATCAAACTATCAAAAAATTATTTTATAAGGCCAGAAAAAATAATAAAATTCAACTGGAGTAACAAAAGCTCAAGGATTTCAAGGGAATCAATGGAAAAAAAGTGTAAGAAGGTGATCCAGCTGTACTAGATCTGAAACTATATTATAAAGTGGTAGTTATCAAAATAACCTGGTACTGGCTAATAGAGTGGTGGAACAGGGGGATAAATTAGGTATAAATTACATTATAGGAAATTACCATAGTAACCTAGTATATGATAAACCCAAAGATTCAAGCTTTTGGAACAAAAATTCATTATTTGACAAAAACTGCTGGGAAAACTGGAAAACAGTATGACAGAAACTACATATGGACCAACACTGCAAACCATGTACCAAGGGGTAAGGGCAAGCAAAGGAGGATCTTTTGCTGTTTTTGTTTTAGTATAATCAAGTGCCTCTGATTGAATCTTGCCTTTATCAACTAAGAATCTTTACTAGGAGTAAAATACAGAGTTTCTTTAACTAGAAACAATATATGTATATGTATTGCTACTATGATTAAAGATCTTCCCCACCCATTAATGGGCCTGCCCATTAAAGGGAGCTTGATTAGAGAAGATGTGTAAGAAGGCCCACATTTTTTGTTAATGAGGCACTGGTTTTCCAGGCTTGTGATGGTCTCTGGTTCTAAAAAAGATATAAATACTCTGAGGGTGAGGTTTTACTTTGGAGCTTAGTTTTTGGAAGAAGCTTTATGTGCCAGATGAGACTCTGGGAAACCACTAAGGAGCCCCCGCAACTTTGAAAACCCAGATGTTGGTGCTTCCCTCTCTGGCAACCATGGTCAGACAGTTGAATCTTTCTGTTGATGTGTGATATATGTACTGCTTATGTCAGACAGTTTGGAAGTTTGTTGATTTCCTATCTCTTGATTTCCTGAACTAAGTGAATAATATATGTGCTTGCTTAAAGAAGATTGTTAACCCCTCAAAAGCTGCTTTCTCTTTTAGAAAAGCAGATCAAAAAGCCTCTGATATCAGCCCCCCCCTTATGTCTGATCCACAAGATAAAGTCAAAATGGATACATGATTTACATATAAAGGGTGATACCATAAGCAAATTAAGAGAGCATAGAATGAGCTATCTGTAAGATTTATGGACAAGGAAAGAATTTAGAACCAAAGACATAGAGAGTATTAGAAAATATGTAATAAATAATTTTGATTATATAAAATTTTTAAAATTTTGCAAAAAACAAAAGCAATGTAACCAAAATTATAAGGAAAACAAAAAACTGGGGAGAAATGTTTAAAACAAGTATCTTAGGCCTTTTCTCTCAAATACATAGAAAATTAAATCAAATTTATAAAAATATAAGTCATTCCTCAATTGATAAATGACCAAAGAATACAAATGGGCAGTTTTCAGACAAAGAAATCAAAGCTACGTATAGTCATATGAAAAAATGCTCTAAATCAATACGGATTACAAAGTAAAACAAATCTGAGGTGCTACCTCACATCTATCAGATTGGCTAATATGACAAAAAAGGAAAATGTTGGATGTTGGAAGGGATGTGGGAAAGCTGGATTTCCAATGTACTGGTGGAGCTGTGAATTGATCTACCCATTTTGGATCTACAAAACTGTGCATTCCTTTTAATCCAGCAATACCACGGTTATGTCTATATCCCAAAAAAATCAAAAAAGAGAGAGAGAGAGAGAAAAGGACCTATTTGTACAAAAATATTGATAGCAGTCATTTTGGCAGTAGCTAAGAACTGGAAATCAAAGCGATGTCAATCAATTGGGGAACGGCTAAACAAACTGTGGTATATGTTTATAATGGGACATTGTTGTGCTATAAGAAATGACAAACAGGATAATTTCAGAAAAATCTGGACTTACATGAACTGATGCAAGGTAAGGGAACAAAACCAGGAGAACACTCTACACAGTAATGGCAATATTGTTTGATGAAAAACTATGAGCGACTTAGCCATATAGTCTCGGTAATATAATGATCCAAGATGATCCCACAGGACCAATGATGAAGCATACTCTCTTCCTCCAGAGAAAGAACTGGTATTGTTTGAATACAGACTGAAACATGCTTTTTTTCACTCTTTCATTTTTTTCTTTTATTTGAGTCTTCTTGTACAAAATGATTACTATGGAAATGTTATAAATAATTGCACATGTATAACCTCTATCTAATGGTTTACCATCCCAAGGAGGAGGTAGGGGAAGAAGGGAGGGAAGGAAAGAATTTGGAACTCAAAATTTTAAATGAAAATGTTTTAAATAAAATATTAAAATAGAAAAAAAAAGAAAAGAAAGGGAATCTCATGTATCAAAAATCTTGTCTTACCCCAACACTGAATGTCTTTTAAGAAGAAAATACAAGCAATGTCCTCTTGCATTTGTTGGGCAAAACACATTATTTCTAATTCTAGCATAACGCTAATAAATAATGTTGCTGTTAAAAATTATTTCCCCTTTATTCCTGCAGATACAAGGGACAAACACTATTTCCTTGAATACTCAGCTTTGAATTGTTTTGTTGCTTACAGGGAACTAACCAGAGAGAGATTTCTGAAAAATATCTGTTGTCCCTCCACAGTAGGTAGCAGGCAGTTTGTATTGTGATAATACAGTGAATTTACAAGTACAGGGTAGGAAACAACTTGCTTTGGGTTTTTCGTTTTGGGTTTTTTGGGGCTTTTTTTACAAAATACAACTGATAGTCCAGAGATCCCCTAAACTACTTCTAGAAGTGAGAGATAATTTGAGCAAAAATATGAATCAACAAAATGCCAGAAAATCCCTGGTTCTTAGAAGCATAATTAGCACTTAGGAACCAAGCTAGAGTCAGGCAGCTTAGAATCTACCATCAGAAGAGATAAAATGCCAACCAAAGCTACAGTATGGAAAATATGCACATTTATTTTTTTTAAAAAAGAAACAGCTTTCATTTTTGCTGAAGCTACAAAGCAGAAAACCCAGGAAAGGTGCTTTTAGTTGAAATTTATATCTAGATTACACATAATGATGAAAAGTTTGATATTAATTCTCATCAGAAACATCCATTCAGACATGATGCTATCAGGTACTAGATTCACATCTCATTACTACAGCTTCTAAAGGTTGAAATTAAAACCCCAAGAAGACATTTAAGATACTTGTTATAGGAAGAGAAATGTCAGGCAATGCTCCAGATAAGCCTGATAACTGCTTGTAAACAGAAAATTGGGTGTGAATAAAACACATATACCAATAAAGGATCTCAATAACAAAAAGAATCTTGAATATCTTATTACATATCTTGAAAAGTCATTTTCTTTACTGTCAATGGTTTATAGATAATCCATTCTGTTACCACAGAACACATTAGCTCTGATTCTCCTCACACTTTCATACACTGGCTCACTGATTATTTCCTTCTCACAGTTCTCTGACACCAACCCAACAACCCTGCCACTTCAATCTCCCTAAAACAATCCATAGCTACATTACCCTGCTTAAAAACTTCTAATGCAACCCCAGACTCCTTAACCTGGTATTCTTTATTTTCTAACAACTCATAGGGCAGTTAGGATATACAGTGGGTGGAGTACCAAGCCTGGAGTCAGGAAGATTCATCCTCCTGAATTCAAATCTGACCTCAGACACTAGCTATGTTGTCCTGGGTAAGTAACTTAACTTTGCTTGCCTCAGTTTTCTCATCTGTAAAATGAGCTGGAGAAGGAAATAGCAAACCACTTGTGCCCTTTCTTTGCCAAGGAAATCCCAAATAGGGTCACAAAGAGTGGGACATGACTGAAACAACTGAACAACAAAATACCTAATATTGTGATTACAAAATCATAGATTTATTTTTTTGGTCGGACTCAAGCATTTATTAAATGATGTCCTGGGATACAAAAACAAAAAATGAAACAATCTCTACCCACAAAGACCTTACATTATATGAGAAGGAAATACAAATATAAAAAATTACACCATAATTGGAGGGGGCTGGCACTAACAATTAGGGAAGGTCTCTTGAAGGAAGTAGCAGCACTTGAAATGAGCCTTGAATAGAAGATATTCCAAGGTTGGAAATAATGGAAGCGTATATTCCAGGTTGGGGGGACACTCTATACAGCACAGACATGGCAAATGAAAATCCATTTAGAGGGATGGCAGCCAGTTTAGCTGGAAAATAGGTTATGGGGGAATAATATATAATCAGCCTAGGAAAATTGATTGCAGCCAGGTTGTGAGGGGTTTTAAATGACAAATAGAGAAGTTTGTATTTTACTCTATGGGTATTTGGATCCACTGAAATGTCTTTTTTTTTTTTTAATATATAATTTATTTATTTTTCAGTTCTTAACGTTCACTTCCACAAGAATTTGAACTCAAGCCACTGAAATTCCTTGAGTAAAGGAATAATGTGGACTGCTGGAACATCCATTTGGTAAATGTGTGGAGAGTAGATTAATGAGAGGAGAAGCTGACCATGGGGAGATTCAAAGGAGACTTACTGCAATAACATTGGCAAAGGTGATGAGGACTGACCCAACGAGAACAGAAAATTCCTTTCTACAACACACAAAATACTCATCTCACCTTCTGCTTGGAGACATCTAAGAAAGGGGAAATCTTCAAGAGGGCATAGCCTCGTAAGGCTGCCCACCAAACTTAGAGCTTGTCCTAATCGTTAGGAAATGTCACCTTACCTCAAACCTAAATTTATCTCTGCTAATTTTACCCAGTGCTCCCAGTTCTGTCCTTTGGTTAAACAACATACAAGTAGTACTAGATTTAGAAACAGGAAATAGTGCTGTTGGAACAGGATAGGATGAAAACCAAAGCCAACATCCCTCACCTCAACAGAGGAACCACAATCTTCTGAGACAAGTGGCGTGGCCCTTCCCATAGTCTCTTTAGCTCTCCATACAAAATCCTAATCTATTGGTCTACTCTAGCAAACTGAGTTTTCCCTTCTTCCTGACTTTTGCTTGTCCCCTTCCTCCCTTCAGCCTCTTTGGAATGCCTTCCTGCTTCTTTCTTCCCAAGTATTACCAATCCTGCCATGTCCAACTCATGTTCTTCCTTCTCCATGAAGCCTTCTCTGATGCCTCAGGCCCATGGTGATCACTACCACCTCTGGATCCCTGCAGCATTTATTGTCTCTAACGTTCATTTGATTCATATGCAAAACTGGCTTGTAGAGTTGAGACCTTTTCCTAGTGTCTTCTGTCTACTCAACTAGAATGTAATTTGTTAATAGTAACAGTATCTTCTTTTTATTATCCATAAATACCTGGCAAAATGCCTTGCACATGGTTGATGGGCATAATTGGTGGTTGAAATTTTTTTATGATTGGCCAGTCAAATGAAAATTTTTAAAGGTTTTTTTTCTAACTTTAGTGTATATAGAAACTATGTACAATTTATATAATCTTTTACTGACTGAGAAAAAAAATTCTATAATGTTTAGAATGCTTTAAAATCAAATTTTCTTCTTTCCACTATGAGTAACTTCCTTTTGTTTTCAGGAATTTTTTTTTACTCCAAAGTCTTACTAAATTAATCACCCAACAAGTAGTTTGGGTGTGTACTGAATTGTAACGGTGATTAGGGTATCATATAAAGAAGTAAGGGGCAACTAGGTAGCAATATATAGAGTGCTGGGCCTGGAGTTGGGAAGATGAGAGTTCAGATCTGGCCTCAGATACTTTCTAGATGTGTGACATTGGGCAAGTCCCTTAACCATGTTTGACTCAGTTTTCTCATTTGTAAAAGGAGAGAAAAATAGCAAACCACTCTAACCTCTTTGCCAAGAACCCTTACCGCCATCAAAAAAATAAAAGGGGGGGATCTTAAAGAGTTAGACACAACCGAAAACATCAACAGCAAACAAGGGGTGGTTAACAGGCTATTTCTAAGAGACAAACACCTGAATCAATATGCAGGGAAAGAAAATTCAGGAAGCCCTCCCCATTTGCCAATCCATGATTTACACTTTGCAATTATTTGCAGTTCAACATCCCTTCAAGTAATGCTACTCTCTTTGCTGAGCCCATGGAGGTGCAAAGAAACTTCCAAAGGTAAGTAAGAGGTGGTTGGGTGGGGATTAGAAGATGATGTTTGATTGAAATGTTGTTTCTTGGGATTTTATTACATGACTATAAGTGTGCTGGAGCCAGCTCAAACTGATCTGGAGAAGTGAGGGTGAGGAGAGGGAGAGGGAGAGAGAGAGAGAGAGAGAGAGAGAGAGAGAGAGAGAGAGACATATCATGCACATAGAGTATAAAGGGACAATTGGTTGAATTGCTGGATTGCCTTTGGGGAATTTCAACATTAATTTGACTTCTAACTTTTCCCCAAAACAAAGGCCCAATTTAATAATACTAATATTCTAGCTGACCTGTTGTCTAGCTAGAATCTTAAAATATTTAAAAGTTACTCAGAGGACTATGGTTGCTGGTGACCAGGCTACAACATGTAACAGATATAGAATTTCAAAAAAGAAGTACAATAAAGATGTCATGGAGGAATGTATGAAGGAAAATGAAGATAAACTGGCCACATGGCAAGAATGAAAAATAATCTACAGAGAGTCTATCTGCTCTACCTGTCATGATATCAGGATAAAGCAGGGAAAGTAACCAGCATATCAGGACCCCCAGGTCAATACCCATGGAGGACTATAAGCATTAATTGCAGAAGATGGACAGACATGAATGGTTGTGATTTGAATTACAGAAGGAAATATTTAAGTCATTAACATCATAGATCCATTCAAGCATTTGAGTATCCCTTACGTAGAATATTTTGTTCAAAACTTAAGTAAGATTTTGAATCTTTTGAGATGTTTTACAGACATATCCACCAGCATAATTGTGAGGAAAGAGTTGTGCACAAAAGATGTAAGTGTGTTGTATAAGGAAACAGGATTTTCATTGACCAAAATATGGCACAAAAGCCTCAGGGTTTAGCGGCTGACAGATTGGTTGGTTGTTGTCCTTCGTCTCTGAAGAGGACCAAAATGACGTCATCATGATAAAGTGAAATTTCAGTGTGTCCGACTGTGGCTGATCAGACCAATCGAAGCTCAAGATGCTCTACCACAGGTTAGGCACAGATAGTCCATGTGAATATTTGGGGTGGATATTCCAAATTTCCACATCCTGCATTTACTTTATGCTGTCTCAATTCTGTTTTGCTCAAAGAGAACAGTACCCTTTCTGATGGGGGCATGCCATGCTGAGCGGTCCTGTGCCAGTGTCTCTCATATTGCAGTCAAATCCAAAGTTCTTGAGAGAGACCTTGAGGCTGACAGACAGGTATAATATGCATAATAAAAAAAAATAGTGGCTTTGTCTCCACTTACTTTTGTTTTGCTGCAAATGAATTTCTAAGCCAGAAAGAAAACTAAGAATGTCTAGCCCTAAGTAAGATAGTTACCTGGAACAGAGGGTTATTTTTCTCTAGCATAGAAGCCTAAAAGAAAAGCCTGGGGGCACTCTGCCAGGCTTTTGCTATATATGTGATAGCTATGACTAAAGAACTATGAGCCAGCTACTCTTAGCAACTATGATACCCTGGCAAAACAGAACTGAAATGGGTAGCAGGTAGCTCTAAAGAAATGAAGCCCAGAAGTTGATAGCAGGGAAAAATATCTAGGAGAAATTCATCATCATTGTTGTCCTTCATACTTGAAGAATATTGGGGCAGCTAAGTGGTGCAGTGGATAGAGCACCAGTGCAGGAGTCAGGAGGACCTGAGTTCAAATCTCACCTCAGACACTTGACACTCACTAGCTGTGTGACCTTGGGCAAGTCACTTAACCCCAACTGCCTCATCCTGGGTCATCTCCAGTCATCCTGATGAGTATCTGGTCACTGGATTCAGATGGCTCTGGAGAAGTGAGGCTGGTGACCAGCACAGCCCTCCCTCACTCTAAACAAAGTCAAGTGCAAGTCATGTCATCATTTTTCTGATGGCATGGTCTTCTTCAGCAATGAAGGACAAACACACTGGAAGAGTACCAAAATGACACCACGATGACAGGGTCAATGTACAGTATGTTAAGCTAGGAAGGTTCTATCGCAGGTCAGGCCTATTAATCCCCATGAGATCATCTGAGACCATATATGCTAAGCAGTTACCCCAAGACCACATCCACTAGAACAACATACCCAATAGAAATGCCACATCTTCTGGGGAATAGGTCCAATGAGAGCAATGTAAAGACATCATCAGAAATCATCAATGGCCCTGCAGCATCAGAAGCAAAAGATGTCCTTCCCCAAATGTGCTCTTCTCACACATATTCCTTATGTGAATGTCATTCATGCATGATCTCTATGTGGTACCTGATCCCGTTTAAAGTGTGTATTTGTAAGACAGTGTTACCCAAATTACAGTGAGTGGGGAAGAGGAAATGTTCCATTATTATGTTTCTTGCCATATTATTTCATTAATGAACTGGATTTAAGTTGTATCCTCTGATGAGAGGAAAAAAATAAGCATATTAATGGGGAATTGTGACCTAAGGTTTCAAATGGATGTGAACTTTCCAGGTACCTTGAATCTGGGGGGAGCTATTGTCACATTCCCTCATGTGATAGGGGGCATCTCAGGTGCTACACAAGATAATATGAATATGTTTTAGTTAAAGATGCTGTAACCTCCTTAACAAAAGACTCAATATCTTATACTCCTTGTATATCCCTTACAGCATCTAACAGGCACAGTGCTCATCATATAATTGGTATTCAAAGAATAATTGTTAATTGGTAAATTTCAATAATATGTTTATGTATAAAATAGTTATAATTACTCATTTAATCAATCATTTGGTTGATATTCAACATTAACCTGAGTGACTTGCTACCATCCAGAGTTAAATGTAACTCAAAAATACTGCTTTAGGTAGAAACTATTTAACTTGTCAAATCAGTCAGAAAATAAGAGTCCTTCAGAAATCAATTAGGAGCTTTCCAGGGTCTTAATTTACATTGTCCATTGAGAACCAGTTCCATGGATAAGGAGAGGAAAGGTAGAAGAGAAATGAAGATAGGCAAGCGGCACACAGAGAGATAGCAGAAGCAAAGATAAAGCCATAATGTCTAACTATCATTCAAGTATTTGAATAGTTCAAGGTATTTATATCATAAAAAGACTGGATCAATGTATAAAATTCTCCCACCCAACTCTTTTTCCCATTTACATAAGAGGGAGAAAGCAGATAATTTCTCTCTCCCTGACCTCCTCTTAATCAAGATGGAGTGACTCACCATGCCTCTATGCTCCCATGATCCATGATTCCAAGAATTCTCTGTCCAATCTGATACTTCTCGCTAAATCTCTTACGGCTATACAGAAAATTGCCACAGCTGCCTGCACCACAAAATTCTGACTGCAGAATTCCCCAGGAGCCAAATATAAACCCAAGTACCTCTACTTTCTATGCTAAGAAAATTTGTGTCCCCAAACATGAAGGCAAAGAGAGAATCAAGCTCTGTGATAGTGTCCTTTCCACACACCCACACAAAAAAGTCTATAAACTCTGAGGAGACACCCTGGAGAGGGCATCAGAGCTGTCTTTTGAAATGTCCATTTCATTATTACAATTTCAATTCAATTCAACAAACATTTGCTGACTGTTTATTGTGCAAAAATATAGACTTAGGTATGGTAGGAGATCCAGTCTGTTTCCTCACGGAACCTATAAGGTAGTAGCAATTATGTCACAAAAATAAAGTATAAAATAAAGAATGTCAAAATATGTCACAAAAATAAAGTATAAAAAAATACCAGATAGGTGCAAATTATATGCTATTTAATTCTAAATACGTAGAAAGGTCCCTCCCGCACTGATTCCCAGGAGATCAAAATATTACTGTAAGAAGAAAAGGCAGAACAGGGGAAAGGAATTCCATGAATAAGGAATAGGAAACACCCAAGTTGGTAGAATAAAGGCAATACAGAAGGTTCATTGAATATTGTGCCAAATCTGGAATCAACAAGACTCACCTTCTTGAGTTCAAATCTGACCTCAAACACTTATTAGTTATGTGACTCTGGACAAGTCATCTCACCCAGTTTGCCTCATTTTCCTCCTTTGTACAATGAGCTGTAGAAGAAAATGGCAAACCACTCCACTATCGTTGCCAAGAAAACCCCAACTGGGGTCACAAAGAGTCAGATAGAACTGGAAAAAAAAAATAACTAAGTACAGCCTAGCTCCTCTTTTTATCTCATCCAGTAAAGACCTAGAAAACACACTCAACTGATTCTTGAATGGAAATTCATAGAAAAATCACAATGAGATTTTTTTCCATCCCAAGTCAACCTGGAAAACAGGCAGAGTTCTTCAGACCCTGGAGACTTCTAGCCTTCCAGCATAGGGAGCAAGTAGAAACCTGCAGGTGTGCACAATAATAAGAAGTATTACAGATCCAGCACGGATGGACTTGATGCTATATAGGGCATGGGAATATGTGCCAACTGTCAACTCTGTTGCTTGTACCCCAGAGCTGGATCACCCACATCTATCTGTGTGTGTGTGTATATGTATGTGTGAATGTTGCATTCTACACCCTCTAGACACACTACCCTACTCATCAACCACCACACTAACTTTTTACATTCCTACAATGATGCTTGCTAATGTATACTTGTTTTTTGAGTATTTCACCAATTCAACCTTTGTGTCAGAGCCAGGCTCTATACACTTCTGGAGTCAGTGTCTAGGCCTTGATTAATCCCACAATGTATTCTTTAAGGTTTTGCTGCTGAAAGTGCTTTATCATTCCTCAAGGATCCTGAAGGTGACTCAGGCTACGGACCTGCATACTTTCAGTGTGTCCAGAATTATCTGAGTATCATTCTTCTAGTCTGAGTTTCGCAAGCTCCTGACCCTGATGCTGGTTTGTATGTGGGCAATACAACAAAGAAATTCGGTTTTAAACAGGTTTTTTCAGATGCCAATGGGATATCCTGGTAGAGTTGCCTCATTTGGAGTTGGAAATACAGGACTAAACCTTGAAAGAGTCATCATTAGAAATCTTATTTTTAAGCAGACCTATGACTTCATCACTTTAAGGAGCTCCTGGGGGAAATAGTCTGATGCAGATTTATACCAAAGCATAGAGGTAACTTGAAATCTTAGGGAATTGCCTGGGGCACTGAGAGGTTGAGTGGCAGTCCCAGAGTCAGTCAGTGAGCGTGTTTCAGAGATAAGAATTAAGGCCAGGTCTTCCTTGTTCCAAGGCACTATACCATGATGCATTTCATGGAAATATAAAATTGGAAATTGTCTGAGTACCACTAATTAAACCAGGGAATCAAAGAGTACCCAGAGATGGAGTATAGAAATAGAAGAGAACCAGTTATAGATTCTTAGGGGGACACTTACCTTACCTGCTGAAGAAGAGGACTTAGTGGGGAAAACAGAGGCAAAGGTAGTGAGGGGGCTGATGAGCTGTAGGAGTGTGGCATCTTAGGAGTCAAAGGAGAAGAGAGAGTACTCCCAAGCACTAATCATCAGGTAGATATGACAATTCAGGGTACTTGACATTCAGTGCCTTTGCACTGGCTATCCCCTCTACCTATAATACTCTCCCTCTTCCCCTCTGCTTCTTAGAATTCTCAGCTTCCACCTCCTTATAACCCTAGTTGTTGGCCCTCCCTCCCCCACCCCCTGCCCAAATTATCTTATATTTACTTCTTTCTTTGTATTTACTTCTTTCTTCAACCCCCAATCCATACTAAGGTCCTTGAGGGCAGAGGTTTTTCACGCTGTGTATCTCCATAGCTTACCACATCCCTTTACACATCACACTTGCTTAATAAATGACTGTTAAATTTAATTAGGAGACAATGTTTGGTACCTTTAAATTCGTAGGGCCAGGACTTCTGAGAAGGGCAAATTGAAAGGCCACAGACTTGGAAGCACTGAGGTATGTCTGAGAAAGTACCAAATCAAAACAAAGCCAAGGATACTTAAGAACTAAGTCTATGGTCTACAGCAAAGAATTATTAGTTGTTAAAGCTGGAAGGAACTTTAGAGATCATCTAGACCAGCCCTCTCATTCTTGAGACTGAGAGAGACCCATATTGGAATCCAAGCCTCCTGACTCCTCCTTCATCGATCTTTTCACTGTACATACCGTTGTCATAAGGCATACAGATATCTAGTAAGGTAATAGGTCAACACCAATTAAATAGGCAAGATATGCACCAAAAGAGATTATCAAAAAGCCAGATAGTCAGTTAAAAATAAGAAGACCTTAATTCTAAGGCAGGCTTCTCTATGAGAAAGAAGTCTCTTTTGCTAGGATTAAAGATTTATTCCACATCTTGCATAGTGCAGACCTTGAAGGTAGAGATAGGGAAATAGTTTCACCTGGCTAGAGGGTGTGTGTCCAAGAAAAATGAGATTGGGTCCTGGAAGCAACAGTGAGATGTTTGAGTGCTCTGTGCTCAGTCTACTGATTGGATAATGTGATACTACATCAAATAGATGACTCGGTTAGAGTCTCTACCTTAAAATTCCTCCACATGGTGGGAAATTTCAGTTGTTCACCCAAATCACTAAGGAATGCTTAATGGCAGTAGTTCAAGTAATAGAAAGTTATAGCCAGAGAAAACAGTGAGTGGGGAAAAGACCAAAGGCAGTATCTTTTGATGATAGAAATCTTTTCTTTATTTACCCAATGGTGGTAATAAAGAGGAAATCAGAGATCACCCTAGGGAATAAGGACATGGAGAATAGGGCCAGGCTAAGATGTTCAGCCTATGAAATCACAGGATGATAGACCTTCAGGCTCAAGAAACTTAGAGGTCTTCAAACCCATACACCTGCCTCGCAAAACAGCTGTAGTCATTCAGGATACATAGATGACGACTTCACTCTTAATGACCTCCAGAAAAGGAAATTCCATAACTTTCTTCAATAGTCTAGTTTATTGTCTAAAATTATAAATTAGGAATGATAGGAACAGTGAGCTACAAGGTATCTGAGGGGCCATCTAGTCCAAATGAGGACTTATTGTTACAAATAAGGAAAATTAAGACTCAGGTCAAGTGACTTGCTCACAGTCACACAGCTAATAAATGACAAAGGTGAGAGTTCTTTCTCATGGACTTCCTGAATATCCCTTAATTTATGCCTGTTTCCTGAGGGAAAAAACTCTGGCCATTATATCTACAAACATCCTTCACATGAATACTCTTAATCATTTTATTCCATAGTGAAGTAATAGCAATTACTTGACCTTTTATCTGAAATTCTACTTTTCTGACTTGTCTACAAATTCTCCAAACTCTTCTTGAAAAATGTGGTGCATAAAATAACAAAATAGCCTATTTAAGTAAAAAGATTAATCCACAAATATTACAAGCATTTAAAGATGTGGTTGTACTTTGTTAGCAATTCATAGATCAGAATCCAGAGTTATTTCTTTGGCTTTTTGAACTCATCCAGAAGAAAAGAAAAATACAGACTTTTAGGTAGTCCACAAGATTTGTAGCAGTCATGCTTTAAAAATACTATCTACTGGCTCATTGCAGGTTATAAGAATTCTATTAGATCACACGATGTCTTTTTTTTTCCTATGTGTGTAGTCATGCCAAACATTTCCAGATCACATGATTTCTAAAAATAGTTTGGTATTCTTTTTTTTGTTTTGTTTTGTTTTTACTAGAATCAGGAAGACAAAAATACTTATTATCTGGGTAATCATGAATAAGTCATTTAAATTCTCTGGGCCTCAGTTCCCTCATCTGTAAAAAATGAAGAGGTTAGATTCAAAAGCCTCTAAGGTTTCTTCCAGCCATATATTCATGGTCTTTTGAACTCTAATTCATTGGTACAGGCAGTCTTTCTCAGGATATTGAACATAATCCCTCTTTGCCTTCTCATTCTCTTTAATTCTGTTTTCCCAGAGATCCTCTCAGAGGATCTATCCAAGAAGCTAGAATCCTTCCTCTTCTTTTTTCTTTTTTTTTTTTTTAAGTATCAGGGGCTCCTAATATGCCCTTGCAGCTCTCTATCCTTTATGGATCATGTTTTCAGATGACCATCTCACCTCCTTTTCTAGTCACATATCATCAATAACTTCCTACACACCAACAATTGCTAGCAATAAGTCACAGCCTTATTTGTTAAGTTTGAGTACTCTTAATAAGAGTTTGAGACTCTTAACATGTGTTAATAACCAAATAGCTGCTTTGTCCTCCTGTGGTACAGAGGCTACCCAGGAAATATCTATACCTTGTACAACAGAGATAGAGGCAAGGCTGAGCAAGCCTTCTCACAATCCAGCAATGGCAAGACTTATTCTCTCTTTCCTCTGAACTCTCCTGAAGAGTCTTTGCTGTATTTTTTTTGGAAGTGGCATAGAATAATGGATAGCATGCTTGACTGAGGGTCAGAAAGCCTTCAGTCCAAATCTTCGCTCTCTTACTGGATTTCTTACCGACAGCAAGTCACTTAACCACTTCCTGTTTCAGGAAAACTTGAAGGACTAAGGCAGAAAGTCATAGATGGGTTTGTTTAAAGGAGTTCCCTTTGCTGACAAAATCACCAGTTCTTCACATACAGAATTCATGTTCTCCTTGTAATGTAATTACTATGAGTTTTTCTCATCCTCTGCTAGTACAGTGTCTAGAACACAGGAGGCCTTAATAGATACTTGTTGATTGGTGTTCCTGCCAGATTGTAGATTCCCTTATAACCCTTGCCCAGGTAAGTATACCTCCACAACATGGAACCTGCCTGCCTGCCCAATTAGAGAGTCCTCAGCTAGGATCACCATTTCATGAGAGACCTCATCCCTGATTAACTCATTCTCCAGACTGTTCTGCCTCCTCATCAGCAACCTGGCCTCAGCTCAGGAGCCCTCTTTCCTCCTCTCAACACCCTCCCTTTCAATTCACCTTTATGTTTTGTCTTTTCCCATTAAAATATAATCTCTTTGAGAGAAGCAGCCATCTTGTTTATTATTTTTGCTTCCTCAGAGTTTGGCATGTTTCCCGGCATGTAGGAAGGGCTTAATAAATGCTTTATCTCTCTACTGACTTCAGTTGAGAAAAACTGATAAGTTTCTGATGTTTCTGGCACCAAAAAAAAAAAGGTTATGTTGCCCTCTTCCACCCCATTTAAGGGGGGAAAAAAGAGAAATTAAGACAAAGTGGCATGACACTTATGTGTTGACGGTAAAGGTGCCTTACATTTTCTTCCTCACAACCACTGAGATTTGGACTTTCTGTTCATTGTTGGGATAAATGATGGATGCCACTGGAATCCAACTTGCTGATAGCCATGCAGAGGCAACTGATGATGAGTGGCAGCTGCTGCTGGATTGGAACAGCCAGGCTTCCATGAGATTAACTGTGGTGGCCTGGATTGTACTTCTCTGACCTGAGCTTTATCCGCTGGTGACTGAGACTATTGAAGACCTGTGCTGCAGAAGAGATTCTGAGCCAGCAACAAGAATGCCCAGACTAACAGCTATTGCAAACCAATCAAGTGTTGGGCTGAGAAGAGGCTACGTATTTGTCCCAAATTTTCTTTGCCTAATTTGTAACCCAGAAACAGGATCTTTCTCTCTCTCTGTCTCTCTCTGTCTCTGTCTCATGCGCATGCGCAAACACACACACACACACACACACACACACACACACACACACACACACACACACACACACACACACACACCTCTTACTCTTTTCATGAGCTATGACTATAAATGGTTCAGGAACTTTTTTCCCCTCCACCTCTAAAGATCTGGGAAGGCAAGTGGGAAAAGGCTTAGGAGATGACTAGAGGTAGAAGGTTCCACTTTCACTATATTCACTAGTGAAGCAGAGGGGAATGGGGGAAAGTTTGTTAACTCTAGAGATAGAGGACCTTGATTTAAATCCCACATTTCTCCTTTACCATCTATGCAATTTCGGGCCAGTCACTTTAACTTCCATAAATCTCAGTTTCCTCATCTATAAAATGAAAGAGGTGGGATTAGATGGTGTCTGTGGCTCCCTGTGGCTCTAGATTCATGATCCTGTGTGGTCATAGTATGGTTACTATCTGAGTCCTATAGTATATTGAGTCCTGTAAGTGGAGATATGACCATAGAAAGAAGAGTCCAGGCTCCAGAACTAATGATAAACTAACTAGCGTTCTTAATTTTTGATTTTGAATAATATTCCATTTTCATCTCCTGAATTATATTCTTATTCAGTCCAGATGAGGAGGAGAAAGTGAGGCTGGTGATCTTGCACAGCCCTCCCTCAGTCAGTCAAGTGCAAGTCATGTCATCATTTCTCTGATGTCATGGTCTTCTTCAAAAATGGATAAACATACACGCGCGCGCACACACACACACACACACACACACACACACACACATACACACACACACACACACACCCTCACACCCCACTTCAAGTCTCGGCTCACCAACAAGATAAGATACTGGCATCTATAGCCCCTACAACCTCTGGTGATCCAGTGGCTATAATGAAGCCTTCTGAGACTCTGGAGACCACTAAGCCAGCGGTCACAATAGAGTGCCACCTGTTGGGTAAATGCAGTTACTGCACTCCCTCCCTGAATAATTAATTACAGGGCTACATAGTCTTTCTGTAGGCTTACCTAAAACAACACATGAATCAATCTGCTTACAAAGCTGTAAGGTTTAGCTGAAATGAGTACTGTGAAAATACAGTATTTAATTGAGACTTGGGGGTTCAAAGATTTCTTTCTTGGATTTGCAGAAAATAGAAATTAGTAGGTAAGGATAAAATCAGCTATGGCCCCAACTTCCATAGTTTGACTTCCATATTTGCGTCTTGAATGCCCTCCATCTCTGTATTTCATGAGTTTTTGTAGTAGTAACTTCCCCAGTGGGTATCAACCCCAAATTCTCTTACATGTGATCTTGTTCTTTGGTAAGATCATGTTAGAAAGGCATCATAAACTCCCAAAATAGAGATTACTTGAATTCAGTGAACTAACTGCTCTTTTTCCTCTCACTACTGCAGTTCAAAAGAATATATTATGAAGAGAAATGTGACTTTTCAGGGCACTAATACATTATTCAGGCTTTATTGATTTGAAAAGGACAAATGATCTCTAAATGTTTACAGCAGGCAGTGATGAACCCCCAATCATTAATATTTCACCTTCTTTGCTTTGTTCCTATGCGACAAGTCAGACAGGATTAAGTGAGAACAATTACTAAAACAGGAAAGTTTTCTTGGAAAGGGTTGAATTTTAAAAATGACTTCTATTTATACACATGTCACCATAAATGAGATATATGTGCCCATCTATGCATATCATATGCAGTGAATGGATTCATTGCCTCCGGTCTTGTTCATTTTGTGCCTGCTAGAGTTAAGGAATCAGGGAAAGAGAAGAATTTTCTGTGTAAAAGCAAGATGCCTCTCCAATCCAGAAAGGATGACTCAGAAAGGGAAGAGGTGAAGCCAGGGAGCAAGTTACTATGGTAATCCTGCGCTCTTTTTATTTCCCATGCCTCCCACTGCCTCCAAGTCACTGTTCACACACACACACATGCAATGCCTAGGGCCTTCCAAAGCTAGAGAGCATCTGGGAGCTCAGCTGTTCAATAGCTGCCCAAATGGAAAGAATGTTTGGAGTAAGAGGACTTATGTTTCCAACTCAGGTCTGCCACTGATTGCCTATGTGAGACCTTGGGCAAGTCACTAGTTCCATCGTTTGTTAAATGATAAGGTGGGACCTCTCTGGTCTATGATCTTTGGTCGTCCATAATATTATTTATGTGTTTATTTTAAAATGTAAACTCCTCAAGAGCAAGAACTGTTTTGTCTTTATGTCTCCAACACTTAGCACCCTCTCTTTGAACATTTCACCCGTTTGGTAATGATAATGGTGATGATATTACTTACGTTATATTATATCATGTCACATCACATCATATCATATTATATATTATTATTTCACCAATACGGACAATTCTTCCACAAATGCAGAGTTCTACCTACCATCTCATCCCATGCAATTCTCATCCACATATTTTTTTAATAAAGCCTGTGCTGATGAGCCACCTGATGTACTGAAAGCTTCCTTTGATTCTGATATGTCCTTGATCTGTCAGTTTGTTGTCTCTCAGCTCTTCTGACTCACCTCCCTTTCCAGGCATAAATGACTTGTCATCCATGTCACTTGCACACACAAATCATTGTGGCTGAAGACTGCTGCCTACATACACTCCTTATGTCATTTTCCATTGTCATTTAGTTTACCTGCAATTCTGATTCTTCTAAGACTGTTGACTGAGTCAAGAGAATGGAGTATTGTTGGGGCTACATCCTTTTTGTGGTCTATAAGAGAATTAAGGAGAAACATCGGAGTCCTCTTTAGGGCACTCTTTTTCAGCACTTGATTTCCCTGGTCTTCCAGCAAGAAACAGAGTCAAGGGGATTTCTCTCTCCATCCACCAAGACCCATCACTGATGACAACTTGTACTACAAGCACATGGAAATGGGTAATGGTTTTGTCTAAGCAAGCCTAAGTCCTTAAATGCCTTTTTTTGATTTTCTGTTTCCTTTCATGAGTACAGGTCAATGACAAGTAATCCTTAGAAATGGATGTTTCCAGCCTTGATGGTTCTCTCCTAAGCAGAGAGTTCCTAAGTTTGGGATTCAGTCATCCGCCTACCAAAAGATTTATACAAAAGAACACTTCTCAGAGGATAACAAGATTACCTCCAGGATCCTGCAGCTGGGGGACTAAAGAAAGCCATGCCCTGGTGGGTCAAGAGATCTGGAGTTTGTGAGCTACATATCCAAGTCAGTCAGTGTATACACAAGATGAAGTGAAATATCTATTCAACTATTCCACAAGGTTGCCTTTAACTTCCAGGGGCAGGAGAATGAGTGCAAAAGACTATTGGAGAGTTTTTTTTGCTCTCTACATTAGTTGATTCATCTCTGTGAATCTTGTTTCTTATGGAGTCTGCAGTGAAGGAAACAAATAATTGTTCTTTACATGACACTGGTATAGAACGTTGAGTATCTTCTCTAGAGTGAACCCTATCAGTGACTTTTGAGAAAATTCTAGATTGTGCAGTACAAGAGCTTTGTGTTTGAAATTTACCTGAAATCATTCCAGAGGAAGAAAAAGAACCATAAAACAAAATCTGATTCTTTGAAGCGCCAACCAAGACTGGCAGAATTGAATCCTACTGTGTGTGAGGCCGTCATCCCTTGTTGCACCCCCACCCCCCACCCCAGGCTACAACATATACTCTTTTGTAGGCAAACCCAAAAGGTCTCAGACAAAATTCAGGTGTTTAGGCTCAGTTTCTCCCAACAGGAGCTACAAGTGTCTTCCCTCACTCTCCTCAGCAAGGGTTGAAATTTAGCAAACATGACCACCACTTTCCCACTCAGAGATGAAGTATCTCACCATCTGTTTTCCTAATCACAGACTCCTGGAGGATCAAAGTTAAGTCAGTTGGTGACCTCATGAACCAGAGGTGACTTCTGTTGCCACTGCTTTTCCCATCATAATTCTACCTCTGGCATCAACTTCTAAAACTGCTCTATGACTTTTCTTGGTATCGATAACTACGGGACCCCAAATGATTTTTATGCCTGTTTATTACCTGTAGAATCATGGAGTGCAGTCAAGAGCAGGGTGACACAGAGGGACTCCGTGGGCCATCCTGTTAATCTTCAATTATACTTTTCAAATGGTCATGATGGAGCCACATTTTCAATCATTTCTACACCTGCCCCTTTGGGTTTTTTTTCGTTTTGGTTCTCCATGGTTTTAGGAGCAGGGCTCATCTGAAACGCGGGACTATGGTTAGTCAGAAAGAGCTTAATATAATCCCTGTTACATCAGAAACACTAAAAATATTATCCAGTTTCCCAAATATTGTACAGTCTAATCTCATCTCCTATTCTTATTTGTGTATAGTATCTGTCATACATTCATACATATTACAGCTACATAAACACAGTCACAGGATGTATATACATATACAAGCACTAGTTCAGTAGATTCCTTATCCATGTACATGTCTGAGGAATAAGTATTTTATAACTATCTCATTTTTCAACTCCTTTTTGAACTCTTATGGATTTCACTAAGAAGCTTTCATAATTGTCTAGGATTCAATACAATTAGTACAAAGCAATTTGCAAATATTGTCATACAAAGATTTTGTCAATGATAAAGAATTCTTCAGTTTGGACTTAGTCCAGGACATCCTGCAAAGTGAGCGCTTGAAAAAGTACTACATTTAGAATCAGAAGCCTCAGGCTTAAATCCCTGCTCTACTTGATATGGGATCTGGAGAAGGTATCATAATCTCTACAGGCTTCATTGTCTTCATCTGTTTAAAGGCGAAGTTAGACTCACTAATGGTTGTGTACAGTCCCCTCCAGTTCAATATCTTTTGATTTTGTGAATCTCTGATTTATGCCATACTTGATCCCTATACACAGATCATTGAACAAAATGACTTTTCTAATCATACATATCAAAGAATCTTATGTTTTTTTAATATATGTGGGAGACAGAAAATATTTATAATAGCATTTTTGTAGTAACAAAGAATTGGAAACAAAGTAGATACCCAACAGTTAGAAAATGGCTAAGCAAGTTGTTGTATATACATGTATTAGCATATTATTGCCCCTTAAGAACTGATGAATATAAAGAACTCAGAGAATCATTGGAAGACAATCTGAACTGATGCAGAATGAAGCAGAACCAGGAAAATTATTCACAAGGACTACAACAATGTAAATGGAAAGAACCAAAAAAGGCATGTAAATATAATGACCAAGTTTGGCCTCAGAGAAAAGATTAAAAAAAATCTATCTCCCTCCCTTCCTTGCAGAGGTAAAGAACAATGGGTATAAAACATTGCATATCCTATCATACTCAAGTGATGCATTCATTTCACAGGATTTTTTCCCCATTTTTGTTCTTTGTTTATTGTTGGACAGAGATCACATGTGCTGAGTGCCAAAAATTGATATTTGTAGATGACCTCTTTGTAGATGTGATTTGTTTTTTACTCAAATGAGGGAATAATTGTAAAACATTTAGCACAATGCCTGGCACATAGTGCTCTATGAATGTTTGTTATTACTTTCTACTTCTTTTGTCATACCTCCAGAAACATAAGAGAACTATACCACTGACAGCTGTTTTATAGTTTTGTTTATTACTTGGGTCACCCTGGCCAAAAGTATTCATCACCTGATGGCCAACCTTCTGGTATTTAGGCACTTTATATTTGCCTAGGCTGGGGCTCAGCCATCAGACACAATCTGCCACTCAGCCACTACTTTGGAGCCTTTCCAGCTTCAAAGTACCTTGTGTTTTGCTGATATTGCAGAGTCATATGCACACCATGATGAGGCATTAGAGTGGGCCTGCTGTGACTATCCAAAATGATTGAATATAGATGCAGATAACAGGCTGTTATCAAAATTATGATCACCACCATAATCAATAAATATTTTTAAATGGATTGTACTTTTGAAAATGTATTTTTCAAGTTTTTTCCAATAATTAGTTCTTTTTTCTCACAACAGCTCTGTAAAATAGGCAAGGAAAATACTGGCCTACCCAATTACAGAGGAAGAAACTGAGCTACAGATGGATAAGTGACTTTCCTGTGGTCACCTTGGAAAATATGGAAAGGGAACGTTTACTTATATCCTTCTAAAGATGAAGTAAAGGATTGAAAGCAAAACATATTAATAACCTATAAAAGTATTATTTATACTCTCTATAGCAATGATTACTCCTGAAGGCCAGAGTAATCCTGTAATAGTAGAAAGATTATTGTACTAGAAACTGGAGACTTGGGTTCTAGTCTCGTTTCTTCTATTTACACACTATGATACCTTAGGCAAATAGTGGTCCCTCTGTTGACTGGGTCAAAAATCAAATATTAATATCTATCTTATCTCTCTCATATGTTTGTTATAAGGATAAAGTGGGACATACATAAAATGTAGGTGTCACTCAAATGACACATCTTCCTTAGCATGCTACATTTGGAGTCAGAAAACCTGAATCTGTGTCCCAGCTCTGCCAGTTACCATCTGTGCAACTCTGGGCAAGGCATTGAACCCATCTTGGCCTCAACTGCAAAATGAGAAGGTTGGACTAAATGACCTTTAAGGTCCCTTCCAACTCTCAATACATGTTCCTATGATGATCTATGAACCTAAAGTACTCTTCTTGTACCATTTACACGGTGCCTATCCAAAACCTCTATGTAGTACAGTAACTGTATATTGTACAGCTATTTAAAAAAAAAATTCCACATTTGCATGGGGGGTTTCTTTCAGCAAAAGTAAAATAAGGTTTATTAAAGATTTGCTATGTTGAATTGACTCTTAAGAAGTCTAACCATTTATTGACAAGTGGGCCAGACAGAATCTGGGCTAAACAGAGTGAGAGCTGGATTGAATCTGAGTGCCTTCATGAAGGCGAGGTGGGAGGGGTCTGGGGGTGGTCTGTAGTCTGGGAGGAGGATCTAAAGAGGATCTTTATGAGACTGCTGTACTGTGATATTATGAAGGGTGGGAAACAACTGGAGGCAATTGGGAAGTATCAGACAATGGAGGGCTTGGGTGGGAAGCAAGTGGGGCAATCCAGCAGTAATAGACAATGGAGGGCCAGGCTGGGTTAACAGTAACAGATCTGAGTATGAAAGATCAGACTAAGTGGGAAGACTCAAGGAGGATTCAAGGAGGTTCCAGAGTCTTTTTCCCATCATTCCCCGCTCAAACAAAGTCTCAGTTTCTGAAACTGTTTCCTGCTAGCAAGGGGCATAAAGCTGTCCCTGCCTCACTGGGTCCAGTTCAAGGGGTTCATAGCCCGAGTTGTCATCTGGAAGTTGATGGCTTGCATTCTTTCAGTCTTGCTTGAGAAGACCTTGAGATCATTGTTTCCTGGTCTGGGAACCATATGATGAAGTTGGGGAACCATATGTTGAGATTTGGGGTGCTCAGGACCCCAAAATACTGACACACCTGCTCCTTCCCAATGAATTCAACTCAAGCCTTCTTGCAGCAAAAGTAAAACAAAGTTTATTAAAGATTCGCCATATTGGGTTGACTCTTAAAAAGCCTAACCATTTGCCACACTTATGTTGACAAGCAGGCCAGGTAGAATCTGAGTTAGACAAAGGCAGAGCTGGATTGAATCTGAGCCCACAATTACATGTTAAAACAATTTTTTAACATTTAGGTGGTTTTTTTAAAGTTTTGAATTCCAAAAATCTTTCCCTCCCTCCGTGAGAAGTAATACATGTGCAATCACATAATACATTTCTATATTATTTATTTTGTACAAGAAGACTCAAATAAAAGAAAAAGAATGGAAGGAAGGAAGGAAGGAAAGAAAGAAAGAAAGCTTGCTTCAGTCTGTATTCAAAAAATATCAGTTCTTTCTCTGGAGGTGGATAGTATGGTTGATCATTAGTCCTATGGGGTTGTCTTAGATCATTTTATTTATGAGAATAGCAAAGTCATTCACAGTTCTTCACTGTACAATATTGGAGTCACTGTGTACAGTGTTCTCCTGGTTCTACTCACTTCACTTTGCATCAGTTCATGTAAGTCCAAATTTTTCTAAAAATCATCCTGCTTGTCATTTCTTATAGCACATAATAATCCTTCACAATCACATGTCACAACTTGTTTAGCGTTCCCCAATTGATGGGCATCCCTTAAATTTCCAATTCTTGTCCACTCACCACAAAAAGAGGTGCTATAAATATTTTTGTGTAGTATAGGTATTTTAATAAATCAACAAGAATTTATTAGGTAACTACTACTACATGTAAGGCACTGTGATACCTGATGGAAATACCAATACAAAGAATGAAATCCTCACTCTCAGGTAATTCACATTCTATTTCATCTCTCCTTTGGATTGTGAACTGCTTAAAAGCAGAAACTGTGCTTTAATCATCTTTGCATCCTCCAAAGTATGGAGCAGTGAAGCAAGATGCTCTATAAATACTTGTTCACTGAGTGAGAAAGCACTGTGAAAAATTAAAAGTGTCATACAAAAGATACTATTACTGTTTTTGCTATCATTGCTATAACTTCTATCACTACTACCTCCGGATATCTTGGACATTACTGGCTAACATACTTATGAGAATGAAGAGAACAGAACTGATGATAACTCCTTCCACTCCTATCCATTCATGTCATTTATTCCTTTAAAGATTTTTTTCCTGAAAATCTGGAGGCTAACTGTTTTAGCAATATTCACAAAACAGTTCTAACAGAGAGAGATCACTGTCAGAAGTCACAGGAGTTATACCACTTCTTGTTCTAACCCCAGTCACTGAAATCTGTATGGGATTCATTCCTAGAGAAGCCTGGTGTCTAACTAAGGGGATTAGGCTCCCCATTTTCTCACTCACTGGCTTGCTAACAAACCGTCACCCCAGAGCAGGGGGGGTGGTATTAGTATTTACAATACTAATTGGAAAGTCCATCTAATTCCCCAAAAATGAAGAAGCAAAAAGTACTCAGTGTAGAATATGAATCAGGTATGGGACGGGTACTTTTTTCCTGCTCAGAAAAAAGGAATATTAAATCAAAGAAAGAATTGTAAGATGAATTAATGAAATGATTGGAATAGGATTCAATAGTTTAACTTGTAACTATGGTTACAATCAATTGGGAGACTAATATTTTAAGCCTCACAATATGTAACAAGTTGTACAGTATGACTAATAAGGCATTTCACATTTCACTTCAGTAGTGGACTCTATCTGAGCCAGAAGTCAAGCTTGTTCTTTTTACCTGTAACCTCTCTCCCAGAAATGCCTGAGATCTGGGCTTCCCCTCCCATCAGCTAGTGCAGTTCACTCAGATGGACCCTGCTGCTACTACTCTGCCAGCAGGCCCAGTACCACCACCACAATTACAGAACTCCAGACCTTTCGATATTCACAAGACTGACTGGACATTGGTGGTTCCCCTAAGATCAGGAAAGAATCTGAGAGGCACAGATAGCCAGAGGCCCTGGCATTAGTTCCCTTGGTTACATCTTCTCTGGCCCACTGGCTCTCATATGGGCAAGATCAACTTTACAATGGGATCAAGGGCCCTACCTTTCCCCTACTTCTCACTAAAGCCATAGCCAAGAGACCCAGGCCAGAAGTTGTCTCTTCTTTTCAAAGGTCCCCTGCCTGAATTATCAACTGCTCTGGTTCAATAGTCAATTAAAGGACTCTCTAATCACACAATGGAAGACCCTATAGCAAGGAATAAACCCCTCTCCTCTTCCCCAAGCTTCCACATGTAAGCATGAAATCAGGCAGAGAATATTTGCTCCATATTTAACCCATGAAAAAGGCAAATCTGAATGGGCTCCATGACTATGTTAGATATTAAAAAAAAAATCAAAGACTTCCCAATAATTAGGTGGATCCTCTAAGGAAGAGCTGTGGAAAGACAAAGGAATTACAAGGAATAAGACATCATCATAGAGACCTGCTCCAATGAAAGGAGTACCCCTACCATTGAGATCACTGCTCTATGAAAGCTTTGATATTATCTTCAGATGTTACAAGAATAAGTCAATCAATGCTATGCTTCCAATCTTCAACGTCCTTTAACGTCCTTAATCATTTCTTAACTTTTTATCTCCTCCCAAAGACAACAGAATTTTCAGAAATCAGGTAATAAAAATGAAGAAAGATAAAACTTAAGCAGTGTTTTCATTTTGTTGAAATCAGTCTTCTTGGCTAGGAGACAATGGAACTTTCTGGCATTTAGGGAAAATAGCCAAGCACTAAAGAGACAAAGTAAAGGCCCCAGCACCACACAAGCTGAGAAGAAACTACACTGTTCCAGTGGAGAGGCCTTTATGTCTAAGTAACAACCTATATAAAAGCAGCCTCCACCCTTCTCCACAAATTCAGCACTCAGATGTAAGACTTCCCTAACCAGAGGAAGAAAAACAGTGTGAGAGGCCCCAGCATGTGTTCTCAGTTTATTTTTCATGAATTTTAACAAGTCCTCTGGGTATCCACAGCATCATTGATCCAGATGAGATTTTTATTTTCTCAGAAGCTGTGCCCATTTAGAGTCTCTGTTACTGGTTAACACTCTCTGGCAAATACTCCAAGATAAAAGAGCCAGAGTTGGGTACACAAAAAAGTCAAGATAGCAGAGCTTCTTGACAACACAGAGATCACCATATGAGTCAACATCACCATTCCCAAATGATAAAAATGCTCTGTAAACTCTCTTCATATATATTCATTCAACAAATATTTACTGGATACCTACTTTATGTAAGACACTGTGGAGAAGGCAAATATTGCCTCAAAAAATTTACACACTATTAAGAGAGTTAAAATATGTACGACAAAATATGCTACGATACAATTCAAAATGCAGTAGGTGCCATGAGAAAGGTACAAAGAGTTACCAAGAGAAAGTCTTCATAGAGGGAATATATTAGACCTGGAAAATGAATACAATTTGAAAAGACAGAAATTGGAGGACAAAATTCCAGATAGAGAGAACAGCTTGGGCTGTATAGAGATAGAGAAAACACGTAGCCCAGGGAGGTTAGAGCAAGAGGTATATGAATACAAGTAAGTGAAAGGCTGGAAAGGTAAGTGGATTCCTACTTGGAAAGTATCTGGAATGCCACGCTGAGAAGTTTGGTTTGTATTCTGTAAGCAGTGAGAAGCCTTTGAGTATTTTAAATAACTTTAGAGTTTGGCATTAGAGAAACACTTCGATATATGTGCCCAACTTTCTGATAAAAATCCAATTCAAAAGTCATTCTAGTATTACCTAACTGGAAAAGGGAAACAAGGTCATGTCATTTAGAAAGAATTTCAAGTTGTTACCCACCTACTCAGCCAAACACACTCAAATAGTGACACTATAAAGCAAAAAAGAGTCTCACTATCTTGGTATTTGCTGCTATCCATTGTCCTACCTATTCAATCTCATGGAAAATCTTGACATTCTCAAAAGGAAGAAGGAGGAGGAGAAATGACAAAGAAAGGGAGGAAGAGGAAGAGCTGTAGAGGAAATGAACAACCTCTCTGAGACTAACAGAAAATTTCCAAAAATTTTGAAGACTTGGGCAGAGGGATTGTAGAAACATTTTTTCTTACTATGAGGAAAGGAGAGAAAAGAAATTTGGGAAAATATTAAAATACCTTTTTAGTGTCCTTTACAAATCTAAAGCTATATTGCTAAGTTTAAGAAAACGGAGATGCATTAATAATAATTTCTAATAATATATAAACTTTTGGTGTTGATCTTCTGGAACCAAAATGTAAGACTTCACATTTATTGCTATTGAATTTCATCTTATTAGATGTTCTAGTCTCTCTAGATCAGGAGGTCTTAACCTAAGGTATGTAAATTTTTTTAAAAAAATATTTTGGTATGTGTACTTCATCATAATTGGTTCGTTTGCAATCCTTTGAATTGTATTTTATGCATTTAGAAATAATATTCTGAATAGAAGTCCATGGAAATGCCTGAAGGAGTAATAGCACAGAAAAGGTTAAGTACCCCTGGTCTTTTTCTCTCTCTGACTCTCTGTCTCTCTCTGTCTCTCTGTCTCTCTCTCTCTCTGTCTCTCTCTCTGTGTCTCTCTCTGTCTCTCTCTCTGCCTCTCTCTCTCTGTCTCTTTCTCTGCCTCTCTCTCTCTGTCTCTCTCTTTCTGTCTCTCTCTCTGTCTCTCTGTCTCTCTCTGTCTCTCTGTCTCTGTCTCTCTGTCTCTCTCTCTGTGTCTCTCTGTGTCTCTCAATCTCTCTGTCTCTCTTTCTCTGTCTCTCTCTCTCTGTCTCTCAGTCTCTCTCTGTCTCTCTCTGTCTCTCTCAGTCTCTCTCTCTCAGTCTCTCTCTCAGGCTCTCTCTTTGTCTCTCTCTGTGTCTCTCTCTCAGTCTCTCTGTCTCTCTTTCTCTGTCTCTCTCTCTGTCTCTCTCTCTGTCTCTCTGTCTCTCTCTCTCTCTCTCTCTGTCTCTCTCTCTCTCGCTCTCTCTCTCTCTCTCTCTCTCTCTCCCTCTCTGTCTTTTAGGAGGATCCTATCATGCAGAGTGCTACCTTCTAGATGAGCTTAGCAATGAACTCCAACATCAGCCACACTGCCTTGAAAACAGAGGGAAACACTTAGAGTATCCCCAAAGCCCCAGGTCCAGGTCCTTCCTAGTTGCATGCAATTCTGCAGATTACATTAGCATAACATGTCATTTACATGTCTTTGAAGCCATTGATAAAATGATGAACAACAAGGGCTAACTAAGCACGAAGTCCTTGGTGCACCCTTAGCTACTTCTCAAGATGACATTGAGGCACTAATGAATATTCTTTAAGTGCAATTGTGAATCCACCGAATCATACTATGGTCTAGCTCAGGGCTTCTTAAACTCTTTCCCACTTGCAACCCCTTTACCACTTCTTAAATTGTGAGTTCTGATCCCAGGACCATAATTTAAGAAGTGCTGGCTGATATTACTCCATCTTTTCCACAAGAATAGTATGTAACACTTCATCAAATACATTGCTAAAATCTAGGTAAACTAAATCTACAGTATCCTCCTGAATTGTAAATCCAGTGATCATCTCAGAAAAGGAAATAAGATTAATCTAGCACAAATCATACTTAATGAAAGCAGGCTAGCTTTTTGAAATTACTGTTTCTGATCCTAAGTATTCACTAATAATCTCTTTAATTACAAGTCCCAGAATATTGTCAGAAATTAAAGCAAATCTCAATGGCCTATAGTATTTGAGAGTCGTCCCTCTTCCCTTTTCTGAAAATCAAGATAACATTTGCCTTTTTCTAAGTCTGGGATACATTCCCATAAGCTTTGAAAGATCACTGACAGTGACTCAAAGATCATACCTACCAATTCTTCCAGTAACCTTGAATATAGTTCATCTGAGTCAAGTAACTGGACCTCATCAAAGGTGGTTAAGTTTTCTCTGCTACATCCTTTCGTCACTTAGATACCAACTCCATAATGTTCTGTCCTTTATAAGCCAAAGGTCATTCTCCTTGGCAGAGAAAACAAGCAATATTAAAATCGAGCAGCTGTGCCTTCAAAGCTGTAAATATGATCGTTATTTTCACCATAAGCAGCGTAATAGTGACATCTAAATACGTATTGATAACTGTCAAAGCAAACATGCCATTTGTAAGTTCACGATGGTAGATAATCAAAATAATCTACTGTTGGAAAAAAGGAAAATGTAAAGCTGCGATTTATTGAACACTAGGTTTGGATTGTACTAACTTCACAATGCGTCAAAAGCCAAAGGGAATAAAAAGTATTTAGCACAATGCCGTGCATATAATAGTTGCCGAATGAATGAATGAAACATTCATTTTTCTCTTCAAAACTCCAGTTCTCTGTGGAGAACTGGTATTGTGCAGCTAATCCTATTCTATAACCTATGCAAAAGAGAAGACAGAAGAATTGGAAATTTAAAAATTGTGTCTAATCTATACTAATAGATCTCAGTAGCATAACTAGTTGTATGCCCTTAGATAAGTTCTGTTTCCTCCTAAATAAAAAGAGGGGAGTCACACCAGATGATCTCTAGATATCATATTAGCCCCAATATTTCAAGATTTTATGGTCAATATCAAAAAAACAACTACTTCCAACATCATCTTCATTGACTTTTGCAGACAGAAAAGACCTCAGGATCTCTCCAAAAGCTACATTCAAGGTCTCTGTTAAACTCTAACCAGTATGGATGATTGGGGCTTTGTCTCAGGGCCCTGAATTTAAGAACACTTAATATAGAGGATGCTCCCAGCCGCCAGCGATGGTAGCCCTTCAGTAGTATAGAAACTATAGAATTGAAGCACCTAGTATAGTAACTAGGTGGCACAGTGCATAGAGTGCCAGGTCAGGAAGACTCATCTTCCCGGGTTCAAATCTGACCTCAGACACTTAGTAGCTGTGTGAGCCTAGGCAAGTCACTTAACTTCATTTGCCGCAGTTTTCTCATTTATAAAACAAGCTAAAGAAGAAAATAACAAACCTCTCTAGTATCTTTGCCAAGAAAACCCCAAATGGGGCCACAAAGAATCAGATAGGACTGAAAAACATCTTATCAACACCACCTAGTTAGCATTATCAGGGGTAGGGAACTTGCAGCCTCAAGACTACATGTGGCCTTCTAGGTCCTCAAGTGCAGCCTTTTGACTGAATCCAAGTTTTACAGAACAAATCCTTTTATTAAGGGGATTCATTTTGTAAAGTTAGGATTCACCAAAGGCTGCACTTGAGGATCTAAAAGACCTAAATATGTGGCCTCAAGGCCTCAGGTTCCCCACCCCTGGCATAGATATTTAGTCAACAAAGAAAGCTACCTCCTGGCAGGTTATGGTGAGGTTCTCCCTTTTATTCCCCTTGGTCCCCACCTCTCCCCACCACTCCTCTATATAACAGCCTCCCCAGAATTAGTCCTGAAGCAGCAGGTGTATTGAGGTCCCTATTCTCCTTCCTGTGTGGGGAGATATCCTGTTGACTCCCTGTTCCACTGAGGGTGTGTTTTGTGCTGCTTTACCCCAGTTTGTGGGACAGCTAAGTGATACAATGGATAGAAGACTACCCCTAGAAGCAGAAAGACCTGAATTCAAATAATGTCTCAGGTACTTATTAGCTATGTGACCCTGGGCAAGTGACCTATGTTTGCCTCAGTTTCCTCTTCTGTAAAATAAGTATGGTAATAACATCATCTACCTCCCAGGGTGAGAAACAAATCAGATAATAACTGTAAAGTACTTAGCACAGTGCTTGGGATATAATAAACACTATATAAAAATTACTTATTATTTGCCCCATTAGCCAAAAAAAATCCTACTCACAGCTCTGCCTGATGATGCCAGATAATATTGATTATGCCCCAAGATTTAAAAAACATTTTCCTTTCCAACTACCCTAGTTGTTCCGTGGAGAAACATTTCATATTTTTCGCAATTTGGCCAGCAAACCCTTTGAAGATATAACAAGCTTTATAAATACTAAGAATTCTTTGACTATCGTGCGTGATCCTGGTCTCGTAGGCACCGTGCCCAGCTTGGCTTAATTTTTTGTTTATTATTTGTGCACCATCCCAGATTCAGTTGAGATGGAGCTTTATAAACTATAGTTATTATTATATTGATGTGACATGCAGCTGATGCCAATGTGGCTGTTTGGGACTATGGAACACAGCTCTCATCAAAGAAACCCTACCCTTCTATTGTCCACATTAACAGCACAATAGAACACAAGGCAAGGAAATTCTTCCCTGAATTCTTCATGATTTCTTAGCTCTTCTTGATGGTTTATTGTGTTCCAGAAGCTTTGACAGGATTGAGAATGGCAGCTAAGAAAGAGCTGACATTTCTCACTTCTAGTACAACTATACCATCATTATACTTTTTTTAAAAAGCACAAACACCTTGAGTCTTAGAGTCTTCTAATTGAATTAAACCATCTCAAGAATAGTTAACTGAGCACCCATGGGGTGAACATTCTATGAAGTAGAGAATACACAACACAGTGATAATACTTCACACATATAATGCTTTCGGGCTCATAAGACACTTTTCATATACATTATCTCACTGACTCTCATAATAACTCTGTGAAATGAAGCAAGGCAGTTTATCCCCACCTTATAGATGAAGAAACAGGGAAGTTGATTTGCCCAAGGTTGTACAGCTGCAAAGTGGCAAAGACAAGGCTAAAAAGCCAATTCTGGCTTAAGTTCAGTGAGTTCACTTCCCATTATAAAATGCTGGGGGCATAGTGTATAGAGCACCAAGAACGGAGAACACCATCAGGAAGATCTAAGTTCAAATCCAGCCTCGTACCTTTAGTAGCTACGTGACCTTGGGCAAGTCACCTAATCTCAATTGCCTCAATAAAAAGAAAAAAGAAGAATGAAAGGCACAGGACACACAACAAACCTTTTAAAAAGGCTGCCTCTCTGATGATCAGACCCCAGATTTAAAATTATGAGGTCCTATCCTCCAATTCCAACATTTTGCCGATGAGAAAACTGAATCCCAGAAAAAGTGTCTTACTCAACATCATTCAGAAAATAGACATCAGCACTGGGGTTTAAGCCCAAGTCCTCTAACTCCAAATTTGGGATATTTTCTATAGTACCACAAAGCCCCTCAGACTACATCCCTTGTCTGTAGAAACAGAGACTAGATGGGAAAATTCAGAAACTTAGTTGCTAAACACAAGATACTTTTCATATATTTCATTTCTACTTCTACTTCCTAGGATGGCAGAAATGTTCTAGGTGATTGGGACTTGGTGTGTATATCACCCTTCATACTTACTGAGAAGAGTTTGGGGAGAACAGAATTCATGAGTATGATCTCAGGAAAGAGAAAGATGACAGGAATCATCCAATTCAGACCTACAAAATTATAAATATAATTTCATTCACTCTAAAAAGAATCTCTCTCTATCTCTACATCACTGTCTCTCTCTCTCTCTTCCCCTCCCTCTCTCTGTGTCTTTGTCTCTCTTTTTCTTTGTCTCTCTGTCTGTCTCTGTCTCTGTGTCTCTCAAAAAAAAATAAAGGAAATAGAAGGGAAAAGCGGACTTTAAGGGAATCTAACAAAAATTAGAATAACCTTACAGGGGGACCCAGCAGAATTTTTAATAGATGTCAATAAAAAGATCAAGGAGTCCCTGGTTATTTCCTCACTGCTTTGGAATGTGAACTGTTACATCCAGCCACTCTCCATATACCTGACTCATTAGCACCTCCACAGTACTACAGGGCCTTTTTAAAACTGTTTCCACAGCTTGAATTCCTCTCACTCCCCTCTGCCAATTCAAATCCTTCATGTCTGCCCTATTCCAAGAAGCTTTCTCTAACCCTTTTCCAAAATGATTACTGTCTGAGAGGTCTTCCAACACTTACAGTATATTCACCCTATGCCTGCCTTCAGCAACACCTGTTAAATCGGTAAAATTGTATTTAGTTTCCTCATATCCTTTCTCTTCCTCAAATTGGCACCTAGTGCCTCCATGGTGTTCCCTGGCTACCCATAACCCCCTCACTGTAGTACCTCACCCTTTGAGCAGATCCTCACGCTCTGAGCATTTCCTCTACCACCATCTTCCTCAAAATTTTCCCATCGTATATGTTATATTTTTGAATGAATGAAAAGATACTTATTAAGCACTTATTATGTGGCAGTCACTATGTTAAAATAAGATAGAAGCAAGTTAAACAGTCCCTAACATCAAGAGGTTGTTACAAGGAAGATAATATATATATATATATATATATATATAAATAGATACTATATATATGCATACACTATATATATACATATATATGTATATATATATATATATATATATATATACATGGGAGCTAGAAAGGGAGGGGGTGGGCAACTCGGTGGCACAGTGGCTACGACCTAAGTTCAAATTTTACTTCAGTCACTTAACCCTGTTTGCCTCAGTTTACTCATCTGTAAAATGAGCTGAAGAAGGGAACATAAATGCACTCCAGTGTCTTTGCCAAGAAAACCCCAGATGGAGTCATGAAGACTTAGACATGACTGAACAACAAGTAAGGAAAGTCTTGAGATACCCACAGGAGAATATATTTTGAGAACAGCAAAGAAGTGTCAAGGGAACCCTGTTCTGCACAAAATGAAGCAAAAACCCACCTATCAGATCCCTCAGTCCAGAGCCAGAGTATTCCTTGTATAGAGGTTCAAGGGGTGATTTGAGGAGAAAGGTCAGAATAGAGGCCCCTAGTTAGGCAGTAGCCAGAAAGTGATGGGGTAGCTTAGTGCTAGGCAAGTTTGTCATATAATTGGATTGACTAGTTGCTATCAGAGCTATAAATAAAGCTGACAACAGGACTTTCCTTAGGATGGGAAATTTAAAGAAGCATTTCCAGCATCTGTTCTTCTCCCATTAAAAAGGTAGGAGCAGAGTCTATTGGGATGTGGAAATAGGAATGTCATAGGAGTTTAAGGATTGGTTCAGAAAACTCACAAATCCAGCTCAGTCCCTTCTGGGATCCTCACTAAAGGAATAGAAAAGATAGAGGTCATGACTGTGGCTGGCCAACAGAACTACATTCCAGGTACAGAAAGGTAGGTCCTAAACAAATTCAGTCCCCTTAGTTCCATCTGTAGTAACCTTTCAAGTGCTCCTCACACAATCTGAGGAGTAGGGGAGCACATCCTTCTGAAAGCCTAGGGACTGGGAACAGTCTAGGAAGTACCCTGGTCCCATCCCCACCCTTGATCAGCAACCTATAAAGGAGGAAAAAGCAGTACCTCAGTTCTTGCTGGAGGCCTATGCCTTCCTGGGAATTCCTCTCCCCATTTTGGGAGGCTTGTCTTTACATCCAAGTTTCGCCTTCTTTCACTTCTCAAAATTTCCTGCCAGTAGGCTAATATAGGGGGAAATAGCTAAGATCTGCTTGGGGCCAAGATGTACTGGAAGAACAGAAGGCCCTTCCTGCTGTGATGAGTCAGGAATCTAGAGACTGGTACCTCCTTGGTACCTCCAAATGCAGCCACATTTCAATAACCTGGCTGAAAGAACACAGCACTGGGAGACAAGATGCCTAGGTCCAGCATCTGTTCTACTACTAACTCTGGACTACTGTTTCCTCTTCTCTAAAATGAAGGATTAGGTCCAAACAGTCATTGAATCTATTAGATTTAGGCTCCATTTGACTCAAAGCAGCGCAGCCTTAATTATAAAGTTGGCTAAGCTTTCCTATTAGGCAAGACATTTCCCCTCTCTGGGAAATGTAAAGTGTAGGAGTTGTACTAAATGATCCCCAACCTCCTTTCCAGCTCTAACATCATACTCTGAAGCTTTCTGAAGAGGCTGGCGTCAGGTTTTGCTTTATTTCCAAACTTCTCCCCCAAAGACATCTGTTTATCATTCCACCCCTCCCCTCATCCCCAGTAAAAACAACAATGATAAATAATATTTATATAGTTTTTACTATGTGCCGGGTACTGTGCTAAAGCACTTTATAAATATTTCACTTTGCTCCTCACCACAATACTGGGAGGTAGATGCTATTGTTACCCCATTTTACAGATGAGGAATCTGAGGCAAACAGAACTTAAGTGACTTGCCCGTGGTCACACAGCTATTAGGAATCTGGGAATGGATTTGAGCTCATGTCTTCCTGAGTCCAGGCTTGACATGCAATAGTAGTCAGACTTCTTAGAAGACAAGTATAAAGAAACAACTGACCTCAGCATGTAGTTATTCAGAATAATCAATTAAAACCAGAAGCTCCTAATTCTCCTGCTTTCGGAAGGAAGCTCTTCAGTATCAACTTGTGGTATCCTGTGGTCTCCAGTCACAGAAGCCAGTATCCCAGCTTCCTTTCCTAGTACTTTCCTAACCTTCCATAACTTACAGTTTGTGGTGTTTGTCTCAGGGGCAAAACTTTCTAGCTGTGATTCTGATCCCTAAGTTATTGTTGATTAATAACAAGCCATGCCTCCGAGAGAAGGAGGAGATAGATATAGATATATGTGTGTATATGTATATACATGCACATATGCATACATGAATACATACGTGGATATATGTGAGAGAGACACATGGACATATATGGAGAAATACGTATGAGAGAAATATATAGATATACATGGAGAGAAATATATTGAAACATATAGATATGTAGATAAGGATATATAGATATAGATAAACAGAGGAATCTTTGAGATCCAGAATCTTTAATGGGAAAATTTCAGAAACAGGACAGGCCAGTGAGAAGGAAAATTTGGGTAGGGATTGCTTTTTCAGAATCTACAAATCACAACATGCAGGCAAATCTCTGTTCTGCATCAATTATGTTGCTTTGTTCTTGCATTTCATACATGAGCAATGGGTGGTTCATGAGCTTTGGACTTAAGAGTCGAGAAGACTGAGTTGGAATCCTGCCTTAAACACTTAGCAACTGTGTGACCCTTAGCCTCCCTCATCTTCAGTTTTCTAATCTATTAAATAGGGTTAATAATAACTACTGCTTCACAGGGTTGTTATAAGGATCAAAACTAGTAACATATGAAAAGTGTTTCACAAATCTTAAAGCACCATTTAAAGGCTAGGTGTTATTATGAATTTTATGAAAGAAATGACTACACATTAGATCATAGTATACTTGTCTCTTTTGAGCTTAAGGGACCTGAAAATTAGAGTTTTGGATTTGGTTCCACCAGTCACTAACTAGCTATGTAATCTCAGACAAGTCATTTGATCTCCCTCTATTAGATAAATGATCACTCTCTATGCCAGCAAAGACTAGAAATCAAGGGTGGGTATCAGCAGCGGCCCCAAGGCCACATGTGACCTTCTAGGTCCTTGGGTGTGGCCTTTTGAGTGAGTCCAAGTTTTTCTTTTTTTCTTTTTTTTTTTTCATTTTCAACATTCACTTCTATAAGCTTTTGAATTTCAAATTTTCTACCACTTGTTCCCTTCCCCACTCCCCAAGACTGTGTGCAGTCTGATAGAGGCTCTACATATACATTCATATTAAATATATTTTCACATTTGTCATGTTGTAAAGAAGAATTAAGACTAATGGGAAGAATCACAGGAAAGAAGAAAAAATACACCAAAAAAAGAGAGCAAATAGTAGGCTTCAATCTGCATTCTTTCAAAGTTGTCCTAGATCCATGCATTGCTGAGAAGAGTCAAGCCTATGAAAGTTGGTCATCATACAATGTAGCTGTTACTCTGTACAATGTTCTCCTGGTTCTGCATACTTCACTCAGCATCAGTTCATGTAAGTCTTTCCACATTTTTCTGAAGTCCACCTGCTCATCATTATAGCACACTAGTATTCCATTACATTCATATACCACATCTTGTTCAGCCATTCCCCAATCAATGGGCATCCCCTCAATTTCCAGTTCTTGGCCACCACAAAAAGAGCTGCTATAAATATTTTTGTACATGTGGTCTGAGTCCAAATTTTACAGAACCAATCCTTTTATCAAGGGGATTTGTTCTATGAAATTTGAATTTAGTCAAAGAGCTTCACTTAAAGACCTAGAGTACCACATGTGGCCTCAAGGCCACAGATTCCCCATCGCTGCAGACACTCCATCTCTCAGTTATCTTCCAACTAAATCATTCAGCAATTTTTTGCAACTAACTTACTGTGTGGTATTGACAAATCACAACCTTTCTGGGCTCAGTATCCTCATCTAGTATAATACCCACCCTATATTTTCAAAAGGTTGTTGCAAAGAACAAATGAAATTATAAGACCATTTGGCAAAAGTTCAGTGCATACAAACAGAAGCTGTTGTGTATGTACAGTTTGTTTCCCCAACCAGATTGTAACTCCTCGACTGTCAAACCTGGGTTACCAATTTTTCATTATCCTTTTTTCCATTACTAGGTGCAAAGTATGTGATTAATGTTCAATTTTAACTTATCCAATTGTAAATTCCTTGATTTGGTTTTCTTAGCACTGAGCCCTTAAGCATTTAAGATTTTTTGAATCAAATTTAATTTATATCATTGAGTCACATAAAACTGAACTCAGCTTTGCCCTGACAGCTTCTCCTCATTCCTGACTAACCTCTCCTGTTTCCTTTGCTAGATTCTGATGCAGGTCATTCCCCCTACAGGTGGTTATCCCTTAGGTCTATGTCCTATTTAACTTGGTGATTTTGTCACCTCCAGGGCTTCAATTCTCATCTCTCTGTTGCTACTTATCCAGCCCTAACCTCTCTCTTAACCTCCAGATTCTCATTTGCGACTGCCTTTTAGACATCTCACACTGGATATTTTGTAGACATATTAAACCCAACATGACTAAAACTGTTTCTCTCCCCCAATTTTCTCATCTTCCTGACTTTCCTACTGCTGTTGAAGAGAGCACCATTCTCCCAGGCACCCAAGCTCACAAACTAAGTTTCATCCTCTTCTCCTCACTCTTTCTCATTCCCCTTATACTCAGTAGCTGATTTGCCTTCATAACATCTCTCAAATGCCCCCTTCTCTCTGATGGCATTGCCACCACCCTCCTGAAGACTCTCATCAGCTCATGCCAAGATTATCGCAATAGCTTGCTGGTTGGTCTGCCTATCACAGGTCTCTCTATCCCAGTTCATCTTTCACCCACATCTGTTCTTGCTAAAGCACAGGTGTGACTATGTGACGCCCAATCCAGTAGCTCCCTATCACCTCCAGAATCAACATGAAATCCTTTATCAGTATTCAAAGACCTTCACAGCCTGGATTCTTCCTACCTTTTCCATATTCTTACACTTTATTCTCTCCCATATATTATTAGATCCTGTGACACTAGGCTGCTTGCTGTACCTTAACCAAGACCCTCCACCTCCTGACTGTATATTTTCAGTAATTATTCCCCATGGCTCTAAAATGCTATTATCCTATGATCTAATAAATACTCCTGAACTGCACAAAATTTGTATCATGGCTCTTGTATATTAGTAAATTCTTTCTCCAGCAGATGGCAGCAAATGAACTTAGTCTTGGGAAAAATCCAGTATATTCATTTCAACATGTTGATTATATTTCAATTGAGTCAAAGCTTCACCATTTTGGAGTATATGCTAAAACATAGCTCTGAGAATTCGCTTCACAGTTGTCACCGTTGAACTGAAGAAGATGAAGTTATCTCCATGGTAGAGTAGAAAAAGATTAGATTGGGCATCAGAGGATCTGAGTTCAAATCCTAACACTGTTTTTTTTTTCTATATGACATTGAATAAATTATTAAACTATACCAGTCCTCAGTTTCATCTGAAAAACAAGGACTTTCTGGAATATATGAAATCTGAAGTCTCTTCCAGCCAAATCTTATTTATTTGTTTTTATATTCATGAAAGTGTTCATCTCTAGCAAATATCACATATCTTTCCAAAATCACAAAAAAAATTGATAGTTATAGTTGTATTAAGGTAATTCATTGTAATAAAACTATGGGGTCCCATTACTGTATAGACGAAACTTACTAACTTTCCTTCGCAACTCAGCCAGCGTTGCATTTCCTTCTGTGACCTAGTTAGTTCTTCTTCAAACCTTTAGGTCCAGGACAAAGTGCCAGCCTCAGAATGCCAGTCTTTGCTGCCATTTCCATTGCCACACCAAAGTATGTATGGGGTTCTTTCTTAAAGAAAGTTTTAAGAAAGCAACCTCACATTCTTTTCTCTCTTAAGTCCTTCCTCGTCAGTAAGATATTAACTGAGATACACCTCTAATGGGTTTATAGCAACTACTATAGGTATGATTTATACATATGTGAGTAATGCAAACATACAGGCAACAAAGAGACACTTCCTAGGAGAAATCCCAGTTCCATTTCCCTGAAGTAGTGGGGCCTTACTAACAGCCACATTCTCATACACAGAATTTCTGCATTGGAAGGGACCTCAGAGGCCATTTGGACCAAACTGTCCCCTCTGGTACCTGTCAGACAAGGGACTGTCAAGGCTTTCCAGGTCATCTTGCCTCTTGGGATTGCTCAATCTGTTTGGGGCAAGTTCTCATTGTTAGAAGTTGGGGTTTTTTCCCTTTGATTGAGCCTAAGTTTGCCTCTGTGCATCTTCCCTCTTGTAGGTGAGCAGTCCACACTTGAACTCCTTTGGGCGTCTAACTCTGTCATTCCGCTGCCTTCAACATACCAGAAATCCCTCTGCCCAGTATAATCCTTCAGTGCTCACAGAGAAAAAAAAGCAAATGCCTGCCTGCTTTGAGTTAATGAAGCGTTTAAGATATTGCCAGTTTCCAAAAGCGCAAGAAAAACTAAATACTATTGTTGTGCCTGTTGGCATATGCCTGACACACAGCCCATCGAAGGGGAATTCCTGTTAATACTCACTGAAGCCACAGAATCCCCTCCTCAAAGTTTCTTTGGCCCTAGGCTATGGCTCAGGTCCTACAGTGGGACTTGAAAGAAAACTACAGCTTTTGGTCCAAAAGGGTGAGGAGACAAACTGAGTCATAACAGTCTGGGTTTCCTAAAGGCATAGGCAGATTCGTGATTCACCTCTGTAAAAGTTCTGCCTGTGGAGTCCAAGCCACGTCCTCAATAAGTGCTAAAATCTTCCATTCAGGACTTTCATACCTCAGTACTGTGTTCAGAAATGCCAGTACACATTATAAGGTCTTTGATCTCCAGCCCTACCCAAGCCCTTAGACTGCTGAGGAGTGTGCTTTTATGAACTCTTAAAGGGCAGGGACCTCTAGATCTCCTAAGTTCTCTTTCCTCTCTGCCTTACTCTCACCTCCAGGATAAAATAATAAGTTACTTCTTTGACATTCAAAGTCCTTCATAACCTGCTCTCCCCCACCACATTTTCTGTGTCCTTCCACCTTATACTTCCCCCTATGTACTTTGTGAATCAGTGACACTGGTCTCCTGACTGTTCCTCAACCATGATACCCCATCTCCCAGTTCCAGGCATTTCCACTAACTGCTCCCATGCCTGGAATGCTGTCCGTCCTCATCTCTGCCTTCTGCCTTCCCTGGCTTCCTTCCAGCTTAAATCCTACCTTCTCCAGGAAGTCTCTCTTGACTCCCCTTAATTCTAGTATCTTCCCCATTTTGATTATTTCAAATTTATCCAGAATAAAATTTCTTGGGTACTTTGGTTTTAACCTGTGGTTTTCTCCTATTAGACTGTAAGTTCCTTGAAGGCAGGATGCATTTTTCAACTTTCTTTGTATCCCCAGTGTTTAGCACAGTGCCAGACACACAGTAGAGGTGCTTAAATACTCATTGACTGACTGCCTGATGGACTAGTTAGCTGCCTCTAGCTAGCTGAAGGACTTAGATCAGATTACCTGAGTTCAAATCCCAGGCCCTGTCCCAATATCTGGGTCTCCTTGGGCAAGTGTCCTAAGCTCAGCATTCGATTCTTCGTCTATAAAATGAGAAAATTGTGCTCAGTGACTTCTCAAATCCCTTTCAGTTCAAAATCTGTGATCCTATGACCTCTGCCCTCTCTTGATACTCAGAGGTCAAATGGACTTGAGTGTACTGTGGTACATAGCTAAAAGAAGCAAAACAAGTACCTGGCATTCATCTGGAAGGTTGACTTAGCTTTCAGACCTTAGACCCAATTACTACTGAACATAACGTAACTCTTAGAAGAACTGTGGTTTTCTAGGGTACACCCATATATAGGGGTATGTGGATGGGAACAATTCATCCACTTTGTACAATTGGAGTAGATCAAGTACAGTACACAACCTAATCCTATTGCTGAGGGTCATGGAGAAACAGCCCAAGAGGTTAATAGCACTCACGTGTATTCACACACCCCTTTATGCAAAAATACCATATATTCTTATAAACTTGGAAGAAATGGCTCTAAGCAAAGGATAGTTATGAGTCAGTCTCTGGCTGCAATCAAGGGCTTGTCTCCCTGAATGGAGCCAGAGAACTAATTGCAGCCAAGCCATTGATGATGAATTGGCACTGTCTTTTACAATGTTTTATGTGAATCTACCAGTGCAAAACAGGTCTCTACAAGTCTGGTGGAGCTCAACATCTCAAAGAATAGGAGCAGATTAACCCAACCTCCATCTGGCCATCCACAATGTATCAGAGAGAATCAGAGAGAGAGAGAGAAAGACAGAAAGAGAGAGACAGAGACAGAGACAGAGAGACAGAGAAATGGATAGAAGGCAGATTAGACAGATAGATCCACCTGAGAATACACACACACACATACACACACACACATATAATACAATTGTGCCTGTGTGTTGGGAGAAGGGTGGAAAGGAGGGCGTTATTATGCTCTCTGATCTTTACCCTGCTCCTGTATTTCAGACCTGTTATCTTGGATGCTTCCTGGGTTTCTCCCTTGATTTCTCTGTCTCAGTTCTCGTTACTGTTTTGTCGTTTTGTTTTCCACCACATAACCTCTAATTTCAGACAGTTCTACCACTCTACTCCCAGTTAACCCTGATCTCTGACTTCTCCAACCAACAGTTGCCTGCTCCCTCCCCAGGCTGAACGTTCTCATGCATCTTCATCACATCTTTACAATACACATTTGCATTTTCAGAATAACTCCAGTGGTGTCTCCTTGTGTTTTTAACATACACCAAACTCCATTTTCCTATCTGAACCAAGAGAACTCCAGCCCCACCCCAATCTACAATGTCTCTTCAAATTTATGATCTTTTGGGAGGAGGGGGTTATTTATTCTTTTACTTCATCACTGGCTCTATCCAGCTGAGGTTTCCTGAAAGGTAATGGAATGATGAAACCACCTAATAAATAATATGTATAATTATCCGGTACTGTACAGTTTACAAAGCATTTTCTCATACAATATCTCAATTTGTCTTCACAACAGCCTTGTAATGTAGTCAGGGTATGAATGATCATTCTCATTTTATAGATTAGGAAAGGAAGGCTAAGGGAAATAATGTAATTTACCCAAGGTTACACCCCCTAGGAGCTAGACCTCAGGTCTTCTATTGGGAGTCTTATGCTCTTTCCACTACCCCATCCAGACTCAAATAAACTAGGGAGTCTTATTATGACTCACTCATTTGCATTTTCACAAACTCTATAAGAAAGGAAATAAGTTTTATTGACCTTGCACAAAATATAAGCTTATTTTTACAACTTTTATTTTTCCTGTTTGGCTAGAAGTATCAGAGGGACAGGATCCAAGGCAAGAGAAACTCTGACCCAATCTTACTCCAAGAATCTTCCCTGGGGTTTTTGCCTTTGGTATATAAAATTAGTTTGTAATATAAATATGGACAGATATGTTTTCTGCACCAAACCACCAATCGAACTTCTATAGAGAAGGAACGGGACTTAAGTTCCAGAGAGTGTTTAAAATATGTAGCTTTCCCCCTTTCCTCCTTCCAAAGGCATGGGCAGAGCCAGAGGGTTCTCTATCTTGATATAAGCAGGTAGGTGATACAGTGGATAGAACCCTGAACACAGCACCAAAAAGGCAAGAGTTCAAATATAGCCCCAGATACTTACAGGCTGTGTGACTCTGGGCAAGTCACTTAACCTCTCTCTGCCTCACTTTCCTCTTCTGTAAAAAAAGCATCTACCTCCACAAGGTTGTTTGGAGGATCCAATAAGATATTTGTATATGTCTGGCACATAGTAGGTACTATATAAATGCCTATTCTCTTTCCTTCCTTTTGAACATGTAATTTACGAAAGATCTCTATTGGGAGAAGGAGGAGAGGGACACTGTAGAGAAGCAGCTCAATTGGACTTCCTAAAACTCTTCTACTCTCCTCCAAAACTTTGTCTTTCCTAGTTCAAGGTCACACTACTTTCAAAACTAGGACCCAGATCTATGGTTCAAGGTGAGGAGCTCCAGGACAGGGGCTCAATCTGGTATATTAGCCAGAAGGATTACTCGAGATCCAACTCAAAGTGCCAAAGGGACCCTGTCATACACACACTCTCTTTGCCAGCTGTCAGCTTACTTCATCTTTAATGAACTCTATAGTAAGCTGGAACTAAATGCAATTAAATTTTTTTTCCTATATTCCATCAAACATTTTAAAATTCCTGACCTTTTTTTTGGTAGATATCTGGAACATAGTGAGGTGTTGGTATATGTCCCAATAATTCATTTGTAGTTGGTTTTTGGAGCTCTGAACACATTTGCCCGTAGAAACGGTTTCCCATAGAAACCAAAGACGGTTAGGTTACCCAACTACAAGAACTTATTTTTATTGAGTAAAAATTGAATTAAGTACCTACTATATGCATGGCCCTGGAGATAAAAATGACCACAGTACCTATTGTAAAAGAGCTTAATCTACCTGATCTAGTTCCCTCTATCACTGATAAAATCATTTCATTAAGTACCTTTATAAAAGGAGACACCTCTCTCAGGTGTTCAAAATTCAATAAAATTCAGCAAATGCTTATTAAGTTCCTACTATGTGTAAAGCATTGTTCTAGGAACTGGAAAACACACTTCCAACGGGAATAGACACTGGATTTGGAGTCAGGAAGGCCTATGTTCAAATCTGGCCTCAGACACTTAACAATTGTGTGACTTTGAGCAAGTTAACTTAACCCTGTTGGCTTCAGTTTCCTCATCTATAAAATGAGCTGGAGAAAATGTCATACCACTCCATTATCTTTGCCAAGAGAACCCTAAATAGGTCTCGAAGAGTCAGGATATGATTAAAACAACCGAACAACAACAATAAGAAGGTATTAAGGTATCAAGTACAACTTTCTTTCTATAGGACCCATGTATATGACTTGTAAATTACATATTCAAAAGTTAGAGACTTCTTGGCAGCTACCACTGGGAATGAAGGAATGAATGAACGATGAATGAAAAAGCCTTTAAATACTTACTATACGCCAAGGACTGACCTTAGACCTAAAGATAAAGATAACAATCGATAGTCTCTGTTTTAAAGAAGCTCACATTCTTACAATGGAGACAACACCTGCCCAGGTGAACAAAAACCACTCTGTCTTGGCCCATGCCTTGAAGACTGGACAAATGTCCTCAAACAAAATATATTCTCACAGGGAAGCAAATATTTTCTTCTGCCAGATATCTTGCCTCAGGCTGGCTCAGAACTATATCTCCAGGCCTCATTCCTGGATGAGGTAAGTCCTGAAAAAATACTCTTACTCTAGGGTCATACCATATAGCTCTCCTGTGACATTCCAGTACCCTGGCCTTCTCTGTTCTGCCCATTTTACAAGTGCCACTTTGAAATATTCCACCAGAAATCTGTTTAGATTTGAAGCACACCCAAGGAATCATTAACATTCACAATAAAAAAAAATTCATAATCAGAATTTCTCCCAAACCAATCCCAGCTTTCATACCTACTGTCTTTTTTTTAAGGCACTCATTCCTGACCAACAAAGCAGTATTGTCTTGTCCATGGATGGGGAACCTGCATCCTCAAGGTTACATGTGACTCTCTAAGTCCTCAAGTGTGGCCCTGACCTATAGGGCCACAGGTGGCCTCAAGGACTCAGGTTCCCACCCCTGGCTCTTATCTTTAAAATTATAGTACCACAAAAGGCAATAGAAATTGAAGAAACATGCTGAGAGCTAAAACAAAATAAAGAAATAAAATCAATTGGTAATAAGCATTTGTTATATAGCCCCTTGGTTTTCATCTTCCCAAGTTTACTTTATAGTAAACTTGGGTTTCTTGAGCTCTCCTCCTTCCAAAAAAATACACAAGAATGCTGACAAACACCTAGTTCTCATGACTTCCCTTGGGGCTATTTACTACAGCTGCAAAACAGGTAACAAGGAAACAGAAGACAACTCCAGGTGATCTGCAGACTTCTGATAAGTTACTATCAAATGCTTGTGACAGGGTACAAGAAATTGGAGAGAGTTTGGCAAGGAAATAAAGAATCTAAGTCTTGTTTGTTTGTTTTTAAAATAACTGTGCACCAAATACATCTTCTCCAAAGAGACCAGCAAAAAGGTATTTGGAAAAATCATTTTAGCAAGATTTGCCTTCAAGGACAACGTGGATATTGGGATAGAATGGGAACAGATTCTAAATAAGCTGAGCTTCAATCATTTATCTGCAATATCTCTAGAAAAGGTTATGGCAAGGGAGGGGAACCTGCAGCCTCAAGGCCATGTACAGCCTTCAGGCTGGTTCAGAACTAGATCCTCAAGTGTAGCCTTTTGACTAAATCACTCTTGAGGACCTAGAGGTCCAAATACAGGTTCCCCACCCCTGGTTATGACGTTGCATGGCTCACCATCGTATTATATAACTGGAGGATACTGACAAAATCTTTTCCTCAGGGAGAAGCTTGAGGTAATTAAAATCTGCCGTGCAAAAATTTGGCTAAGATGACATTGGAAAAAATATAAATGACACAAAAACAAAAGATATCAATTAAAAATGTACTTTTTCAGAAACACATCATTGCATCATCTTCCAAGTGCAATCAAGTGCATTCCTTTCCTATCCAATTTTGGTCTACTTCATTGTCAATTTGCAGTAACTGACTAAAATATTTGTATGAATGAACCAACTCTATGGACTGCCCTTCTCACTGCATGCCATAGCCTGAAAAAAAGACATCTTTAATCCACTAGATTTTTCCTGGGTTGTAATCCACACTATTGAAAGGAGTATCCACATCCATGGATCACGAAATACCTAAAGAGAAACTTAATCAAAAGAAATTTAATCAACCAACTCTTATTAAATTCCTACATCTTGTCACCATGTTGGGAAATTTCATTCAAATCAACAAAAATGTATTAAGTGACTGCTAAGTGTAAAGCAATGTGCTGGGCCCTGGGAATATAAAGACAAAACTAAAAATAATCCCAGTGGTCAAGTAGCTTACATTCCACTGAGGAGATAGAATACGAACACAGATAAAGAGGATAACCTGAGGAGGGAGAAGGTACCAGCTACTAGAGAAAGGTTTCCTACGGAAAATGGTACCTGAGTTAACCCTTGAAGGAAGCTAGGGACTCAAAGAAAACAAGCTGAGGATGGAAGAGCATTCCAGGTAGAGGGAAGATTTGCACCAAGACATAGAGAGAGCTAAAACATTCAATTTCAGGAACTAGGCCTGTTTGACTGCAACACAGATGACATGAAGGAAAGAATGTACACTAACTAGAAAGGTAGCCTACAGGTTGTAGAAGAGGCCACAAGTACTGTCCATTATATGTTTTTTCAGACATTTTCTATGTATCAATAAGTTATGTCAATTTTTTTCCTCTTCAATTTCTTTTTCTTTTTTGTCTAAAAAATTATTTGTTGTATGCGATGGCTAGATATCTAGAAGGGGTCTGTGGTGAAGTTAAAAAAAGACATTAATAAAAATTCTTTTTTAAAATAATTAAGCTAAAAGGCTTTAAATCTTACCAAATTTTTGGAATTCAAAGTATTAGGAACACATGTTGAGAATTGTTTTTGCATATAACTGGGAAATAAGAAGTACAGATAATGGGGTATAGAAATCTATCTTGCCCTACAAGAAAAGAGAGAAGATGGGGATAAGGGAAAGGAGGGGTGTGAGAGAAGGGAGGGCAGATTGAGGGAAGGGGTAATCAGAATGCAAGGCGTTATGGGGTGTGGGAGGGGAGAGATGGGGAGAAAATTTGGAACTCAAAATTTTGTGGAAATGAATGTTGAAAAATAAAAATAAATAAAGAAACATAGAAAAAGAAAATGTTAATAATGAAAATTAAACTTTAAAAAATCTCAACTTTTACAGATTTAATTATGATTCAATGAATGGTGGGACTCCCTTATGCAGAGATGACCTGTTTCATCCATTCCTTTGAGTTAACCTGTGAGTTTAGTTCATCAGGACTTGTGGGAAAGAGTGAGGAGCTGGTGGAGAAGGAATTGAAGGAGACCTTTGTTAGGCCACAGAACACCATCTTCTCTTTATGTAGAACTAATTTTCTCTCCATTTTTCTATTTTCTCTTGTCTTTCTCTGTCTCTGTCTTCCTCTCTCTCTCTCTCTCTTTTCTCTCTTTCTCTCTCTCTCCTTTCTCTCTCTCTTTTCTCTCTCTCTCTCTTTTCTTTCTCTCTCTCCCCAGTTTTGTATTTGCCCCACACATTTTGGCATTTAATTATAGCCATAACCGACATTTGTACAACGCTTTACATTGTATCTCATTGGAGTCTTACAAAAATCCTGTGAGACAAAGGCTAATCTATACTATTATCTCCATTTTATAGATGAGGACACCGATGCTTAGTGATTTGCGCATGGTCACACAGGTAGTAACTGGCAGAGCTGGGGTTTGAACTCGGATCTTTTTATTTTCCCATGAATTCTATCAAATAACACTAAAAAATTCCCCAGGCAGAATTTGAACTCAAGTCTTTTTGAGTCCAAGGCTTGAATCCACATCCACTGTGGCACACGGACTCTCTAGTTTGTACTTTATAGTTGATCATATTGTTTCATGCGAAGAAATGCATAAGATCATAGATTTAGAGGTAATTTAGTCCAAACCCTTTGTTTTCTAGATGAGGGCGCTAAGAGAGATCGTTTATGTGACTTGCCCAAGTTCATGCAGGTAGCAAATGGAAGAGTTGGGATTTGAACTCTTCCTCCACAAGACTGTTCATTCTTTAATGACAGGTACTCTTTCATATCTTGGCTCCTTTATGAAGCACAAGCAGACTGATTAGCACACAAATGACATTCCACACTTCTTGACCTCTCTAGGGATATTGGGCTGACATTAGCTGGTTGATTAGGGGCAATCACTGCTTACTGGAGGAATCCCTATCTTGGAGAAAGGGAACATATAGCCCAAGCCCAAGCCCCAAGTATAGAAGAGTGCAAACCAATAGGTGTTAAGTCAAGGACCAGGTCATTCCTGCCTTCTAATGGATACCTTAGAATCCAACAGCTCCTTTCTGAAGAGAAGGTTAGGCTCTTTTGTCCTTTCTCTTTAAAATCACTTGCCTTCTTTATTTTTTAAAAATTACATTTTATTGATGCCTTTTTTTTCCTTTTCTGTCCCCACTCCAGGCTGAACCTTCCCTTGTAACAAAGGAAAATAATTAACTGAAAACTTCTGCTTGTATAGACTATGCCTGACTTAAAATGTTCTGTCATTGCTGAGAGGAAGTAAGTATCTTTTGTTACCTCTTCTCTGAGATTTTCACTATTTTCTTTTCCCATTACTTCCTTATATCAATCTGTTTGTTTACTGTGTAGCTGCCATTGTGTACATGGTTATCTTTGTCCCCATTTTTCTTTATTTAAGAACAAAAACAAAACAAGACAAGACAAAAAAATAGGAGAGAATCAGTCTGGAACCAACCCTCTTTATCCTTAGGAATGATTTAGGTTCACTTTGAAACTTTTCTTCTCCAGTAGGGGACAAGAATAATGCTTTTAAGAGTCTCTTTCCCCATCCCTTGTGCTATCTCTAGAAGAATGTAAGATCCTCTAGGGTAGGGACGATTAAATTTATGTTCTGAAATTTCTAGTATTTAACACATTTTTTAAAAATAATGAATATATGTTGAATTGAATTGATTAACTTTGAGAGTGACATTTCTCTTCCTGCCCAGAAATTCATTCTAGGACCCCAGACCAGTTTTTAGTGTGACTCCTTTTTTTTCCCCTGGATGAACTATGGTTGTCTTTCAAAGGTATCTTTTGAAGGTCTTTCAAAGTTATAGGGGGAAAGAGGATACAGAAACTCAAAACAGATTAATTAACATTCCACCCAGCCAACTTTTTTGTTGGATGGAGAGAGAGCACCTCTCTGAAGAGAGAGTGAAACAGAGATTGAAAAGTTTGGGTTGGTCTCTGCTAGAGAAGAAAGATGTTTGATAGAACGGCAAGACCTTGCCAGTCTGTCTCCAGGCACAAAACAAGTAGAGTAGAAAGGCAATCATTAGGTTTGCCACTTGATCAATAGCCTGAAAAATGTTTGAATGACAAAAGAAAAAGTAAAACCCATACATGCACACTAAAAGCCAAACTGCTTGAGTTGAATGGAAAATGCTAGTTTAGGTACCCGAATAACGGGGAACAACTCTCTCTCCATGTATATATCCATATTGGAGTGGTCACACTGTTTTCAATTATAGCTGGCAGAACTTTTTTGTTTATACTATCAACAAAAACTAGCCAAGAGGGAAAAAAAACGCCCAGAGGCTACCCACAAAACTGTTAATCAGATCTCTTTCTGCTTTGCTATAGTTACTCCACTCCAAAGATGGAAAAAGTAAAGGATATCTGAAAAGCTGTAAAGAAAATGAGCTATGAGGGTGAGCCCAGAGAGCACTCTTCTGAGAACTGTCCTTGCACAGTGTCCTTCCCAAAAATGCAGCTGATGACACACTCTCCCACAATCCTTTTTGTTCTCATTACCCATTATCCTCTGGTATACCCCAAAGGCAGAAGATGTAACTGTGAACTGAACAGCTGCAAAGCAGATGAGAACTTGACCACATGATGCAATGCATGCTTTGATTGCTGACTTTTCTGAGGGATTTATTACTCTCTGTACACTATACATCTTAATACGGAAAACAGTAACTAGGAGAAAAACTTAAAGGAACATGAGCAAGTACATAAGTTGCAAGGTTGTGTCTAATGGGATCCCATTTAGCAGAGACTTGCTTAAATACAAAGTATTTAATGTCTTCTAGAATCTGACCTGCACTTACTTTTTTGATGCCACTTCACATGGGTTCTCCTTGTGAAGTCTCAGTCTCAAAACGACCTGACAGTTGTAACTCCCATATAATATTCCATCTTCACCAGGGTGCCTTTGAACAAGTGGCCAGTCCCCCTCCCACCCCATTGCAGGAATGTACCTCTAGCAGTGAGAACCCCTAACTTCCATCGGAAGGGAACTCAGGTGCCATGTTTCCAAAGGAGGCCTTTCCTGATCCTCCTTTGCCCAGTTATTCGCGTTCTCCCTTTTGGAATTTCTTTGTATTTCTTAGTATATATGTTTGATTGGCTTAGATATATGTATTCCCCAGTAGAATACAAAACTCCTTGAAGATAAGGATTATTTGGGTCAGATTTTGGTTTTCCCTGTACTATGTACAGTAGTAGGCATTTTTAAAATATTTGTTGCATTTCTAAAAGCACCTAAACTCCTAAAATAATTCTGTGTACCCAAAAAAGTGTTAGATCAATTTTTTTTGTGACCATTGTGGTAGGATTATCTTAACACAGAGGGACAAACTAGATGACTTTGCAAGATACCTTAAGAACCCTTAACCAAAAGACATGTTACAGTTCAGAATGATTCAGACATTTATGAGATTGGATTAAAGGTTTTTCATGACCTTCTCCAGTCCAACGATCCAATGTCACTATGAAACCAGTAATTAAACCTTATGAAATAAAAAATAGCTTGTGAAATAAGGAAGGGAGGGAGGTCACATAGATGGGTTTCTTTTATAGTAGACATCAATGTTACTCTAGCTAAAGTTAATATTTTGTAGTATTTGCTAATATATGGACAAAACTTTGTAAACCTTAAAGTGACATATATGTATGGTGTGAGTATATCACACTCAAACATACACACATATATATATATATATATATAAACATGTACATATGTATATATACTGTCTGTTATTATTATTGAGTTCAAGAAATTTGGATTCTAATACCAGTGTTGGCAGCTACTGTCTGCTATGTGATCTACAAAGTGGCAAAGTCACTTAGTATCTCCCTGCTCTAGCTATAACACTAAGACTATGCAGAGAGGGTACTGACCTGCATTGTTACTTTCCTCATTGGAAAGTTCCTAAAAACAATGAAATTATAGGCCCAGTCCTCGATAAGAAAGCCAAGATAAACATTATTTGGAGCTTCCAGTGTTAAAACCCTCTTCAACTTGCCCAATGTATATGCAACAAATAGTTAAAAATCAAGACATGGCCTTTAGCATATATATTATACCCCTGGGTTAATATGTCACTGATAAATATATAGAGTTACTGAAAAAAGTAAGTCACATTTATAAGAGCTCATAGAATCAAAGGATGCTAGAACTGAAAAAGTCATTTAGTCTCAACCCTTCATTTTGCAGTTAAGGAATCTGAGCAAATAGATATCAGTCAAGAGAATTAGAGAAATCACAGGCATAAAATCCCCACTGATTGTGTGTTTTCCTCTGTGAAGAAATGTCATGATAATTTAGAGCTGAAAGATACCTTAGTGACAATTAATATAACTCTCCTCCTTCCCTTTTACAGATGCGAAAACTGAGGCCTATAGAAGCAAAGTAATTGGCCCAAGGTCACACAGCTAGTAATTGGCAGAGCTGAAGCTCAAATCTAAATTTTCTGCTTATAAGTTCAATGGCCTTGCTTCACCAGAAACTCACCCCTAACTACCCTTCCTTTAACCAGTGACAAGGGTTATAAGAAAGGAATTCTGTTTATTATGTCACCAATTGCAGGAAAATTTTCCGATTCTTCGGAATGAGGAGGAAAGTGGCATGGGAGGGAGGCAATGTTTTGTTGGGGGCATGGGGGAGAGAAGAGAGAGACAGATAGAGAGAAAGAGAGAGAGAGTTAGTATCATAAAACATGTTCTTCAGACCCTTGTTTGATTGATGTCAAAGTTCAAAAATTAGGTCACAGAAATTGGAACTGAAACAAAATTTAGTCTTCTTAGCCTAATCCAGGGGTGGGGAATTTGGGACCTTGAGGCCACATATGGCCTTCTAGGTCCTTGAGTGTGACCTTTTGACTGAGTCCAAGTTTTACAGAACAAATCTTTTTATTAAAGGGATTTGTTGTGTGAAGTGTGGATTCGGTCAAAAGGGCTGCACTTGAGGACCATATGTGACCATGAGGTCACAGGTTCCCCACTCCTAGGTAATCCCTTCATTTTATAGGTCCAAAAAGATAAAGTGACTTGTCTAGGCTCACACAAGTAGGAAGTAGCAGAACTAGATTCAAAACCATCCCATGACCAGGAGTAAATCCTATAACCTCTTCAAATCTTCCTTTCCCCAGCTACAAAATTATTTCTTTGGAGTAGATCTCTATGTTCTCCAGCTGGAAAGCCTTTGTTCTTACGATCTTGAACTCAGATTTCAACTGAACAAGATGTTTACTTCCTTGGGTTTTTAAATGTTAAAGATTTAGGTTGAAATAAATCTTATAATTGGACTAGAAAATTCTGAAGCTCTCAGATCTAGGATTAGAATCCTCTGAGCCTACTACCCTATGACTTCTTCCACTTCTCCTCAGAGAAACCAGCTTGTAAAAGTTGGGATTCTACATGAACTTTCCTAAGCTGATCTGCTCCAGAATTCTCCTGAGACTAGTGTTTCAAATGAGATTTATGGTACTATCTACTGTGTGTGTTTGTCCTTTGTTGTAGAAGAAACTATGCCATCAGAGAAATAATGATATGACTTGCACTTGAGTTTGTTTTGAGTGAGTGAGGGCTGTCTACCTCCTACTATATTGATTAAAAATAGCATGCTTTCTTCCCTCATTTTACATGTTTTAACCACAACCAAGTAACCAAGGGGTACATGGATTTTTTTTTTTTTGCTAAGGAATATTTATTGGTATATCCATCCATCCATCCATTCATTCATTTATTTTAATGACCTCAGAAATGGGTCAGGGCTATTCTGCTGCTAAAAGCTACCTAAGAAGATAGACCCAGAGAATAAAGAAGATACTGATATGTCTGCTTAAATCTTTTTTAGAATAGTGAGTTGCTCCCAAATAAATTATTTGTACCCCAAAGTTAAAATAATTATCCTGTAATAGAATTCAATTCAGACCTAGATTTATGGGTCATAGCCTAAGCAAAGTGCTTTTCAAGCCCTAGGTATGAACTTTCTTACCTATTGTTAATTACACTGGCCTGCTAACTCCCTGGATAATGGGTGTTATACTGTTTGTACTACACTACAGAAAAGACAGCTTGGGGAAGTAGAAAGAATTCTAAATCCATAGTCAGACGATGGAAATTAGAAGAAAACCTGGTCTGACCATTTATTCACTGTCAAATTTGGGCAAGTTTTCCAGATCCTCACATGTAAAATGAGAGAGTTGGATTAAATGACCTCTGATTTCTGTTTCAGCGCCAAATCTACATTCCTGTGAATTGAACCGGATTGGACTGGATTGTGTTGAATTGAAATCAATTGAATTCCATGGGGCAGAAGCTGCACCTTGGCTTCTAATTGAAGAGCAGGGACACCTTCTGGGTAGGAAGAGAATCCCAAAGCCTTCCCAGTAGGTGCCACTAGAGGCTACTATTGTCCCCTTCAGACAGCATCCAGGAAGCTCTGACAGTCTCAGCAGCTTCCTGTTGTATGTTGCTGATTGTATTAGAGACCAAGGCACTGGATACCTCCTGAGTCCTTTAAAAGTACACATACTGTGCTTTGGCCGCTTCATGCAGTCTGCTAGAGTATAATAAAATCCTCAGGCTTCCTTCGGATGTCCAATAAAGCTCCCAAATGGCAACATCGAGGCTGAGCAGCACTTCAGAGACTGTTAGCCACCTATCCCAACACACCAAAATCAGCCCCATGCTCCGCCTTGAGTCAGATCTCCAAAGCATTTTATGACTCAGTCCACGCTTCCCCAAGAGCGCACCACTGAAATAGACCTGCTGGGGAGTGCGCCCTCACTCCCGGCTCCAGACTGGGCGAATTGTGAGACCTGTTCATTTTCAGATGAGACAGTGGCAGCTCTGCCAAAGCCGGCTGGCTGGGTGGGATTGTGCTTAAAGCTGTTTGGGCAGAAGCTTAAGCTAAACATAGGCTGGGTCAGGGAAAAAATTAGCTAGGTGAATGATGCAGAAGCTTGGAGGGCCCGATACCACCCAGGAGGAGAGTCTTAAGAGACTACTTGAGTTATGCTCAGTAACCCTGGGGTTAGTACACAGGCAGGAAGGGGAGGAGGCCTTGTTGGAGATTCACTCACCACGTGATTGGCAGACCAGCAGGAGGAAGCGAATCCCAAAGCCCCTGAGATCATTTCATGAGAAACATAGAGGCTTTGAGCCAGAAAATGTGGTCCCAGTCCAATCCACAAGTGTTTATCAAACACCCACCAGGTACAAGGCATTGTGTTAGATTTTGGAAATACAAAGGTAAAATTGAAACAGTCTCTGTCCTTAAGGAAATATTTACTACTGGAGATATTATAAGGGGTAAACAGATTATGTATATACCTGGTAATTTGAAGAGAAAGGAGAGAGAATCCTAATAAGGGGATTGGGAAAGGCTTCTAGTCCCCTAAGTAAGAATAATTATTCACAGAGATCTCCGTATCTACAAGGACCTTCATAAATATAAATTATTTCCCTGACCTTCTAGGGAAATGCTCACATCTCTGATGTTTCCCCTTATGATCATGTTCCAATTACAAAGCTCAGCTGTATTTGAGATGTCTGTACAATCCTCTGGTAAGACCGTACTTTGAGCCTTATCTCTCACTGGATGCTTCACTTCATTCTTTGAATACCAAGTCTAGCTGTAACTAAGTCTGTGCTGCAGATAAAATCGACAGATGCAGATCTGTGTAAGTATGGGATTTCTGCCACAACTTGAATCTCAATATTCCCCTACATGAGCTAGAGAAAGTTCCACCACACATATCCAAGTCCAGGAGAAATTTGAATTCCCAGCTTTGCATCAGCAGATTGGTTGAGGACATCCTTCCTAATGGGGTTACTAGCAACTAGTCATGGTTGTGGATTTGTGGAGCATTTTATTGATTAGAAGACTGAGGTTTTGAGATGTAAATGATTTGCCTAAAGTCACACATCTTGTTAGTGACAAAGACTAGAATCCAGATCTCCTAACTCCCAGTGTGATGCTCCTTCTGCTGCTACACTATTATTAATCACTATTGCCCAATTTAATAATTTTTCCTTACTCTGTGTCCCTCTTGAATTTTCTGCAGCATTTAAACACTACAAGAATACTTCTTACTTCACATTATCTCTTTTCTGGATTTTCTTGACTTGGCTCTCTCTTGATTCTCCTACCTATTTGACTGCTCCTTCTCAGCCTCTTTTGTTGGATCATGATGCAGGTCACACTAGCAGAAAATGACCCCAAGATTCTATCCTGGGTCCTCTTCTCTTTATTCTCTACATTATCTCTCTTGGCTCTCATCTACTCCCATGGATATAGTTTTCTCTATGCTGATGATTTTCAGATCTCTATATCCAGGCCGTGTCCATTCCTGAACGCTAATACTCCGACACAACCTATTCATTGCACATTTCAAACTGGATTCCAAATAGGCATCTCAAACTCAACATATCCAATACAGAACTAATTACCTTTTCCTGAATTTTCACTGAATTTCCACTCTTCTGAACTTAGCTATTACTGTTGAGGGCAACACCATCCTCCCAGTCACTCAAGTTCATAGCCTTGGTTTCACTCTTGACTCCTCATTCTCCCTTATATCCAGCAAGGTGCCAGGTTCTTGGCATTTCTAATTCCACAACACATTTCATATCTGTCCCTTCCTTTCCACTCTCACAACACTACCCGAATGCAGGCCCTGCTTATCTCTCACTTGGATTATTATAATGGCTATCTAATTGATTTTCCTACCTCAAGTCTCTTCCTAATCCAATCAATCCTCTTATGGACTGCCAAAGTGATCTTCCCAAAAGGTAACTCTGACAATGTTACCCCTTTCCTCACTATTCAATAAACTTCAGTGCCTTTTTATTACATAGGTGTTTATATATATACATACACATATACATACATGTACAAATATATTTATATAGTATGTGTATATGTATATATAGTATTTGTGTGTGTTTGTGTGTGTGTGTGTGTGTATATCTATCTATCTATCTATATATATATATATATATATATATGTATATATATTCCTGTATCTGGCACTTCATATTCTTCACAGGTGGGCCCCTTCCTATCTTTCCATTCTTTATATTCATCACTCCCCTGCACGTATCTTACAGCACAGCCATACTAGCCTACTTACTATTCCTTAAATCCAACACCCCACTTCCATCTCAGTTTGCAACATCTATCCTCCATGCCCAGAATTCTCTTCTCTCCTTAAGTCTGTCTATTAGAATCCCTGGCTTCCTTTAAGACTTCACTCAAATACCATATTCTGCAGGAAACCTTTCCTGGTCCCCCAGCTGCTAGTGCTTCCCCTCTAAAGTTAACTAACATTTAAAAAACAAAGGCTACCATAGAATGTATTTCCTGTTCTTGTCATTGTACTTCATAAATAGGACTGTGATTATGGCAAAAAATATGTAGGATATCCCTTTCAAATGCCAAATAAGAATAAGTTTCTTAATCTCTTTTCTTCTAAACCTACCAACGTGGCTCCATTAAACACACATACACACACACACACTCACTCACACATACACACACACACACACACACACACAAAACAACCTACCAATTTTAAAGTCTCATCTAATTTTAGCCTTAGGTGTTAGTTCCGTGTGGAAGTGTCAATGCTTGTAATGCTGATGTGTTGGGCACTTAAACACATAGCTGAATTCTACTGTAACTTGGAGACAGCATATAAATAACTTGGCCCTAGGTGAGATTTCAAAAACTCATAAATTTTTAAAGCTACAAGGGACTCTGGAGGTCATCTAGTCCCTTTATTGTATAGATGAAGAAAATGAGATCCAGAGAGGAAATGTTCAAGATCACCCAGATAGTGATGGAGTATTTTGTGATGAAATATATGGGCCACATTCTATGTGAAAAGTCACAATGTTATCTATTTGCTCACCTACTTAGTTTCTTGTCCCTATATCTCCATATGTCTCTAAATTTGGTTGGGGGAGGGTTAGGGACTCTTAATCCTCACATATAGGTTCAGCTCTGATCCTGGGAGATTCGTCCTGCCCTTGGTGAAGGAGAATTTCAAGAAATATTTTAGGTATTACTGGAATTGGAATCCAAACAAGTGTGATCCAAAGGGCTAAGATGGGTCAGTACCTGAATTTCTTTAAAGCATCTATATCCAAGTGAATCTACATCCAGGTGGGAAAAATGTTTGCATGATCAAAGATTCAGACCAAGGACTCCATACTAGATCAGGAGACAACACAAAGTCTTAGACTTTTGTGATGACTGTTCATATTACCTGACTCCAACCTGAAGGGTAGGTCCACTTCCCTCTTCTAAATTCAACCATGCCAATAAGGCCATGCACTCAGTCAAAATCCATCCTTCTAGAATGCCTCCCTGAGGTTTGAGATCACATGTGCCTGGTCAGATGGCATTGATAGAAGAATTCTACCAATTCCTAGGCATTGTACAGCAGCTCTGATATCCTTACCATGTGTCCACATCCTTACTATTGTACTACGTACTAAAGGCAGTCCTCTTACCTCTGGGAGTCAAGGATCACCTGAATAATATTTTCCCTGTTGACCATAGCTTCCTTATCACTCACTACATAAGTGACAGCTCAGAGGTTATAGTTCAAGGTCAAGGTGACTTTGTCTTAACAAGGAATGACGTACCACAGGGTAGATACAGAATTAAGGAAAGTAAAGTTTAGTACAGGAGGGAGTTCAGAGATCATTTAGTCCAATCCTCTCATTTTAGACAATGGAACTAAAAGCCAAAGAATTGGGGGGATAAAAAGAAACAAAAACAACTTGCTTCATAGCTAACAGAACTAAGATTTAATCTCAATTTCTCTTGTTCTAAATAACTAGATCCATTAATTAACAACTCTTTTTAAATAATTGAAAGCCTGTCATATGAAAGAGGGACAAGGTTTGTATTGGTTGGCACTAAAGGACAAGACAAAGAGCAATATATCAAAGTTTCAGAAAGGCATATTGGCATAGATTCAGAGAGGCAGATTGGCACATGTCTATCTCATTTGCAGATGAGACAAATCTGGGCACTGAATCATACCAAAAGAGTCAGGAGTCAAAAATATTTCAATAGGCTAAAATGATGAGTTGAATAGAAGACATTTAATAGAAATAGATATGAAAATCCATGTTTGGGCTCAAAAAAAATCAAGTTCATAAGTATAATATAGGGAGAATTGACTAGATTCCCCAGTTCATGTGAAAAAGGTCTGGAAATTTTAGTAGGCTATTAGCTCAAAATGAGTTACCATGGGAACTAAAGAGATATTGTGTCCAGAATGATGGAGCTAATACCCTTGCTAGTCTCTGCCCAGATCAAGTCACTTACAGAGTATTCTTTTCAGTATTGGGTACCATATTTTTTGGAAGAACATTGGGGAGCAAAAGTTTATCCATCATAAGACTATCTTTATCGTTATTGCCCAAAGGAAGGTAGAAAAAATACCATATAGTGTTATACAAGGACTGGTTGAAGGAGCTAAAGGTATTTGTTTCATCCTAAGAAGAGAAGGCTTATTTGAGACAGGATGGTTGTCTCCAAATAGCTGAACAGCTGTCAGTGTAAGAGCCAATAAAATTGTCCTTTTTTTTCCTCCAGAGAGCAGTTAGGAACAATGACTGGAAGTTGCACAGAGGCAAATTTAGGCTCCACATAAGGAAAAACTTTCTAATGATTAATTACTGCCATCCAACAGTGGAAAGGACTGCCTCAGGAGATAGTCAGTTGCCCTCCATAGAGATTTTCAAGTGAAAGTTTACAGTACATCCTAGAAGAATGGTCATGTAGGAGTTGATCTAAATGGTCATTGAAGTCCCTTCCAAATCTGAGATGCTGTTTCGAGCTTACCAGAATCCCTAGTTTCCCTCAAAGCTTAGGTTCCAGCTGCATGTCCTATAGAAAACCTATCTCATTCCTACCTCACCAGTTCTTAGTGTCCTCCCTGGAAATTGTATAGAATTGATACTTAACTTTTTAAGTACAGTTGATGTTATTTCCTCCTGATAAAATATATGCTCCCTGAGGAGAGAAACTATTTCATTTCTGTCTTTGTATCTCCAGTACCTAGCATAGTGTTTGGCCATAAGAAATATTTGTGGATTGTTTGATCCTTTGAATGATTGATGGGAAATGGACCTTTTAACCTTTTTTGCCCAGGAAAATCTTCTTATGCAGAGGTTATGAGAGGACAGCCAGACCTTGTCCCTTATGCTCAAAAATTCCTCAGAGGTGAGATAGTGGTTGGCCCTCTGTGTTTTATGTCACTGACTGGTCAAAAGCCAGCCTGGGTGGCTTCCAGCTACGCCATGTAGACCCTGACATTTGGAACTGTAGTTGAAGAGGTACATAAAAGAACAAAGCCAAGGTGAAAATCATAGTTTGTACAGAAGGGCATATATTTGAGTACATAACTAAACTGAATTATCAAAAGAAAATTATACATGGAGAAGTAGGGAGGCCCAGTCATTGCGGGGAGAGGAAATATAGCCCTGGAGATACTATCCCAGAAGCAGCATAGTATAAGGGGAAAATCACTACACTTAGAGGTCTGGGTCTATTCTTTACCTCTGATACCAGCTATGCAAGCACGGAAAAGTCACTTAATATCCCTGAGTCTCAGTTTTCTCATATGTTAAATGCAGGTAACAATACCTGTAGTACCAGTCTCACAGAATTGTAAAAAGGTAAATCTTTCAAGGGTTCCAATGACACAGTCTTTCAACCCAGTTCCCCTTCCCCCAGTAGGTCACACTTGAGGGAAGTCTTTTCCCGAAGGCATTATGGTGCAGGGGAAAGAGAAGATTAGGATTCAGAATTCAGGAAAAACAAGTTTGTTTGTGTTGTTGCAATAAAATGGTACTGATGACAAACAGTGAATTTTTACCAGGAGGGTCATGAACAGTACAGTCTATAAATGTGAGATAAACTAGGAGCCCTGGCTGAATATAATATGAGAGGGAAGGCAATGGAGCAATACAATTTGCTTCAGAAACAAAGCAGGAGGTTTCAACCACAATGGGAGGTCTAGCATAGGAGAAGAAATGAACCCTCCTCATCTACCATCACTAAGACAGCATCATACCTCTAGGACAGGAACAGGTTTTTGATGAAATCTAACGTAACTACCATGCAGGGACAGAGGGGAATTAAGAGCTTTGCAGCAAACTTGTGGGCTACCTTATTGAGTTTCTGGCCCAAATAACAATTAAAATGACAACATCACCAGCAACAGTTAGCATTTATATAGCACTTGAAGATTTGCGAAGTATTTTACATATATTATGTCCTTTGATCTTTATAACAATCTGGTGAGGCTGGTGAGACTGAGAAAGGTTAAGGTACTTGTCCAGAGTCATGCAGCTAGTAAATGACTGATGAAGAATTTGAACTCAGGTCTTCCTGACTTTCAGTCCAAGCTCTATTAAGTATGAGACACATATAAACTTCATCTCACTATACAACAGTCAAAACTGTATTACAGCTGTGATCAAAGCAACATATTATGGTCTCCCTATTGTCTATCACCCAGTTGTCGTGGCAGAGACAGTGCTTTGCCCACCAAACATCACCAGGATTTATGTATAAATGCAAACAGAGGTATAATAGTACATGGAGGCTGACTCTCCCTCAATGTAGAGGGAGGGGTTAGGGGTAAGTGAGGAGGTTGGGGAGGGGGGAATTTTGAACCCATTGGAAAAGACAAATGGGTCCAAATATAAGTGCCTTATGCCAAGTCCAGGAAATTGATTCCTCTGTATCTGGTTGAGATTTCAGAATTATGAAATTTATATTCTATTAAGTAGATCAATCCAACAAGAAGCCAAATCTGGGTTTTGCAATAGTGTATTTGCTCTCTAGAAACATCTTATGATATTAGTACTAATACCTAGCTCTTACATAGCATATTAAAATGTACAAAGTGGTTCAATGTTAACTCATCTTCCCAGAAGATCTTTCTGGAAACAGGCAAAAAAGGTTAATAAGTCCATTTCCAATCCATCATTCAAAGGATAATCAATCAATCCACAAAGTGCTTCACATGTTAACTCCCATTGTGACTGAAACCTCCTGCCTTGTTTCTTAAGCAAATTTTATTGCTCTCTTGCCTTCCCTCTCATATTATATTCAGTCAGAGTTCCCAATGTATCTCCATTTATAGACTGTACTGTTCATGACCCTCCTGATAAAAATTCACTGTTTGTCATTGTTGCGATTCTCACAACTCTCTGAGGTAGGTGCTATAATTTTCCTAATTTTACAGATGTGGAAATTGAGATACAGTTTAAATGATTTGGCCAGAGAGACACAGCAAATAAGTATCTGAGGCAGGATTTGAACTTCGGTTTTCCTGACTCCAAATTTAGCACTCCAGCCATCATATGCCTAGCTGCTCACTTGGATAGCATGCATCCGTGGTTTATTCATTTCGTACTTGTTACATTGTAACACCAGCTGTTCCCCCATCTCATCAATGTATTCATTTAAGTTCATGTGTTGAATGAATTCCCTCTACATAGTGACTTGTTGAAATACTTTTCTCTTCTTTCAAGGAGGATGGAAAGAGGGATATTGGTCCCCATTCAGGTGCCACTTTCTCCTTGAAACTTCCCTGGATGACCCCAGAGTGGAGCTCCCTTTGTCCTTATCACTGTCTGCTTTATATCATGTCCTATCCTGCCATTTGTATGGGTCAGAATCCACTATTAATTAGATTGTACACCCCTTGTGGGAATATGCTGTTATTTTGGGGTTGGGAGGTTCATCCTTTATTCTCTACATAGTGCCTTAAACATAATTCATGTTTACCAAATTGAACTGAACGACACTCTAGCCAAGCAACCTGAATTATTCTTGATTTCCTTAAATATTTACTGTACCTTTCCTCCTCCTGTGCCTGTACCCATACTTACCATTTGGGAAATCTTAGCCATCTTTTTTTATTATTATTATTAAATTTATTTATTTAACTTTTTACATTCATTTTCACAAAATTTTGGGTTCCAAATTTTCTCCCCATTTGTCCCCTACCCCCCACCCCAGTACACCCAGCATTCTAATTTCCCCTGTCACCAATCTGCCCTCTCTT
>CM053769.1:561404058-561454640 GCA_028658325.1 Potorous gilbertii | reverse complement strand
TCTCATAAAGTCATTAGCCTCCATCTGTTCCATTCTAATTTTGAAAGAACTATTTTCTTGCATCTTATCAAGAGAATAATACATTATGATCAGGTAGGTTTTATACCAGGAATGCAGGGCTGGTTCAATATTAGGAAAACTATTAGCATTATTGATCATATCAACACAAAACTAACAAAAACCACATGATTATCTCAATAGATGCAGAAAAAGCTTTTGACAAAATACAACACCCATTCCTATTAAAAACACTGGAGAACATAGGAATAAAGGGAACTTTCCATAAAATAATAAAACCTTCCATAAAACCTTCAGCAGGCATTATATGCAATGGGGATAAGCTAGATGCATTTCCAATAAAGTCAGGGGTGAAACAAGGATGCCCACTATCACCGCTGTTATTCAATATGGTACTAGAAATGTTAGCAGTAGCAATTAGACAAGATAAAGAAATCGAAGGAATAAAAATAGCCAAAGAAGAAACTAAGTTATCACTCTTTGCAGATGATATGATGATATACTTAGAGAATCCCAGAGATTCAAGTAAAAAACTACTTGAAATAATAAACAACTTTGGCAAAAAAAAAAAAGAATATAGGAAAGGATGGGAAGGTTTCTCTGAACTGATACAAAGTAAAGTAAGTGGAATCAAGAGAAGAATGATGTTGATGATGATGAAGGAAACAGTTAATAGAAAAACAAAAGCTTAAATTTATATAATTACAGCAACTAAGTTTGGCCTGAGGGAAGAGATGAAAATAAACCTCTCATCCTTCTCCAGAGCAGCTGTGAACTATAGGTACAGAGGGTCCATGTAATGTCAGACTTGTCCTATGTATTGCTTAGCAAATTTTTTTTTTGCTTCTCATTTTTAATTATTTTTTGTTTTTTGGAAGAGGTGGCTCTCTGGGAATATTAATTCAGGAATGGAAGAATGGGATATTAAGAAAATAAACTGATATAAAAGCAAAAAAAAATAAATTACACCTTACATTCAGAAAAATTGGCAAAGAAGACAAAAGATGTGAATGGTCAATGTTGGAGGAATTACGGAAAGATAAGCATATTAACGCATAATTGGTGGAGCTATGAGTTGGTCAAACTGTTCTTGAAAGCAATTTGGAATTACACAAAGAAAATTACTCTAATGTCCATATCCTTTGAAGTAAAGATGATAGCACTAGGCATATGCCCCAATGAGGTCAACCAATGGCAAATAGGAATGCAACATATACACAAACGTATTGATAGCAGTGCATTTTGTGACGGCAAGAAAATTCCCCTGGGCGGTACTTCTGAGTTTACAAACTTTACCACCAAGTCTCGGTTGACTTCTTACCTGGAATTTCCCTCAGTACCTGCATTCTTCTCACTCTAGAATGTTCTCCAACATGCTGGCCCCCTTCTCCCATTGGTGAGTTCCTTCCAGGGATGAACTAAGGTTGGCCATGCGTCATTCCCCTCTCAAATGTACTTCTAACTCTATGGACTTCAAATGGTATGTCCCCTAATGAGTACTTCCCCAACTTTTCACCTCAGATTTAGATCTGAAATGGACCTCAGAAACCACTGAGTTCAATCTCCTCATTTAGCAGATAAGCAAAGTGGGTGTCAGGGAAATGAGATGATTTGTTCAAGATTACAAAGATAGCAAAGATGGAAGTTGGTATTTGAATCCAAGTTTCCTGAATCAGAGCTCAGCTTTGTGCTACATCACATTGCATCTCTCACTACTGTATATTTTTAAAGACGTGGGCTATAGATTTTATAGTAAGGGAAGAGTTACTTTATACTAAAGCTCTCAAATTGTTAGAGCCAGGAGAAGTATTAGAGGCCATCTAGTTGAAATCCTTCACTTTAGAGAGGCACTTTGCTTGGGAATAGCCAATCCTCAAAATATTTTACAGAGAGGTCTGTTTTGAGAGAGCTTGTTAAGTGGCTGAGCTAAGGCTCAATGAAATCAACTTGAGAAAAGCATGTGGGGAGCACATGAATGGGTGGGAATACATGATGTCATGACTGGATTTCAGGGCAGGGCCAGATCTCTACATAAATTATTAGGGGCATGTAAGAGAAAGGCAAATAAGTTGCTCCCTTCTCCCCAGTGTGTACCAAGTCCATCAGAGAAGCCCCTGAAGAATGATAGGGAATCAGTGGTCTTTCTGAATAGGAAAGAAAAACTTTAGTTGAAGGCTGGGAAAGAAACTCCTCCTTATTTAGAGACCCATTAGACTGTGAAATCAGCTCCTGTAGGAAGCAGCTTATGCCTCATTTCTTGAGTCATTAAAACCCAGACTGAACCAAACACTATCTTGTTCTGGCCTCCTGGGTGCTGGACTCATTGTGACCTATTATATCATCCCTATTACTAACCTTGATGAATCCCTCCTTTTAGAAGCCAGGGGAAAATTCACAAGATTTGCCAAGAATGAAACATGTAACTTCTGTGTTGCCTCAATCAGTTCCTTGTCTTCTGAGCAGCTAGTCTATAGTAAAATGCTAGGTAATAAGTTAGTTTTGAATTCTTTAAAAAATTACCAAGTTAATTTTTTAACCCATAATCAAAGATGCAATATCCTAGTAGTCATGCTTGAAGCAGATAAGATTTTAGACTGAGTGAACTTCACTGTGGGTACATAGCATTTGAAAGGCATGGAATAGATGTGATGAATAAATCTAGATTAACAACTGTTCTCCAGATTTCATTTTTATACCTTGTTCTTCAGGGCTTCTAGGAACAGATGAGTCTTCTTGACTTACAGGTAGTATGCCATCATGAAAAAAACACTATCCTTAGAGTCAGGAAGACCTGTGTTACACATTTTAACTGTGCAAATCTCTCAACTTTGTCTGATATCACTATCCTTGTCAATAGAATGGAGATAATATCACCTACCTCATAGAGTTACCGTGAGAACCAACATCAAAGCCAGCATTTAAACATGATCCTGAGGTGTGGAAGAAGGTAGGTAGGAATTCAACAGGCAAAGAGGGGGAAGGAGGGAATTTCAGGCATTCAGACTAGCACAAGCAAAACATGGAAACACAAAGGTTAACAGCATATTCAGAGACAGAGAATAGACCAGTTTGATTGGGTCATTGAGTATGTGGAAGGTAAGGCAACAAAGGTAGAGTGGTAACACACATCAGAACATGCATGACTGCAGAAAAGAGCAGGTTGATCATATGGCAAGGATGAAAAGCAATGAGAGGACTACATTGTTATACCTGAGATAATAAAAGAAACAGAGAAAGACCTCTGGCACTAGGAAGTACATTTTTATGTAGGGTTAAATATTGATAAGAATCACCCAGTTTAAGTAGATGCAGAGGAATTGCAGTCTGCGACAGCGAAAAGAATAGCCATGTTAAAGGAAGCATAGATGCATCAGAGTAGAAGTAGATGTTTGTATATGAAATGAATGAATGAAGAAGTATTTATTATGCTTATTATATACCAGTCCCTGTATTACGGGCTGGGCATCCAAATACAAGCAAATAAGACAGCCTCTGCTCACAAGAAGCTTATAATTCTGATGAACAAGATATCTGGAGAAGTAATAACCAGAGAGGAGTGTTTTGGTCAGGAAAGTCACAAGAATTCGAGTCAAAGGGCAATCGTATGTAAGTACAGATAGATAGACATGATTTTTTTTTATGCATATACCTGTGGTTTCATTATGTGGAGAATTTCTGGTGTGACAATTCCCTCTTCCATTTAGATTATGAATTTGACTTCTAAATTACTGTTTTAGAGAGAAGCCTTGAACACCAAGAAAGTAGGTGATTTGCTCATGATCATGTGGTATTATTATATAGAAGACACAGAATATGAATCCAGATCTTCCTTACTCCAAGGCCAGCTCTCTATCCACTATACCACATTGCCTTTACACTAGAAAGATCGATAGGTGATTGATAGATAGATAGATAGATGGATGGATGGATAGATGGATTGATGAATAGATAGATAGATAGATAAATGGATGGATAGATGGATGGATAGATGGATAGATAGATAGATAGACAGATAGATAGATAGATAGATAGATAGATAGATAGATAGATAGATAGATAGATGGATGAATGGATGGATGGATACATAGATATGTGTATGGACAAGTCATTAGCATGCCTAAGTCTCTCCCTTCTTTAAGCTTTTTGTATTCCTACTATCTTCTCAATTTTCTCAAACTTCTCAAAAACAAGTTATTGTTCTATATACATTCTACTTTTCTCAGCCAAATTCCTAGAAAAAACTGTCTACACTATTTGTCTTCAATTCTTTTATCTTCTTCTCAACCCTTTAATCATCTGGTTTCTGATTTCATCACTTAAATTGTAATTACCCTTTCCAAATTCATCAATGTTTTCTTAATTGTCAAGTCTTATGGTCTTTTCTCAATCCTTGTCTTTCTACAGCATTTGATACCTTTAACCACTTTGTTCCTATGTTTTTTCATGACATTTTTCCCTTCTGGTTTTCTTCCCTGTTTGCTTTATTTTGCTACCTCAATACCCATATCACACCCCCTAACCATGGGTGTACCCCAAGGCTCTGTTCTATTTCTTCAACTCTCTCTCTCTCTCTCTCTCTCTCTCTCTCTCACACACACACACACACACACACACACACACACACACACACACACATCTCCTAATTACCTTCCACGTGTTTAATTATCATCCCTGTGAAAATAATCAACAGATCTGTACATACCTCAGGCTTTCTCCTTAAGAAATCTTGTAACACTTCACCAACTGCCTATTCGGTATTTTGAACTCAGTGTCCCAGACACCCCAAACTCCACAAATCCACAACAGAATTCATTACTTTTTACCTCTCTACCCAATCCACATCTCTTCTGAACTTACCTTTTTCTGTTGAAGGTTCCCCCTTCCTTCCTCTCTTCAAGGTTTACAGCCTTGCCATTGTCCTTGATTTCTTTTCTTTTGGTCCTCATATCCACTCAGCTACCATTTCTACATTTCCTTCATGTCTGCCTGGTCATTATTCACAGTCATTACCTGAATTAGGCCCTCCTTGCCTCACTCCTATACTCTTCCAATAGCCTTTTAAGTCTTTTCTGAGCTCAATTCATTCTTCATTTGAATGCCAAAGAGATCATGTCAATAAATTTTATTGATTCCTGTTGGCCTCTAAGAAAAAAATACAAACTCTTGTTTAGCTTTTAAGACTCTTTTACAACATAATCCCAAATGATCTTTTCGATCTCATCCCATTTCCTTAGCTCTATTGTCTACCCAAACTAGCCTTCTTGACACTTACACAGAGAAACTCCATCTCCAATCTCTATGACTTCAAACTGACCCCATTCCTAGAAACCGCGTTTTCTTCCAAGATGAAACTTGAGGACATCTTCTACATGACACCTGTTTGCTGATTTTTCCAATTGCTAGTCGTCCAACCCAAACTACCTTGTATCTATTCTATACCTGCACAGATATTTACATGTTATCTCCCATGAAAAGATGTAAGCTCCAGGATAATAGGGATTGTTTTATTTTTGTTTTTGTATTTCCAGAAGTTAACATAACGCCTGGCACATAGTAGGTGCTTAATAAATTCTTGTTGGTTGATTGATTATATCTGTAACTGTATGTATTCACATGTATATGTACATATGTGACACATTACACTGTCATTATGAATATGCATGTAATATATTAAGGACATTATATATGTGAGTTTGTAAATAAAAAATATGTGGGACTACTACTAAAAAACCTATTTAAAATATTTAACAAGATTTAAAAATTCGTCAACAGTCTAGTCCTTTTGAATTTCTCTAAGTCTTTCAACAGCTCGGTCACAGAGCACTAATAAAGGCCAAAGAACATTAAAGGCAGACAATTCTACATACCAAGGTGTTAGTGTCAATACAGGATTTCATCAGAAGCTAGGCAAATGAGTCACATGCAAGATAAAAACTAGACAATTGATTTAAGGACATAGAGGTGTGTCAATGGAGAAGAATCTTAGCAGAAATTTCTGCAGAGTAAAGTTTGTAATGACATACAAGGAACAGTGTAATTATAGAGGGTATAAATTAAGCATAGGATCCTAGATTTGGAATTAAATGGGATCTTAGAGGGCATAGAATCAACGCTCTCATTTTATAGATGAGGGAACTGAGGCACAAAGAAGGTAAGCGACTACATTGGACAGCTCGTATGTGTCTGAGACAGGATTTAAACTCAAATCTTCTTAGTTCTAAGTCTGGTGCTCTAGTCCTTATTCCATGATGCCTCAGGCTATAAAGGTGATCAAGCCAAGAACCTGGGCTCCAAGACACCTTGATAGTATTTTTTTTTTTTGCCTTTCTATGATCTTCAGCAGATGCCAAGATCAGCACCAATGAACTGGTCATGTCATTTACAATTTTCATACAGAAAGAAATAGCTTTGAGAAAGGTTGAAGTCAAACACATAAAGGAAAACTGGGGTAATCTAACTCCCTTATATTTTCTAAAGGCTTCAACCTCTCCTCCATCTAGCAATTCACCAGAACTGAAATGAAGCAATGATTCTGACTGAGATGAGTTTGATGTGCTTTAATTCCCAGCAATCTTTTTGACTTCATGTCCAATTACTTCCAACTTAATAAATACTTAACTCTACAAATGGAACCACTCTACCCACCAGACCACATAAAACTCTAATTCCTACTTCCATACCTTCACACTTTGAAATTCTTCTCTTTCCCTTCACAATCTGACTAAAAAATACAGGGAATTGTTTTGATTAGCTCTAATTTAACAATCACGTTTTTACTTTGTATTTTAGAGCACTTATTTAAAATTTTGTATGCAAGTGTTGCTTTGTTTTCTTTTGTTTTAAATTAGGAGAGACGACTTGGAACACTGGGTAAAGGGCTAAACTTCAATTCAACAAATAACAAATATTGGACAATAAAAAATCAAAACAATCCAACAACCTTGAAATTTCACATCCAACAATTGAAACTGAAGTGCCTATAAGAATCTAGCACTTTGGTAGGCATTGAAGATACCAAGATAAAACAGAAACGTTCCTCCCCGCTTCCCAAGTGGTTTATTTCTCACTTGGAGGAATCAGGAAGACCTGTGCTCAAAATCTTTACAAACTGGGTGACCGTCAGGGAGTCATTCTCTCTCTGGGCCAAATAAAAACATCTACCTCACCAGTGTGTGAAGTCCAAATGAGATAACACATAAAAAATGTTTATAGTCCTTAAAAGACAACTTCAACGCTTATTTTCGTTATATCAACATCTCATTTTCATGACTTTCCATTGGGTTTATATAGATACGGTCCTAGAGCAAGTTACATCCATGGTTTAAAAGATTATATCACAGATGAATAAAATAATAGATTTTTGTAGCTAAATGAAAGGACTAGTATACAAATCAATTCTCTTTATGCCCAACAGAAGCTTTATTGTTACTGTTGGTACATTTTACCAATGGGTTTTGTTCCTCTGACTACATCAGAAGCCCCTAAAGGGGAAGACCATGCATTTTATTTCCTTGCCTCTAACCCATAGTACTTATGAAAATTTCTTATGGAAAGACATGAATAGAAATCCATAGGAGGAGAAGATATGAGGAAATTGGCAGCTGTACCAATAAAGGAAGTAGTTATGCTGCTGAACTGGTTTGGGATATAGTGTTTTATACAGAATAGAGGCCCGACATTTGCTTGTGGCCTTATTTTATTCCTCTGACCAACCTCTAGCATGACCAATAGTAAAACTGCCAAAAAGCAAGCAGCAAAAGAGAAAAATAGAGCCCTAGATATCCTCAATATGGCATTCAGCCCCTGAATAATTGCACATTTTTACTATAAATGTCTGTGCTAATAACTTAATTGTGCACCAGACCTAAGACTCAGAAACTAACAATATATAGGAATTGCTTTACAACTGTGCTTCAGTGTTGGCTTTCCCTGGTCACTATAACAACCTCTTTTGTTCTCCTTTTCCTAATGTTTAGAAGGCAGCCCTGAAAAGCTGCTTAGGTTGAACACCACAGGGGCCTGACAGGGTGGCATTCTGGGAAACAAGGGAGGTTCTGCATCATTTCATTTTCAGAATTAAGCACTATGTGCCTGGGGTGTTAGCAGGTCTTCTGGGCAATTAGCCAGGTAGAAAAGGAAAAGGACAAGTTTGGTTGAGGAACACGCCTCCTTAAAGAGGTAACAACCTTCATGTTATCGTCTCTGTTATGATTAGCATGTGGTTGATGAGCATGATGACACCCTACAGAGAAAGGGCAAGGGGCCACAGAAATAGCAGTGATAATGCTAATCTTTGATTAATCCTAGAGGATAATCACTTATGAGAATTGGAAGTAAGAGGAAGGGATAATGAGAGAAATATTGTGAAGCATTTCCATGAATATCTTCAAAATTCCAAAATATCTTGTAGGGTCATAAGATCACAGATTTAAAATATAAGCAATCTTCGAGTGATCAAGTTCCAACCTTTCTTTTTACATAGAAGGAAACTGAGGGACAGAGAGGTGAAATGACTTGCCCAGGGTCACAAAGCTAGTAAGTATTTAAAGTAGGATTTGAAACCAAGTCAGCTTCACTCAGTCCCCTGTACTACCTAGCTAGTGCATTTAGAGTGTCTTTTCACCGCAAGATTATCAGATTTATGACCAGAAAAGAATGTGATCTGATCATGTATCAGGAGCAAGGGATAAGAATTAGAAAACCTACATGTCCCACTAGACACATACAACACCAAGAAAGCTGGAAAAAGTCCTCACAAGCATTTATGGAAGAACATGGACAAAGGTTAATGAGAACCATCATAGGGTAGTAGAGAGAAAGCTGACCACAAAGTCAGGAAGACCTGAGTTCAATGGCTAACTCTGACTCAGAATTTGTAACCTTGATAAAGTCTTTCATCCTCTTTGTCTTGCGAAATAAATGTGGATGAGTTGTTGAACTGCTTTGGGAGAGTGAATTTCCTCACAGGAAGTTCCCACCTTGGTGAGATCACAGATTCATTGTATTTTGGATTTTCTCTGCTTCGAGTATTACCTTTCTGTGGCATATTTGAATATTATCAATGTTGGCAAATCTTTGCTCTTTCAGAGTGAATTTCAATTCCGTTCCATTAAACAAACATTTATTGATTTTGGGAAACAACCAAAAGTCATTGAGAGATCACTTTGGCAAATAAGGTGGATGATTCAAATTGCTTCAAAACCAAAGGGTAATGAGAGAGTATTGACATTAATTTCATTGTAGGACTCTCAAAGTAGTTCCCCAAAAGAAATTCCAAAAAGTATTTTGACCAATGGCAACATTGCCCAAAGTGAATACTTTAAAGCTCTTCATACATAGCTCTTTATTCACTCATAGCTTTTTAAAACCTGATAGTCATATTTTACAAAATGCCATGAGTAAGAATTTAACAAAATGCCTTTGAATTATGTTTATAGTCATGACAATAGGTATACGAAATCATATTCAAGCAAGGCCCGCTATATATCTGTTATGATGACACAGAAGCAAACAACTTAATAAACAATTAAGATAGAAAATTCTATTTTATTCATAGAGAGTCCATATCATGAGATAAGGATAACCATAGGAAGTGCCTCCTTTCCAGCATACTCTTAAGCCATTCCCTCAGGCCAGAAATGATTGAACTTATTTATAGTGGGTTATAAGAAATACTGTCCATGTGGGTGAATACCCACATGGCATACCCTCACCCTGAGACCTAGATCCATTACACACAACAGCAGCTGCTGTCACTAAATGTTGGAAAGCAAAGTCTGACTTGCATGGAATTCTGGAGACTGTAATTACAGATAATGAACCTCAATTTGCCCGTCAGGAATTTTTGCAGTTGGCTCTGTCACTGGAATTTGAATATTTCACAGCCATGCAGCACAAAAAGAAATCTATCCCTCTCTAAGTTAAGTTGATCTTAGAAACGACCATGCATCCTTCCAAAGCAGATGGGTGAAGGGGTGGGTGGAGTGCCTTCAGCAAGTCGTCCTGTCTTGACAGAGGAGATTTGGACAGCAATTTTCGAAAAAGAAGCTAAAAAACTATATGGCATAGTCTCAGACTAGTATCATGGATTTAGAACTGGAAGTTAAATTAAGAGGTCATTGAATTCACCACTCTAATTTTATAGGAAAGAAAACTGAGTCTCAGAGAAGTCACACATTCAATATGGTGACAGAGCCAGGATTCAAATCAAGGTCCTCTTATTCAAGATACAGAACGTTTCCCATGTTATCATACTCAGGCCTAAAGAGCTTCCTGATCTAGCCTAGAAACCACAGCATCTCTGAAGAACTTACCATTTCCCCAACACTTCTTCACCTTCAGAAAACTACATATTGAAGCACTGAATTTCCCTATGATGGTGCATTCTTTTTACCTTTATCAGGAACTATGCAAGATTCAAGGAAAACAAGTGGTGACAAAGGAAGAGTAGAATTTAGGCTGAAAAACTGCAAGTTTTGTGTTCTTTTTGTTATTCTTTTTTAAAAATAAATAATAAATTGGAGAACTGTATTGACAGAAGTCCTAGACTTTGACCTCCTGTCATCATTGAAGTCTCAAGTCCCACTCACACAAGAATATCACAATACAAACCCAAACCAAACATAAATCAGCACCAAGAAAAGACAAAAGAGAGCAGGGCAAGGACTTGGGTGCTCATGCTTAGCACTAAGGTTGTGAGTCAGAGAATTACAGGGACAACTTTCCTGCCAAAACAATCATTTGCTGAGCCCTGCCAAAGTACAGCTGTCCTCTATCACAGGACAAATTAATCACATGTTCTAATGGAGTGTGCTGGAAAGAAATGAGAGGTCTGTGCTAGCTATTTCTTAGTGACACAAAGAAGGAAGGTCCACGCCAATGAAAGAGATCCAAATATCATTAACTAATATCAGGGGGTTCTAACATAGAACAAGACAAAATTGTTTGTAAGGAAATTATCCATGTAAAACATTTTGTTCTTCCATGTTTCTGGGAACTAAAAAAGGGTGTAAAGAAACAAAGTTAGCTTTCAGTGTCAATTATTATATCCTTATGTTATTGCAATATATATTTAAAGAATCTTTCTGGAGTCAATGAACAAAAATGTCCTAGCAAGAAAATTTATAAACAATGCCCTGGAAATAGTGAAATATATTTTTAAATGCTCAGCAAGAGTCAGGGTACAGAGAAACATTCCATAGACTGTTATAGCTGAAAGTCACCCTAGAGACCACATGAAAAATACAACTCCTTTATTTTATAGATGAACAAATAGAAATGTAGAAAATTTGAATGACTTCCTTGAGATCCCACAGCTAAGCCAGGCACATGGCATCTTTGAGCTTCAGTTACTTAGATTGTACCCCTCAATCTTTGTGAGCTCCTCTGTGACTTCCTGCTTAACTAAAAAATTATCCATAAATAAAAAGTCTGAGATTAGAAGTACTAATTTTACTTCAGGAGATAATCCTACACCCAATATTCATTAGCTACACTGAGATATGGCTTGTCCGAATGACAAGAATCAGAAAGGTTTTTTTTCCTTGGTACTAGCATGAAACAGATCCTCAAAGATAGTATTTTGGAGATGAGCTGTACTTTTAGAAAAGTGCTACATCAGAGTCAGAGGGCATGGCTTTGAGTCTTGTATTTGTCCTCCAAGATTATTGGAAAGTCATTTAATTTCTCTAAGCCTCAGTTTTCTTATATATAAAATGGAGATAATACTTGTAGCCATCTAGTTCAAGAGTATAAGAAGTTACTGTTAGGAAAGTGTGCCATAAACTATAAATCTCAATATAAATACTAATTGCTATCTTTAGTGGCACATAATTAGAAAACTTTAGGGGGATCCATCACTGATTTTCATTAGAACCTCTGGCAAGAACTAACTGATATGTCCTAGGCAGGGCGATGCATCATGTCAGAAGAGTTGGATTTTCCCAAAGGCCCTAGGTCTCATGGTGTGTTGCAAGTTAGGAAAGAATAGAAGAAACTAGATTTTGTGTGTGCTGGTGGGATGTGATGAAGTTGTCCATCCATAGGTTCAAAAACACCTAACAACAATTGACTCACTAAGAGAAAGATAATTTTAAATATTTAACAATTTGTTTTTATATAGAATGAAGATGACAGCCTCTGTACTTGTCCCATGTGTAGATGGTTTTATCATTACACATTTTAGCCTGCTTTGGGCCTAAAGAATGTTCAGACTGCACTGTCAGAGAGTTTTCTACAGTTACCAAGCAAGGGTGGAATAAACATTGAATGTCATTGAGATATTTCACAGGATTCTAGACACATGAGTCTGTCACCAACTTGTATATCAATGGAACTGACTTGTTTATGAAACAATCTCATGATGCTAGGTAATCCTGGGATCTTAATCTTTAAAGGCTAAAACTGCATCAAATTCTCAAGGAAGCTGGTTTTAAGGTAAATAGGAATATTAGAAATTTGACTTAGTAACTGATCCATTTTCTTTTCAATTCAGATATTTTCTCTTCTATTTAATTTAGATATTTTCAAAAATTCAGATCATTTCTCCTCAAAGCAAATCAGAATGAGTTTGGGAATTCAATCCTATCAAATGAATATTGATGATAACTGACATCTATATAATGCGATGTTTGTAAAGAGATTAGCATGGATCCTTATAACCACCCTGTGAAGTAGGTGCCATAGATACTATCATCATTTTACAGATGAAGAAACTGAGGCGAGTTGTGACTTGCCTACAGTCACCTAGCCAATAAGTGTCTGAAGTAGAATTACAACCTGGGCCTTTCTGATTCCAAGGCTTTCTGCTCGGTAACAGTTAGGTGATTCAGGGGATAGACCACAGGGTGTGCAGTCAGGAAGATCTGAGTTCAAATCCAGCCTTAGATATGACCCTGGACAAGTCACTTAACTTTTTTTTTTTTTTGCTTCAGGTTCCTCAGTTATGCAATAGGGATAATAAAGTATAATAAAGTTGGAATACTAATCTATAAAGACTTAGCACAATAATAGTTTCTGTATAAATGCTTATTCTCCCCTTCTTCCCTCGATGTCCCTCAAGACTAGCTCAAAATAATTATCTAGCCTACAAATAACTTTTACATTTTTTCCAACTACACATAAAACAATCTTAACTTTTTTTTGAGTTCCAAATTCTCTTCCTCCCACCCCGCTCCTTGAGAAGCAAGCAATTTTCTATAGATTATATATGTGTATAGTCATACAAAACTTGTTTCCATATTATCCACGTTGCAAAAGAAAACACAGACCAAAAAGAGAAAAAAAGAAAATGTTTAAGAAGTATGCCTCAATCTTCATTCAGCCTCCATCTGTTCTTTCTCTATAGGTGGGTAGCATTTTTCATTATAAATCCTTTGGAACTGTCTTGGATCATTGTATTGCTGAGAATAACCAAGTCATTCACAGTTAACCATTATACAATATTGTTGCTACTATGTACAACGTTCTCTTGGTTTTGCTCATTTCACTTTCCATTGGTTCATGTAAGTTTTTTCAGGTTTTTCTGAAACCACCCTGCCCATCATTTATTATAGCACAATAATATTCCATTATAATCACATACCACAACTTGTTCAGTCATTCCCCAATTGATGGGCTTGCCCTTAATTTCCTTCCAATTCTTTACCACCACAAAAAGAGCTGCTGTAAATATTTTTGTACATATGGGTCTCCATTTTTTAAAAAAATCTCTTTGGGATGTAGACTTGGCAGTGGTATTGCAGGGTTAAAGGCTATGCACAGTATTACAGCCCTTTTGGCACAGTTCCAAATTGCTCTCCAGCATGATTAAATCAGTTCACAACTCCACCAACTGTGCTTTAGTGACTCAGTTTTTCCACATCTCCCCCAACAATTGTTGTTTTCCTTTTCTTATATATTAGCCAATCTGGTAAGTATGGGGTGATACTTCAAAGCTGTTTTTATTTGCATTTCTCTAATCAATAGTGATTTACAGCATTTTTTCATATGACTACAGGTTAGCTTTGTCTTATGAAAACTGCCTATTAATGTCCTTTGATCAGTTATTAATTGGGGAAAGTCATATTCTTATAAATTTGACTCAGTTCTTTATATATTTGAGAAATGAGGTTTTATCAGAGATAACCCATAATAAATAAAAACTATAAATAAAAAAATAGCTTTTTAAGGTTTGCAAAATGCTTTACAGTCATTATCTCATGAAATCCTGACAAAATAAGCTCCTATTTTGTAGATGAGGAAATCGAGGCTTAGAGAAGTTTAGAGATTTGCCTGTGGTCTCACATCTGGTTCTCAGGACCTTTCTAACTCCAATGCTTAACCATAAGGGTAGGGTGCCTATGGCCTCAAGGCCACATATGTCCTCTAGCTTCTCAGGTGTGGCCCTTTGACTGATGCAGTAGCACCTGAGGATCTAGAAGGCCACATATGACCTTGAGGCTGCAGGTTCCCCACTCCTGAACCAGACCACACTGCAATTCATAACATAAGATGTTGCAAGGAAAGTCCTAAGCTCAGGGTAGTGTAAGTCCTGTACAACTCAGCTTGCAAGTTTGTTAGCAGAAGCAAGCTGTTTGAGAGTATAAAGTCATTAATAATAAGGCAGATTTGCCTTCTGGCCCTAGCTAAAGCTGCCAGTTTCTCATTTTCATAAGTCTTCAGTTCCCATCATTTAAAAAAAGGTTATGATTATGAGAAACCCATATAAATCCCCTCAAAGTTCAATGACCTCATTTTTGTAGCTCTGTCAATTTAATGAACATTTGTTTCTAATTGCTAAAACTGCTTCTGATAAAATTTACTGTTTTATGTGGCAGAGTTGCAAGGATGGCAGATTCCTACCAATCAATGTCAAGTTATCGGCAGGTCTACTTCTAAGATAAAAATAAAATACAACAGGCATGCACACAATCTAAATCCTATAGGCAACCAGCAGGAGCCTGGTAGCAGAAGCAACTTTTAACAAGAAAGAGAGAGAGAGAGAGAGAGAGAGAGAGAGAGAGAGAGAGAGAGAGAGAGAGAAAGAGAAAGAAAGAAAGAGAAAGAAAGGAAGAGAAAGAAAAAAGAGAGAATGAGAGAGAAAAAAAAAGAAAGGAAGGAAGAAAGAGAAAAAAGAGAGAAAGAAAGGAAGAGAAAGAAAAAAGAGAGAAAGAGAGAGAAAGAAGAGAGAAAGAAAAAAGAGAGAAAGAGAGAAAGAAAAAGAAAGGAAGAAAGAGAAAAGAGAGAGAGAAAGGAAGAAGAAAGAAGGAAGGAAGGAAGACAAAACAATATCATCATGGATCTTGTAAAAAATATAAACCTGTTTTCTACCTGTTTCTATTTAAAGCAACAAAGCAGGTGGCAAGGTATGTGGAGATGACAATCCTCTTCAGAAAAAAAGAAAAGAGATTCAGAGACAACTTGATCTCCGTGTCAAAACACCTACTAAAATTACAAGTCAAAAGGAGTCTGGTGACACTAGCCTTGTCCATAACAGAGACTCAACACATATCATCCACATGGGTTTGTAGTCTGTGTTCTTATGGGAGTTATATACCAGCCCAGGGCTGGAGGTCAGCCTTTTAGATCATGAACGGAGTCTCCTGAAACTAGCACATCCTCTAGCCAGAAAAGAAAAACCAAAACTAGAAATGAGAGCTACCTTCGTAAACGCACAAGTCTGAAGGGGATTTTCTGCACTTCCCCCTTCCCAGACACTAAGAAATGGAAGTTTGAAAACAAGAGTTAAAACCTTCATAAATGGATACTTTTATTTTGCTTTTAAAGAATTTAATAAAATAAAGTCTAAAAGTGTCTACAATTATCCCCAAGAAATTGTCTATCATGCACATGTTAAAATGAGGTAAGATTCCCTGAAAGATGTAACGACAGAGATAATGTGTTCAATGACCCTGTGCTTCCTAACATCAAAAGTAGCATTAAAGGGTGAGATACAGGCTGGTCGAAGTTGTTTTACACTGTTGTGGAGGAGGATACAGTGCAAATGGAAGAGCAGCTCCTATAGATACAGAAGTTTCTGGTTTATGGATGACCTTTGATGCCAGTCAGTCTCAGAACATTGTAGCGTCTCTAAAATCCAAATTCACTCAAAAGAATTTACTTAAGCACATGAGAAAAACCGAGAAGATACACAATGCCTATGACCTAGATGATTATCTTCAGATGATGGAAGGGCACCCATAGAAGTTAATCCAATTCAATTTAATTAAAAAAGTATTTATTAAGGACATTGCAAATGAACAATGAACTGATTCCAGAACTGAGGAGAACAGGCTGGTATTCCTTTAGGATATTGCTCAGTGCCTTTAAAGACCCTGAGCTTTTTCCTGAAACAAAAGTTCATTTTTTAACAATAATATTTTTGCTGCAAGCATTATGCTTATGTGACTGGGCATCATGGAATAATTCAATCTCTGAAGAATTAAAGTCATGAGTTACTCAAAGGGCAAACAGAGAGGTTTTCGGTGATCTTAAGTAGACAACAGCTTTTACCAATGTATAATGGTGTAAAAGAAGCAACACAAATGATATTATCAGAGACAAGCATAACTGTAAGAGGAGATAAACCTGTCACATAGCAATAAGAAGCTGCAATACCCTCTATACTTTATGGGTGTTCATCCTATGTTCAGAGCAGGTGGGGTAGACTCCCTATGAAGGGTAAATGGCCACACATGATGATATGTTAATGGATCACATACTCCACCATTAGAGAGAATGTCTATATCAATGAGATCATAGATCAAATAATAAAAGAAACAACTATAATTTGTAAAGGTATGACATTGTATATATATGTATGCATGCATGTTTGAGAAAGAAAGAAAAACAGCAGTATTAGGTTTAACTACTGATTTAAGTTATATGGAATTGCCATTGACAGTTTCTTTCAAAGTTTTTAATATTGTAGAATGTTTCTCTATAGTCGCTTATCCCCTGCAAAACATGCAGATCATGAAGCAGAAAGGCATTAACATTCACATCATCATCATTCTCTGTTTCAGTGAACCCGCAGAAATGCCTCATAGAATGTCGGGGTTCAGTTTTAAGAACCATCTTTGAAGACACTCAACTATCCAAGTGGAAGAGGATCCTAGTGCATCCTAGTACAATCTGAATCCTCCTATTTTCAGTAATTATATCATATCATACAATGATCATGCTCAGATTAAATACTCCTTGAAGACTGACCTAGACCAGCTGGAACATGGGCGTCCTCATAGAACCATATAATTGGAGAGAAGAGATGGGTAGAGAACAAGGAATAAGAATACTTCATGTAGTCATCTCTTGAGTATTCACTCTAATGATAGAATCAAGAACTTCGAGAGTACCTCAGAGGCCCTCTAGTCCAACCTGCATCTGAACAAGAATCCCCTTGGCAGGACAGTATACTCAATAAGTGACTATCTAGTCTTTTCTTGAAGTAAGAAATCCAGTACTTCCCAAGGCATAAAGACCTATAGACTTCTAGAAATAAATTAGGCTCACCTTTTAAGGCACTGAGTCAAGCTCTCCCTCTAATTTCTGTTCTTTCTCCATCTTTATTTCCCCCATCTCTTTCTAGTAATAGATACCTTATTTTCTATTCATTTATTTTACCTAAATGTTTCCCATATCCTGATTTTGCCTCAAAACATAAAGAGGCAAGCCAGCAATTAGCTAAAGATAAACAAACCTTTAAATTAAGACAGAAAGTCAATCTTTGTCTGAATGTTAGGAATGTTCCCAACTAAGGGCTCTGAGCTTTTGTGCTCACAATAATAGCTTTCCAACCAATATACATTCCATAAAAAAAAAACACAAGCTTTGAGAGTAGATGAATTTATGGATATAATTAGACAAGAGGAAAGTATTATCACAATGGATGGGTTCTGGGAGATAGCTATAGTTGCTAGAAAAAAGTGAAAGATTCCAAGGAAGGAAACAGAGGTATAGGAAGAAAGGGTAGCATTTTAGAAGACAAGGGAGAAAAGTTTCAAGAAAGAGGGGATAGGAAACAGTATCAAAATACAACAAACAAGGTGGAACATAAGGACTGAAGACAGATGTAAGCTGAGGACTTGAGGGTCATTATATTACCCCTAGCCCCAAAGTGAGTTAGTTATTGTAGCAGGATGTGGCTTATTAATTGCCTTCTTTGGTGAGAAAAGGAGAATGCAAAAAGGTAGTAACAGGTGACATCTAGGTGAGATGATCAAGGTGTAAAGAATCAGTTCCGTAACTTCCAGAAAAGAGGAAGGAGAAGAAAGAACTGGATACTTTCTGCAACTCTACTTGTGTTATGCTTCAAACATTAGATCCTCCCTAAGTTTTCTCTTTCCAAAGCTAAACTTTTCAGTCTAATTTCAGGTGGTGTGATACTGAGTCTCCACTCTTCTAATTATCCTCTCCCAGATTCTCTCCAGCTTACCAACGTTATCCCTGCAATGGGGCACACAGGATGAACACAGTGCCCCAGATATGTTCTGACCAAAAAGGAACACAACTAGGACCTCTCTAATCTTGGTCACCACACTTCTCTAAATATAGCTTCCTATCACAATATCTTTTCCCCTGTCTTTTCACGTGGTTGACTCATATTGAGCTTTCGGTAGCACTGAAAAACCCCAAGATCTTTTTTCAGACGAACTATTCTAACCAAGCTTCCACGTCCTGTGATGTAAAGGTTTTTTTTAACCGAAGTGTAAGACTGTAGAGGAGAAACAGAGTTAAAATGGTACCTAAGAAATCATACAAAACTTGGTTACAGCTGATCTTGTAAAATTTAAACTAAGACACAAATTCAAAAAAAATACTTCAGTACACACAGTGACTGAGACAATGACATATATGTCCTATTCTGTACACAGCCTTGACATCTTCCCAATTCAGTCCTTTTCTTGACAGTCCAAATACAGCTGAGTAAACCTAGATAATCCCCTCATGGATACTGTAATTGGCAGTTGATTATGTTTATGTTGTACCTTTTTTTTAACTGTTTTTTCTTCTGATTTGGCACTTTCTTATTTTGAAATACAGGGTGTTCCAAGAATCTTAGTGTAGTTTTAAGCTTTAGTAGCTTAAAATATTATCTAAATTACAATAGTTACAGTTTGCAAAAGTTTTGTTTGGTTTTTTTGCCATGTATTTGCATGAATGTATGTGTGTGGGTTTGGATGTAAATGTGTAAGGCAGGGGCAGAGAGAAGAAAGAGAGCTGATTTAGGAACTTAACCTGTGATATATGAAATGTATATGGGTAGAGTATTTCATCTCAGATTCTCAAAGTATTTTTATTTCATTCATCTCTCTAGTAAGGAGATGCCAAGTATATCGATCTAATGTAATTATAGAGATGGTATGGTGGTACAAAGGGCACTGAATTTGAAGTCATTAGATATCTGGGTTTGAATCCTGCCTCCAACACTCACTAGCTATATGACTTACTTTGTCTCTCTGGGCTTCAGTTTTTACACCTATAAAATGAAGATAAAAATACCTATGTCACAAGGTTGCTAATAAGGATCTAATGAGATGCTGAATATAAATTGCTTTGCAAAAGAGAAAGTGCCATACAAGTGTCAATTATTCCCATTTAATCAATTGTGTCCAAGAGGTCCACAAAGATTGAACAACTGTTCAAAATGATGGAATATGTTGATGTAGACATTATATTACTGTGGAAATCTGAATTCAAAATGTTAACAATGAGAAAGGAGTTAGTCATATTTTTAGTCTTGAGTGCCATAGTTGGGGTTTCTCTATAAGTATTATCTGTGTAAATTGTTGTGTTTTGTCCCTTTGTTCTCGAAGAGCACCATGACATCAAGATAATGACATGACTTGCAGTTGACTTTGATTTGAGTGAGGGAGGGCTGTGCAAGGTCACCAACATCACTTTCTCTTCCAGAGCCATCTGGGTCCAGTGGCCAGATATTCATCAGGATGACTGGAGATTGCCCAAGATCCAATGGGAGACTCTGGCCGTTTTAGGTTAAGGTCTTATCAGATTCTCACTCTAAGTGAGAGATACACCCATTCAGTAAATGGGCTTCTTTAATAGTTACTCAAGGGATGGCTCCTTTAATGAAAAAAAAACCTCAAACTGGGAGGGGAAGAGCCTCAGGGTTGCTGGGTAAAAGAGAAACAGGTACTATTTAGTGTTTGCATGGATGAGAAGAAGAAAAAGAAGAGGTACCTATCTAAATGGGTGGCACCTTTTAGCTAATTTCTCTGTGCCTCCTCATTGACTCCCATTCCACAGTTCCAAACTATTAGTTGCTCCATAGTGGTTACTCATTTACACGGTTCTCAAAAACGCAGGTGTTCTCTTCACAACAATGCTATGAAATAGATAGTAAAACTCAGGGAGAAATGACTTATCCAAGATCACACAAATGGCTTATAGGTTCCCAAATCCAAGTATTCTCATTCCAAGTACAGTGCTTCTGATCTAGACACTATGCTGTCTCTCTACAATAGCTCCTGTAAACACTCCTCCAACCATAGCCATAATAGTCCTTTCAGGTCGTGACTGATTTCCTCTTAGCCAAAAGCTTGTATCTTTCTTCGGCCCTTATCCTCCATTTTTTTTGTTGTAATTGATGATGTTTACCACCCCCTCTTTCTTGAAACTGTCCTCCCTTGTCTTCTAAAACACTATCCTTTCTACTTATGCCTCTGTTTCCATCCTTAGAATCTTTCTTTCTTTCTATCAACTATAGTTGTCTCCTAGGGTCCCTATGTTGTTATAGAACTTTCCTCTTATCTAATTATATTCCTAAATTCATCTATTCTCAAAACTTTTATTTTGACCTCTGTGCTGATAATTCCCAGTTGTGTATCTCCTTCCTCAATGTCTCGTGTATTAATTCAATATCTCCAGGTGCTGGGTCATCCACATTCTGCCAACCCTTCAGATTTTTGCAAATATAGTGAAGAGTCAAGAATCTGTTATTTTTTTTCTAAAATCAGACATTTCCTGGTGTGAGGACTCTCTTCATCAATAGCACTGTCCAATCTTCGAGCAAATGGATAAATCCTAGATGTTGCTTGGGGCATATGTTAGTTAAGTGACTTGCTCTTGGTAATAATACTATGTCTCAGTGTGGATATTTGAACTCAGGTCTTCCGAACTAATACTTTAAGCTCTACTCTATGCCATTTCTAGACCTCAAATTTACTCAGATAATCCAATATTCCAATTCACCTTGGGTTTCTCCAATGATGCAGATCCCAAACTATCCATTTCTGTTTGTTTGGTAAGATTTGTTCACCTTGTCATATAAATTCTCCCCAACCAATTATGCTTTTCATTAAGAAGATATAAATGATACAAGCTGGCTGGCTTTCAGTTATCTCTCACTCTTGAGATGTCATAGGAGATGTCTTCTCTCATTGATAAATCCCTCCAGATGCCTCCATTCTGAGGAGGGGCTCCAGATCAGTCTATCTTCATTCCTTGGGATCAAAGACTGTCTTTCTTTTCATATCCTTAGGGTTTAGCACATTGCCTGACACACAGTCAGCACTTAATAAATACTTGTTTCCTGCCTAGTGCCAATTAAACATGTCTAAAATTAGATTCACCACCTTACCCCACAAACTAGCTTCTCTTTTCAACGACCTCATTTTGATCCATGGCAGCATCATTCTCCAAGCCCCTTAGGATAATTGGAGTTTTTCCTTTCCTCTTTCCTCTTTTTGGCCTCTTCATATCAGACTAGGCAGTAAATCCAGGTGACTCTTACTTTAACAATCTCTTTGGATTAATTCCCTCTCCCTTCTGCTTCACTCCAATTGCAACCACCGTAGTCTAATCCCTTGCTTCCTCACACCTGGATTACTGCAGACATATTGTGCACTCTCTCTCTCTCTCTCTCTCTCTCTCTCTCTCTCTCTCTTTCTCCCTCCAACCTTCCACCTTCCCCATTCCTTATCCACTCCACACAAAGCTGACAGATTAGTTGTCCTAATGACAATTAGGTCATTAACTCATCCTTATTATACTAGGGGTATCTATGGAACAAAGGGTTCCACATGTTGGGGGTGTCATGCCTCATTCAGGGCTTTACTCAGAAACTTGGCGAAATCTCTCTCTTACATCACTGAATAGTCCATGTAGTATAATAGAAAGAACACTGGTTATGGATTCAGAGAACTAGGGTTCTTAATCTGGTTCTCCTATAATCACACATTACCTATGTGACTTTGGGCAAGCCATTTAACCTCTCTAGTCCTCATCTGTAAAACAAAGGGATGAGACTAGGCGAGCTATACTTTCCCTTCTAGCCCTAAATCTATGATCATAATAGAACGGAAGTTCTTAACCTAAGGCCTATGAACTTTAAATACATAATATATATATATATGTATATATCTCTATATACACACATAATATATACATAGACATAGACATACATATGTATGTGTAAAATTTGTTTCCTTTGTAATCCTATGTATTTTCTTTTATGTATATAAACACTACTCTGAACCCCATCCTGCCAGAGAGGTTCATGATAACAAAAAGGTTAAGAATCCCTGGTAAACACTATCTTAATATGTCATTTCATTGCTTGCTACCAAACTCAGCAGAAATCTATTACCTGTTGGATTCACTCCTCAGATATAAACACAAGAAACTTTGTCAGATGGTTCCAGTTACATGTCCAATCTCATCTCTCACTATTCCTCAAAAGAAACTCTTGTTGCAATCAGGTACCTTTCCTGACCATCCTCCATATACATCCTTTTCATTGGATCTTTTTCATCTTTGTTTCTACATCTATATTTGTGCTGATCTGAAGTGTCTTACCTCATTCTAACAAATCTAAACTTTATAATCCTTTCAAATCTAATCTTACATTCAAATTCTTTTATGAAGCCTTATGTGACTCACACTTCCTAGCTTCACAATAATATTTCCTCTTTATCTTAGATACTGTTTCCTATTTGGGTTTTGGTGACCTCATTCTCCTATACTTTCCCTCCATATATGACCACCTTTTCAGTATCCTCTGCTAAATTATCATCCATTCCATATCCCCTAACTTTGGTTGTTCCCAAGGTTTAGCCCTAAGCCCTCTTTTCTTCTACCCTTATACTTTATCTTGGTAACCTGATCAGTTCCCATAGGTTTAACTGTCATAATCTATAAGCATTAATCCCAAATCTATATATCCCACTCTCCTTCCTTTGTTCCAGTACTTCAGCATTAATTGACTATTGGGCATTTCAAAGTTTATGTTCCATAAACATCTCAGATTAAGTGTGTCTAAAAAACAGAACTTGTTTCTATTGAGGGCAGTCCCATCCTTCCAGTCATCCAGATTCATTGCTTTGGTATTATCCTTAATTTCTCATTCTTCCTTGCTCCACTTTCAGTTAGATGGTAACTTTTTCATTTCTTTTTCCATAACATCTCTCCAATCTGTATCCTCTCCACTCATGCAGTCACTACTGTAGTTCAAGCTTTTATCACTGCTTCCCTGCAAGGGCTTCCTAATGGATCTCCCTATTCTAGATTTCAATACATCCTCTACTCTGTTGCCAAAGTAATTTTCTTAAAGGATGAGTTTGACCACGTTACTGCAGCACTCAGTGGCTCCCTATTATTTAAGGATCACATATAAACTCTTTTGCTTGGCATTTAAAACTTTTTGCAACCTCCTCACAATCTACTTTTCCAGTAATTCCTTTCATTTACTTTAAGGATCAGCCAAAAGGTCATTATTCATTATACATTCCATTCCATTTTCCATTCCTGTGTGTGTTTTTGTATTGGCTGTTCCCCATGCATGGAATGTGCTCCCTCTTCACCTCTGCCTTTGGAATCCTTACTTTGCCTTAACAATCATCTCAAAGACCACCTTCTATGTGAGACCTTTCCTGATCCTCTCAGCTGCTAATTCCCACAAAAATTACGTGTGATCTATTTCCAAACAGCTACATATATATGTACATGTTGTCCCACAACAAGACAATAAACTCCTTGAGGGTAGAGACTGTTTTGTTTTTGTCTGTATCCTCAGGGTCTAGCCCAATGTTTGATATATAGTATGTGCTTAACAAATACCTATTGATTTATTTCTATCTCTGAATCCCTACTCCTCAACATTCTGGTTCATAACCTACAATCTAGCATTTGATTGTTTGCTATTTTATTGCATTCTAATTACTTCATATATTTATGTCCTGTCTTCTCATCTAGCCTATATACTTTCAAATGCTTTTGATTTTGTTTCTGGTTTTTTTTAAATACAAACCACTTAGTAAAACCTACTTTGTCCTATATTTTGAAAATTATTTTTTAATGTGGGACTTTACATTTATCTCTATTAAATTTTATCCCATTAGCTTCCTGAGCAGCAGATTGCCTTAGCAGATGGCATACTGGACTTAGAGTCAGAAGGACCTGGGTTCAGATCCCACCTTAGGAAATTACTAGCTGTATGACCATGGGTAAGTCACTTAACACTTCTGGATCTCAGTTTCCTTATCAGTAAAATAAAGGAGTTGACCTTGATGACTTCTAAAGTCCCTTTTAGTTCTAAGTCCATGATTTAGCCCAATGTTCTGACCTGTGGAGAGTTTTCTGATCCTGACTTCATTATCTAATGTATTAGCTATTCTCTCCTCCTGCCTTTTTATTACATGCAAATTTGATTACCTTCAATGCCTTCATCTAAGTCATTGACAAAAAATTTGAACATCACAGAACATCTTATGGCTGAGGTACCATGTCTACCAATGATCTCCCTCCAAGTTCATTAATTCATTAATTATTATTTGTGAGCCAGTGAAAACTGGTTTGACTGGTACAGCCTCAGCTTCAGTCCCTATGGTGCAAGTATACTAAGATTTACCTGACCCACAGTCTGGACATTATTCTCCTCCCCAGCTGTGTGCTTGCTGTGGCACAATTAGAGTTAAGTTTTCTGGGTCCCTGCGATTCATTCCTCATTCCTTGTTAGGCAATGCAGAAATAGTTCTGATTTCAGTGGTCTAGACTACCGTATGGGTCGCAAGTCAGTCTATTAGTGCCACATCAGCTTTTTCTCTAAAACTCTACATAAGTTTGAGCCCTGAGAGGCTGGAGGCTTGAATCCAAGTATGCAGCTTGTTCATGTCTGAGTCATTAGTCTGACCATACAGCTAGGGACAATGTGTGTTTGGGGCTTGGGGGAAGAATTCCCTTTTGCTGATCTCCATTGACATCTATCCCTCTAACACAACTGTCATCCCCGTGTGGGAGTATTACTCTCCAGGAACAGTTCCCTGTTTGCCTTACACTATTCTATGGGTACAATTATTGAGCTGGCACCTTATTGTGTAATGCCTTTCTCTCCATCTTATGCACAAAGGTATCACAGGAGATTTTATCAAATGCTCAGCTGAAATTCTGGTATATTATGCATATGTTTTTTCCCAGATCCACTAGTCCAGTAATGCTTACAAAGAATGAAATGAGGTTTGCCTGGAATAATCTGAAGTTATGCTGGTTTTTATTGCTTCCCTTTCTAAATGATCACAAACCATCTTTTTAATAATAAATTCCAGACCTTTGTTAGGAAAAGTTGTCAAATTCCATAGTATATTGTTTATTTAATGCCCTTTTCCTTTTTTTTGAAAATCTGATTGTTTTCCATTGTTTGGTCCTGTGGCACCTCTCTTGTTCCATGTGATTTTCCAAAGATTTCTGAAAATGGCTCAATGGTCATTCTTACTGGTTCTTTTGGAATCCTAGGATGTCGTTAAAATGACCCTTGTGGCTTAAATTTATTGAGAACAGCTAGGTGGAAGCTTTCTTTCTTTCTTTTTTTCTTTCTTACCATCTCACTTATTTCAGATTTCAACTTCCTGTTGACTATTTCTATTCAATCAATCCCTTCTTTCCACTTCAAAAAATGTTCTTCTTAGTAGAGGAAATACAAGCAAAATCAGAGGTCCTATGTTCTGCTTTCTTTCTGGTACCCTTTATCATTATTCAGTTCATACATCCCCTAACTACTATTAGGGTTCTTTGCTTTTCTCTGGTTCTCAAAACAGTTTTCAAGGCTTGTTTTATTGTCCTTAGCCTCCCCAACTTCAACTTTGTCTGAGCCTTTAGTCCTTCTGACACTCCGTTGCCATCATCATCATCAAGAAACATTTCTTAAATAACTATTACCTACCAGACACTGTGCTAAGTGCTGTACTATGCATTCATATTAATCTTACATTATCTATACTTGTTTTCCTCTCCTCAATACCCCCCTTTTAAAAAATTAGTTGATTGATATATTTCCACATCACACCACCCTCACCCTTACCCCCATCCCCCCTTTTTCTTCCCCACCTAAATTCAGTTTAGCTCAGTAAAGAAATCTGCCTGCCTGGCTATTATGGGGGAAACCTCACCAGATTGGGCGAGGTGAGGACTGTGATCTTGCCCTAGCTCTGCCATGAATTGTCCAAGACCTTAGGCAAAGTCACAGAACTGTTGTATCATGCCACACAACAAAGAGATGTATGGCAACTCTCTGGCTATTGCTGTGGGGTGCGTGTTCCTGGTTGTTTCTATTCTGCCACTATTTTTGCAGAATCAGTCTTCTTCATTTTCTCCTGCTAATCATGAAGAGATCTGAAAAGATCCCCCTAACTATTCTGCTTCTACAAATGGAGGGATCTGTAAGAGCCCTTCCAGCTTCAAAACGCTATAATTTGATAAATATTGATTGAACTTTTACTACATGCAAGCCATTATTCACCCCATCCTGTCTGGGAAGTAGGCTACTTCAGGAAGTAAGTTCTCTGACATGGACCTTAGAGATCACCTAATCCAATCTCTTTATTTACATGTTTCTGTGACTCCCAGTGCATAGCATAAGATCATTGCAGTTAGGGCTGGCAGGGACCTGAGAGGTCCTTTATTACCTTTTCTGCTCCTTTTAACAGTTTTCTTTCTTTAAAAAAAAATCTGTTTTATATATGTTTTCCCTGCTTCAGAGCCTTTATGAAAACAGAGGCAAAAAAAAAAATCGCCAATAAATGATCACAGACTGGATTTAGATCTTCAAGGTCCCTCACAGTTAATTTAGTCCCTCCCCCTAAGTCAGAATTAACAGCACCTACTTGTTTCTCTGTGTTTTGCAAACTGAATGGTTTAAAGCTGTGGAGTAAAAACAGCTGTTGCCTACATTCATATGTAAATGAGGGCTTCTCTATTAGTTTCTTGCAACCCACTCATAAATCTGTTAAAAATAATTGAAAGCTTGGAGGGTTAATAATTACACTGAAGTTGGGAATAAAAAGTCCTAACGTCTTCATTCTCCCCTCATCCCTCCCATGTCCTCAGTTTGGGCTTTAAATAAGTTGCTGGGGTTCACTTCCATTAAATAATATTTAGGACTCAAAAACACTGACTGTATTCCTTAACTGCTACTTTTGAAACCCCATATTATAAATAATTGGGGATAATTATGAAAGCAGCTGAATAAACTGGAAAAAAGGGCTGGGCATTAAAAGAGAAGCATCAGAGCCCACACATAGATCTTTCAGCAATCACAGCAGTGATTCTTGCCTTCCATTTAAGCCAGAGGCTTTGCTCAAAGTTAAATTAAAACAAAATAAAACATTCTCTACCAAATGACTTTTAGCTATGTGTTTTACAGTTCATAGGAAAACTCAGGGCCTTGTTAGATCCCTAATCTGCTATTCGACTTGACTCCAGCCTGAGAACCACTTTATCAACAAGTTAATGACTTCTGGTGAGGCCAGGGTGGTCTCCTGATCATAAGGCTTTTGTGATTACCTTCTCTTCCTTCACTTCTCCCTGCCCCCCACCTCTCCCAGACCACTGGAAACATAATTACCTTAGAAACTTAATTTGGTTCTTCAAGTGGACTTCAGGCAAACCTATTGCTGGAGAGGTCATTATGGAGAAAAGTAAGGCTTTTAGAAATTAAATAAATTGTTCAATTGCCAAATGGTGCATCTGGCATATTTTAATGAAAGGTCACAGAACCCCTGGGGCTAGGAGACTGGATGACCGGGAAGCCCAGCTGAGCTACTTGTTATAGATGTCCAAATATAAATTTCCAGTGGCAACTCTGTGGCTATTGCTGCGGGGTGTATGTTCCCGGCTGTTTCTATTCTGCCACTGTTTTTGTAGAATCGGTCTTTTCCATTATCTCCTGCTAACCATAAAGAGATCTGAAAAGATCCCCCCCTAAGGAACCCAGACCTGTGATTTCCTTCATGTAGGGAATTTTGAGAGCAGAAACTCCCTCTATCAATAGAAATCTGTAACTTACCGGTAATTTACAGTTTTAGAGAACTGCCTGGGAGACCTGAGGGGCTAAATGATTTGCCTGAACATAGGGCATGAAACTTGGTCTTTCTGACACTCTATTTGAACTTCTATCTACTCATTATGCAGGCTCTCATAAAAAAATTCACATTAGACAAATTTAGAAATATGGCATTTTCCACTGGACAGAGACAAGAATCCATCTCAACAAACAATGGAGAATGATGGTAAAAACAGATTAGGAGGATATTCTAAACTCAGCCTAGAAATAACACAATTCCTAATTTATTTAGGGAAATTAGGAAGAGGAGTTCCTACAATTCAGACACCAGACCTTGAGTAAGCCAAATACTGCTTCAGAGAAACACTAAGGCACCCGGTTCTGTTTTTACCAATTTTTAAAAGCATTGGAAAGGCTGTGGTTAAATACCCTACATAGAAGGGCATAAATATATGTATACCAGTGATTGAAGATCAAGTATGTTAAATTTTACTCTTTCTCTAGGGTTTTCTAGTCCCCTCAAAAAGGGGAGAGGGAAGGTTGAGGGTATTTAGTCTCTCTTCCGCTGGCTCAAACCCCACCAATTAGGTTCTTTAACTGTAGTTAAATTTAACTGTTGCTAGAGGGAATTTCTGCTTATTCATTTAAAATATATGGCAAGAACAAATATATGAACATCATCCCTTACCACCTGGGTGAGAAGCATAATTCCCCCACTTATATCACTTTGTTTATATCTTAACTCATTTTCTATATAGCTTAGCTCCACCAAGTTCCAAGTCTCAACTCCACTTCATTTAGGGCTTAAATCCTGTGCTCAAAACTTGTTTTTCTGCAGGGATAGCTATAACCTCTATTGTGAAAGCCTACCTCCAAGGTCTCCATGGTCTAGTCCAGATTGGAAACTCCACCGCCTATCCCTAGAACTGAAAAAGACAAATAAAGCAGACAAAATTCACTCATTTCTCAGGAGCACAGGGCAGAAAATGTTGAGGAGATAGTCCTTCCCCTTACCCAGCTCAGTTCATGATCCTTGTTCCTGGGTGTACTAAACTTTTACCCCCTAGGATACCACCAGAAAGACTATCTCAGTCTGGCAGTTTTAAAGATGCTACCTGTTCTGAATATGCAGCCAATGGAAAAGGCTATTTTCACCTACATGGTAGGGGAAGACAGAATGCCAGAAATCCCAGAAGTAGGTCCCAGTAGATTCTCACATAGATGTTCTAACTTAGGTGATTTAGGCATGTGTCAAATCCCTATTACTTATGCAAAGGTGAAAAAGTAGTATGATTTAGAATCCCACTTTTCAAGAAAATTTGGCTCCAAATTGTGGTATCTATTTCATTTGTACCTTTTAAGTCAGTCAGTTGTATTCTAACACTTTAGCTTAACTAACTAATTAATATTGATTTTTTTGGATCATGGATTTAGAAGTAGAAGTGACCTTAGAGGCTATCTAATCTAACTCCCTTGCTTTATGAATAAGGGAAATAAAGCAAAAAGGGTTAAATAACTTGCCTAAAGTCACACAGATACTAAATGGCAAAGCCTGGATTTGAACCCAATTACAAACTAACACTCTTTCCAATAAACTACGCTACCTCTCATTTTTGGGTACCTGTTATGTGCCCAGGACTTTACTAAGGGCTATGGGGGTAATATGGAAACATAGTCTGACTCTCTATAATCTAATCACACACACACATGTATGTATATACACACGTATATATTCAAGAATAGTATGGATCCTAGAAAATTTTGACAGCATCAGATTGCTGATGCAATCTTTATAAATGCAATACTTCCTGGGATTGAATATAACTGTCTTTTGGGGATGGCACTATTAGAGAAAGTCATTTGCATCCATTTGGATGTGGCTAACCCACCTCACTCTTTATTTATGAAGAGCTGTTAGCACAGGACTGCTTTGAGTCACAAACGGTCTAAAAGTTATAGAGGTAGGTTTCAGCTCAAAACAAGAAAGAAATTTCTAAACCTTAAGCTTTCAAATATGGAATGTGCCACTTCTTGAGACAGTGACTCAGTCACTGAAAGTCCTCAAGAAGAAGCTGGAAGGATGGGCCATCTGGTTTGCTGAAGGGATTTCAGCGATGGAAGACTGGTTGCACTAGATAATTTTGAAGGTTTTTTTGAACTCTAAGACTCTAAAGTCAGTTGGTAAGTTTGTTTTCAAATTGTTTTCAACAATTTGTTTTCAACTCGGATAACCTACTTCTACTTTCATTTTTCATCTTGCTCCGCCCTTGCCAAAATTTTGGCCCTAAGTTTCAGTAAAGAAGAATGGAGCCATCTCTGTGTGATTTATTTCATAAAGTAAGTAATGTGACACAGTGAAGAGACTCCTGGATTTGAAATAAAAAAGCCCCAAGGTTTGAATGCCAGCTCTGCCAATTATTACTTGTCTCAATTTCCTCCTCTGTAAAATGAGGATTGGGGACTGGATGACCTTAAAGGCTCCTTTGAAATCTAAATTTTTGATTATCACAATTGTAAAAAAAAGCTTAGTGCTTGCTATATAGGCATCATTTCTGTAGTGTGATAGATATCCAGAATTTTCTGTCTATGATCATGTTTATATATTTAAAAAGTCCAATATGGTCTCAGGGTAGATTGGATAACGAACCAAAGGTAGTGGGATCTAGTTTTGATTTTGTCACTGATTGATTGGGTGAACTTAGCCACATCACTATTTGCCTTTATTTCTCCATTCTTTAAAAAATAGGGACAGGTTCTGTGATTTCATGACTACTGGGAACACCTAGATGAGGGAATACCTGCTGAGGCAGGTCAGCATCATTTGAACAACTAATAGTCTTAGAAAGTTGACTTTAACACTGAGAAATTAAGTGGACATGTCTAAGGCTACACAACCAATGTGGATCAGAATGAGACTTTAACCCAGGTCTTCTTGACTCTAAGCTCCTTTATGTCACATTGATATACTTCTTCAAATGGGGGTAATATTAAAATTATATTAATGGTAATAAGTATTAACTATCGAGTAATCTACTTAATGCAATACTTGCAAGATTTATGATTTTATCTGTGGGGGTACTATAATGATAATAGTTCTGATTTAATATTTTATTAAATCTATAATATTTATTCATAAAATGTATTTATATTTATAAAATAAAATATTTTTATTTAACAATATATTAAACATGTTTAATTATTTAGAATTACCACTATTAATAATTATATCGAAAATTTCTATAGCATTTACTATATTCCAGGTAATACACAGAGTGCTTTGTAATTTTTATCTCATTTGGTCCTCAACACAATCTTAGGAGTTAGGTGATACTACCCCATTTTACAGATACAAATTGCAATCTATCCATATATTAGCAGATTGAGGTGCTGAGTCTACCCAGTTGATGATCAGCCCTTCCGAACTTAGTTAGTCTGGTCCTTACAAGTGGAAAGTGACCCTTCATCCTGTGTTCTACCAGATGGGTTGGGAGTAACCTCCTTTGTTTGACTGCTTAGCCTGAACTGGCTTTGTCTTTAAAAATCTCTTTTCTCTACAGTTCACTTACAGTATGTGTGCCATGAACAAGACAAGGAGGAAAGAAAGATATTCTTTCTCATCTCACCAGCCAGCACCATACCATCCATATGTGGAACCATTGTTTATAGCAAATGGAGAAATTTTGAATGCTGTGGACAAGTTCACTTACTTTGACAGGATGCTTTCCAGGGATGTACACATAAATAATGAAGTTGACACATGCATTGTCAGAATTAACTCAGTTTTTGGGAAGCTCTAAAGGAAAGTGTGGGAGAGAAGAGGTATTAGGTTGCTGACCAGACTGAACATCTAATGAGTTGCCTTGATGACCTCATTGATATATGCTGTGAAACTTGGACAGAATACCAGTACCAGGCCAGGAAACTGAATCTCTTCCATTTGGATTGTCTTAGGAAGATTCTGAAGATCACCTGGCAAGATAAAATACGAGACACCGAGATCCTTTCTTGAACTGAATTGCCAAGCCTTCAGACTCAAGCAGAGAGCACAACTCTGAAGGACTGGCCATATTAAGCACATTTGCCTAAAAGACTATTTTATAGAGAATTCACACAAGGCAAGTGTTCACATGGAATTCAGAAGAAGGGATACAAAGAACATCTCAAGGCTTCTCATAAGAACTTTGGAATCAATTTTGAGACACGGGAGACCCTGGAATAGTGGCCTCGTTAAAGAAGGCACTGTGCTCTGAGCAAAGGAGAATTGCAGTAACTTGAAAGAAAAGTGGACTATTGGTTCCCAGTCTATGCAAGAGCCTTCCAAGCTCATATTGGTCTGATTAACCACAGTCAGATATGCTATACCTTCACCCTGACATAGTGTTGTCATTTTGGTTCACCTTGGTTCAGAGATTTGGGCCTGGGAGTGTTTGTTTATGTTCTGTTTCATATGCCTTTCTAAGTTTTAGGCAGTATATTTAGGGATACTGAACTCCCAGACCAGGGAGTTCAAACCATGATACCCTTAGAGCCAGGACTGCAAGTGGGATGTTTCAGTCATCCTGCCTGACAGAAAAACTTTGAGAAGTCAGGGTCCTCACGACTCAACTTGAAGGAGGGGTTTGGACTTAGAATGAGGGCTATGTTCTATAGGAACTGAGCTCGGTTGTGACTCTTTCCTTGCCCAGAGATTGAAGTGGTATACATTGGAGGATAATGAAGGGGAGTAAGCTGTCTATGTATTTGTTAATATACCTGCGAAGTAAATGGTTTTTTATAAAAGCTAACCTGACTGTCAGTGATGAAATGAAACTGAGGTGTAGGAGACCACCTCTACACTTGAATACCATGGGTATAGGCTGGAGTCATTTTCAGAGCTTAGACCCTCAAACTTCTTAAAGATACTAGAGAGCTCTGGGGAAGGGGTGAAATGTAGCTATCGGGCCTTTGGGAAGTGAGGATCAAGGCAATGAGTGTTACAAAAAGACAGAAATACAGTTTATTGTTAAGCCCTTGCTGGAAGATTTTGTAGTTGAGTAGGAACCTTTCAGAGATTCTGCTCTATTGGCATAGTCCTGGAAAAGCTCTAAATATCTCCAAAGTGAAGTGAGGTTGTTTGGAGTAGGCTTTTATTGAGCTATTTTGAATTTTAAAAATATAAAACACATATATACATACAAAAAATCCATGAAAACAACTTTAAGCATCATTTTAATGAATATATTTTTAGCTCTTTAGAATAGTTATTATGTAAATATAAAACTATTTCAATACTTTAAGGATCTATGATTTTCCCTCTACCAACTTTAATGTTTACGATTTAGTAGATGCATCTTAGAGAGTTGCCTGAGGCTCAGAGAAGAGGTTACATGATTTGTTCTTGTCATGAAGCTAGAGATGGCACTCCCTCCATCAATACAGACCCTCTACAACTTGGTCTTTGAGAGTTGTTAAGGCCAAGAATTTCATCACCCGTCAATCAGTTTCATGATGAGCCTCTCTGAATTTAGCAAGGCTGGTCCTCAGACTACTAATCCTACTATTTAGTAGGATTTTCCAGAGCTTGCACTTTCCTGGCCTAGTCTTCAGAAATCCAACATCATCTCCACCATGAATTGTGATGAATTACTGAAGCAGGATTTCAAGAGGACTAAATATAATGAGTTTTTATTAATTCAGGTTCTAATGACTCAGAACTTGTGAATATTAGGATAGTGTCTGTTCTAAAGTTTCTTAAGGAAAATTTTTACTCTCAAATATACTTGAGTGCATTGGCTAATCAGGAAAGAAGGCATAAAAGGAAGGAAGGAATGGAAGAAGAAAGAATAAAGGAGAGAAGAAAGGAAGAAATGAAATAATTTCTTAAGTGCCTACTACATGACAGGAATTGCTAGTAATTTTCAAATATCTCATTTAATGATCTTCACAATAACTCAGGGAAGATGCTCAACGTTGTCCAATTTTTCATGACCCCATTTGGAGTTTTCTTGGCGAAGATACTAGAGTAGTTTGTCATTTCCTTTTCAAACTCATTTTACAGATGAGGGACTGAGGCAAACAGGGTTAAGTGACTTGCTCAGGGTCACACAGCTAGTAAGTGTCTGGGGCCAGATTTGAATTCAGGAAAATGTGTTCTCTTGACCCTACAATCTATCCACTTAGCCACCTTGCTGCCCTGGGAAGCCGGTACTGCTATTATCCCCTATTTTACAGTTAAGGAAACTTAAAACAGAGGATAAGTGACTTGCCCAGGGTCATGCAGTCAGTAAGTATTTGAGGCCACATTTGAGCCCAGGTCCCCCTGACTCTAGGCCTAGACCTCTCTGTACACTGCAGCCATCTACATGCCTCAAACAATGCAAGGAAACAGTACAGTGAAAAAAAATGTCCAAGTTCAAATCCCAGCTCTATTGGTGGGACTTTGGGCAGGTTATTGAATCTCTTATAGTCCCAGTATCCTAATTTGTAAAATGAGGAGATCTTTTCTGAGATCTTTTCCTAAGTACTTTACCAATGATTCTACAATCAGGTCAATTTTAGTTACTGTAAACTATCATGTTTTTATTGTCTTGTATTATAATTATTTTTTCATTTTGATAAGTAAATTATTGAACTCTAGGAGATCCATGCAGATGCAAGGCACAGGATGTTTATAAAAATGACACTTTTATATTTATTAGAAAACGCATGTTTATTTCACTTTTTGAGCTTTTCATTCTAAATGTGTGCTTGTTTTTTCTGCTTTCTTCTGCTTTGTATAAAAGTTTTAAAAAAACTAACATTACCACAATCATAATATTAAGATTAAATATTTGAAATTTATTTGGGAGAGGTCTTGAGATTACCAAGAACCTTTGTAAAAATGGGCTGAAATTTGACTTCTTAGCTCATAGTACTGTATTCCCTGATTTTGCAATATGATTATGGAAGTCACTCACATCTCTCTATCTCAGTTTACCCAACTGTAAAATAGGCATATTAATAGCACAAATCTCCCAGGGTTGTTGTAAGGATCAAATGAGATAACATTTATAAAGTAATTAGTGCCTGGCACATAGTAGGAAGTTAATAAATGCTATTTCTTTCCTTCCTTCTTTTCTTCCTTCCTGCCTTACCCCAAATCACACAGGCATGGCTTGGCAGAGGCAGATTTCAAACCAGGGTCTTATGGGAGGCATTTTTTTATTCTGCTTCCTCATCATTGTTAGCAGTCTACCATGTAAAACTTACTGAATGATCGGTGCTTGTGATGGTAAGGTTGGGGGAACTGACCCAAATATTTCATCTCTAACCAGTAGACTATGGTTAGTTACTAAAAGAGAGAGGCAATCACATTACATGTAGGAAGACTGATCTCAAGAGAGTGGTACTAGTCTCAAAATTTGGTTATTCTGGTTACCACTGAATCTGCTGTGCTCTATAACCTTGTTAAAAATGGAGTTTATCCTTTTTACTTATATGTAGGTGTCATAATATCTGTAAATTACTTAAAGATGAGAGGCACAGAGATAAAAAAAAATCCTATCACTTCATGCTCATTAATTCCCTGACACACTACCCATGGTTCAACTTAGCTTGGAGAGGCTTAAGTAACAGAAGCTCCTTCCAGTGCAATAGGGAAACTTGCATCACACTTTAGACATATCTTGAAACACAACTTCCTAGGTAGAACAGACACTTGATCTTACCTATTTTGTAGTGTATTAAGGGCAGGACTGAAATGACTGACCAACAACAACAAAAAAGAAGAGTATCCTTTGCAAACACGTGCTTACTACATTAATGTGCAGAGGATCTGGTGTGTAGGAATTCCTTCTGTCAATTTCAATCTGTGTATAATTTAGTAGAGTAAGTCTTAGACTTACCTGAGGCTCAAAGAAGAGGTTAAGTAACTTGCTCTAGCCATACAACTAGAAAACATCTGAGGAAGAATTTGACTTTTCTTCCTGATTTCAAATTTAACACTTTCTCCTCTACTACATATATATGTGTAAACCCCACATGTATACATATATAATATAATATATTATTATAAGTGTATATACTATATAAGCATCAATTTTGAAAATTGTACATAGCTTTTTGCATGCTGTCTCTTTCATTAGAATGTGTGCTCTTTGAGGGTATGGACTGTTTTTAAGTTTCTTTGTAGTGCCCGTGTTTAGCACAGTGCCTGGCACACAGTAGGTACTTCATAAATGTTTATTTACTGACTGAAAATGATGTTTGTTTTTGTTAGAACTATTAACCATTTAACATCCTGGAAAGAAGTAGGGAGTTCTGTAGCAGGGGCAGGGTGAGGTCATGTAGTGATGGGATGTTATTTATGATAATGAACCTGATAATAGTTTCTATTCATGTATCATTTTCAAATTACAAATCATTTTATATACTTTCCACAAGGCTTTTTACATTTATTAGTTCATTTGATTCTCAAAAAGGTAGGTAGGGCAAGTTCTATACCCTTTTTACAGGTGAAGAAACTAAGACTCTTGTCCAGGATTATATGACTGATAAGAGAGAGAACTGGAACTAGTACCTGTAACTTTTTATTCCTAGTCTCTTTTCTACTGTACCAACCCAGATTGCATACATTTCTAAATCCCAACATGGCTTTAGGAGTGATTAGAATGAATTGACAATCCAAGGATAGAATCTATTGCTGATTATTAGTCAATTAACAAGAGAAACATTAAATTTTAGAATATTGGACTTGGTAAATGTGGTAAAATCCAGAGAGAATAAAGCCTAATTTGTGATAATGACAGATGATGGGCCATCCTGAGATTCTACAAGTCCAACACATAGTGTCATCAGTTTTTATCAGATTTTCCATTCCAATATAATTCAACAAATAGTTATGAAATGGCTTCTTAATAAAGTAAATTTGGGTCCAATCTTGACTCCAGAAATATAATAATCCCATGGATCTAGGACATCATCAATATAGGTATTTCCTTTAAAGACGCAGTTTTCAATCCAACTGGGCACGTTCATTCTAGGTGACATTTATCTTCATTCTTTCATAAAATCTAATATGGTTAGTCCATTCAATGTGCAGAGAGGACTTTGCTCTTGTTCTATTGACATTTTGTAGATATCAAGTAGGTTGTCTACTGGTCAGTCAATCAGTGATCGCTAAGCCGCCCATTTTTTTAGTTTTGTTTATAGTTTTTCTGATTACATATGGTATGTTGCTTCTCCTGCACCACTTTTTAAATATATTATTGCAGCCTCCTCATGGCCACTATGAGCGGCTCCAATGTCTTTTGGGTGTTCTGAAAGGATAATTCTTTGGTTTTTGTAGTATTACATGACGTGAAGCCCTACATCAATACTGGAAGAATTTTGGTGTTAAAAATAGGAGGCTTGGATTCAGAGAAAAGTTTGGGGCATTAAAAGAACACTGTGATTTCCAAAAGGTCATACAATTTACTCTTTCCTGAGCATATCTGGAACAATTGTTTATATATGATATTTACATATACACATATCTCTATCTAGAACCTATAGTATATATTACATGTTATAACATATGTAATATATAATTATATAGTCTGTATATATAAAAAAATTATATATATATATATACACACACATATGTATGGAATAGGTCTATAGGTTTGTTGATTCAACGGCATATTATAGTCCAAACAACCGACATTCTTCCTGCACTTGCTTTTTCTCATGTAGACAGATTATAGAACAGCAAAACTGGAAGTATTTGTCTCATTGTCCTCTATGCTGGACAGACCATATCTAGAGGACTGTTCTGAATTCTGGACGACTCACTTTAAGAAGACCAAGGGAATCCAGGGGAGAGCAAGGACCTGAAAAATAAGAGGAGAGATAGCAAATATTTGAAGCAACAAGACACAGTTTTGCTTGGATTATGATAATGATTTATCATGTAGTTCAAAGCTGTGTGACTCATTTAACCTCTGCTTCGGATTATCCCTCTGTAAAATGGGGACAAGAGACCTGCCTTCCAGGGTGCGAGATAACTCTAACTACAAAGCACGTAGCACGTGCCTGGCACACAGTAAGCGTTACATAAATGTTAAGTTATTGTTGCTATTTTTCTTGCAAGATGCTGCCTTTAGTCTGAAGAGGAGAAAACGAAGGGAGGGCAAGAGTCGTTTCCAGGCATTTCCAAGGCTTTCACCGAAAGGGACGCGGCTTCGTTTTGGGTGGCTTCGGGAGGCTGACGAGCCAAAGCTGCAAGCAGGGACGTTGGGCTGCAGTGGGAAGAAGGGAAGTGCTGCATGTCCTGCAGCATCTGCCAGGGACGCCGGAGGAGGTGGCCTCTAAGGTCCCTCTCGGCTAACTTGAAACTTCCAGAGTTACAATGTAGCAAAACATCCCTTGAAAATATGATCGGGGACCTCACCAGACCAGCTGCCAACTTTACAGCCGGAAACTCGAGGTTTAAAAAAAAAGGAAAAAGGAAAGCGAGCTGGGTATTTCCCAGAAGAAACCTTTAAGCTCGGCCCCCCCCCTCCCAACCGGTTCGTTCGCTCCCCACAGTCCCGTCCTGCAGTAACCTGAGAACCCCTCCGAGGAGCGGTCTCATTGGTCTGCTCCGCGGTGACTGACAGCACAGCCGTGCAATCACAGCTCGAGGAAGGAGGCACCCGGGCTAACCCCTAGGAGAGCTGGCGGAGCTCACAGACCCGCTCCCCTCCTTCCTCCCCTCCTCGCCCTCCTTCCCTCCCTCGCTCTGGCTTTTTTTTTTTTTTTTTTGATGGCGCATGCGTCGGGGAGCTTTGCCTGTGCGCGAGGCGGGGCAGGGGCGGCCAAGGCAGCAGCCGGAGCCGGAGCCGGAGCCGGAGCTAGAGCGAGAGCGGGAGGAGCAGCCGCCGTCTCCACAGCAGCAGCCGCCTGAGTGAAGCGATTCGATCCGACTCGTGGCCCAGCTCCTGGCCGCCGCCGCCGGGGAAGCAGCCAGACTATTGTCTTTCACCGCCGGGAAAGTGGGGAGCAGCGCCGGCTCGGCCCGCGGGGGCGTCCCGGGCGCCGCACGGTGAGAGCGCAACTTCTTTGGGGAGTTGGGAAGTTTCTTTTTGTGTGTGTGTGTGCGGGTGCGGGTGCGTGCGAGCGCGCGGCGAGGACCGGAGGAGGGGGAGCGCCGGGCCCCTGCCCCTCCCCCTCCCTCAGCCCCTCCTCTGGGCCGGGGGCTGGAGAGGTGGGGCTCCCGGGGGCGGGGGGGCTCCCCTGGGGGCGTGCGGGAGGCGGCCCTCGGTGCTGCCTCTGGCGAGGCCGCGGCTGCTCCCCCAGCCCCGGCGCCCCCTCCCTTCCGCCGTGGCCCGCGGTCCGGTCCGGTCCGGTCCGTCCTCGCTGCGGGCATCGTCCGGCCCTGGGCGCCGCGGACGCAGCCCCGCTTTTGGTTGGGTCCTGGCGGCCCCCCCTCCGGGCTGCTCCGAGCCCCGAGTCTGAGCCCTCCCCACCCCCTTGGTCCGGACGCCCGGGTCTGGTCTTCCCAGGACAGCTTCGGTCCCGAGTCCCATCGCCCCTTCCCTCCCCTTGGTCCAGACCCTGGAGCCGGCTCCCCGGGCTCCCAGTGCCGAGGCTTCTCCTTTCTCCCAGCGGGGGGCGAGCGCAGCAGGCTATTTTGGGGGAGGGTGTGAAGGGCTGTTTTACTTATTTACGTGTGGTAGACTTTCGTGGCTGCGTCTCGTATCTGGGCTGCTGTGCCTTGGATGCGCTCTGTGGATCAGCCCCGAATTGGAGCGGAACAAGTGCTTCCTCTGGGAAGGCCCGTCCTTGTCCTGGGGATGCTAATTCCGACCAGACTGTCTCTCCTCCTCAGGACCCCCCCCTTATTCTTCCTTTCCTTTTCTCGCCTCCTTCCTAGAGGAACCAGGAGCATTCTTAATAACTGAGTTATTCTTCGGTGCGGACTTGCTTAGACCCGAGTTAAAACAGGGGCTGTGAGGGGTGGGCTGGCCAAATGGAGATACATTTTGTGAGCTCTCCCTCTGAACCGTGCATCTCTCCTATTTGATCTGGAGTTCAAGTGCAAGCCATATTTTAAAACAAAACAAGTTGTTTTTGTAAACAATGCATGACTTTACTGACAAATATTTGCCTTACCGCCAACTGGACTTAGGGACTTAGAAAAACCTTTATGGGGAGAACCTCAAAAGTTTATCCATGGTTAGGTATAACTTTTTTTTCAGGGAAGTTATCCTAGCATGTTAGTGTTTTAGAGTTTACACTGAACTAAGGAATCGACAACAAAAAAAGAATTGAGTGATAATTTTGGTTTTTGTACACAACTTTTCAACTCCTTTTGTGACATTATTCTGGGAGTTTTTATTCACGCATAGATAACTTGCTAAATCAAAACTCTGGACAGATGCTGTTCTTTATGTCCATATAGTAATATAGTTAATTAATTCGCCTTCTGTGGCTGTAGCATTTTGCAGATCTTAGAAAAGAGGATAAATAGAGAACTAGTTCCTGTCCTCTTGTAATTAGTTTTCCTTTACTGTAGATGCACTGAAACATGCATTCGTTTCATGAAGTGCACAGTAGGTTTTGCACTTTTAACTATATTCATTTTATTTAGCATAGTATCTTCTTTTCAGTCTAGATGCAGATTTACCACAATCCTGTTGAACCTTAGACAGTGCAGAACTTCTTTAACGTGAAGTCCATCAACTTAATTTTTGGAGGCATAACTATATTTCAGTATGATTGGTTTATTTTGCAATCAAATGCATTTTATTTTTTGCATTTAAAATATCCTGAGAAGGGATCCATCCACTTCACCAGAGTGCCCACACGGGGTCCACAACAAACCTGTTCTAGTAGGACAGAATTCTAAGGTGCTGTGGTTCACTTTGCTAACTTCAAAGAAAAAGCAATTATGTTTGTGTGTGTGTCAGTTTATTTTGATTCAGATGTTTTCTTGTGTAGAAGAAAATGTTATTGGGGAAAACTTTTTTAACCTTCAAAATTCAGCAGTAATCCTGAAAAACCAAGCTTAAGCTAAAAATTACTGTAGCATTAGCAATGAGTAATTGATATCTATAGAATGTTAGAACTGAAAGGGATAACATAGAACCAGTTTAACCCCTTCATTTTACAAGTAAATGTTCATTGAATGCTGCTTGAAAAAAAAAAAGACTTTTTTGGAAGCTGATACAATTTTGGAGGCAAGTAGAATTTGACTTCTGTGTATCTAGACCTAAAAAGTGGACATATTAGAAATCCTTTCCTTGTTGTTCTTGTGTGAACTTAGAGAGAATGGGCAGATTATTTAATTTTTCCATGCTCTTACGAATTGAGAACTGGCTGGTTTGATTGGATGTTTTAGGATTCTGTCTGAAATGTACTATGCCATTTTGAGATATTTGTTAGTGTGGCCTATATCCCTGTGACACATTAAGACACTCCTAATCAAAAGTTTAACAGTTCTGAACAGAGTAGATTAGTATTTCTTTACTAAATTACATCCCTTTTCAGTGAGCAAAGGAACAATTAATTGATATTGAGTGCCTTTGGCTAAATAGAATGCAGCTGTATTTTAAACAAGTCCAGGGCAGCTAGTTAAGTAGATAGTGTACTGGACCTGGAGTCAGGAAGTTCTGAGTTCAAACTGGGCCTCAGACATTTAATAGCTCTGTGACCTTGGGCAATTCACCTAACCCTGTTTTGCCTTAGTTTCCTTATCTATAAAATGAGTTAGAGAAGGACATGCCATACTACTCTAGTATCTTTGCCAAGAAAACCTTAAATGTTCAACTGAAAGTAAAAAAAGCAAAACAAATTTTTTTTTTAACATTTTCTGTGAAAAAAGGAAGGAAAAGAAGGGTCAGACTGTTGAGTAAGAGTGCTGAGGGAATGCTAGGCACAAAGCAGGCTGCAATTCAGTGTAAGTTCTAATTCCTTTTCCCAATCCCCTGTCCTGCAGGCTCCCATAACTCTGAATAACCTACAAGAATATTTGCCATTTTTGAAGATTGGTAAGAATAATTACTGTGATAATACATATTTAGAATAGCAAAGTACACAAACACTGGAGGTTTTTAAATAGTTACTTGCAATTGAATAAACACTGGTGGTTTTGGGAAATATATTATTGGAGATAGTCATGGTCTTCCCTTTACACCCTCTTGGAAGTGGTTGCTCCTAAATAAGTTGATTTCTTGTATCCGAAGGCTAAGGAGATAGGACCATTGAGAAAAGTACTACAGATGGCCTTTAGTAGCAAAGCTTTTAGTTTAATGTATAAAAAATAAATCATCCACAAGTGCTGTCCAATACTGGAATAGGATAGCTTTTGAGGATCTGAACTCCCAGTCATTAGAAGAATTCAGCTAGGGGTTGCATGTATGCTGTAGAAAGGATTATTAACTGGATAATAAATGAAATTAGAAGCAGTATGGCATAATGAAAAGGACTCAATACTTTGTCTAGAAGTCTAAGTTCAGATTCTGGCTCTGACATTCGTTTTGTTGCCATGGGTAACAGTTTCCTCATCTGTAAAATAATATTTTACCTGTCTCCCATGCAGGGTTGTTAAGAGTATATATGTATATTTTTTACCTCAAGGTGCTGTATTTATGAAATAATAATAATAAACTACTTAAATAAATAAAGTCTTCCAAATCTAAAGGTGGAATGAGTCTCAGAAGGGCAGAACTGTAGGGGAGAGCATCCACCATCTCTGTGCTGATAAAGAATCAGTTCCTTTTTCGTGTTTTAGAGGCAACTTTATAAGCTTTGGCCTTATGAATGCATAACATTCAGATTAATTTTACTTTTCTTCCAATTTTATTATTTTAGTCATTGTGTGTATTGTTTCTGCTTACTTCTCTTTCCAGCAGTTCATACAAATCTTTCTATGCTTCTCTAGATTTGACATATACCTTGATTTCCATTATATTTATAGGCCATAATTTGTTTAACCATTCCCCAATTTATAGAAACTCCTTTATTTCTAGTTCTTTGCTCCCACAAAAATGTATAACTTTGAATAATTTGATTGGGGAATATTTCTTTTTGTTGAATTCTTGGAATTTATGTCTAGCAGTGTGAACTCAGGATTCAAAACAATGGACATTTTAGTGATTTTCTTTAAGTAATTTCAAATTACCTTCCAGAATTGGTGGACTCAATTCATGGTTCTACTAGAAGTGTAATAGTTTGCCTTTCTTTCCATAGCCTCTCTAACATCAAGTATTTCAATTTTTTAAAATATTCCCCTAGAATACTTTTCTATTTTTTATTTATCCTTCCCTTGCTTCCATCTTCTGCATATATGTTTAAAAAATATTATTCTTTTAGGGGTTAATTTCTTATGTATTCTAATCTGTTTCTTTATAGAGAGGGTCCTCTTTTCTTTCTCATTTGAGTTGTTCCTTTTTGAAATTTCATCCCTGAGAGCTTCCTAACCCTGATCAATGTATTTCTATAGAACTTTAGCTATAGGGTCATTCTTGTCCTTTCTCTGAATAATGATCCGTGGGCAAATTAGATAAGTCACCCCTGAATGATAAGAGATGAGCTATTATTTAATTGAGAGAGCCCTTCCAGCTCTTAATCTATGATCCTGTAACATTTATAATTTAATGGCATATTTATTGAAGGACATATGGTAGAAAATGGTATATTGGCTAGCTTGGAAGAAGAGAAACCCCTGAACTCAGATTAGTCATTCCTTTGACTTTCATTGATTTGGATGAAATTTAAAATCTGAGACTAAAAAGTAAAAATTTCTTACTGCTCTCAATGGTATCTTTTTCATACCAAACCAGTCTTAATGAAAATAACTCTTTGCTTCTTTCCTTTGCAAATTTGATGTTCTTTTTTCGTTTCTAGATGTCACCATTAAAACTTCCTTGCAGGTTAAGTTTTCTAAGGAATATTGTTTATAAGCTCTGAAGACTAACACAACAGCTCTTCTTTAACTAAAGTTTTGCTGTGAAAGCAAAAAAAAAAAAAAAAAAAAGAGGGGGAAAAGTGCTTCAAGTCAGGTGAAACAAAAATAAATATTGCACATAGAAAGCTGACCACTCCAGAATGTTTCAAAAAAAAAAAAGGAATTGATATGTTAGCTTGTGTTTTTCTAGTGATCCTCTTGTTTTTATTGAGAGTTTTTCAAGGCAGAAAAAAGAATGCATTTTGATAGCTACTTTCAGCTCTAAAATTCCAATTCTCTCATTTCCTCGGGGCACAACCCCGACCAGCATATGTCAGGACCTGGTGCTAAAGGGAATGAGAAGAAGGTAGAGAAGGTAACTTACTTAGTGCATATGGGCACGGAACAAAAAAAAAAAAATAGGAATCATTGTGGTGTTCCATTTCATGCAAAAATGCTTTGATTTGTTTTTTCAGTTTAATTTTCTGTTTCATTCCAAAAGATTGATACCCAGATAGCACCTTGAATTATACCTAAGTTGGTGAAGATCTAAAGTAATTGCCAACAGTGAGAACTTTGGAAATGATTTAGTAGGTGTGGTACTCTTCCCCCCCCAATTTCCAAAATGCTCAGATAATTTTTTTTTAAACAAATGCGCATGGCCGGTGTATGATGATGACGACATCTGTATTAGTCAAGAGTGAACAGTATTTACAGAGTACCTGCCTACTTAGTTGATAAGAGACGGTTGTGGTTGTGAGGACAGAATCATGGGTTTGCCCCTTGTTGGCTGGGTACCTCCTCGGTTCTAGAGCTGTATCATTTGTCTTGAAAATATGTATTGTTAGTCTCAAGGGACACTAGGAGAGAAAATGTGAATGGATTGCTGCAAATACTTCACCATTATTGTAAAACATTTCTTTAGGTTAATTCTCTATTGACTTGAGTGCATTTTGTTGTGGTCATGTAAAAAGTGTAGCATGTGAGATTACCATGTAGAATGCAACATAAAGGATTTCTCATTTTCTATCATCAGAATTGATCTTTAAGTATAAGTGTATATGTACAAATATCTATAGTATTCATTTTTTCTAGGTGATAGAGTCTGATAGTAACCTCTTTAAAGGATAACATCCTTGTGGATAGTTAGCTCCTAAACAGGCTTAGTAAAATCTGATGGGGGCCATTGTAAATTAATTGACTTGACCTGTCTTGCCTACGTCTTTATGGATCCTAGGCTATGGAAGGGAGGTTCTTACATAATAGTAATAGCTAGCATTTTTATAACACTTTACATTTATCAGAATAATAGCTAGCATTTATACAGTACTTTTTAACACTTGACAATATTATCTCATTTTATCCTCCCAATGACCGTGGCTGTTAGTTGTTATTGTACCCTATTTTATAGATGAGAAAAGTGAGGCAGACAAAGGTTAAGTGAATTGCCTGGATATATACACAGCTCAAGAGTTGGAAACTGAATTTGAACTCCGGGCTTCATGATTCCAGGTCTAGGCTATCTTCACTGTGCCAGGTTCTTAGTGTAAATGTTACAAGTTGAAAGAAAATGGTCTTTAATCACATGTGTATATGTTTGTAGAGTAGTTGGATTCATTTTCTTGAAAAGCTCTTTATGAGGTCTCAACAGTTTGAGAGTTGTTTGGACAGTTTAAAAAAGAGGAGAAAGTAAGAGTTGGAAACTTTGATTCCAGATGTCCATTTAGCTGAAAACCTGAAACCTAGAGTTCTTGTTAACTGCCTTTTTATAGTTTGCTTGAGTCATGTGTTAGTTGGTGAGATTATATAAAGAGACATCGAGGAACAGTGGAAGATTTAGGATTGTCCTGGCATAGGTACACCTTGCAAAGGCTGGTGACAAAATGACTTATAACTGCCTGATCTTGGGGAATGTTTTGTACAAAAGAATTATAATTTGTTTATGATTATGACGTATTGTCCAGGAAAATATTTTTTCCAGTTCAGAAATTCTTTGGAAGATATTTTCTTTAAGATGGATACTGTTTTTGTCAGTGATTTACTGTGTTTTTTAAATTTATCCAGCATTCCTAAAAAGATAACCCTCTCCCATTTTTCTGTCTTGGAAATTAGTAGAAATCTGGCATTATTGAGTGTATATGTTTATGATTAGCATTCTCTTTTAGAATCAGGAGCTTCATGGATAGATATTGATAATTAATGTTTATACAATTCTTAACATATTCAAAGTGTTTTTACAAACATCTAATTAGTTCATGTTTAACCTAAATTGGAAGTTGGAAAACCAGTTTTTGAGGTTGATTTCAGGATTACCAGGAATGCTGTTTGAGAGAAAGCAGTTTGTCTTCTTTATGAAGATGGAGGAATGTACCATCCAGTACTCAACATCTTTCCTTAATCTCTTGGACTTCTTCCCATCTTTTCTTATGTCAGGTATGTGTTGGATATGCATATTCTGTTTAATGGGAAAGGGAGTGGAATTATATGGATAGAATTAATGACCTAAAGTGCATGAGTTGGGGAAAGACTTGGGATGATTCAGTGTGCTGTAATGTGACCTCTTCCATCATCTTTTGTATATTAACTGCACAGTAATAGGGACATTAGAGGGGGAATGACTGAATGGTTTCCAAAAAGTAAACTCAGCAGTATCATATGGTAGTTTTTGCATAATTTCTTCAATGTTGAGGGAAAACAAAATTTTTTTTAGCTTCAGTTTAGATTGTATTATAATTGCACAGAATATTACTGAGTTGCCTTATCAGTTATTCTAAGATCTCATTTTTTTTAAACTCCAAAATGACTTTTCAGCAGTTTTCACTAGTGTACTTAATTTCATAAACTTTTATTAAACTGGAAAGAGATGCTACATACTTCATACTACACATACTTCAGTTCCTTGGTTTTCTGGATGAAGAAATCAAGGCCCAGAAAGGTGAAAGTCAAAGTGAAGGTATTGATTAGTGGCCAGCTGGGACTTCTAGTAGTGTCTTTCCTTGTATACCATTCTACCCCACCTTTTGAAGTTGAACAAAAAGGATGTTTTCTGTTTCTTAGAATATACTTCAAAGTACCAGTGATTTTTTTTCCTTCCTATTTGGGGTACAATGGTTAATTTATTTTCATAGAACTGTTGCCATCTATAGGTCTATATAGATATTAGTGCCTTCCTTCTTATATTTTTAAACAAGTAAAGTGATTAGTTAAATATTTTGTCTGAGTGATTTCCTTAGCACAATTCATAGATGTACCTTTGGAGGAGACCTATTTATAAATTTTGGTCTAAATGATCTTTGTCAGTAAATGATACTTTAGTAAGAATTCTGAGATCTTGGTATATATATTTAATTAAATTCTACTTATCACTGAGATCTCCCTTTTTCAGTTATACCAAATAAACAGAGCTTTACTCCCTTCTCCCCTCAAATTGTGATGCTTTTAAAGTCTACTTTTCTAGTTATTTGTAAACATACCCTTTCTCTTCTGATGAAATTCAAGAAATACTGAAAAAAAAAAAAAAGTGAGACAGTTGACTGACAAATCTTTTTTTTTGTTAGAACATGGAATGTACCTTGGATTAAAGTTCTAGTCATTTTCATTTTTTCAAATCGTTGGTTAATTGGGGGGAAAAGTTTTGTTTTTAATTTATGATTTTTATGAATTTGTCATAAATAATTGAGATTCACTTGAAGTTTTAGGCAACCTTTTATTTTGAGACTCACTGCAAGTATACACCATATTCACTTGAGCTCTGGCAGGGGAAGAATTTCATATGGAGATTCTATACATGTATAAAACGGGTGAGAGAGAGGTCTGCTTTGGAAAAACTTGACTGCTGTATCTGGGTCATAAGCTACAGAAATAGACAACTTTTCATAAGATAAAAGGTAATATGTACAATTAGATTAGTGTTTTGGATGCTTAAGTAAATTTTTGGAAGGGAAAACATTTTATAAATACAGAATTACATGGCTTTTTTCTTAGGAGTCACAGTAGTAACAACTTTAGCTTATGTTATTGGTTTTTCTATATTTATTTGGCTCATTCATGTTCCTGTGTCACAGTGATTCTTAGCCTCTTTGTATATATATGTGAGCATATTTGGCAATCTGGTGATGCCTCATACTGTGGTTTGTTGCCTATGTTCATAATTGAAATGATAAATTTCAGTTAGATATTAATGAAAATAAGGGTGTAATTTTTTCTTATTCAAGTCCCTGGACTAGTTAAGAACCCCTACGCCCATTTATGACTGTAGAGATTTATAATAAGCCTTAAATTATACAGATTCAAGTATACCATGAATAAAATAGTGTATATCCATTAATGAGGACATATAGGAAAAGTCTGATACTGTTTGTTTCATTCAACAAAAGGAATAAATGAATATTACTTCTCATCTCCAAAATCAATATTATAAAAGGGTTCCACTCTAGGTTGGTTCAGACAGGAGCTACATCATACTGAGTAAAGGATGGAAATCTAATGAAGACTATGTGTTATAGAGAAGAGCTGGCAGAATTTCTTAAGCAGGAGGGGGACTTTTGTTCAGTATTTCATGTGCATTGTCCCTAGATGAGTCTAATAACTAAAATCTGAGGATTTTGGTTCTGGTTCTTTTTTAAAAAATTAATTGATTTCTAGTTTTCAGCATTCACTTCCACAAGATTTAGAGTTCCAAATTTTCTCCCCTTCTTTCCCTCCCCCTTCTCAAGATAGTGTGCATTCTGATTATCCCTTCCCCCAATCTATCCTCCTATCACACTCCCCCCTTCTCTTATCCCCTTCCCCTCTGTTTTCTTGTAGGGCAAGATAGATTTATCTACCCCATTGCCTGTATGTCTTATTTCCCAGTTGCATGTAAAAACAATTTTTAACATTCGTTTTAAAAGCTTTGAGTTCCAACTTCTTTCCCTTCCTCTCTCCCCACCCACCCCCATTGAGAGGGCAAGCAATTTTTTATAGATTATACATGTGGAGTCATGCAAAACACTTTCATAACAGTCATGTTGTGAAAGACTAACTATATTTTCCTTCATCCTATCCTGCCGTCCATTTATTCTATTTTCTCTTTTTACCATGTCCCTCCTCAAGTGGGACTGATTACTGATTTTTATTACCCCCTCCTCTCATTTGCCTTCCCTTCTATCATCCCCCTTCCAATTATGCCCTTCCCCCCTTCTTTTCTGTAGGATAAGATAGATTTTCATACCCAATTGAGGTTGCATGTTACTCCCTCCTTAAGCTAAATCTGCTCAGAGTCAGGTTCACTGCATCCCTCTTGCGTTCCTTGCTTCTTTTATGTCAGGTGATTTTCCCCATTCTATTTCTCCCTTTCTACTTTTCCTATATATTCCTCTCTCATCCCTTAATTTTATTTTTTAGATATCATTCCTTCATATTAAACTCTCCCTGTTTGCGCTCTTTCTCTATGTGTGTGTATATATGTGTGTGCATACATACATACATACATACATACATACATACATACATTTCCTGGCTACCTTTTCATGCTTCTCTTGATTCTTGTATTTGAAGGTCATATTTTCAATTCAGCTCTGGCCTTTTCATCAAGAATGCTTGAAAGCCCTCTATTTCATTGAATTACCATTTTTTCCCTTGAAGTATTATACTCAGTTTTGTTGGGTAGTTGATTCTTGCTTTTAATCCAGCTTCTTTGAGCTCTGGAATGTCATATTGCAAGCCCTCCAATCCCTTAATGTGGAAGCTGCTAGATCTTGTGTTCCTGATTGTGTTTCTACAATACTGCTTGCAATATTTTCTCCTTGACCTGGGAACTCTGGAATTTGTCTTCAATATTCCTAGGAGTTGTTCTTTTGGGATATCTTTCAGGAGGCAATCAGTGCATTCTTTCAGTGTCTGTTTTACTCTTTGGTTCTAGAATATCGGAATAGTTTTCCTTGATAATTTCTTGAAAGATGATGTCTAGGCTCTTTTCAGGCAGTCCAGTAATTTTTAAATTATCTTTCCAGGATTTATTTTCCACGTCAGTTGTTTTTCCAGTGAGATATTAAACGTTATCTTCTACTTTTTCATCCTTTTCGTCTTGTTTTATAATGTCTTTATTTCTCATAGAGTCATTACCTTCCATCTGCTCCATTATATTTTTTTAATATAAATTTATTTATTTAACTTTTTACATTCATTTTCACAAGATTTTGGGTTCCAAAATTTTCTCCCCTCCCCCCTCCCCAATACACTGAGCATTCTAATTACACATATCACCAATCTGCCCTCTCTTCTTTCATCCCTCCCTTCCCTTACCCCATCTTCTCTTTTGTCCGTAGGGCCAGATAAATTTCTACTTCCCATTACCTGTATTTCTTATTTCCTAGTAGCAAGAACAATACTCAACAGTTGTTCCTAAAACTTTGAGTTCCAACTTCTCCCCATCCTTCCCTCCCCACC
>CM053769.1:561286170-561403558 GCA_028658325.1 Potorous gilbertii | reverse complement strand
AATTCTGCTTTTGAAAGCATTCTTCTCCTCATTGGATTTTTGAACCTCTTTTGCCAATTGAGTTAGCCTATTTTTCAAGGTGTTACTTTCTTCAGCATTTTTTTGGGTCTCCTTTATCAAGGTATTGATCCGTTTTTCATGCTTTTCTTGCATCTCTCTCATTTCTCTTCCCAGTTTTTCTTCCACCTGTCTAACTTGATTTTCAAAATCCTTTTTGAGCTCTTCCATGGCCTGAGCCCATTGGATATCTATTTCAGATGTTTGGGATACAGAGGCCTTGACTCTTATGTCTTTACCTGATGGTAAACAGTTTTCTTCTTCGTCAGAGAGGAAGGGTGAAATCATCTGTTCCCCAAGAAAGTAACTTTCTATGGTCTTATTTTTTTTTTTCCCCTTTTCTGGGCATTTTCCCAGCCAGTTACTTGACTTCTGAGAGTCCTTTCCACCCCTGGCCTAAGTCCGTCCAGCTAGTGCTTGGGGTCTGATATTCAAATGCTGCTCCCCAGCCTCAGGGCTTTTGGCGGCTGGCCAGCTGCTATTCAGGGTAAGATGAAATCAGGTTCTCAGGTAGGGGCAAGGCCACCTCCCAGGCTCAGTTCCCTCAGGGTGTTTATGTAGAGACCTTCTGTAATGGAGCTCTTGCCGAGCTCTTGCCTGCTCCGGGAGCCTCTGGCTGCCTGCTGCCTCTGCCGCTGCCTCCCGAGGGGGCCTGAGTCCTGGAGGCACCCCGCTCCCCTCTCAGCCCGTCCAGACGTCTCTTTCACTGGCCTGTGCGTCTGTGGGTCGAGGCACCTTCGCAGCCACTGGAGATTCCGTCCCTGAAGCCTGCTCGGATCTGCTCGCTCCTCTCAGTGCCACGCGGCCAGGGCAGGGGAGGGCTCCACTTCTGGCCGGTGCGCGATGGACCTTTGGGATTGGTTTTTCAGGGCTCTCTGGAATGGAAATCTCCTTCACTGCGTTGCTGCGCGGCTTCCACTGTTCCCGAATTTGTTGGGAGTTCTTTTTAGAGGAAATCCATGGGCTGTGGGTTTGGAGCTAGCATATGTGAGTCTTTCTACTCCGCCATCTTGGCTCCGCCCCCTCCATTCTAATTTTTAAGGAATTATTTTCTTCAGTGAGTTTTTCGACTTCCTTTTCTATTTGGCCAATTCTGCTTTTTTAAGGCATTCTCCTGTTTGGTTTTTTTGGACCTCGTTTGCCTTTTGGATTAGTATATTTTTAAGGTGTTATTTTTTTTTTCAGCATTTTTTGTTTCCCCTTTAGCAAACAGTTGACTTATTTTTCATGATTTTCTTGCATCACTCTCATTTCTCTTCCCAATTTTTCCTCTACTTGTCTTACTTAATTTTCAAAATCCTTTTTGAGCTCTTCTGTGACCTGAGACCATTGCATATTTTTTTGGAGGCTTTTGTTGCAGGAGCTTTGACATTATTGTCTTCTTCTGGTTGAATGTTTTTATCTTCTTTGTCATCAAAGTAAGATTCTATAATCTGATTTGTTATTCTTATGTTTGCTCATTTCCCTAGCCAATTACTTGACTTTTGAGCTTTTTGTCAAGGTAGTTCTCTACTTGCAGTAGGGGAGTGGACTGTGGTGTGCTGTCACAAACTTCAGGGATCTTATGCCTTCAGAAATACCTCCAGGGACCTGCAAATTTCCAACTCTTCCAAGGTTGTATCATCAAAGGAGAGGTATACACTCCTCTCCTGGTCTGTGTTCTGGTTTGTGAATGACTCCAAACACTCTTTTCTGCCCTGAAACCCTGAGGAAGACTCCCTCTCCACCACTGCTACAAGCTCTCCCACATCAGCACTCCTTCTTGTCCCAGGTTCACTATCCAGGACTGTAACCCAGATCCAAGCAGGGCAAAGCAAGAGAATCCCACCTCAGCACTGGCAAGGAAATCCCTGTTAACCCTCTCCTATCTACTTGATCTTGATCCCCACACAATCTGTGGGCCTAGAGCTCCAGAAACAGCTGTCACTGTTGCCTCTTTCACCACCCCAGAGGCTGGGGCCAGTTTTCTTTCACACAGGTCCAAAAGGCTTTTTCCACTAAGTTATCCTCTGTGTTTTGGGATTCAGTTCCCTGAGGCCTGCTCAAGCCCTGTCTATGATGGTGTGACCCATGCTGGGCTGGAAGCAGAGTGCAGTCTTGCTTCCTGTCGACCTTCCAGGCTGTCTTGGACTGGAGGTTTGTTTCACTCAGCCATTCTGTGGGTTCTGCAGCTTGAGAATTTCTTTAGAGTCATTTTTTGAGGGGTTTGGGAAAGGGCTCAAACAAGTCTCTGCTTTTACTCTGCCATTTTGGCTCCACCCCCTCTACAGTGTCAGTCCTGGCTCTTAATAGACCAAAATTTATACAGCCTTTAAACTTTTCAGTTATTATTAAGCTTTATTATAAACATTGACATTTAGAATCTCCATAGTGGACTGCACTAGAGGTGTCAAATTTGCCTGATGAATGCCCTTGACAGATTGAAATATAAGTGGAAAATAATTAACAGAAGAAATATACATACAATAGGACATAGATAATATGTTGTTTTCTGGGTCAGTTAGGGTTTAGTGGAGCCTGTTGACACAACTAGATTGCATGATTCATTACTTCTCAGACCCCATTTAGATTGGTTTCTTTCCACTTAGCTGCAAAGCCTACAACAACTTTCTCTGCATTAATAATAATTTATGTGTTTTGTGGGAGTTCTCATTCTACCAAAAAAGAGACCCATGGCAGGATTGAAATCATGTGAATAATTTCCAGGTCCAACCCAAAACAAGAGTGCTGAATGACCTGCTTTTTGTTTTCTACTTTGAGTAGATTCATTAAGAAATAGAATTATAAACCTTCTGTTAAGGTACTTTTGTATAAAACCTAAGATTTTTGTTAAATTAGACATGGAAAATTAAAGCTGTACAAAAATATTTCTCTATACAGTTTTGAGGTACAGTTCCTAAGTTTGGTAGGTCTTTTTTTTTTTAAGTTGACTCTTTTTCTGAAAAAACTTGCACAAAATGTTGTAAAGTATTTTTAAAACAATTTTACTAGAGAAGTTTCTGATTTGTAGGCAGCAGTCCGTTTTCACCCTTCGTTGAGGTTTGTAGGCGTGTACATTTGTTTACTTCAGATGTGGATTTATTGCTTATTTTGTTTATTAGAGAATTGATTCAGTTCAACTGGACACCAGCATTAATTTTGTAGCTTTTTAGAAATTGTTTTGTCCTGATTTTAAAAGATAAATGTAGTTTTTTTCTCCCCCTCAGGCTACCTGATTAAGATATTTTTCCAGCTGAATTAGTTTTTATTTGGATTTCCGCTGGAGCTGTTGATGGCCTTTTGTAAAAGCCATTCCCTTGTTTGTAGTCACTGTGTTGTGAGCTGATGCACTTTCAGAAATGAAGAGCACCTTTGCCCTTGGAAGACCTTACCTAAATGTGAAATGACTTCAGCATTTTCATATAATTTTTTTCCCAAAGGTAGCAAAGATTTTGAAAGCGTTACTTTAATAACTAACTAAATGTCTCTGTCTATATGTATGTAATTAGATAATTTCCTTTTTGGTGTGCAAATAAAAGCAGTGTTTCCAGTCTGGGGTGAAGTTAGTCTGCTTCTGTTTTACCAAGCCTTACAAATGAGATAATGAAAAATTCTGATGTAAAGTTGACTCTCTACTCCTATTTCACTTCAGTCTACATGTCAATTTAAATCTTCTAGGTACAAGGTCACTGTTATGGGATATACTTTCTTGACTGGTATCAAAGAAAAAAGAAGTCATGATGATTAAAGAGCTTTTTCTGTGAGAGCTGAAGGAATTAAATGAATGGATGGAAGAAAAGCTTGCCTCCATGGAAAGATTAGCCATGATTTTGGCAGAACTTTATGTAGTTTTGACTTTGCCAATAGTTTTTCCCTAACTCCCCCTCCCCCCCATGGCCAGCATTAACTCTGTACTATGTAACTCTTATGAACAGAAGATACTTCAGTAAAGATATTTTTAAAAAATCTGAAATACGTCAAATATTAGAAAGACCTGTTAAAAGCCATGGAAAAAGTAATGATGGCCAGTTGCAAGTAAAAAAAATTGTGTATTTATATACGTGTGTGTCTATATATGTGTATATAAATTTATATGTACATATATAGACACACATACATAGATACATATATCTACTTGTGAATGAATGTATATGTATATATGTTGACAGTATGAGAACAAAATGGGCAGAGGGGATAAGCATTAACATCCAGTATCTGCTAGGCGCTGTGCTAAGCTTTACAAATATTTTCTCATTTGATTCTCACATTACAAGTTAGGTTCTGTTATCTCCATTTCAGAGTTGAGGAAACTGAGGCAAACAGAGTTTAAGTGACTTGTCAAGGGTCACCAGGGTTACACAGCTTCTAAGTCTGAAACCAGATTTCATTTAGGTGTGTCTGACTCTAGGTCCAATACTGTACCACATAGCTCTCTAGGAAGAACTTTAGAAGGAAGAATCCCCATTCATCAATCTGGGACTAGATGGTGCAGAAGTTTTATCAGAGCTCAGAAAACCAATCTTTAAAAAGACATGGAGGAAATTTTTGATCAGAGAGGTGGAAATCATCTCTTTCAGATACTGAGAAGTACTGTAGAGACAGATAGGTTGTGAGTGGATGGAGTGAATGCTGGACTTAGCATAAAGACAACCTGACTGTCTCAGGCACTGAGGACTAAGCTTGGCTATGTGGTCCTGGGCAGGTCACTTTCCTCAGTTTCCTCCTCTGTAGGATGAGGGGTTTGGACTTGGCTTCCTAAGTTCTAAATCTATGATCCTCATTTTTTTTTTTAATTGAAAGTTTTAATTCTAAATGAACAGTACAGGAGCAAGTGGGGTAAGATTGAAAAAAATGGTACAGTAATGGAGAGATTTTCTCATCTACCTTTTTCAGAAATTAAAAAGTTGTAACATTTAATTAGAAAGAAGTGTTTTAGCAAAACTAAAATGATGAGATTTCACTGTGAGGTCAGATATATATACCAAAAACTTGTTTTCAGGTCTGAGAATACAAACATAGTGGTAATTCACATTCACACTGAAATTGAACATTGTGTTCAAAAGTGGTTTGAATGACCAAAAGCTGGGATTTTCAATTAAGGGGAGGCTAAGGTTAAAACTAACTCTATAATTAATTTAACCTCAGGAAAACGATATATGTTATAAAGCCAAAATATGGCAGATAAGCCAAACATGGTTGCATTAATGGATTCTGATTATGATAACACTAGCATTTTTGGTTATATTACATCCCTTCAAACCTCCTATACTCTGCACAGTAAAAGCTTTAATAGTGCTCCGGGAGCTCTGATATTAGTGCTTAGTCCTATCCTCCAACATTAATACAGTTCAGTAGAGTTTTTACTGAATTAAATAAACTTTATGAATGTTACCTTGTTGCAGGAAGAACTCTCAAGAAGTGTGTAATGGAATCAATTGCCAGAACTTTTGTCTATTTTCAGCTTTAGGATAGTAATTAGTGACAGGTACAGAGAGCTCTTAGCATTCAATATCTCTTTGAGCTGCAGTGTTCTTTAAATTAGGGATGTGTAGCAGCTCTCATTAGCCCCCTTTTATAGAAGAGGAAGCTGAGATTAAGAGAGGGTAAGTGATTTGTCCATGTCATATAGCTAGTAAAAGTCAGGCATGAGATTTGGATCTGGACTTTTGGGCTAGATAGCCAGGATGATTGAAGGGACTGGACTGGGCATGTTTAGCCTGAAGAAGAGAAGCCTGTGGCTGGGGGGAGGAGCTGTACGTCCTCAAATGTTTGAAAGGTTGTCATGTGGAACACATGTTGTTTTGGGCTCCAAAGTGTGCATTGTTCCTTTGGGCTCCAAAGTGTGCAGGTAGGAGTGATGAGTGGAAATTTCAAGGAGGCAAATAGAGACTTGATGTTAGGGAAAAACTTCCTTAACCATTAGAGCTCTCCAAAAGGGAAATGGGCTGTGTCTTTGGGTGAGGGGTTCTGCAACATTGGAGGTCTTTAAGCAGAGGCTAGGGAAGTACTCTTTAGATATTTTATGGTAGCTCTTCTTTTCCTGGCATGGATTGGAATAAATGGCTTTCCACTGTTAAAACTCTGTGGTTTTCTGACTTACTGTTACACTGCTTTTCTGGTTGTATTACTATTTGTAGGTAAATAAGTTAAATTAAAAGAAATAATACATATTGTAATATTGATAAATATACATATGATTTAATGTTTATCTAGCAAGTCATTGTGGGGCTGGGAATTGAACTGCATGCTCTTACAATTCAGTGGACAGTTCCTTGTCCCTCATCCCTGTTTCTCCCCTTTCTGTTTGGAGTGTCTTCTGGGTCTGAGCACAAACACAATGCTAAGAGTTAAGTGCTTCAGTGCAGATGTATTGGAGCCACATGACCAAATTGATGGAGAACAAATTGGTTGAAGTAACAAGAAAGCTGTAAAATTGGAGGACTCTGGCTTCTGCCTTTTTAGCCATCTTTCTTTATATTTTCTACCACTATCCGAAGTAGTGATTAGGGAAAATTCTCTTTCACAAAAACATTTCTTTTCTTAGGAGTAGTGTACATCTAGGCAGATTGTTCCCTAGTACAGTAGAACCTCAGTTTATGAGTAACCTGGTTTACATATGCTTCATTGGATGAGGAAAGTTTTTGCAAAATTTGTTTCGCAGTACGAATATCAAAATTTAGTTGAAAAACATCACCCAAATAAGGCTGTAGCAATGAAAGACACAAATATTTTTTTTAACGATAATGCAACGCCACTTTTCTGTGACATTCTGAAAAAAAATTAAAAACAAGTGTCATTAGATAGAGTCCTAGTCAGAAGCAAATGTAAAGAAAAAAAATCAGTGAGTCAAAACATGAAAGTGATTCTAAAAAACGAAAAATAAGTGAAGGCAGTAGTGTTAGTCTTACTTTTAGTGAAAGTAGCATAAGAGAGAACACTCCCCATATTTAAATTCCTGATGTTCTCATAGAAGGAGATTCTCTTTCCAAGCAATAACCCTTCCTCCTCTTCCTCTCTCTCAGTCTCCCTCACACCAGCCACTACTCTTCTCAAAGGTAAAGTGCAGGTTAATTTAATTTAATTTATTTTCAGTTTATATTGTGTACACTGCTATTGTATTTCAGACACGTTAGGAACAAAAAACTTAAAATTACAAATAATTATTTTATATGGATATTTTTGGTGATGTGTGGTACCCATCATCCTACTTTACATTATTTCCTATAGGAAAATTCTCTTTGCAATAAGAACAAATTGCATGATGAACAGTATCTCAGAATGAAGTAAATTCGTAAATTGAGGTTCTATTGTATATTGGCCCTTGATACAGTATGTGAAACAATGATATTGGTTTTGGTGGGTGGGATTTGAGCATCGGTTGCAAGGGCTGTTTGAATCTCCTGACTTGTTCCCTTTAAAATCAGATGCTCCTGAGAATTTTCTGTCAGTCATTTAGACCTTTAGCTTTTCTTTCTTAGCTTTGAGAATTCTAGTGGTGGATAGAAGACTTGCCCTGTGGAACAAGGGATGTAAATTAATTTGTGTCGTACTATCTACATACCTTCCTGGCTGGGATTTCTATTACACATTAGAGAACTCTTGTGCTTCATATAGTAAATATTATTCTTTAAGGAGAGCTATGTTTGATTTTTCCCAATAAATTTTGATAATAAGAATAGAATTATTTGATCAGGTGAATATTTAAGAAAGGTTTCTTTATTTCAAAGTCTCTTTAATGACATACTTAAAGAGAATTCTTGCTGCAATTGAACACTTCTGGTATCTGTTGAAGACTTTTCCTCACCTTGCAGTTAGGAAATGAAAGGTCACTGTTATATTAACTCTTCTCTTTTCTCTTTGTAATCTCACCCTTGGTGGCTCCATCAGCTCTTATGAGTTGAATTATCTTTCCACACAGATGATGGGCAGATCTATATAGCCAGCCTTAAATCTCTCTGTTAAACTGTGATTATGCGTTTTCAGTTGTCTGCTACATATTTCCTGAATCATTGATTTAGAACTTTAATGAATCTGTCTGTAGCTAGTTGGCACAATGGATAGAGTGCTGGGCTGGGAGTTAGGAAGACCTGAGTTCAAATGTGCCCTCAAACACTTTAACTGTTACCCCAAGCAAGTCACTTAATCTCTGTATGCTTTAGTTTTCTCAGTCGTAAATTGTAATGGGAATATATCCTATAAGGATCAAATTAGATAATATTTACAAAGCACTTAGCAGTGCCTGGCACATCATAGGTGCTCTATAATGCTTCTTCCCTTTCCTTCCTCTAGTCCAACCTTCTCTTTCTCCAGTTGAGTAAATTGATGCCCAGGGTCATGCAGCTCGTAAGAGTCTGAGGCAGATTTTAAATTCAGGTCCTGCATCCTTTTCCATGCCATTCTACTTCTTTATATGTCCGAAGAAGAACTTTTTGCTCTTCTTACACTTGGCTTTCCTCTGGACTTTTCTAGTGTTACCTACTCCCTCACTACTGTATTCACCAATCAATTGCAAAGACTTTTTGATTCTATCTCTACCACATCTCTTTTTATTTAAAAATTTTTATAAGGTTTTATTAAAATTTTGTTTTCTCCATCACCATAGTTATCCCAATTATCCCTCCCCCTCCCATAGAGATACCCACAAGACAAATGGTATTTTTTCAAGAGAGGAAAAGAAAGTCATCACAACTGGAAAAAGTCTGAAACCATGTGTAACACATTTCCCCACAACATTTCTTACATTCTTCCTCTTCTTTCCACTCTTATGTAGAGGTCTTTATTACCTCTCACCAAGAGTTCTGCAGCTACCTTCTGACTGGCTTTCTTGCTTCAGTCAGTTCTCCTCGCAGTTACTACAATAATTTGCCGAAGGCAGAGGTTTGATCATGTCACTCCCATGCTTAAGTCTTCAGGGGTTCCCCTTGGCCTATAGGATAAAATGCAAACTCCTTTGGTAGGTTTTTCAGGCCCTCAGCTGTCTGGTAGCCTCTGAATTTAATCATCTCTATTTCATACTCTTTATTCTCCTTCATAAGCATTGTAGTTCAGCCATATTGAACTGCTAGTTGTTCTCTGAACTTTTATAGTCCCTCTGTCATCTCTGTCCTTTCACATGCCTGGAATATGTTCTCTTTATTTATTTCTAATTCAGAATGCTCAAGGGCAGTGATTTCAGTGAAACCTCTCCTTATTCCTGTCCACTTTCTCCCCATCCCCTTAATTAATACTATAAAATTTCCTTCCTCAGTTTTCTTTGTATTATATGTACTTTGGTAAATAGGTTAACCCTTTAGTAGAATGTAGGCTTCTTTAGAGCAAGTTCCATTTTCCTACTTTTGTGTCTCTGCCTCCTAGTGTAGAACCTGGTAGGGTATAGTTATTTAAGTTGGAATTAAATTATCTTTTCTAAAGTTGAATCTGAATTTTTTTTTTATTGCAATTGCCTGGTGTATTGGAATGAATAGTTTTTTTTAAAAGTCAGTATCTAGATTTGAATTAGATACTAATACCTTGCTTAGCTGTGTAATGTTGAGGAAGTCAGAAGTCAGCCTTCATTCCTTCATCCGTAAAATGGAGATAATATTTTTATCATCTACTTCCAGGATTTTGTATCATATGAGATAATGTTTGTAAAGTGCTTTAGCAGCTATATAGTTTCAAGTAAAAGTGGGTTGTTGCGTGGAATAGCTGGTTTATCACTGGGAAGAAATATCAAGACGAGTGAGCAGGATGTCTGCCAACAGCTGCAGCGTTCTTCATTGGGTGTGTTCTCCACTCTGGGGGTGGTTTGTTTATTATGTTTCACTTGTAGGTTTTGGGTGACTATAATAGTCAAACTAAGCTCAGGGCACATTAGTTGTTCTTAGTGAACTTGCTTGCTTTAGGATTTTGGAGCAAAGTAAATTAAATCTTTTAAGTGAGGCATTTAGAGAAGGTATAGAGAACAGCAAAAATCTGAAAATAGCAGAAAGTGGCATCAGGTGCCAGTACATTACTACTTCTTCTCTGCCTATTTGAAGCACTCCAGAGTTACTAATATAAATTGCAGTTCTCTCTCATTGTAACCTCACTCTTCTGTGAGTCCACAGAACGGTGCGACACAGGCATCCTGTTTAAGTATATTGGTGTTATTAGCCTAGGGCCAGATACAGGCAGGCGCTTTAGAAGTGCAGTCCATCAGCAAGCATTGATGGAGTGAGTGCCGATGAGGTTCCAGGTGTGTGAAGAAACACAGAACAGTAAAATGTTCTCCTGAATCTGACCCTTACAGTGCTTCATCTCAGTGACTTAACTATGAGAGTGCTGATTAACCTTTGTTTCAGTGTCTAAGGTGTAGAGCCAGAGTAGGCAGTTTATTGCTTTAGGGACCCCACCGCAGGTACCTCTTTTCCTTCTTTCTTCCATTCCTTCATCTTTCCTCATCTATAAGATGGGAACATGTAAATTCCCATTCAAATAAGCCATGTAAGCAACCATTCTCTCTCATTATTTTGTGGATACATCTCATACCTTTTCTTCTCTTGTTTATTTTCTTTGTGCAGAAAGATCTGTCACTTTTACCCATTTGGGCATTGTTTAACTTCTGATGGGTGAAGGAGATGAGGAAGTTATTCAGCTGTTTCTACAGCTAATTTTTTATTTTTTCAGTTGGGGAAGGGAGGAAATTCATTATAGCTGGTAAGGCATGTTTGTGGTACTGAATAATATGCATTGTTGGCCTTTCAGAGTATGTTAAAGGGATTTGAAAGTGAATCCATCCTATTTTACAATGGGGCTAAACATTTTTGTACTCTGTTTGGGTTATTTATGACTACAGTTCATTTTAGCAAAATCCTTTTTAATTGATAAAATAATTTCTGGGCTTCAGATGTGGATATGTAGTCTTGAAATCATACCACAGGCATATTTTGGACAGAAGTGTTTAGGGAATAGATGCCTGCAGAGTGTTGTATATTTGAAAAATGTAGACTGTGTTGGAATAGTGAACTTTGATTTGCTGTATATAAAAACACCCCCTATTCTTTTTGTCCTCCCTTAACCCCCCTCACAAAACAATACATTTGGGATTTATTCCCCAATTATGGTGTAGTGGAAAGGTTACAGTTTGTGAGCTTTAGTGTTCACTAATGTATGACTGTGGAAATCACTTCACTTTTCTAGGCCTCAGCTCCCTTCTCTGTAAAATGAAGCGTCTGGGCCAGGTGCTCCCTAATCTGGTCTACTAGTACCTGTTTTCAGAGGGCTCTGTGATCTCTTCTATGTGGCTGTTCTTGGTAATGATGCAGATTCTGACTCATCTGTGTTTGCGCGTCCTTTTCTGTACAACTCTTGTCCATTTCCCACAGGTGTGCCATAAGGAGTTCACCTAACGTGCTGTGAATCCTTGATTTCTCCTGATCAAGAGGGTACAGTGGAGAAAAAGGGCAGTCTGTTGCTTATTCCTGGCTTCTGCTCTGTGACCAGCCTGTTTTCTTTGATCATACATTTCTTTGATCATATCCTCTCTTCTGGTTCTTCATAGTGCCCTGTTTGTTAATTTTTGCCTCCTCCTTACAGTGGCTATGAACCTCTCCATTGCCCTCTGAATGCAATTAGTTTTTAATTCTTTAGAGACTAGAGTAGTCTATATCTTGCTGACATGCAACACTTGCTGGACATAATAATGATAAGTATCACATTAATGATAATAGTGCTTTATGTATACTTTATGTAGTGCTTTATGTATACTTTATATATACTTTATGTAGTGCTTTATGTATACTTTATATATACTTTATGTAGTGCTTTATGTATACTTTATATAGTGCTTTATATATACTTTATGTAGTGCTTTATGTATACTTTATATATACTTTATGTAGTGCTTTATGTATACTTTATATAGTGCCTTATATATACTTTATGTAGTGCTTTATGTATACTTTATATATACTTTATGTAGTGCTTTATGTATACTTTATATAGTGCTTTATATATACTTTATGTAGTGCTTTATGTATACTTTATATAGTGCTTTATGTATACTTTATATAGTGCTTTAAGGTTTGCAAAGTTGTTTAAAATAGACCTTTGTTTGAGATTACTAGAAGAACTTTGCAATTCCCAAAGACAAATCTAGCCTACTCTTCCACCCTTTGATCCTGGGTCTGGTTTGTCCACCCTTTGATCCTGGGTCTGGTTTGTTGTTCATTTGTACTGTCTGTCCATGGGTTGGTTTTTCACATGTCAGCATTTCTTTTGGTTCTAAGAAATGTGTGTATACATGCATAGAAACATATATGCTTATATAAATGATATATATAGGTATACATATATATATATATATGCATTTCTACTATGTAAAGGTATGTAATGAAAAGACTAAGCTTCTCTTAAAGTTCTGAAGATACCTGGTTACAAAAACAATTAAAATTGTAGAACACATTAAAATTGATTTAGACTTAGATTAGGATGCCTCATCCAAATTATGACATGTAGTTGTTAGATGAACAATTTAGGGAATCTGTCCATCTGTATGTATCTCTGTGTTCATGCACATATATAGGTCAACATCTGGAGAGTAGACATCTCAATCTTTGTCAGTTGTATGTTGTGAGCCATAAATTGCTGAACATGTTTTTGAACCCAAGTACTTTTAGAAATTTGAATTTGGAGCAGGGTAGTCTTTTGGAAATGACTGGTCATTTTCACTTATAAAATTATCGCCCATTAATAATTTTTGAAAGATAAAATGATTTCATCCTAATCTAGGGCTAGGAACTTTGAGAGTGTTTTTAAAAAAATATTTTCATGACTTTTTTCAATATAATTGGTTTCTTTTGTAATCCTGTGTGTTTTATTTTAAGATTTTAAAGACATCATTTTGGGAAAGGGTCCACAGGCTTCATCAGACTGCCAGAGAGGTCTGTGACACCATAAAGGTTAATTCCCAATTAAGAGAAATATTGGTTCACCTGTAGAAGTAAATATAGGAGTATTGTGTGTATATTTTATATGTGTGTATCTGTTTGTACGTGTGTATATAGATACATATAGACACACACACACACACACACACACACACATACACCAATTGCAACTCTAAAATTTTAAGGCTTAGACTAAATATAACTGGGACCTAATCCTAAGTGAAGTATATACCACATGCCCAATTCATCAATACAGTGGCCCATTGAGAAACTTGTGCAAACCATTTAACATTGTGTCTGGGAGCATCAGAACACATTAGCTAAGTGTTTAACCCTATAAGTCTCTTTCCTTTGAAATTTTTTCACGTCTGAGACTTAACCATCCACTTAGGAAGCTTTGATATATTGTGTAGGGCTTTTATTTCTGAGAGAATTTAGAATCTTCGTGGTTTTTGTTCCATAAGAAACTAAGGACAAGAATGATGTAATACAAACAGGCTGCTGTGTATTAGATACATATTAGCAAATGTAACTGAAATACACTGATGTGTCATTATTTAACATTCCTCCCCTACCCCCAATGGCTTTGTGTTTCCTTTGAGGGAATTTTTGATGATGGATATTTTATTATGAAAGTAGATTTTACATCCTAGTTTAAACTTAGGATATTATAGTACACAATCCAGATGTTGACTTCCTTTGATTCACTGGTTTGCAAACAGTGGGTCCTCAGGTTTCACTGGAAATCTTGCAGGATCCACACAATTTCTGACAAGTTGTCATTTTAATCTTGAACACTATCAGCACAACTCAGTATAAAATCGCTTTTCTAGACTGATTAAATTTCCCCACATGTGTGTATTAGTTTTTCAAAGTTATTTTGTTGTGATTTATAAAGTAAAGATTCATTTAAAAGTATTAATTACCACATTCGTAGTATCTTTTTGTTACTGTTTATCAGTTCATGGATAGTAAAAAGACAACCAGCTTGAGCTGAGGCAGTTGGTAGTCTGTGAATTAAAACAAAATATCCATAGGATCATAGATTTGGATCTGGAAATGACCTTAATAAAGTCTTGTTCTACCGCCACCTTCATCCTCATTTTATAGATGAAGATGTTAAGTAACTTGCCTATGGTTGCACAGATATTAAGGCAGATTATGAACACAGGTTTTGAAAATTCTAAGACCAGCATTCTACCACTTCACAATGCTTAGTCTCAAGTTAGAGTCTCTTCATCATGTTCAGTTATACTCTTCCAGACTGCCGGTGAAGTATCTTATATGGTGAGATCTTCTCTTGAGGCTTAACTCCTGAATTCTTTCTTTCCTTCTATTGTATTCTACACGTCTGTTTTCAACTGTTGTCTCTGTGATGATAGGTAATGCTAACTGCTCATGTATTGTCTAATTGTGAAAGGTGGCTTTATTTTAGAAATTAAAAAAAATTATTTGGGAGTAGTTTTTGTTGAAACTTGATTGTCATTTGATAGTTTTCCAAATAAAGAAATGCTTAGTAATCCAATAAAGATTTCAACCAAGGAATTTTTTGAGTGGAATCAGAGAAGGATTAATTAGGGCTTGTGATTAGAATGGTTATTGCAAAAGTAAGATGAGACTTGTTTAGAGTAAAAGGCTCTTAACTTTATGCAGTGATTTTTAATTTTTAGTAATTAGATGATATTGAACTTAAACCTAGTGAAGATGAAAAGTTTCAGCATTTGAATTCATTGTTGAAATCTGGGGACCATGTGTGAAGTGACCTTGATTTCCAAATTGTCTTTCTGGAGCTAGATTTGGAATTTGTGTGTTTGTGGTAACCAGAAATAGTGTGAACTTTTAACAACAATGAAGAAAAAGATCAGACTAGAAGATTTATGTATCAGTAGCAGAAAGTTTTGCTGAGGTATTAGATTAGCATCTTCAAGCTGTGTTTCAGTTTATCTGTGTAGTAATGTTGAATGGCATTCCACAGCTAATTACAGTTTTGGAGTAGACATTTTTTACCAGGGTCTGGCTATATTGCTGTTTTTGTTTGATTTTAATACTCCTAGCTATTTCAAATTCCAAGTATTTGTATGTAGTTCTGTTTTATTTTTTCCTTTATAGAGTATTGACACTGATAATCCTTCTTAGAACTTTTAATGAGCCGTGGAGGCCACAGTGATAATTTTGCAGTTATGGGACTGCCTGTGTGGATTTTGCTATGCCAAGTGTTTATAGATAAGATGGATGAAATGATTAATGCCACCGCCCACCATGAAGAAACAGCAAGTGGTTAGAAATGTATGTAACACTGAAAGCTTTAGAATAAAACTTGTTTACCAATTGTAATAGTAGAGGCTGTAAAGAGATGTTTTTGATTAAAAAAAATTATGAATGAAACATTTTTCTTTTTAGTGGATAATACTTTATTGGTTCAGAAATGTGGGATATGATAATTATGTTTATCTTTTTAATGGGGTGGATGAAAAAATACTTTGTGGTGCTTTCAAAGAGAATTTCAAGGACTACCTTATGGCAACCTTTTTTTCCTGTATGTATTTTGAAATTATATATTGTGATAGCCCAGAACTGGTTTATAAAATGCTCTCACTTGTCAGGCTGTATCTTGCCATTATGTTACAACATTTGTATTTTCAACCACGCCCATTAATGGTCAATTGATGATGAACTTGACCCTCAGCTATGACCAGGTTGCAAATTAAGTAACATTATCTACACACATTGCCATGTATAGAATTGCTGTGCTTCTAGGCTACCGTGTTGATGGAGATTTATTTACTTAGTTATTTAAGTGCGTCATTTCTTTGTTGGAATTCTAATTGGCCTGAATTATGGTGGGTAGAACTTTAAAAAGTTTAGTGTCATTTTTTTCTTGGCCTTTTGAGATGTAAAGTAGAAATATTTCGCATGTGTATTCTTAAAAGGAAATTTAAGGTCTTTACAAAATTTTGTATGCCTCTAAATACTATAAGACATGTACATGAATATATTACATGTCATCTTTTAACATGTGTGGAGTAGTTAGGTTGTACAACTAGTTAGAGGGCCCATCCTGGAGTCAGGAAAACCTGGGTTCAAATCCAGCCTTAGACACTTCACTTCTGTTTGCCTCAGTTTCCTCAGTGGTAAAAATGGGGATAATTATAAACCTATCCTTCAGACTTGTTGTAAGGATCAAATGAGACAGATAGATACATACATACATACATACATATAGATAATAGGGGTGATGAAAAATATTTTATGGCATTTTCTAAGAGAATTTCAAGGGCTACCTTATGGCATTCATCAGGGGCTTACTTAGTAGCCTGGAAGACTGAGAAGTCTAGGGACTTGCCTAGGGTCACTCAGTATGTGGAAGAAGCAGGATCTGAACTCAGGTTTTTCTGGTTGTGAAGCTGGCTCTTTGTGACTGAGCTCAGATATCATATCAGTACCATCTGATAGACAATCTTACCATAATGACATTTTGATGGTTAAAATATAGATATATACAGAACTATATATGTATTCATCCATACAGTGTTAAAGATGTCTATCTAAATATACCTTCCTTCCAAAGGCAAGCAGTATGGTGAGAAGTCAGCAAGCATTTATTAAGCTTTTATGTGTCATACTTGGGAACTTGGGAATATGGTAAAAGAACTCACTAACTCTTTTGAGAGACATAAGATGCAGATAGCTGTGTGCCTTGCAAAATGCAGGTTGTCCCAAAAGTGTTAATTCATTATTTAAAATTATTAGGTTATTAAAGTTATTATTAATTTATTAAAAGCTAAAATTGCACTGAGACTTTTTGGATATCCTGTATATACAGAAGAAATTGAAGGTAAATTTGGAGGGAAAACTCTAATATTGATGGGGATTAAGAAATCCCTTCTGCATAAGGTGGGATTTTTACTGGGACTTGAAGGAAGCCAGGAGGTGGAGCCCAGGAGGAAGAGCATTCCAGGCATGGGGGAACAGTCAGGGAAAAGGCATGGAGTCGGAAGATGGAGTGTACAAATTATATTTAAGTTTTGCTCTTACTGGGGATACAGAAGTGGAGGGAATGGGGCAAAGGGTTTTCAACTTTGTATAGGATTTCCAGATGGTTTCATTTTCTTGTGACTGTTAGAACAGTCAAGTATTCTGCCAGAAGAGTGGTAGTTTCAAATGTATAACATGATCATTTCATCTCAATACAAATGTGCAAAGCAGCTGCTTGACATGATTGTCTTGCAACTCTGCCTGTTTTTGAGGGACTTGACATTGACTTCTCCCGAGGTACAGCTTTGACCCAAGATAAGAACCCACTTCCGGGCAATGCTCATTTGCCTGCCTTTTAGCTGGTGTAGGTCCAGGCCTAGAACTTGACATATGTAAAATACTACTGTTTTAGCAGCAGCATAGGTGGTCCTACTGACTTAGTCCCTTAGACTATCCTGTCCATTGGTATATGGGGAAGCATAAATCCCCAACCAGATTTTTTGGAGCATAAGGCCACTTTACCAGAGAGCACTTTGAAAGCCTTGAAGGCCTTCTGCAAATGAAAGGCTGATAGAAAATAGTTATTGTAATTTTCTTTGGTGTAGGAGCTCCAGGATGGGGAAACTCTGTCTCCATAGACAGATTAACACTTTATCAGCAATTTACAGCCTTAGTATACTGGAGGACTCTGGAGATGAGGGACTTGCCTAGGGTCATTCAGTGTGTGACAGAAGCAGAACTCAGATCTTTCTGACTGTGAAGCTAGGCTCTTTGTGACTGTGTTCAAATCTCACATCAGTACCATTACACAGATAAAGCTATTTAAATACAATTTCATTGTAATGACATTTTGATTTTTTAAAAAAGAGAGTATTTGTGTAGTTCAGGGTTGCTTTAAAACGCTTGCTAGGAGGGGAATTTCCTTTTGTTCTAGTTGCTTAGAAGACTGCTAGAATTTTATTTTTTGGAGTGTGGGGAAGGAAAAGACTTGAGGATATCCTAAAAGAACAGGGAGCAGGCACCAAAAATAGTAGGATTTTGGAGAGTGAATTAGGGGTAAGCATTGAAGAGAGGAGTTGGGAAATGAATGTTCTGCAGGCCTTGTAGAGAGAGAGGAGTAGAAAATAAAAGTAGTAAAACAGGAAGGAAAAAAAATGTGGGGTTTTTTTTTTCAGTTTGTCAGTTGCCAAAAAATTCTTAGCACAGAATATTGGGGTTATTGGAAGATGGTATGTGTCCCAAATGCATTGCTTTGGACTGCACTTACACTCATAGTTGTGCCAGTGACGCTGTATGGGTGGGAGTGAAGCTGCACTTACAAATAGATGTGTTTTTTATCTTCCTGGTTGAGTTTTTAGAGCAGCTGGAGTTGGTCTCTTAACTCCTCTGCCCTTTCCAGCAGAATAATTTTCCCTTTCTGTTATCTGCTTTATCATGAAGTCTTCACTGACTCTAAGGGCCTTTCTAAGAGGAGATATAAAAGGGGCTTTCATTAGGGAACAGGAAGTGAAATGAATAGGGAACTTTTTGATAATTCTTGGCTGTGTTAGAATACAAGAGGGGTTGAACTAGAGAGCTTGTACTGGAGCAAAACATGTGTTGAGGCTTCTTCAAATTCATCTTTCCTCCTTGCCCCCCTAATTGCCACTCTATGGGCTTTGATAGTTTAATTGCAACAGGCAGTGTCTCTCACTCCTTTATCATTATATTATATCTCTCTTCCAAACTCTTTTGGGCCCATGAACCTCTAATTTTTAAACTCCTTTGGAGGGCAAAAAAGGGATTCCTTCCCCCACCAAGCTCCCTGACCCTTGGTTAAGTCCATTCATGACTAATATATGTGTAAACACTTCCTTTGTCTACCCATTCACTGTGCCCTTCCAGGCTTCATATGTCTGTGATTCCACAATATGTGGACAGTGACACAGATTATAGGGCTTCTTCCCTTAGAGGGTGTTTCGCTGCTTAGTGTTTGCTCCCTAGGAGTACAAGACTCTTGTAACAGACAGCAATGAGACTTTTCTTGTTGGTCAGGCAGTGCCTGAAGCACCCTCCTTTCATTGGTAGCTTCTTCTCTTCTTCCTCAAGTGTATCCTAAGGTCTGCCAACTAAATACAGAATGTAAGTTATAGCTGAATGTTAAAGTTTCTTCAATTCCCATATCTTTATGATGAGATTCTAATTTATCATTTGGGTGCTTCCTTTGTGAAAAAACTTTTGCATACCTGAAGAATTCCATTTCTTTAACCCTTTCTTTGTGTCTTTTAGCTTTTGGATTTACTGTCAGAAATTCTTCCCCTCCCCCTTTTCCTTTTCCTTTCCCTTTTACTTTCTCTGACAACTGAATGCCCCTTCCCCTTGCCCTCAGATGGTAAGACCTTTTGGATTTTTCTTTAGTATGATCAGCTACAATTTTAAACTGACCAATGATTTCCTAAATTAACTTAATGAGAAACATTTAATTTTATAGGCAGAGACACTATTTGACATGCTATCTTGTGCATTTTGGTGCTTAGTATACTAAATTTAGAGAGCAGTGGACTAGAGGTCAGGAAGTCTGTATCTTTGTTATAAATATTTATCACTCTAAATGAACTCTGTGAGTCTAGACAAATCATCCCAACTCTAGTTAGTTTCCTCATTTGCTTAAAATTAGAAGATTGCTGTAGTTGATTTCTGAGGTTTCCAGATCTAAAAATTATATTCATGACTTAGAATTCACATTGCAGGCCTTGCCTCTCCTTGTGGAGTTAAGATTATACAGACCAAAGAAAGTATGGCTGGGCCTTGCCATTTAGTGATTGAGTTCTTTATAAGAATGATGTGGAATGTGTATGTGGAAATTGAAGGCTCCATCCTTCCTCCCTCCTTGTAGCCCTATTTTGTAAAAAAGCCCCAAAGAAGGCAGTGATATCTTGAGGTTTGATTTATCCTCTGATTCTGGCACTTGGACAAGTTGCATTTCTAGACTTCAGTTTACTCCTGTGTTTTCAAAAATTCAAAGGAATAGATTCTTTAATATCCAGAATTAAAAAAAAATTATACAAATCTTTGTTTCCTCCCATAGGCCAGATATTTCTTGTCCATTTCCATTCTATATTGAAGGTGAATTTGAGGCTCCAATGAGTTCGTCTGCATAAAGTATGTTGCAAATTTTAAAACTTACATAATGTCAACTGTTATATTGTTATTGAAGGTCACCTTTATGGGGTGATGAGTGGAACAAATAATGCATTTGGAGCAGAGGACCGAGAGCTGTAAATCCAAGATTTGCCACCTAAGTACATGTTTTGTCTTTGGGCAAGTCATAGAACCTCTCGGGGACAGAGCTTCCTCATCTGTAAAATCAGGAGGTTGATCATCTTTGAGGTTCTTTTCAGTTCTACATCTATGATGCTATGTCATTGTTCCAAGATTGTCTGTCTCCTCTTGTTGCCCAGAGTAAGTCTGTTGAGCGATTTTAAAAATCAGATTAAAGTAATATACACCAAACATGTGCTCTAGCCTTGTCCTTTTCTTCTTGACTTGATATTCTCTCTTATCCACCAGTAAGCAGCTGCCTAAGACGAATGCCTTGATGGAAATATCTTTGAATATTGTGGTCTGTAGCTCTCCATACATTTTTCAATCAGGGAAAAATAATTCATATTTACAAAACACATTGAAGTTTGCAAAACTTCCTCCATAATAGCTGTGGGAGGTAGCAGGCATAGGCAAACTTTTCACCAGCCTGGAAGAGGCATTGGATTACAAAAAATGGATGTGCAAAGATCATAATGACAATGGAGAGTAGCCTAGATTTCCCTTGCCCTGCAGACATTTGACAAGTGAAATCAGTAAACGTAGGGACTTGGCCAGTAAATAACCGAGACTAGTAGAAGAGAGAGAGAGAGAGACAGAGAGGCATAATTAAATCTGTTGTCTGTTGTCTGCTGTGCTTTTAAGTGAGGCCCGGAGCAGTAATGCTTTACTGTATGAAGGTAAACACTGTCATTACTGAACAAAGAAATGCATACAAGGCTGACATTGTTTTCCCTTTTTGATTTAACCATTTTTTGCAGCTAGTTTAATGGGCTATTAAATAGTCTGCTTTACACAATGAAGCACTGAGAAAAATCTTCCCTGTTCAAGGAGGCCTTTTCGTTTAATTTATTTACATGAAGTATTTTATATAATTACTGCTATAATAAAACCAAACTTGGCCAAATACTAGATATTCTCTCCATGTCCATCTCATGCCATTTGGATTGGAGGATTTAGCTGGTAAAACTCAGGTCTGTGTTAACATTTTAAGGTTCTGTTGTATTCAGAATTGAAATTTCTAAGGTTATATGTGTGTGGTTGAAGAGAATGAGGTAAGCAGGAGCATAATGTCACACTTAAAATGCATCCTGTAGTTTGCTGCCAGGAATTGTCTTTGAGAATTTCGTTTTCTTCAACTTTTGCTTACCCCCAGTTTCTGTAGTCCTCAGAAAGCTCTTTCTCTGTTGCATACTTACTACTTTATTTACTGCTTTCTGGGATTACAGAGCTGTGGCCCAGTAAGTGAAATTAATACTCTGAATCCGTGATCTTAACCCAGTTTACCTTGTTCTTCAAGATTTACAAAGAGTTTTGCTCATTAACATTATATTAATTATATTAGTTTTAGTTTTCTCATCCATACAATGGAGAAAAGAGAGGAAATTATTTGGTCACATAACTAAGTGTCAGAGCCAGGATTCAGACTCAGGTTTTCGGTTGACTAAAAGGCCAATGCGCTCTACTGCCTCCCGCTGCTTTTTCATGATACCTTCAAAGCATCTGATTAAGTTTTTCCAGTTGGAACTTAAAACATTCTTTGACATGCTGTAAAGGTCTTTACTTTTTACGTACAGTTCCACTTTTGGTATTATGTTGCAGTCTGTTTATACCCATCATACATCTCTCCATTGCCATTTGGGTGTCGGTGGTTTTAATGTCTTAGAGATAGTAATTTTCCATAATTGGTAGCCATATAGCATTACCCAATGAATGCTGATATTAAAAAATGAACCTTGGATTCATAGAAGGCATTGTATGAGTTTCCAGAGGGTAGTTTGTCTTGGTTTCTTCCTATTTCAGGCCCAGTTCATTTTTCATTGGATAGGTAAAACATTTACATATTTATACACATGTAGAACAAACATATACACATGTATAAAACATATATGTGCATATATGTATAGGTGTATGTATATTTATGTGAGTGTATGTGTCTGTCTATCTGTTTATTTCTCAGTTCCATGAGTTATCCATTCAGTTATTGGTGATACATTGGACAATAGACATTCTTCATATACTTCATTTATCCTATATGAATAGGGAAAACAAATTCTTTTGTGATTTTAGACTTTATTTTGGAGATTTTGTAATATTTTGGGGCTTGGTACTATCAGCACTCTATTATCTGCCAATGGGAGCATCTGAAAGACCTCACCATCCATTTGGAATGTCTTTTCCTTTTGTGATGGATATCTTCCATAGTGCAAAACCACCTTTGACTAATATCTCTCCATATTTTATGACTCCCTTGATGAAATTAGATAGTGTCAAATAGATGTCTAGCTAGAAAAGGAAGTGAGACTGTCAAACAGCTTTTATGTTGCAGTGGTATCCCTGTGATGATATTACACCTGCAGGCCTGCAGTAAGATACATGTACAACTTATGAAGTATTTATAGGAGGTCATAGACTAAAGTTAGGTAGGATGAGAAGATTACCATCTGCGCTGTTTGGAGGGAATACCAATGTTGATGAGCTCCATCTAATGGAGGCATAGACTTCTGTTTTTATTAAGATTAAATGGCACCATGACAGAAAAGGAAAAGGACATGCTGGAGAGAATATGGAAAAATTGGGACACAAATGCACTATTGGTGGAGTTGTGAACTAGTCCAACAATTTTGGAGAATAATTTGGATCTCTGCCCAAACTGCTGTAAAACTGGGCATGCCCTTTGATCCCAGTAATACCACTACTAGTTCTGTATCCCAAAGAGATAAAAAGAAAGGGAGAAGGACCTGTTTGAACAAAAATCTTTGTAGCAGCTCTTTTTGTGGTGGCTAAGAATTGGAAATCAAAAGGATGCCCCTCATTTGGGGAATGGCCAAACAGATTGTAGTATATGATTGTGAGGGGCATACACAGTAGTTTCAGAAAAACCTGAGAAGACATGTATGAATTGAGGAGGATCAGGACTAAGTTGTACGTAGTAACAGCAATATTGTAAAGACTAAGCTACTCTGATCAAGACAGTGGTCTAAGACAATCCAAAGAACCCATGATGAAAAATGTTGTCCGCTTCAGAGAGAGAAGTGATGAACTCTTGAGTATAGATTGATTCATTCTTTAAAACTTTCTTTGTTTTTATTCTTTTTGGGGGTTTGTTTTCCTTTGCATCGTGGTGAGTGTGGAAACTTGTTTTGTAAAACTTCACATGGATAAATGATAACATGTTGCTTGCCTTCTTATTGAGGAGGAGAGAGAGAATTTGGAACTCAAAATTAAAAAAAAACTAGCACTAAATATTTTTACATGTAATTGGGAAATATGTAATCAAATAAATAAAAATATATTTTGAAACGTTTGAATGGTGACATAGAGTGTATTTTATTTTTCTCTATTAACTTCGTCTTTTTAAAGTTGAATACATTTCTGTTATCACATCTAAAATTTTGCTAATGATTTTGATCCTATTTTATTGAAGGAAATGAGAGTGGTTAAACATATAAGCATGGAAACTGAACTTAGGTATTCACCTGAATAAAATGCTTTGCTAGTGTTTAAAAAAAATCAAACTTTAGTTGATGACATCCAAGCACTTCTACATACATAAATGAAAATGTATGTTTATATAAACATCATACATACTTCTGTCCTATTAATGTTGATTTCCAGGGCATAACACAGTGGCCCAGTGCTTAGTAAAGTGCCTGCCATATAACTGGTGCTTAATAAATGTTTATTGATTGAGTAATTGGTTTCTAGTCTTACTACTTTCTCAAGGAGTTTTAGTGCCTGGCTGATGGTACCACAACTCTTGCCCTTATACTTGGAGAATTCAGTATACCTGTTGATTTATCTACAGACATATCAGATTAAAATTTATCAGCCTACTCGGCTCCAGTGACTTGTTCTTATATTTAGCCTCAGTTACGCACATCTCCATGATAAAGAACCCAGAAAATTCTTCTTTCTGATAATTTCTCATGTCCTTTCATCTCTCCTTGTGCTTCAATCCTCTTCAGCCTTCCTGTGGTCTTCACTGCAGGCTGTAATTATTCTGTTCCTCCCTTTGGAATCTTAACACTCTTTATCTTTGTTTCTTTGTCTTCACCCTTTCTTTTCGTGACCTTAGTAAACTTCATGGAGTTTTTCTTCATGAAGAAGAGTTTCACATCTACATATTTAACCCTTATCTATTTCCTAAGCTCCTATCTTGCACCACCAGCTTCCTAGTGTACATTTGTTCATTTGCATGTCCTGTAGATACTTCAAACTCAGTATTTGCAAAACAGATTTCATTATCTTCCCCCTGAAATTCTCTCTTCTCCTATTAACTTCCTTATTTCTGTCTTGGACATACCATTCTTTAAGTCATCCAGGTTTGCAACTTAATTGGCATCTTCTAGTCTTCAGTCTTGCTTAACTCTCCCCTCCTACCAGAGTCCCATTATTTGAGAAGTCCCATCAATTGTATTTCTACAGCATCTCTCACATATGTTCTGTTCTTTCCACTGACAGAGCTACCAGCCTAGTTTTGGCCCTCACTCTCTCTTGGACTTTTGCCATGGCCTCCTGATTGGTCTTCCCATCTTAAGTCTCATTCCATAGCCAATGGATCCTCCACACAGCTGCCAAATGGTTATTACTAGAATGCGTGGCTAACCATGTTACTCTCTTGCTTAAGAAACTTCAGTGATTTGTTATTAGCAGTAGGATACAATAGTGGCAAATGCCACTATTTGGCATTTGAAACCCTTAACAATCTGGCAGCCATCCCTTGACAGTGATGTCATCTTCCTTTTCTCATACATTTTGAATGTCAGCTGGATATCCAACTTGGTGTTCTCCATCTTTTCCTTGCCTTTTCACATCCACTCCTGAAATGCTTGCTTTGTTTACTTCACCTTCTTAGGCTCTCAGGCTCACTTTTAAGAATCAATTTAAGTATGACATGAGGTTTTTCCTGATTTCTTCTTTCCAACTCAAAATGCTAGTAATTTCTCGAATTTACTTTGTAGATATGTTGTATTTACTTATTTATGTGTTGTTTTCCCCAGGGGAACATAATTTCTTTGAAAGAACAGGGGCTGCTTTGATTTTTGCATTTGAATTTAGCATGTATCATAGTAGGTAATTTATTAATGCTTATTGAATTAAATTGAGTTAAAAATGACAAAATTCAATGTTGGTGGGGCTGTAGGGAAATAAACACTAATACTTTGAAGGCAGTAGCTTGGTACAATAGTTTTTGAGAGCAGTCTGGTAATAATACAGTCACACACTGATGTTACCCTTTGATCCACTGAAAACTTTTCTGAGACAATAGTAAGGCTGTTATTAAAAGAAAAAGGACCTGCTTGTATAAAAATATTCATAACGTTACTTGTAGCAGTGCAGAACTGCAAATGATCTTTACCCCTTGGATGAGAAATGACTGAAGAGGTTATATGAATGTATTATTATGATTATTTTTTGCCATGAAAAACAGCATGAAGAATATACAGAAATATAGAAAGGATTAAAAGGAAGTGATGTAAAATGAGGTCAGCAGAATAAGGATCCTATGCTTGCTAGCTACAGATTTTTTTTCTAAAAAGAAACAGAGCATATAACATTTTATCAGATATGGAGTTGGAATCAGAAGAGGACATGGAACAAATTATTAATATTTTGTGAAAACTTTTAAACCATATGAGTTTGAAGGTTTTATTTGGAGAGATGCTATTTTGTTCATTTTTTTGTGTGTGTGTTAAAAGTGCAAATACTGTGATAATAGAATATTATTTCAGGACAGCTTCTGACAGTGAAAGTTATAAAATTATGTGACCAAACTAGATAATTCAGTTATTTAAGTACGCATATAAATTAGATTTGAAATTTGTGATAATTATGACAGACTAATATAAAAGATTATTTTTTAAATTACTATGTAAAGTAAGTTTGGCTAATTCAAGTCATCAAATACTTTAATAAGTTCTTAGAAACAATGTGTTAATCGTCAAAGCTACAGAGAAATTGCAGAGACACAAATTTAGACTGGATATTAACAACAAACTTTAAAGTTAAAGCTGTCCAAAAATAGAATGGACTACTTGTGGGTGAGTGCTTTGTTCTACTTTCACATGAGGTCAAATGAACACTGAATGCCTAGTTCTGGGGGGCATATTTCAGATGGGATTCCTGGATAGGTAGGAGTTCTGAGCTAGTTGATCTCTGAAATTTCTTTAAATTTTAAGATTCAATAATTTTAGAACCTTCCTGTCCTCTTGCCCTCTTAGTTGATTCTGTATCCTAGGTATTTGAGACAACCTTTTGGGGGGATTATATTTTAATGATGAAATTTAATTTGGCTTACATGTAGAAGGATATCAATAATTTCTGTTTATTGAGAGGCAACATTTAGAAAACAGCCTGTAAATAGACATTTATTTATACACAAACCTTGGCAGTCACCATTTACACTGGTGAATGTGCAAAGTAATCATTGGAATAGGTTGGAAAAGAAAATGAACTTAATTTCATTTAGGAAATACTTCTGAGAAAGTAGCTTTCTCTATTGACCTATTAAATTCCCCCCCCCTCTCTCCTCTGAGGCTTAATGTCATTTTTCTTTCTCAATATGTAGATGTTTGTTTTTACAGTGTTACATAGATTAAGATTCTGGGATTCATGTTCCAAATTCTATGCTATAGCTTTTGAGTAAAACTTCTGTCAAGATTTTTCTTTCGTAGAACTATTGTTGGCGACATTTATGCTGTATGATACAAACATATTTGCTGAATATTTGTGTAGACTGGACTGCATCCTTGAAACAGTATTCAAATCAATTTATGTATACTGTACTTAGCAAATTTTTTGGCTTAGGGGAGGAGTAGCTAAAAATTTGTTCTCCCTTCCACTTTATTATTAATTTTTTGGCACTGCTTTCATAGGAATAAGAAAGACTTTTATTTCTCTGGTATACCATTTTATGAAAGTTTCTTTTCCCCCCTTCTCTCCTTCCATACAAAATTTTAAGCAGATGACATTAAAAACAATGACATTTGACTACTTGGTGGGATAATTTTATAGCTGCAATCTGAGAGCTACTTGCAGGTTTTTATGCAGAAGTTTGTAACTAGTTCTAAAAGTAACATAATTATGTAGGAATTAAATTAATTTGAAGACAAGACATTAGTAGTATGCATATATTTAAAGAAATTTTCTAATGGAATTTGAGCTAGGAGGGACCTTAGAAATGATTATTTGTTGAAATTTGTTGAAACTGAAAGTCCTTCCTGACTTATCATCCATTTTCTTTTCCTTTTACCATCTCTACATTAGATTTTTAAAGAAGGAACACATTCTCAAGAATTAAATAAGAGGTGTGCCTCAGTTATTTATATTCCTTGCTGAAGGGAATCAATATTTTCTCTCTAGAATTAAGGATGTTTGGGGCAGATATAGTAGTGCAGTAGAAAAGAGCGCCCTGGGCCTGGAGTTGGGAAGACTCATCTTCCTGAGTTTAATCTAGACTTAGACATTTAACTAACTGTGTGACTCTGGGCAAGTCATTTTACCCTGTTTGCCCCAGTTTCCTTGTCTGTAAAATGAGCTGGAGAAAGAAATGGCAAAGCACTCCATACCTTTGCCAGGAAAACGCCAAGTAGTCATTAAGAGTTGGACATCATTGACACCATTGAAATGACTGAACAACAACAAAGGGTATTTTAGGTGGGCTGGAACCTTTAATGGTAGCTTTGGATCTCAATTTGCTAGAAAAGCATATAGAGGTAGAATACATTATTCTGTACGATTTGGAACATACTCCTCAATCCATTAAAAACTTTTCGTTTTCTTGGTCTGCTGCTTCGTATACAGTGTGGGATGAGGATGTGAGCAGAGGTGGGGTGGACTGTTTCCTTAATTAGGATTTTTATTCCAGGCATTTTAGTGTGAGTTTAAAGTCACCTGTTCTGACTGCTTGTCACTGTCCTCAGTAAGGGTTTCTGATGGTGTAATGGCTACCTTTTTCAGTTTGAAGCTTGAGGAGCCTAAGAATGGGAGAAGGTAGATGCCGTCATCACCCACGTTTGTAGAGTAGAATGTGGGCACAGAGGGTATTTCTTGTACTGTTGCTGGTCATCCTTTCATCATGACCCTATTTGGGGTTTTCTTGGCAAAGATAACTGGAGTGGTTTTTGCCATTTCTTTTTCCAGTTCATTTTACAGGTAAGGAAACTGAGGCAAATGGGATTACATTTCCCAGGGTCACACACTGTTTATTAAGTGTCTGAGGCTAGAGGAGGAAGGTGAGTCTTCATGACTGCAGACCTGGCACTACTCACTGTCACCTAGCTGCTTCCCTCCCACACCTCATTTGTGTTACTGATTGCTTTTCTTCATATGTCTTCAGATTTGTATAGAGAGAAGTATAGTAGACTGACAAGGAAGGAACCTTGGATTTTTATTATGGACTCAGCAATTGCTGGGTAATTCTATGACATAACTAACCAGTAAACAATGAACACCTGATTTTGTATTGCCATGTGCAGGCAAATCACTAGTTAGCTACTCAGTACCTTCCCTGAACTTGAGATAGCAACCAAGTTTGTCTGGCACTGTTGCTCTCAAGGAGTGCTGAGAATTGTTCAATGGAGGATTTTGTTTCTGCTGTTTCCTTTTTTCCTCTTCAGAGAAATTGAGAATATGACATGCTTAGTTCTGGGGGGCATATTTCAGACGGAATTCCTGCATAGGTACGAGTTCTGAACTAGTTGATCTCTGAAATTTCTTTAAATTTTAAGGTTCAATAGTTTTAGAACCTTCCTGTCCTCTTGACCTCTTAGTTGATTCTGTATCCTAGGTATTTGAGACAACTTTTTGGGGGGGATTATATTTTAATTTGTATCCCACAGCTTTGTTAATTACACCTCTGACAGTCTTTTTTCCCACATATATCCACACATCATCCTTAATTTCTTGTCTCTCTTCCAGATACAAGATCCTTCTCCCATTTTTCTTTTCTTCCCTTGACATTTGTTAGTGAAAAACAACTCTAACCATGACAGGTAAGCATAAGCATACTTGTATCTAAGATATATGCAAGTTTGGATAGTAAATTTAGCTGAAATATTTAGTTTAATCTTTTTTAGTGTCATGGGCTACTTTGGTAGTCATATGAAGCCTATGGATGTCTCAGAATCAAGTTCTTCAGTGCTTAAAAGTAAAATACAGAGCACTTCAGAGGAAACCTATTGAAATAAAGATATAGTTTTCTCCATCCAGTTTGCAAGCTCCCTTTAGAGTAATTGTGTTATTTCTTGATGATCTTAAAGAATGAAAGGGTAGGGGGAAAGGATACACTGGGGGGGCCAGGGCAGGGAAGGAAGGGGAAGGTTAGGAACAATTACTTTACATAATCAAATCCACAGATAGAGGTTTATACAAACAAAAAGGAATGCCTTTGGGAAAGTAAACAACAGTAAAATCTCACTCTTGTGTGAACTGCTTACCTTTCTGTGACCCCCTCATGATGATAGAGTTCAGAGAGGACCCATCTCATCTTGCCATATTAAAATGCAAAAAGTTCATCCTCGTTTAGTGCCTTATTCTTGTTTGTTCCGGTTTACCTTTTTATGTTTCTCTTGATTGCTATGTTTGCATTTCACAATTTCTATACAGTTCTGGTTTTTTTACATTGTCTTCTATTTTTTCATTCTTTTGGTTCTGTTATAATTTCTTGATTTCTTATAAAGTCATTAGCTTCCATTTGCTCCTTTTCCATTTGGCCAATTCTTCTTTTTAAGGCATTCTTCTCCTCATTGGCTTTTGGGACCTCTTTCACCATTTGTGTTAGTCTATTTTTTAAGGTGATTTTCCTTAGGTTTTTTTGGGTCACCTTTAGCAAGCTGTTCACTCACTTTTTGTGATTTTCATGCATTACTGTCATTTCTCTTCCCAATTTTTCTTCTACCTCTCACTTGATTTTCAAAATCCTTTCTGAGCTCTTCCATGGCCTGTGACCAATTCATATTTTTCTTGGAGGCTTCTCATGTAAGAGCCTTGACTTTGTTGTCATCTTCTGGTTGTATGTTTAGATCTTCTTTGTTACTGACATGAGTCTATAGTCTGAGTTTTACACTATTTACTCATTTTCCCAGCCAAATACTTGACTTTCTGTTTGTCATGGTAGGACTCAGCTTCCAGTGGGAGTGGGTTTACCGCCCCAGGCTTCAGGAGTTTTATATGAGTTGCTTGAAGCCCCACTGTCTATGGACCCAGAGCTCTGGAAGCAGCTACTACTGCTGCTGCTACCTCCACCAACCAGGAACTGTGACCAAATTCTGGCCAGATCTCACACTCTTCTTTCACCCAGGTCCCACAGTTTTCCCACTGATCTTCCATGCTGTCTTTCATGTTTGTGGGTTAAGAAGTCTGGAAACTGCCGCACTTGCCAGTGATTCAGTTTCTTGAGGCCTGCTCTAACCAGTCCGTGCCAGCATGGCCCACACCAAACTGGGCTCCATTCCCAGCCTGGTGTGATACACCCTTCCTATCAACTTTCTAGGTTGTCTTGGTCTGAAGATTTGTTTTATTCTCTCATTTTGTGGGCTCTAGAATTTGTTTAGTCATTTTTTACAGGTCTTTAGAGGGCTTTGGGGGAGAGCTCAAGCAAGTCCCTGCTTTTACTCTGCCATCTTGGCTCCACCCCCAGCTCTGGTTTTTCATTAGGAGCATTTAGGTCCTATAATTTATCAAAGTTCTGTTACAGGCTTGTATAACATAAGGCCTGCCAAATGATTGGACTCTATGTTAGTGTCCAGTGAAAATTTAGAGGATGTAAAATAGGCCTGTACAACATACTTCCTGTGGGCTGCTTTGGAGGCCACCTATTGTGCAGTTCTACTCTGTTGGATATTGAGTGCTAAGTTATTCTGTTTTCCCAGAACAGGCAGGGGAATCATTGCTCCTAAAGTGGTTTCATCCAGTTCAAAGGCTGATGGCTTCCCACCATGTCCAAGTTGTGCAAGTTCCTGACCTGACTTTGGGTCTGTGGGTTACTTTGTAGACTTCTTCTGAACTCAACCACTTTTAGCCACTTGGAAAGCTCTGCTGTTTCAGAGTGGTAAAATGGTAAGCTTCCCTTTGGTGTGGGATTTCTGACTTGGTTATTCCTCACAAGTATTCAGACTGAAAGCTGAAACTGAGGGTTCCTGGGGTCAGTGCTACACATGTACTGCTTTCTTCTGAACTGGCTCCTTGCTCCGTACATAGCCTGTGGCCCACTGACCACAATTCATCCTGGGATACTTTCCTTGTTCCCTAGTAGTGAGATCATTCTCATTCTCTCTTGGATCTCTCACCTGGAGCTGAGTAGTGAGCAACAAATGTGCCAGTTGGCACCTGTTCTTACACTCTCTTTTTGTTTAGGTCCCTCTATACTCGATTAGGAATCTCTTCTTCCTTAGGACCAGGGCAGATCCAGGGTGCTCTGCACATCTCTGTTGTGTCCCTGTGCTGACCTTGGCTGCAATGCCAACATCTTGACTCTCCATTATGATTTATGAAAAGCCTCAGACTGCTTTGTAGTGCCTAGTGATCCAGTGGAGTTTGGACTTTTATGTAAAAATATTACCATTAATAAAAGTGATACATGCCTCTTAGTGGTATGGAGGTGACCCTCTATATCCTTCAAGGTTACCATTGAAATGCAAGCTTTTGCGGGTTCTAGCAAACTGGAATTGATTGAGTTTGACCCTGAGGAATGACCAAGCCAGGTATGAGGCATAGGTGATGAATTTTTTGGCCACAGAACACCATCTTGATCAAAAGGCTTGTAAATTACAGTTTGATGCCAGCTTCTATTCTTCCTTGAAAGTTACTCTTAGATACCGGTATCATGATAGACACACAGTTTTTGTTAATCATGCATATAACTATATAACCTGTAGTTATATAGTAAGATATGAATACAAAGTATTTTATCTCATTTCATCCTCAACAGCACTGCACTGCCACATCTTGCCCTCTTCCAATAGTTGAGCTCCTGCATGAGGACACCTTTTAAGGTGCTCAGACCATCCATGTTCCCTTCCCTCTCAACACCACCCTGACTTTCCAGATTTTTCAGATCTTGCCACCACCCAGTGCTCTCCAGACCCCTTATAAGTGTATCTGTCATTCTGTAATAAAAGAAAACCTGACAAAAAAATGATTCAATCAGATAACAAGGCATAATGAAACAATTTAAATACACCTGCTCAGCAGTTAGGTCAGGGGTTAAGAAGTACATGTGCTGGAGGCAAATGTGTCCCTTTTCTTTGTGCCTAAGACAGCAGGTGAATTCTGGTTTTTCCTTAGCACATTGCTCACTAAGTACCTTGCACAGCATTCAATTCAATTAGCATTTCAGTGCCTTGTGCTATATATAGCAATTCACAGATTAACATATAGGTAGGTGTTTATGTAAAAAGATTAACATATAACCACTGGGTAACATAATGACCACCAATAGAAAGTGATTTCATTAAAAATGTTTTCATTTGGAAAGTTTAACAGTGCTATGAAAAATATGTTCACAGACCTCACCCTGCCCTACTCTAGGAAAAAAAAAATTCTTCAAAGGCGAGTCTTCTGACATTTCCATTTGACAGAGTACAAGGCTCATCTTTACAGCAGCTCAACACTCTGCCACAGATTCCCATTCTAATTTTTATAAACTTTAAAAAGTTTTGGAATGTTCCAGCAATATTATAAACACTTTCATATGGACTAGAATATCTAATCTTTTATTACAGAATGACAGATTTATCTCTCTACCTTATTTCTTAGTGTACAACCTAAGTGGTACAAGGTATCCCTAGAGTCCAAGTGCATTTTTAAGTTTTAAGTTTAAGCTAAAAAAAAAATGCACTAAGACTTTAGGGACACCCTGTACTGTAATAAGGTACTGTGTGCCACAGCTGAAGGAGAATTTACTTGGTAACCAGGAGACCTGAATTTCAAGTTCTGGCTGTGTGATTTATGAGCTGTGTGACTTTGGACAAGTCACTTAATCAAGGTCTCCAGATCTTCATGCATAAAATGGAGATAATGCTTGCATCGCATATGGTATACATAGAATCATAGCTATATACATACTTAGATGAAGCATTTATTATGTGCTTACCATGTCCCAGGTACTGTGTTAAACACTGGGCAAGCAAAAAAAAAAAATCTCTACCCTCAAGGAGCTTACATTCTAATGGGAATAACTACACTTATAAGGGGTCTGGAGAGCACTGGGTGGTGGCAAGATCTGAAAAATCTGGAAAGTCAGGGTGGTGTTGAGAGGGAAGGGAACATGGATGGTCTGAGCACCTTAAAAGGTGTCCTCATGCAGGAGCTCAACTATTGGAAGAGGGCGAGATGTGGCAGTGCAGTGCTGTTGAGGATGAAATGAGATAAAATACTTTGTATTCATATCATACTATATAACTACAGGTTATTAAGTAGGAAAATACTGTAGGTTTACTCTACCTGGTGTTGCCCTGACTTAGATTATTTCACAGTATTTCAGTTCTTTAATGGATCTATGGTGTCATTGATGTTGATACTCTCTCCATAGATATGGATTACAAACCATCCACTCCTCATCCTCAGTGACTAGTCAGGTCCTTTTGAAACTCTCTTCCCCCAAAGGAACCACCCAAAACATTTAGGTCTTTTAACCTTAACAGCAGTGCCTACCAAAGTCAAGAACATAGCTATCCACTTGTTATTCTTTATTCTCACTACATCATTCCTTTATAATAACATTACTTCTATGTTATAACTGTACCCTACCATGTTGCTGCAAAATCCCACTCTAATGTTGTTTGTTCAGTGGTGTAAGTTGGAAGGTTGGCTGGGGATGTGATGTCCCCTATAACACCGTTTCCACTAATGTTGTGATTTTGTGGAATAAATGAACATCTTGAGCCAGGGTGTGCCTGTATGTAATGACGATGGTGATAATAAGAAACAACCACAACAACATTGTATGCTTGACACTCCAAAGAGCCAGTGCTGTGGATTGTCATTGTTCAGTGACTTTCACAGCCAGGGCCTTGAGACACATCTTTCCTTTTGTTTCTTAGCGTGGCTGGTTTTAGATGATCATTTGTGGGTTTGTGCCTGTACCATTTAGGTCTTGTAAAGAATGTTCTCTTTCCAAAAGGCATTTTACAATCGTGGGTGTAACAGGGATTCTTGACTTTTCTGTGATCTTTTGTGTGCAACATTGGAGCTGAGGCTAATGATGAGGGTTGGCATACACATAGGAAAACAAAACTTGGATGGACACATTCATTTCAAAGTCTGTTATTGCCCATGTATTAGAAGGCAATCAGTCACTCATTGTAGAAAGAAATTACCTTCATCTTTTTTTTTTCTTTAGCTTTTAACCTGAAGTTATTTACTCAACTCAGAAGACAGAACCTCTGTTTTCTTCTGTTTGGAAAGTCCTCCACAACTTTATCCAAATTTATTCCTGTATGACCTGCATACATAGTCTTGAATGCCTGGACAAGATTTTGAAGTAAATTTTTCTAAGTGTTATTTTCTTTTCTTATCAAAACCTCTTTGTTAAACTCTGATGCTAAAGAGGTCAGTGGTGTAGACTTAAATTTTGTGTGGATAATGAACAATTTTTTAAGTCAGCATTACATATGGCATGTAAAACCTGGGCCCACATTTTTGAAAAGGCATATTCTTTTGTTCATTAAAGTAATTGGGTAAAGGTTATGTAATTATCCTAGTTGTGGCCTGTTTGGAAGAAGGAATTCAAGTATATTTACTGAGGGTGAGTCAAATTTAATATATGAATCATAATGTGATATCTTAGACTCTTTCATCTCTTATTACCTTCTATATTCAAGCAGCTAGCTATGTGACCCTGAGCAAGTCACTTAACCCTGTTTGCCTCAGTTTCCTCATCTAGTTTCATCAGCTAGAGAAGGAAATGGCAAATCACTCCAGTATCTTTACCAAGAAAACCCCAAATGGAGTCATGAAAAGTTGGACACAATTGAAAAACAACTGAAATAACAAAAAAATCCTTGATCATTGCAAGCCTCTTAGCTGGTCTCTTTTGTCTTCACACTCCTTCTCCATCTTTATTGCTGCCAAACTGACCTTTCCTGATTACAAACATGATAACATTACCCTTTTGCTAACAGCTCTTCGATGACTCCCTTTTGCTAAGTGAAATTCCTTAGTCCAGCTATACACCTCAAATACTTGTCATCTTGATACCTCATAACTTCTCTCTACATTGTCTCACACTGACATTGTTGTTCCACATCTACTACTTTCCTATATTTATTCTTTGTTCATGTGATTATTTAGGCCCATAATCTGTATTTGCTTTCTTCACCTCACTCTTAAATTCCAAATTAGTGAGATTTTTAGCTGCAGTATTAGCTATTGGTCAGATGTGCTGCGACTGTTCTATTTGTAGGTAGCCTTTCAGGATGATATGATCATAAGATTTAGCTCTCTGAGGGACTTTAGATATCATTTAGTTCTTCTTCATTTTACAGAAAAGAGATTCTTAGTGCTTGTTACTTAACTAATTTCATATAGCATGTACAGAACTGAGATTCAAGGCTAGCTCTGTTAATTGCAAATTAGAGTTCTTTCTCTTCTGCTAGGTTGAGAAGATAAAATGATCAAAGAATTAACACCTTATTTTTATATCTAGGGTATGGGAGAAATACTGTGGAAGAAGTAGTTTTCACTAAAAATCTTTTAGTGTAGAAACTTGTTCTTTAGTCCTTTGACAACTGTGGAAGTTGAAAGACATATGGCATAGGTGTGTGTTGGAAGGGTTGAAAAGGGAAGTGTACAGAACAGCACTTACGCAAATGAGGTGTTGCTGGTATTCCACAGATCCGTCCTTGTGGGGTCTGGTACGTGGAAGAAATATCAGAACATTACAGTGTTCTTAAGAAATAACATTTTATGTAAACCAAACTTCATTTTGTTTAATCTTTTGCATAATATTTAAGTTCATGGATTTTGAGAGGTTATTGTTGAATTTCTTTTAGAGAAGAAAAGAGTAAAACAGTTTTTTTTTAAGGTTTAAACCCCATGCTTTCAAATGAGAAAATTTCGGGAACTCATTTTCTTTCAAGGGCCTCTTACCTAAAGAGAGCAATCTGTTGCAACCCATGTTAAGAGTTTTTTTTTTAAAGTAGTTTCAAAAGAAAATTACAACATATTTCATTCTGCTTTTGAAATGAAAACAAGGAATGTCATATTATATTCAAGAAAGCTTAATAATTTCACACACACACTCACTCACTCTCACTCACTTCAGTCTTATGGCCAAGTAAGAGAAATAAAATACTGAGAGTTGAGGAGAAAGTGTGAGACCAAACACATTGACACTCCGATGAAGGAAAGAGGGAGGACACACACACAAGAGAGAGACGAAGTGAGCATGTATGGAGACACACACAGACTTCATAGAAGAATCTGCATACACCCAATCTTGTGGGTGGGTGGGCATTTTTGGAATGTTATTACAAAAGACTTAAGACCCTGTTATATGTTTTGCAACCATTAACATGAGTAGATAAACCACTTCTTGGCATTTACCTTGTGGACTAAATGAAGTTAAGTTCAGGTAAATTGTTCTCCTCACCCCTGGTATAGCTAGATGAAAGACATTTTTTCTTTTTGTGCTGTTTAATGAAAGATTCTCCATGAAGTGTTCAGATTAGAAATAATTGTCACTAAAATAAAGGGGAAAATGGCAGGCTAGCCTTTCTATTTGCCAGTATAAATGTTTCCCTAGTACATCCCAAGCTTTTGAGACAGACCTGCACAACTTGGCAGTTAGATAGTGCCCAAAATTAAAATAGACTAACCTTCTTTGGGCCACAGATAGGTTTCTAGCAACTCACTTTCCAAGTAAAGGTAGCTAGAGACAGACTGACAAGGTAGTTGTCTTTGGTTATGTGACAGTGCCCATTGGTGGAAGGCCAGAAATCCTTTGGCAGGCTGCATGTTGTCAGGTCTGTTTTAAGGTTAGGGGCAGGGAGAGAGAAAAGGAGGAAAGCATTTAATCATAACTTAGAGTTGTCTTAATAACTCATGTTCTTCCATGCTCCATTTGCAGTTTCATCACATTATAACCATTTGTCTCACTGTAATCATTTTCCTGATTTTTTTAATTTAACCAGTTCATTGCATGTATGATTGACTACTTGCATATGCAGATTTGCCTCTGCTAAAGGATGCCATTTGTTTTTTTATTTACTTTGTTCTTTATTTCCTAAGTCAAGAGCTGAATCCAGAGAATACCTCGAAATGGAATGAAATAGATCCTCGTACCAGGCTTGCCATCATTCACTCTCTTTGACAGTCACTTTAATTTTTCCGAGCCCTGCACTCTAGTCTGTGGGCAGCAGCAGCAGTTCATTTTGATGGATCAGTACGGTGAAAGCAGAAGCGTTTGTCTGAACAAGCGACCCAAGGATTTTGTAGAAACTGGGTATTAGCATGGAGCAATTTTTTATCTGGATTGGAAGATTTCTAAGGTTTTGTCTAGCTCTAAAATTATTAAAGTGATTTCCCTTCCACAGAAAGTATGAAGTTTTGGTAGCAAAAATAAGATCTGGCATTTACAAAGACTCCAACTTGAGCGGTGTTTTCACCATTCCAGGGTCTCCTCTGTTTAGATGAACGTCGTAAGAGAGGTCTCCTATGCCCGGATTGCTCATCTTCCTTATCTTATGTCTTACTTCCATCAAGTCTCAGCTAAAATCTTACCTCCGGCAAGAAGTCTTTCCTGATTGCTCCTTAATGTTGGTGCTTTTCTTCTGTGATTGTATTATAATTATTTTTTACAGATATTGTTTGGACATGCTTGTTGACATGTTGTTTCCCTATTCGACTGTGAGCTTCTTGAGAGCAAGGACTTTGGTTGCTGCTGCCTTTCATGGTGTCTCAGAGCTTTAGTGCAGTGCCCTGACACATGGTGAGCACTTAATCATCCCTTGTTGACTTGATTTGATTTGACTTATAAATACTCTTATCTGTAGGACCAAGTCCCTGAACGTACAAATAGTTATGTGTCAAGTCAGATGGGATATTAGGCCAGACAGAAGTGGTTGGAGTTTTCTTAAAACTAAGTTTAGTTTGGAAATTCTTTATGAAGATGAGCAACAAAACTTCACAGCTTTAATGTTTCTATGTCTATGTCTTATATATTTAGCATTTACTTTGGCAGAATCAGTTTATCCATCTGGAGGAACCAGTTCAAATGATAGTCATTTCCTATCATCACCCCTATTCCAAAGGATCCCTTTTTGGTTATCTCCATCTTTTTACCTTTTTTTTTTTGACTGACCTGTGGTTTCTTAGCTCTCTCATTTTAGCTGTTCATAGCTCTAGGTTGTTCATAGTTCTTAATCCTATTTCTTTTTTAAAAAGAAAAAAGTTTCTGTTGCATTCCAATTTTTCTTTCCCTAGAAGTAATTTTTTTCTTAGAGTTCTTTTGTCAGTTTCCTAATTTAAATGCTGAAGATCTAACATAAAATTTAAACGTGGAATTTGGTGACTTATTGATATCCAATCTATGCTTTCATCCATGCAAGTTTTATGGTGGTCACTATTCAGTGGTATGTCAGTGTGCACTTCGGAGCAGGCCTAATACATTAATACATTATTATTTGATTATACGTTTTTTTGATACAGAACAGAGACAAGAATCAGGAAGTAACTTTTTAAAAGCCTCTCAGAATCTTAAATAGATGTCTCAAAAGCAGTGCCCTTTACTTAGAAGAGATCCTTATTCATAATGTTTCTTTTTATTTTAAACACAACTCTAGCATATTTGTCAGTTTTGTTTCTGAGCTCAAAGCACTCTAGAGATATGGAGTTATTAGAAGGAAGCAGTTGCTAGAGCCCATTATACTATCAGCAAGAAGTGATAGCGTGACAGCTATGGAGGACAGATAAATAATAAAAAAAGCAGACATAAGTCAAAAAATGCACACTGGGGCCATTTCATCTAAGGGTTCTGTCAGAATCACCTTAGAGTTGTTCTATACATTTTTAAAGCAAGGGTGCAAGAGAAAGAACTGTGGACAAGAGATATTTGGATACCTTGTTTCTGTTCTCAGCTTTGCTGCTATCTAGCTATGTCATATAACCCTTGTGGGTTATATGGGCTCATTTCATAGCATCTTACAGATTTAGAACTGGAAGTGATCTTATAGGGCATCTAGCACCACCCCCTTATTTTACAGAGGTGCAGCTGAGGCTGAGGTTAAATGAAGTACCTACAGGTAATAAGTGTCGGAGCTGAGAGTTGAACTCGAGTCCTATGACTTACAAGTTCAGTATTCTTATCATACTCAGTGACCTCTCCTGTCTAATATAAAGGAGTGGAACTAGATGGTTATTAAGGTCCCTTTATACTTTATTACACTTAATTTCCTTAATGTTATTTTATTACACTTCATTGGGAAGAATATAGTGGAAAGAGCTGTAGACTGGGAGTCAGAAGACCCATTTGAGTAGCCTTGGGTAAGTCACTTCATCTCTGAACCACATTTTCTTTTTCTGTACAATGAAGGGATTGGACCAGTGACTACTAAGATCCCTTACAAGCTTTAAATCTGCTACCCTGTGAGAATTTTCCTTTCCATGTGCCATTAGTTGCAGCTAAAAAGTTTGTATGTTTGTATATGTGTATATTATAATCCCTCACTGTGCTTTTGGACTAACAGGACTGCACCTGTTTCTTTTTCCATCTATAAAGAATTGTATCTCATGGACTACCTATAAATTGTGAAGTAATAATGTGGTGGGATGGTTTTAGAAGATCCTTTCGGATGGAGGAGCAGCATTTTAGGAAATAACATTTTAATATGAGTTTGTGTGTTTCTTACATATTTGTTTAAAAATAGCCATATCATGTATTTCAGCTTAATTTATTTTCAGTTCCACATGGTTGCCATCATAGAGTCTTCCATTCAGTGACATGGGTTCTTTGGTGTTCCATGAACGAGATACTCCATGTCTTGGCTCTGGGCATGCTCACTGGCTGTCTCCCATGTCTGGAATGCTCTCTTTCCTCTTTTGGGCCTCCTGACTTCCCTGGCTTCCTTCAGATTTAGTTTCTGGAGGAAGCTTTTCCCAATCTCTAGTGTCATTCTCCTGTTGACTATTTTTTTTTATCCTGTGTATAGCTTTTAGAATATAGTTGTTTGCATATTTTCTCCCTCATTAGATTGTGAGTTTCTCAAAGGCAGGGACTGTCTTTTGTATCTTTTTGTATCCTGAGCACTTAGTACAGTGCCTGGAACACAATAGACACTTGATAAATGCTTACTGATTGGTTAAGATTTCTAAGTAATCACTCATTTCTTTCGAGGTGATTGGAATGTGGACTTTGAAGAACAGAATTCCATGTAGTAACCATTGAAGGATCCTGAGAATACTTTGCAAATAAATGCTCATGGGGATATCTTATACATTATCCTTTTGATGGCATTAAGTTTTCAAAATAAATACATTTTCTCTTTATGAGTTAAAATCTGTTTCAAAATACTTGGGCTCTGTGGGCTCATTTGATTCAATTCAATAAGTTCATTATTTAGTAAATGCTTACTATAGCATTGGGAATATAAAATAAAAAATGAAATAACTTTTTCCCTCAAGGAGCTTACATTCACTTAGAGTAATACAACATAATATTGACAAAATAATTACCAGTGGTACAGACCACAACCCATCTACCCTTTCTCATCTTGTGTGATGCTCACTCATGCCTTCCCTTAAGTCTTTCACAACATGAGCATCCATTGTGCTGGAGGCCTTCCATTAGACCTGTTGATGTTGTAGTCATACCAGTGGAGCGTGAAATGTGTTTCTTGGTTATGTCTCCATCTCATTATAATTTTTTTTTTGCATTATTTCTTAAAGGCCATACACCCCACTCTGCTGTTCTTTCTGAGCCTTTCTCATTGTATTTCTAAGGCAGTTTTGTAGTGCCTTGAGTAGGGTGTTGCACTTGGAGTCACTTCTGTGCCAAATGAAACACTGGAGTAGGAAAAAAAGGAATGTGCCCATGATCTCCATCCTTCCTACTTTTGTTATTGCAGTGCCTTTTCCTTAAGTTCACTAAACAGGTTTTCTGAAGTTCTAGGGTCCGGTTAGAACCTTTACAAGTTCTACTTCTATGTCTATAACCTACTTCTAATTCTGTAGTTTGAATGGGGTTTTATAATTGAGGAGAAAATTGAGAATGAAGCCTAGTTTGTAAACTGCTTTTCATTTATTAATCATGAACAAACAGTGACCTGTACCTTATCAAGCACCTTATCTGCTTGCATCTTAATTTGCACTTAGTTTCTTCATCTGTAAAATGAAAGAATTGAACAAAGTTGTTCTTTGTTCTAGTAAATTATGGTGCCTCATTTTAGGTAGTAGGAAGATGAAATATAAGCCCCTTGGGGCAGGAACATTTGGGGCCTTTTTCTTTTTATCCCTAGGATTTGGTATAGTGCCTGACACATATTAGGTTCTTAACAAATGATTATTAATGGATGTTCTTCCATGCAAATTCTGTGGTGGTCACTATTTAATGGTGTGTCAGCGTGCAATTTTAAGCAAACCTAAAACATTAATGCATTATTATCTGAGTATACATTTTTTGATTCAGAACACATATAAGAATCAGGAAGTAAATTTTTAAAAGCCTGTGAGAAACTAAAACAGGTGTCTCAAAAGCAATTTAATGAGATGGTAACAGATTTACTGTTCTGTCAGCTTTTGCTGTCTCTTGGGTTTTATTACTGATGTCTTAGACATTTCCCCCTGATGCTAGGCAGCTGTTCATGTTTGAATATATTGAGTTTGATAGGTAGTATCTGTTCTCCTAAACAGGAGAATATATGTGAGTTTAGAGCTCATTTCTGACCCCATCTTTGACTCCACCTTGATTTAGGAGTGTTTATGATGGCTGAGGTCTGTTTCAAGGGCAAGGTTAGGAATGGAGGCCTCCTCATCCCGGAACATTACTGTTGGTCCTAATCAGGTGCTTATTCTGTTGCCATAGGATCCTCGACGAAAACAAAAAATCAGAAGATATTTTTTCATAAGAACTCAGGCTTTCTGATAAGCATTTTGCTCAGCAGCTTCTTTTTTCCTCTTAGTGATTCAGTTTGATGTTTGAAGGTATGTAAAGGAAAGTGGAATGTTTGGACTTTGGAAGGTTGTAAATCCAAGTCCATTATATTAACTCTTTTCTGTTAATCTCTAAACTCTTCAGTTTAAGTCCGTGGGTCTTTTCATTTGAATAGGTTAGTGTATATATGACTATTTCATTGAGCAGCTAAGTTGCCCAGTGGATAGAATGCATAACCTATAGTCAGGAAGATTTATCTTCATGAGTTCAAATATGCCCTCACAACATTTACTAGCTGTGTGACCCTGGGCAAGTCATTTAACCCTTTTTTCCTCAGTTTCCTTATCTGTAAAATGAGCTGGAGAAGGAAATGCAAACCACACCAATATCTTTACCAAGAAAGCCCAAAATCATAAAGAATCGGACATGACTGGAAATGAGTGAACAACAACATAGTTCATTCAGATGATCGTTACACTTAAGCTTAGTAGCATATCTTGCTGTCCTAGGTTTACAAAATCCATCACTGAAGCTATTGTCAAAAACTCTTTTGCTGTTTTTGTACCAGTTAATCTAGGTTGGGCGTTGAGAAGGAATCCTAAACACAATAAAAAGCAATGAGTCATTCATGTCATTGAACTGGAGTCACAGAATTCAGGAATGAAACTCATGCTCTCATGCTTCACAAAGATGCCGAGTTATCTTGTGAGCCATTGGTCGTCCAGACTTCCCAAGTCCCGTTGGGTTGAATAACAAACCAGGAGTATAAACAAAATAAGGAAGTGTTTTATCTAGAGTAAAAATTCAATTAACTGGAACCTCCAGTTAACCAGATTATGAACAATTTGCATTTTGGAGGAGATAAGGGAAGCTGCCTTCAGGGATTTAGTTAAGTAATGTTTTTAGAGTTTGTTTTAGCCACAGTGCAAATCCAGTTTAATATGGAGCTGCAGTCCAGGCACTGTGGAGGAGGATCACAGTTGGAGTGGTTGCCACTAGGTTGCTAATAAAATTCTGAAATAGGAAAAAGTTGTCTTTGATTTCTTTCTCCGGATCTTTCTGGCTTAGTGTGCTGTTACCAAAGGTGTACTTGTTCAGTACCTATCTTGTACAAAGGTACCACTTGTTTAGTACCTATCATTGCAGTAACTCCATTTAAATGAACTCTGTTCTTTTAGGAAACAATTAAGAATTCTCTCCCTCTACTTCTCTTGCAAATAAAAGAATTCACAAAACATGTTAAAAAGATATTGGAAGCTTGTAAGCCTAATGTAATCGGCTAAGCTTAACCCTTTTGAGATATATTTGCATTTTTAATTACTCATTTCTGTTGATGTTAACAGCATCCTCCCTGTCATCCGCACTTGAGGCCCGTCACCTTCCTCTTCTTCACGTTCAAGTTCTGTAAAATCTAACTTTGAAATATCTTTTCTTGATGGCCCTTTCTTTCCTACTACATCTGCAGCTACCCTGACTCAGACTTTTAGCCTTACCTCAGCTAGGATCTCGTAGCTCTGCTGGCCTCCCTGTCTCCAGTCTGTCTTCTCAATAATCCATCCTTTGCCCTACTCCCAAAACAGTTTCCTTCATGCACAAAACTGACTGCACTCTAGAAAAACAAAGTGGGTTAAAATCCTTGATCATACTACAACATACGTTTTATGGGCAGCCCATTGAATTACTCCATCATGATAATACTAGTAGTACATGTTTCTAGAGTACTGTAGGGCTTACAAAACATTTTCTTCAAAAGAATCCTTAAGGTAGGTAGTGTATTACTGTCCCCATTTTACAGATAAGAAAACTGAGGCTCAGAGAGAGACAGTAACGTACCTAAAGTCACACAAAGTGGAAAATCCTGAAGCTGAAGTGCCACATTTATATGCATGAAATATCAAAACTAACTGGGGAAGACCTGCAGTGTGTTTTGTGGAACTTCCTGAGGATTTATAGAAAGAAATGGAAACAATAAGTCAGGAAGGCAGAGCATAGCAAGTGCCCCTGCATCTGCCCTGTGAGGGGAAGCCCTCCCCACTAACATGGTTTGGGTCTGTAGCCATTTACTCTGGCATTTTTATTTTGTAAATGGGGAAACGGAGGCCTGGAGAGGCAAAGGGATGTGGCCCAAGGGTCCCAGATGGTAGCAAGTGGCTAGACCCTTTTTACGTATAGCTCCATGTCTCCAAGTGCTTCTCTCTTTCTCTTGATGTGGCTGAACCGTCCATTACTCTGTAAACAACCTGATTATGTACTGTAGACATAGGCTGGTCCAAGGTGGCCAACCTAAAAGGTCCTGTACTAGGTCCATATTTGAAGCCTTGCTGACTTTGTAGAATAGTCCAGAGCTTTTATTCCACTAGTTTTAAGCCTTTAAGAATACGGGGTTCTGATATAGAATATATACATGCTTGGAGTATGAGGGCTGGGGACTGGGCCTTTGGGAATACCCAGGTGAGGAAATGAGTTCTAAAAATGCATATTTGCACTTTTCTCTGCAACTTAAAGTGTTAGAGAGTTGCCTAGAACACTGAGTGCCTTGCACAGGATCACATAGCCTTGATGTGTTAGAGGTAGGTCTTGATTCCATGTCTTTCTGGCTTTAAGACTGCCACTTTCTTCTCTGCCATGCTGCCTCTACTTTTGTAATGTACACATAGAATGAGACAGTATCTAGTAAGGTGCTAGTTATTGTTTATTTATTATTTATTTCAAACATTCTTTTTTTTTTAATTTTCAGTTCCAGATTCTCTCTCTTCCTCCTATCCTTATCCCCCCCACCAAAGGCAAATAATGTGATATGAGTTATACATGTGAAAGCATGCAAAACTTGAAGGTGCCAATTATTGGATAAATATAATAAATAAAAGGTGAACCTCCTGGTAGGTGGGTGTCTGTGTGTGTGTGTGTGTGTGTGTGTGTGTGTGTGTGTTTTTCTGTGTTTCTGCCCAGGAGATTGTGTGTGTGTGTGTGTGTGTTTCTGTGTTTCTGCCTAAGAGATTGACCAAACACCAGGAAATGCCAGGTAAATGATCTCTCTTTGTTTTGGAACAAAGCAAATGCCAAATAAAATAAGGTGTGGAAAGATGTGAGTCATAGCTTCCTTGGTTTCATTGGGTTTGGGTGAGATACTTGACAGGTTTTTATATTCTTTATCCTGCTTAATAAAACTGTAAAGGACGACATAGTACATGGATTTTTAAAACTTGTGGGCAGTGCAGTCAGAAAAGGAAAGAACTCTTAATTTGTTCATTAGAGTAGCCTAGGCCTGCCCAGGTAATGGATTATTTAAAAGTTCCTGAAAGTAGGGAATATGTCATTTTCCAGATTCTCTGTTCCATTTTGACTTTTCATATTGTAGATTGCCATTTTCCAGGGTGACCTTCTGTTCTTGGCTGGCCTCCCAAGCAAGTTACTATTCCTCAGGGTGCTCTGATGTAGTCTAGTAGCAGCTGTGTTTGATTAGCATAGTTGAGTAAAAGTACATGGGGAAGACCAACCAAGAGTTTAGGCAGGATTTCTTAAGTTTTTTTGTGTGTTCTGGATCCCTTTGACTGTCTGTTGAAGCCTATACATCCCTTCTCAGAATATTAAAGAAACAAAAAACCAAACAAATGCAGGACCCACATTAAGAACCTTTGCTGCAGAGGCTTATCTTCTCATTTTTCAGCTTCTGAAAGGGATGACAAATATGCTTCAATTTTCTCAGTCATAAAATGAGAGCTATAGGATCATAGATCTTGATGTGGAGCTATCTTAGAGGCCTCCAACCATTTGAGGCCTAGAGAGGGTAAGTACTTACATCACAGAAGCAAGATCTGAACAGAGATACTCTGTCTCTGGAGAGGGTATTTTCGGTAGTGTACTGGCATATGTTTAACAACTGACTGGGGTAGGGATGGGGTAGTGTGTACCCATTTTAAATTTAATCTGCATCATTGACATTTTTCTCCATCACTTTCTTAAGTCTAGACAATCACAAAACAATAAATCAAGCTCTGCTATGTAGTTTTTGCCTACTTCTTTTAAAATTTTTAAAATTAATTTTGAATTTTAATACAAAAAGATCAAAAAAGGACATTTCCACTCACATAAAAAGTACAACACTTGTTTTGAATTTTGAATATAAAACATGTATTTCCATTTCACAGTTTATTGGTTTTTGGAAAAATTATGTAATAAATATTACATACTGTTTTCAAGGTTGTAGCCTACTTTTCTTTGCTTCCTTCTAAGTTTTCTATGCACTTTTTAATTTTTTTCTCTCCCTCTCCACCTCATTCTAGAGAAGGCAACCATTAGACAAGTATATGTGTAAAACCATGTTATACGTACTTCTGTTTATCAGTTCTTTCTTTGGGTATGGATAGCATCTTCCTTCAGAATTGATTCGAATATTTCTGATTCTCAAAATGACTTAGTCACTCAAAGAACAATATCGCTATTACTGTGTGCAACGTTCTCTTGGTTCTGCTCATTTCACTCTTCGTTATTTCACCCAAGGCTTTCCATGTTTTCCTAATTGCCTATTTCTGAGATTAAATAGTCACACTAAAAATTTAGCATTCGACTCAGTGGCATGAACTGATTCTAGCACGCCACTGATTGTATTTCATTGTGACTCCTAGGGTCCCTGTCTGGTTTAAAGTTCAATAATTTGGTTTTTCTATCCCTTCTGCTTGTTTAAGATTGTCCTAGAAGATGTCTTAAGCTTCCTTTTATCTCTGTATCCCTCATCCTCTGTACTCCTGAAATGGTGGTGAAAAATTAAAGGACTAAGTCATGAAGTCATCACTCAAAGAGAAAGGACTAGGTTTTTCACATGTAACTTTTGTAGTTCATCCCTTTTGTTTGCAGTTTGGGTCTGAGTCCTTTTATCAAGTTATCCCTTTAACTTTGAATTTGAGATTTCTTTTCATAAAACATATTGGATATGCCATAGTTATAACCATTCCTTTATTACAAGTCAAGAAGGGTTTAACTGTACTAAAAATTCTTCAAAAAGGAAGATTATTCCTCACCTCTGATAAAATTGCTAGTTATAAATACTGTCTGTGATTAAAATTTCCCTCCAGGTACCAGGAAGACTTGGTTGCAAGTCTGCCTCATTCCAGGCAACTTCCCTGTGTTTCTGACTATGCTAATCAATGCAGAATTGGAACAGCAGCAGCAGGCCTTGACTCCTATGAAGAAAATGCTTTGTAAACCTTAGAGGGCTTTGTAAATGTGACTAGTTGTTACAAAGCAGGAGAAGCAGGTTGAGGGCCTTTCCCTTGGAACTGCAGCAGACTTAATTCTTGAAGTCATCTACTTGTCGCATATTACAGAACTTATTCCTTAGGCCTGGCCTACACAAACACCTGTTAGTTGGACCTCACAGTGTAATTGCCTTTATTTTAAGGGAGTGGTTCTTTCATTTACCATGTCTCTGTTCACGTACCGTATGCCTCCCATTGGGTGTGGTAGGTGATCTTGAGTTGTGACTTCATCTTTTAATTGTAATTGACACAACACTTGACCATCCTAGGTAAAGTTCCATGAAGATAGGTTTGAACTTGTGCCAAACTGCAAGCCTTGAAATAGGACATATCCAAGAACTGGGTCTGTTCCCTTTGACAAAGCTCTAAAAGAAAATGTAGATGAATTGGAATCCTTAACTGTTAATGGAGGTAATGGAGTTCTGAACACAGATTCAAAACTTTGAAAACCATGACTGATGTAGTTGAAATTCAAGTGAGTAAACAAATACATATCTGGTAGGAAAGGTGTTTTCACTTACTATATAGGTGAATTAATTTTCATATTTTAACAATACATTTTTATTGATACCTTGTTTTTTGTATCACAAAAATTTTTTTACAGCATTCCTCTCCCTTCTAGAGAACCATCCCATATAACAAATACAACTTTTTAAAGAAAAAAAGAAGGAAAAATCAGTAAAATTGATGAATAAAGAAAAAAATTGTCTGTGTGTGGTACTATACTGAGGAACCCTTCACCTTTGCAAAGGAATTGGGGGTGTTGTCTTCTCATGTCTCTTTTTTGTGGTCATGCTTATTTTGCATATTTGTTTTTTAATATTTGGTGGCTTCTCTTTCAATTTTCATTGTTGTATAGTCATTGTGAATAATGTTTTCTTGACCCTGCTTACTTCATTGTGCATCACTTATGTACAATTTTGAGAATAAATAGTATTTAATTGTGGAAAATGTCAGAGTTAATTCTCCTGCCTATTCTTGTATATCCAGTTTTCAGAGATCTGAAAAATTTTATCTCCTATGGATTTTCTGTTTGGGTACTCCCAAATTCATGCTGACACTTTATAACCAGTCAGTTGATCAAGTTGCAGCCAAGATTAAACATACACAGTCCAGTGGATTCTGATGATTTTTTATAACCTGACAGGACCTGGTTTCTTCTGGAGATGTGTAGTGAAATTGGGCCTTTTTTGTGAATGTTACTTTCTTTTCCTTCTTTCCTCACATTCCTCTTTTCCTATTTATAGTCTTCATGTTTTCTGAGAAAGGGTAAAGAGAAAAAGACTGGTGTTGGGCTAGACATGCCACGGAATCAAGGTCAGCATACTTATCATTGATGGAAACTGCTTCTGCAGAGGGAACCTCTGGGGAGGGTTTTGTTTGGTAGTTGCTGTTCTCTCCTAGGTGATGCTACTGTTGACAGTATTACTTGGTTTCCTGGGGCTTCAGACAGTTTTGGCTTGCTTCATTGGAAGCATGGAAGCTGGGTTGGCAGGACTCAGATCAGACTTCAGTGTATATGAAAATTATGTATGTATTATATATGTATATGAGATTATCATGGGGAAATGGTAAGCCACACTTTTAGAAAAATAAAATGTACAACCCCCCCCCCCAAATCCCACAACACATCCCAAAGCAAAAACAAACAAAAATTCAACAAAAACCCCTTAAAACTTCCTAATGTAACTTTTATTAGAATGTGTTTTAAGGTTAGAGTTGCTGAGACACTCAGCATGCAATTGGAAATTAATCAGTTGCAGATTTGGGTAGCATCGTGACCAGGCACTAACTTTTGGCCTTTCCCAGTCTTGAAAATATAAATTTATTGATTTCCCTAATTATTTTCCAGTAATTCCATCAGTAGTAATGACATACTTTAGATATCTCTTTATTGTTTTCAAAGTAGTTTCCTTACAGCAGTTCTGAGAGGCAGGTAATACTGTAGTAGTATTATTATTGCTTGCCTAGACCTGTGATTTTATTGGTAAAGGGAGCTCAAAGGCAGCGTATTCTGTCTCCCATTGTCAGAGTAGCCACTGTACTGCAACTCAAGAATCCTTGTAGGGTTGAAGAGGGCTCCGAGAGGCTGTGACTTGGTAGGGTTACACAGCTGTTAGGTATTAGAGATAGAGCTTCAACCCAGGATATCATGACACTGAGGTTGGCTTTTTCTGCTATGCTGCTACCCCCTAATTTTACAGTTGAGAAAACTCAGAGTTATTTATCAAAGTGATAAAACTGCTGTATAAGCATTGGAGTTGGAATGCCAATTTAGGTCTTCTAACTTTTCCACTAAGCTTTGATCATGGTTCAGTCTATAAAGGAAAGGTTCAGGAAGCTCCTACCTTTTAGTTGCCCCACTTCTTTTTTTTTGAGAGTCAAACAATTTATTTCAGAGTTGTTTGCCCCAAGTTTATTTAATCTTACACAGGTCTTTGAAAACACAAATTCCTCATATTCTTCCCCATTCTTGACCTTTGCCGACACTTACTTTAAATAGACTAGAGATATCTGTTCATAGAGAATGTTATAGATTTATCATATTTATCATGTGTCGTATAAGCATTTACCCCCATGTATGGCAAGAGAGAATACTTTTATAGTCATTCAGAAGAAATGTCTTGATTTATTTGGATATTTCCATAGTTTGGGTCACTGTTGATGTCTGTCTGTGAATATTGACTCAGTTCTTGAAACTTAGGTAAATCTATGCTGACATATATTTGAGACAGCATCATTTACATTATAAGCCCTTCAAGAACAGATGATTTCTATTCCCACCACAGTGGCATTAGGTATGTATATATGTATATGTACACACACACACACACACACACGCACACATTTTTGCTAATGATGACTGATAAATTGTATTAAAAACCAATAGAGAAGTTTGGGAAATTATATATTTAGTTTTTGAAAATTTTATGAATGATATCATTAGTGGTGTCATTTGAAGAATTAGACTAGCTCATGACCACAGCAGTCTATTCACTAAACTTTCAACTCTAACATATAAAGAAGAAAATATTAACTGTCCAAGTAATATAGTTTTTTGAACAAAACTTGGATCTGAACAGCCAACTATCCCATCCCTTGTAAATGTACGCAAAGAATGTTCAGTATTTTTCCACTCTCAAAAGATTATGTAGCTAAGGAGGTTCCCAAGATCACATGTAAAGACTCATTTCATTTTAAAGATGGCTAGTTTCCTTTCAGGAACTAACAGCATTAATAGCATTTTTAAGACTGAAGAAAGATTTGAGCTAATGATGATGATAGTAATGATAAATGTGAACAAATAGTTCACACTTACATACGAAAAACTTTTAGTGGAAAGATTATCAGATTTGGGAGTTGAAAGGTCTGGGTTCTAGATCTGACATTGCTGTATTGCCTGAGGATGGAATTTAGACTTCATACTTCTCTGAATTTCCAGGAGCTGACAGTAAAGATTTGTGGTCTAGACTGTGTTCAGAAAATTGTCCATTGAAATGACATTCTGAATAGTCTTCTAAGAGAGGAGTCTGTTTAATATTGATTGAAGCCTAGTTAGACCTATGCTGTCCAAGAGAAAAGTGAACTGCATTGCTTTGGCCGGTTATTTGGGATTAGGAGTTGTCACTTAATTTTGAATGACTTGCATTGGTTCTGTGAGTGAAAGACAGGTTTTCAATTAGAGCTACAGGAAGAGAAAATTCGTTTTGAAGAAGCTGATGTTGATTTGGTGCACGTTCTGAGAAGTCTCCTGGCAGAATGGATAGAGAGCTGACCGCAGAGCCAGGAAGGCCTGAGTTCAAGTTGTGCTTTTGACATATAGTAGTCATGTAATCCTGGGCAGGTCACTTATCCTCTCTGTGCAATTTATTTTTCTCTGTAAAATTCAGTGTTCCACATAATTCATTTTAGAGAATGGTTAGTGTACATGTTAATTATCTTAAATACTTTAGACAGCTGAGAAATAATAGCAAACAAACAAAACGTGGTCTGAAGATATTACAAATGAAGCTTTGATAAACTGTGTCAAAGACCGGGTTGAAGTAGGTCTTTCTGTATAGCATGTGACCAGGGTGCGTAAGATCCCTCCTGTCATAAGGTGACCACTGTCACACAAAGAGCATGTTAATATTTGCGATTTGTCCTCTTATTCAGTTACCATAGGTAACAGTCATTGGACTAGGCTTTTTAATCTAGTTTTGTTGAAGTAAGTGGATTTGGTGAGTGGTGTGATTCTAAAACTGTCTTGCATGGGTGATACAAAATTGTACTCTCTTAATGGTTACTTATCTAGAACAGTTACCTGCTTCCACAGCAATTCTGCTAGGCCTCCAACTATTTTTCTAGTTTTCTTTTTCCTTTTGTTCCAGTGTACCCCTCTCCCACTTATGACCAATCAGCAGTATATGTTACTGTGATATGCAGCTGATCCAAAGCAACAAGTTAGCTCTGTTGGCCAGGATGCTTCAAGGTTGGGATTATGGAATTGTAGAACCAGGAGTGTCAGTAGATATTGATCTAACACTAGGAGATGACATAGTATAGAATGCGGGACTGGGAGTTAGGAAGACCTGGGTTTATATCTTGCCTAAGACACTAACTGTGTGATCATATGCAAGTCACTTAACTGCTGTTTGTCTCAGTGACCTTATATGTAAAATGAGGGGGGGTTGGACTTAAGAATTTAGCTTCCTAGGTCCCTTCCAGTGCTAAATCTATGATCATATGATCTTGAACAGTGGTGTCATGTCATTGATTCTCCCCATCCCCCACCCCCACAACATTTCTGAGTATGGCCTGAACCAGCTAAAAATGTAATTCTTATCAGATTTTAATGTGTGTTAATAAAAAAGAAATCTATAAAAATGTATGGTTTTCTAAGTGAGTAAGTGGCTTACAGGAATCCTTATGAACAGTTCAGTGGCCCTTGTTCCTATCTGAGTTTGACACAAGTGGTCTAGAACAGCTCTTTGATTTTATATTTGAGAAAATGGAGACCCACAGAGGTTAAGCAACTTGTCCAAGGTCTTTCCTAGGGTATCTTTATTAACTTTCCATATTTTAGATGAATTATTTTACTCTTTCAATTTATGATGTGCATAAATGCTCCAGTCTTCTCTTTTTGATCCTGAGAACAAGTCTAAGTAGAGCAATCTTGCAAGTAGGCAAGTGCCTAGCACTTGTGCACTGAAAGTAAGGAAACGAATCGAGTGGCTCTCATCCCTGCGGACATGTGGGTAGAAATAGAGATGTGTTTTCCCAGGAACATTTTTCTTTTACTTCTTAAAGAGATGTCACATCACTATTCTTGTCTTAAATTTCACTGTAACTCTACTCTTCTGTGTTCTTTCTGTTTGCTCTTTTCAGACTTATTTAACAGAAGTATAGCCAAGTCTCAGTTGTCCCCAGACAGTGTCCACTGTGTATAGTACGAATGTCTCTCACTTTTGCATCTCCTCTGGTGTTAGTGTGATTTTTTGTTTCACTCAAAACTAAAATGCTCCATTAATGGAAACTTTAGCACCTCTACAGTGTGGTGATATCTTAATGCTGGATCTATTCAGAATCATGAATCATCTTTTGCTACTTTTGAAGCATCTGAGAGAAGTTACACAGTTTTAGTGTTTTGTATTCTCTTGCATTGACTTGCTACTCTTTTCCTCCACCCTATATCTTCAGGTAACTAAAAACTTGTGATTGACTAGTCTCCTGTGTAGAGAAGTGATTTTCTTCTTCCTTAAATGTTTTCCTCTGATTTGCGTGGAGTCACTCTTACAAAGTAAATCAAAGAATGAATAATTAACTCCAGATATTTATGTCTATTTATGACAAAATGTTGTTTAAAGAAAATATCTCATTGACACCCCAAAGCATCGTGCCATGTTAATGTGACTATAAATGATTATGCAGATGACAAGCTGTGTAGTTTCTTAAGTGATTCTGTCACCATTAAGACATCAACCATATCTTATTTCTTTCTTTTAGCAGATACTTGAAGTCTTCTCTGTTCATGATGTTTAAACTATTAAGTTGAAAACCAAGTTGTTACCAAGTCATAGAATCAAATGCTGTGCCACTATACTTAGCACTATAATTTTCATGCCATTGACATTTAATAACAGTTCAAAAGAGATATTTGAATTGATGTAGATTTACACATGAAACATCAAAAGAAAGGCATAGAGCTATGGAGAATAGACCCAGTTTTTAAAAAATTGTTTCATGCTTTATTGATTTTTTTTTTGTGCTTTATAACCTTGACACTTCCCATCTTTCTATCCCTTTCCTATACTCATAGAATCCTCTCCTATAACAAAGAAAAGCAGTTGAGCAAAATCAAACTGATATATGCCTGCAACTGATAGCATATGTAATAACTTATGTTATGAAGTGTGGGACCTCTCTCCCAAGAAGAGATGTGTGCTTTTTCATCAGTTTGCATAGACCCAGTTTAATAGGAAAAAATATTAGACTTTCTCTGAACTAGGGATGGTCTGGAAAATACAAGATCCAACAGGTGTGCCCAGCGTCTTCTTTGGATAATGAGACTTTTAAAACTTTATTATGTCATCCATTCATAAATCCAACAGACATGTATTAAGTGCCTTACTGGGGGTTTGGGTGTCTCTCCATGGTTTACCACCACATTACCTAGGTCCCTCTTAAACAGGAAATAGCCCTTTTTGCAATCCATTTCTTTTCCAGGACACTCTGAAACAAGTTTTTCCAAGGTGATCTGAATAGAGAAGCTTTCTAAGGTAGTGATCAATTCTAGAGTTGAAAAGGGACTTGAGAAAAAATTTCATCTATTGCCTCCCTCTAAACTCTCCCCCTTATTTTATAGTTGAGGAACCTAAAGTCCCAGAAAAGTGGGGCAGAATGTTGTTGAAAACACTGGCTCTGTTCTGTTGGAGTCAGAAGACCTGGGTTCAGATGTTGGTTCTGCCATCTGTAAGACATTGGGGAATTTATTTAACTTCTCTGGGCCTCAGTACTTTATCTATAAAACAATGATGTTGGACTCGACCTTGCAGGTTTCTTCCAGCTTTAAATCTGTTGGACTCTGTGCTGTAAGTAAAATGATTTGTCTACTTCCAAGATCACACAGGTCAAGTGGTAAGTTGCAAAGTCAAGTTTTGAATCCAGATCCTTTGACTTACAATTTAAGGCCCTTTTAAGAAAATTAATTTTAAACAAATATTTATTCAATCATTTATCCAGCTTCCTTTCTAACACTGGGAAAGGACCCCAGAAGCATAGAGTATTTGTCACTCAAGCATTTTTGTAGCTGAGCAAACTTGACCTTTGCCAATCTTGTGAGCATGATAGCCCAAGCTTGGATCACAGACTTACCAGTGGGAGGGCCTTTAAGAGGTCATATAGTCCAACCCCCTCATTTTTACAGTTGAGAAAATTGATGCCTAGCATGGTGAAGTGATCTGGTAGCAAGGTACCCAAGGTAGCAGGGTCATACAGGTAGTAAGTTGTCTGGCAGAGGCAGTATTGAACCATAAGTTCTCTGACTGCAAATTTAGCTTTTTAGCTGTGTACCAGAGTGTGTTTCCTAGGCCTTCATTTATACAAACATTTTTTGTGCTTATTGCTATTAAAGTTCTCCAACAAATTTTGTTTCATTAAGACTGTGTTCTAAGAAGAAGTTAAAAAAAATCCTGGAAAAATAAAGACTGATTACTTTCTGAAAAAATAAAACCCCTTTGGTTAATGAGGATTTCTGTTTTCAGAGTCTAAAGGATTTGACTCCTTTAACTGTAGTAGTTATTTCCTGTTCTTGTACTTCATATATATGTCACCTTCAGAATGATTCAGTTGTAGTTAAGTTACCACATCTGAGATGTCCTATTTTGTATACTTTGTTTTCCTGCATTAAGAGCAGTTCTTGCCTTGATAATCTCTCAGTAATTTAGCAGTAGTTTGGCCCGTGAAGTTTTAATTAGAGATACCCAGTATGTTTTTTTCATACTGAAGGTATAAGGTTTTAATGAAACATATTTTTAGTTAACTTCTTTTCATTGTCATTTCCTACTTAAATTCCTTAGTCTTCTTAAAAATTGTCCTTTTTAACAAAATTAAAAACAACATTCTGTTTTATTTGTGGAATGCTGATGGTGCAGCTGCTTTTACAGAGTACTGAGATACTGAAGTCCCTACTTTGAGAGGCAACAAAGTATAGACAAGCCTAAAAAGATTTTTTTCTTTTTTTGAATAAACAAAAGCAAAGCAAATGCTTTTAGGACAAAGGTAGGAAATGTACTATATATTTCAAAGACATTAAATTCAAAATAGCTATCTTTTTCACCACTTAAATTCATAAATGGTTGGCAGATAGAAAAGTTTTCCACTTGTTTTGGCTATGTCTTTTACTGAACAACTACTCTTTTGGAAATAAAAATTCCCCACACATGTGCATCAAATTTTCATCCAAATCCTTTGGCACTGTTTCATCCTAGAAACAGTTGGATTGATTAATTGTAATATGCCCTAAGCTTAGATAGATGTTTATTTTTACTAATCGTTTTTATTTTATATATTTTGTCTCTTTGAAATGCCAGTGGTGAGGGAAGTGTATTGTGGAAAGAGAAAAAAGTTATAGGAGTTTGTAATGGAAAGTGAACTTTGAATGTGTGCCACTAGTGGTGGGGTTGCCTGAAGAATTACATATGGTTGTGTATGAGAGTACACATGCTATTTGCCTGTACCCAGTAATTGAAAAAAGTCACACTTTTTTCAGAAATGGAGAAGCCACCCGTAGAATGCAAAAGCTCACAACTCTGTTGAGTTATTCCTAGGTCAACAGGTGTACTGAAATCAAAACGAAACCTACAGTGATTAGCATGGCTGATTGCACGAGAATGACACATGAGTTTATTAAAAATTGGTTTCAATTCAATAATAATAACAATAGCGTGTATATAGAACTTTACAATTTGTAATTCTCACTTGATTCTCACGATGACCTTGAGAGATTGCTCCTACATTTTTCATGTAAGTTAAAGCAGACTTGGATTAAGTAATTTACACAGGGACACTCAGCTAGGAAGTTCCTCATACTAGATTTGATTTCAGTTCTGCCTGACTCCAGGTCCAGTATTCTATTTACTGGACTACTTAGCTGCCTTCATGTATTTGTATAAATTTAAAATGAAAATAGCTAGTGAATGCAGACTTTCACTTATGATTCTATAAAATACTTTTCATTGGATCTTAAGAAAAAATACAGCTCATTCTTTTCTCCTCAAATCACTTTTCTTGCCCTTCTGCTTAGTCATTTGGCTATTTTGTGATGGACTAAGTCTTAAACCATGAACATGTCAGTAATAAGAGTTGAAACTGTGAATATACCCTGCATGGTCCATGTCAGGTATGGGGAAGAATAATTTTTCTATTGCACAGAAATTTGAGGACCAGACACAAAAGCTTGTATGCTTTGCTAGGGCCTTGATCTTATCTGTCTATGTCTTCTTTCCATTAGTGCAGATAAAATAAAAACAAGCTTTAGTTTTGGGGCTTTTTTAAAAGATAAATATGTATTGAAATTATTTTTTTTAAATTAAGAATCAGTGATCAGCAGATACTTCAAACTGAAAAATAAACTCTTATAATGTGATCACTTAAGATAGGAGAAGGCAGAAACATCAGAGAGGGAGAATATGGAAAATGGCGGCATAAGGGGAGGAGAAGAGAAGGAAGAGGGAGTCCATTGTGTTAGGTCCAGGGAGGAAAGAGCACTAGATGGAGAGGAAAAGAGATGCTAACAACAGCTGCCTAACTACTAATCCCCAGTATAGTTCTGCACCCTTCTAAGGGCTGTCTTAGTTAGCTGAGAATCCTAGCTCACTCTAGTCACTTCACCTAGCTCAAACTTTTCTTTTATTGACTTGTGTGCAAAATGTGGTGGGTCTAGAATTACTTAAAATTTGCAACAATCTCACCTGGCCATTGCTGTTCTCAGGGAATAGAAGAATGTTTTTGTGAAGGGTAGCTTAAATATTCCTGTCTGCTGTCACTGTTACCAATTCATTTGAAATCCTAATTCTTCCACCTATGTGACCTTAGGCAAGTCACAGTCTTAAAGGACCTTACTTTTCTCATCTAAATGTAAAATGTTAGGTAACGTGATTTCTAAGACCCTTTCCAAGTAATTCTTTGTTTCTAGCCCAATGCAGTGTGTCTTCTCCACCTTTTTTACCACTTGTACAGAAAACTTTGATTAAAAAAGCATCAGTCTAACTATTTAGCAAGTATTCCATCAGTTGATATAAACTTTAACCTATTTATGCTGTCATCTTAGTCTTTATAAATCTTATCCAGCATTTATGAGATGACATGAACATGGCATTTACCTTAGGAGGGAGTCCTCTAGGTCTTTTATGGGAACCATTGCAACACTTGAACTGTCCCTTTGGTATATTTTTTTCTTGAAACTTCTTATCATATTTTTCTTTGAGGTGATCCTTTATGCCAGAAGTCATTGTTGTAAGTATGCTAAAGCCTCTTTATGCCCAATAACTATCTTGCCATTGCTCTTTGGCTTACCCACAGTCTAAATTTTTTAGAGATTATTATTTTGTGATTAATAACTGGTAGCATACCTAGGATTATACTGGTTAATAGAGAGATGAAAATAGTAGATTTTTATTTAAAGGAGCATCTTTATTAAATAGATAGGATAAAACGTTGTGACAGTATTCCTTTTTTTTTTTTTTTAAACAAACCAACAATGAATACAACTAAGAAAAACATTTACCTTATATTTGGCATACAGCTTTGACTCAAGAAAACCTCTTTATCATAGCTGTAAATCATTAAGTTCTACTTATAGTTTTAATTTTCAAGTTCCTTATAAAGAACTAAGGGCCCTGGAAACATAGATTAAAAATTAATAAAAAGCTAAATAATCTAATCTTAATGAATGAGTGGGTCAAAGAACAAATCATAGAAATGATCAATTATTTCTTTAAAGAAAATGATGAGGCAGCATTCTAAAATTTGTGGAATACTGCGAAATAAGTACTTAGAGGAATATTTTTATCTCTAAATGTGTGTATCAGTGAAAGTGAGAAAAAGCAAATAAATGAATTGGACACGCAACTTAAAAAGAACTAAAAAAAAGAACAAATTAAAAATTCCCAATTGAATATCAAAATGAAAGTCCTGAAAATCAAAGGAGTGATTAATAAAACTGAAAATAAAAAAAAAAGAAGTGACAAATAAAACTAGGAATTTTTATGGAAAGAGACAATAAAATAGACAAACCATTGGCTAATTTGATTAAAAAAAAAAGAAAACCAAATTACTACTATCAAAAATGAAAAGGGTGATGATGCATTGATGAAATTGAAGTAATTATTAGGAGTTATTTTGCCCAATTATATGCCAATGAAACTGACAGTCTAGGTGAAATAGATGAATATTTACAAAAATATAAACTGTCCAGGTTGATAGAAAAAGATGTAGAACACTTAAATAACCTTGTCTTGGAAAAAGAGATTTAACAAGCCAACAATGAACTCCCTAAGGAAAAAGCCCCAGGATCAGATGGATTTATAAATGAATTCTACCAGACATTTAAAGAACAATTCCATTACTATATAAAGGAGTCCTATTAAATTCCTTTTATTACACAACTATGGTTTTGACATGTGTTCATCCTTCGTCGCCAAAGAGGACTGTTCTATCAGAAATGATGACATGACTTGCACTTGACTTTGTTGTTTTGAGTGAGGGAGGGCTGTGCAGGTCACCAGTCTCACATCTCTGCCAGAGCCATCGGAATCCAGTGACCAGATATTCGTCATCCTGACGGAGATGACCCAGGATGAGGCAGTTAGGGTTAAGCTGGGTGACTTGCCCAGGGTCACACAGCTAGTGAGTGTCAAGTGTCTGAGGTGAGATTTGAACTCAGGTCCTCCTGACTCCTGCTCTATCCACTGCATCATCTAGCTGCCCTATGGTTTTGGAAGAGCAAAACAGAGAAACAAAACTAAGGACCAATTTCGTTAATGAATATTGATGCAAAAATTTTAAACAAAGTATTAGCAAGGAGATTTCAGCATTACAAAGATCATTTACTATGACCAGCTTGAGATTTATACCAGGGATGCAGGATTGGTTCAGTATTGGGAAAAACTGTTAGCATAATTGATTATATCAGTAAGAAAGTCCACAGAAGTCATAGGATTAAACAGATAAATACAGAAAAAACCTTTCACAGAATACAGCACCATTTCTCAACACTGCAAAACAGGAACAAGTGGAGACCATCTTAAAATGGTAAGTAGTATCAATGTAAAACCAAGAACAAGCTTCATCTCTAACAGGGAGAAACTTGAAGCATTCCCACTATGATCATGGGTGAACCAATGATATTTATTATCACCACTATTATTCAGTCTTTTTGGAAAGACTTTTGGAAAAAAAGAAAGTTAAATTTTTTTACATTTAATTGGGAAATATGTAATGAAATTAAATAAAAATATATTAAAATCAAGTGAAGTTGATTTGTCAGATTTTTTTAAAGACCTGTTTTCACTGTCTTTGTTTTTGAAATCAGAAAACCTTGATTTGAAACAAAAGGGCAGATCAGTATCTCCCTAAGTCTTCATAGTTTATAAAATGAGGGTTTTGGACTAAATAACTTCTTAGGTGTTTTTTTTTTCTGGCTCTAAATCTTATAATCCTCTGGTTTAAATTGAGTCTTTGCATATAGATATTAGGGGACCTTGTTTAGGATACGTTATATCAAATCTCATTGAAATAATGACTCCATTAAAAGTCAGTGTGGCAGCAGACTTTCTACCACTGGCAGATTCACTCCTGCTTCTGAAATATTCTCCTACCCTCAGCTAAAGGAAGTGCCTGATCTGAGACATCTTGGAACTAAGTTCTCCTGTACTCATTGATTGTGTGGTATTTCCCTCTTGGTTTGGGTGGGGAAACACAGGGTGGTAGCATTCCAAGCCTGGTCCTTGTTCCAGCCCATCAGTGGGAAGAATGATTGGGTGTGTCGGTCCCCGGAGGGTGGGAATGGCCCTATTTCTCTTAATTCGAAATTTCAATTTGTTGCTTTCATTTATTATTTGCTACTACAACTTATTGATTAAAATGAATGCTATATCAGTAAAAATTGGCATCATTTTTGGCATGTGCGTTTAAGTCAGTAAGATCCTAGACTGTCCTCTAGTGACTAGAATTCATATAGTTCTGTCAGGAACATTAACAGGCATTCTGTCTATTGTTGTTCCAGGAAGATGTCCTATCCTGTATGTTGGTGACATGTTATGGAACATTTTAGAACAAACCCTTAGACTTTCTTGATTTGAGTGCAAATCAGCCTTTAAGTCAACAATAAAAATCCTTTTGTGAAATAAATTTCAGCTGGTGGATATTGGTCTCTCCACTTGGAAGCTCGGCCATCCCAGCTAATTTTCAACCTTGTAAACATTTGAATGCATGTACAGACCTGTTTGAGTGCTTAACTTGTTAGGTAAATCTACCATGTGATTATCAAGCTGATCTCTTTTTTTTTTCTTTAGGCCATTACTGCACTTACTAGTATAGAAAAAATAGGAAAGGGCTCTTCTATGAACTATCCTACATCATAGGTTTTTATGAAGAAAAAAAATAGGTGAATTTGATAATGCATAGAAGTGCAAAGGTTTCCTAAAAAGTCTCTGTCTCTGCCTCTATCTTCCTTCTTTCTCATTGATTGACTTTTTTGTTGTTTGTGAGTGTCCTCCCCTCTCCTCCCCTTTGCTTTCCCCTCCTCCCCTTTTCTTCTGATTCTGTTGGACCATTCAATTAGCTAATAAAGTCACCTCCTACACATGTCCTCTCCAGTTAAGTGGATGAGAAATGGTTTCTTTCTTTCCCACTCAGTTCTGTCTAAACATGGAAATTCCTTAATTCTCCTCAGTCACCACCTCAAAATCCTCTTTCTTTCTTTCTTGTTCACAAACTAGGTAATAAGTGTACATCGGTTCTGGTGTATATGTGTCATTCTGGGATCTTGTGGATCCACCTCAACATGGAGTTTTCCCAAAATCCCAGTTAGCTGTCAGCCAATTTGCTGGGTGGGAGGTGAAATCTGAGTTTTTTTATTTGCATTTTACCTACCATTACTGAGAACAATCTTTAATTTAGTTTTTAATAATGTCACTTCTTTTCAGAACTGTTGGTTGTTATCATTTGGCCACTTATGTACTGGGGAATAGTTTTGGGTTTTATATCTCTGAGCACAGCATTTTAATTGTTGGTCAGCATCTTTGTAACTTTCAAAAGGTTTATATGAGAATAAAAAAAAAGAACACCTTCCTGGAGAGCGATCACTAAACCTTAGTGTGTCAAGAGTTTGCTTATGGGGCAAATAATATTACAGAAAACATTTGGTCTTTATAAATCCTTAAAGTGAATGAGTACATTCACAACTTTTTCTGCAGGTATCTATGTATGCTTTTTTAAAAAAAGAGAAAATAATCCATGAGTTTAGTTACACAAATAGATTTTAGGCACCAGGAAGAGGTTTATAACAAGAGAATGAGATCAGTTGATATATTTGGATCCAGTTGATAATCCTTTCACTCTGTCTTTTGAACATTTACCATATGATTTCCACTCAAACATGTATGCTAGAAAATGAGAAGGTCCACCTCTAGACTTAGCACGTATGCTGTTAGTGAGGAAAAAATGTAGGGTGAGAAAATATGACGGATTTTAAAGGAACCAATCTCCAGTTTATAGCTTGACTTTTGGTTAGTTTCTCACTTTTAGTTGGACATACACGTATACTAAAATTATCTTGTTTTTCTACTGTGTTATCTGGTGTATTAGTTTACTTTCAGAGATTCTGATAGGAAGTCAGTGCTGTTGCTTACTTTTGAAACTTTTTTCCAGGAAAAATCAATTCTTAATAAACATTATCTTTTATTTGTGGAGCAGAAAGCAAGAATGTGCATAGTGGAAAGAACACTGGATTTAGAGTTAGAGGACCTGAAATAAAGTTTTGTGATTTTGTGAGTGTCATAACCTCTCTGTATCCATCTTCATGTTCATAAACTGAGAGTATTGGCTCAGTGATCTCTGAAATTCTTTGTAATTCTAGGCTTGTGATCCTATTCCATTTTTTTTCCTTCTCCGCTTGAAAGGGAGCGATTTCTCCCTTTAACTTTTGAAAAATATATTTGAACTTCTGACACTTGTTTACCTGGCTCATCTCTTCTGATAGAAGTTCCTTAAGACATATCCTATACTGTACTTTATCTTTGGGTCCCCAGAGCCCCAGCAGAGAGCCTGCACATAATAGGTACTTACTGTTTTCTGAATTCAATTATTTTAAGTGGTCTGGTTGCTCTGTTTTGGTGTGTGGTTTTTACAGGTGCTACTTCCTGAAAATATACATTCTGGCATTTTTTTTAAGCTCTTATTTTAGTAGCTGACAATATCCTTTACTTCTGATTAGGTCAAATGGTGAAAAAAGTTAAACATATTAAACTTAATTTTTATAGCCTCCATTATACTCAATGATAAAAAGATGTAGCAGTTTCCAAATTATTTTGAAAATATGGTATCTGAAACATTGAGGTTTAGTGGAAGTAAGAACCAACTGGCATTCAGAACATCCAGGTTCTCGTTTTGGCTGCGCTGCAAAGTTAGTGTAATTTGGATTGTTGTGTGCTTTTCTCATGAGTGAAATAAGGGAGTTGAATTGTGTCTTAAAGGCCCTTCTTGCTTTTCACATTTTGTAGGTATTTCCAAAGCTTATGTAAATTGTCAAAAATTACTGTAAACTTGGAAATACTGAATTTGTTTTATTTTATTGCTATTTATCTTACAAGGTGAAAAAAGACTTTATAGTGTCCTTTTCCTTTCAAGAGGCCTTTTTTGATTCCCTCCAGCTGCTTGAGCCCCTCCTTCTTTAAATTACTTTGTTTTTTGCATATTTTGTTATATATTTTGCTTATTTCATATACTGGAATGCCTTAGAGTCAGGAATGAGGTATCAGAATTCAAGTCCTGTCTCTGGCATCTCCTAGTTATGTGACCCTATGAGACCAGTCTATAGGACTGTAGATCACAGCTTTGGAGCTGAATGTGTCATTAAAGCCCATTGAGTCCAACTCCCTTACTGTTAAGAAACTGAGGGCAAGCAAGATTATGTAACTTACCCAAAGTTATACAGGTACAAATTTGTAAAGTCAGGGTTTGAATTCAGATCCTCATACTACATATATAATGTCTGTCTTGAGGAAATGTGAACTCCTTGAAAACAAGTACTGGTTAATTTCTGTTTTTGTATTTTCAGAGCCAAGCACTAGCATATCATATACACTTAATAAATGTTTGCTTGTTTGATTGAAATTATTGTGTACCAAAAACCCTGTAAAGTGAGAGATCTGACCATTCAAGAGTTCAACAGTAGTTGAATGATTGTCATTCAATTCACTGAAACAAATACTTCTTCAACACCTGCTATATAGGTAAGGTTCTGCTAGGAATAGTGAGACAAAAATGAAACAGTTCCTACCTTCAGGGAGTTTACATTCTGTGGGGAAGTTTCTTTTATAGTGATACCAGGACAAGGTCCCCAGCTGGTAAATTGATGCACTCATTCAATAAAGCATTTACTTTGTGCTCTCAGTGTGCTAGGTGCTATGTTAGACACTGGGCACACAAAGATGAAAAGTAAGCAGTTCTTTGCCTTCAAGGAGCTTACATTCTCTGGGAGGTAGATGTATAAGATGCACCCATTACATAAATATAGACAAGTATAGTAAAATAAATAAGAGGTATTTTTAGGGCAAGATACTTGCTGAGGCTGAGGATAGTCAGGAACTGTCTCAGGCAGAAGATAAATGACTTTTTTTGGGGGGGTGCCATTTGTGTTTGTTCTGCACTGACACTGATTCTAACTAACCAATCCCCCTGTTTTTATCAACAGCTCTCTCCTAGACAGTCTGACTCAAGACTGATTCTCGTTAGTGTGAGACAAGCATAAGGGTAGTGGAGACCAAGTCAATAAAGTTGTTTCAGTATCAGAATCCTCCCTTCACTGACTGTCCTATTGTATGTTTTCTCCTATTTGTATAGTTTCCTACAATCTCAGTTTGGGCCGATCTCCTGGATACAGTTTTCTTGGCTTTTTGAAAACAAATCTTCATGTATTGCATCAACTATTGATGTTCTTGCTCTGCCCTTGTTTTTTGAAATGTGACTGGAAAGTAATGAAATTGATGCCACAAGCCACATACTTATTGGTCTCGTTTCACAGCTTGCAAAGATCCAGTAAAACTGTCCTCCTAGCCCTTCAATGACTATAGCGTTGGACTGCCCTAGTTCCCCTCCTTCTCTCTTCTGCCTTCTTTCTGCTCTGTATGCACACATTCATATGATGTCTCCTCTGTTAGAATGCAGTATACTTGAAGGCAAGGATTGTTTTGCTTTTTATGGCTGTAGGAGTTAGCAAAACGTCTGGTATGTGATGCTTGTTGATTCATCGCAGTATCGTCTTGAGCAGTGGTGATGTTGAGACGTAGCTGGAAATAGGCAGTTTTATTGTTTTATGCAAAAGAGAGGCTTCATTCTCTTGGCCATTAACTTTGCATGAAATCATTTTGTTTTCCCTCCATGTGGCGTTTTTTTATTCCTCTTTCATGCTCCCCTGACTGTAAATGGGAGTGTGATTTGACCACCATTCATGGTGTGTTGTTCTTCTGGGAGCCACTTTTTTTACTCTGAGGATGACGACCAAGGGTCATCACAAGTATTCTTGAAGCCCTTTGGTTGGTGTCAGGAGCTGACTCGAGTCCTGGATAAGGGAATTTTGTATTGGTCCTAAGGTCATGGAGTAATCTGTATCCCTAGGTGTTCTTTAAGGTGTTTTGAATTCTAGTTTCTCTTAATTTTTTCCTTTCATTTTCATAGCAGTCTAGTATTGAAATAATTTTTAAAGAAAGTATTGGAAACTAATTCACCTCTGCTTGCTTTGTGTCATTCACTATATTCTAAGTCTGTTATTTCAGGTCATGTGATGAGGTGAATGGTGGAATATATCACCGTAGGCAGCCTTGCCTTGGAGGTTTCCAGGGAAAAGGGCTTTCAATTTTGAATAAAACTTTCCTTTCTATTTCCTTGGTACCTTTCTTCTTTAGTTGCTTTTCCATGTATTCCTCAGCCCTTTAATCTTTCTTCACTCAACACCATGCAAATCCAATGGTATTCCCTTCCTTCTGTGTATGTATGGCTTTAATTACAATGTGGAAATACAGTTTTATTAATATAACTTCCTTAATTTGTCAAAAAACAAATTTAGCTTTTGGATGTGAGGCTATCACAACAGCTCGTTTAAATGGCAATCAGGTGATAAGCCTTCTTAATCTTACATTCATTGAGAATACATCTAATAGCCCATCAGGCCATATTCTGTTAAAAAAAAATGAAGTCTTTGAACTACCTCACATTCCCCCAGACCCCAACATACACACTTAACTTCTTTGTTCTTAACATTTTAAACCAACAGTCATCCATGTTTGTTTTGAGAAGCATCAGTCTGAATTGAAAGCATGGGCTTTATTCTCAGGGGCGCCAGCAGTCTTAGCAGATTCTGTTATTATCTGTTAATTTTTTTCAGAATGGGTCAGGTAGGTGTTATCCTTCATTGCTTAATGACATCTACTTTAATAGCTAACATATAATGCTTTTTAAGATTTGTAACACCTTTACTTTTCCTCATTTGGGTCCTCACAACAATTCTTGTGGTTGTTAGAACCCAAGTCTTCTGACTCTCAAGTTCAGTGACTTAGCCAACATATGCTGCCTGTGAATATGATACAATTGATGTATAGCTTCCCCCAAATAAGTACAAGGCTGAGAAGGTTCTTTATTTATTTAAATGGGCTACTAATTGTTCTGTCCGTCATAGTAGATTTCTTCTCAGCTAAATCCTTAATTATATTAATCGCTGGTTCTAAAACCACACGGCATCCACTTCATTGGGGGTAATGATTGTGTTTTCAGGATGATTCAAATTGTTGCAGCCTGAAGGAAATTTGCCTCCATCTGTGTCTATACTGTGTTCTGAACATACAGTACAACAAACCCCGCATTTCCATCATACTTACAGCAAGGATGTTCATTGAATCTAGACTTCCCATTTACAGGCAGATCCTTCATTTCAGAAGAGTATAGTGGATTATTAGTTTGAAAACTAGTTAGAGTTAGAATCCTGAAAAAGGAAAGAGTAATTTCGTTTTCATTTAATTGAAATATGGATCTTTGACTTGAAACTTTGGTGTTCAGGGCTTTGTTTGGAGATAGTAAAATACTGACAGCTATATGCGCATTGTGATAGAGGAAGGATGGAACGAGTTGAGCATTTATTAAGCACCTCGTATATGTCAGGCACTGTACAAACATCTCCTTTGATCCTCACAACAACCTTGGGAGGTAGCTGCTGTTATTATTACTCACATTTTACAGTTGAGGAAACTGAAACAAGTAAAAGTTAAGTGACTTTCTAAGTGCTGCAGTAAATGCCTGAGGGAAGATTGAAGCCCATGTCTGACTCCAAGCCCAACATTCTGTCTTCTGTTCTGTGTGGCCTCAAGGTTTTCTTGTCGACCTTTTAATGTCATTGCTCAGTCATGTCATAGAAATTACTACGTAAAGATGTATTCATGAATGACACACTATTATCTGCAAAGTACTGTATTTGATACATGATCTCCATTTGAAAATGGAGGATGTTGGAAAAGATAATATATTATGGTTCCTCCAGATCGAAATATTATTATTCTTTGGTAAAATGCCCTGAGAGAACATGTTGGGAGAGGGGGAGTTGAGGGAGGGAGGTTGAAGGACACGAAGAGGTCATGGCTTCAGAAACTCATTTGAAGAATAGAATTTAATACGAGAAAGGCATGGAAACAGGAAAACCAAAGGGTGTGTTCAGAAAACAGCAGGACCAGAGGGTCAGCAGGAGTACTAGTGGTAACAGCTGTGGGGGAAGAGGGTGAACTTTATTCTTAGACCGTGGAGAGGCACTGGGATAATGTTCAGAACTGTGTATCTGTAGAGGAGCGGAGGAAAAGACATGGGGGCAGTCTGAATGGAGAGAAGAAAGGCCAACAGACAACGGACAGGTAAAGTACAAGGACCATTCTGACTCTTGCAACCAGTAAATTTGTTTCTCTCCTCTTCTGGGATGTGACTTTGTGGTGTCCACATCAGATGGAATCTGAACCCTCTCTTTCATCTAGATTATTCTCCCCATTTCCCACCAGCTGTTCTACTTTTGGATTTCTTTGGATTTCTCCATCATGGTTTCCTTTCCCAAGGAACTCGTCATTGGGGAATTTCATTATCCTGCAGGCTGGGTACTCACATCTCATCAGTATCCTTTGCTCTTCTGACTGTATCCTCTGTATAGAGGGTAAGGCTGTGGGCTTCAGGGCCTCTGTAGGAGCTCAACACAGTCTTCTCCCCATTTCCTAGTAGCTACCCTGCTTTTGGATTTCTCCATTATACCTCTGCCGTGGGTATCTCTTCCCACCCCCTAACCTTTTCAGCTTCCTTTTGTGTGTTGTCTTCCTCCGTTAGATAGTAGGCTTCTTGAGGTCAGAGGTTGTTTTTTTCTCCCTCTGAATATTTATATTCACAGTGCTTGGCACACAGTAGGTGTTTAATAAATGTTTATTGACTGATTAGTCTTTTTGCTCTTTCTCAAACCATGCTTACCATTTCGGACCTCTGTACTTTTGTACAGTCTATCTCCCATACTTGGAATATGCTTCCTCTTCACTGCCTTTTTAAAGAATTCTTAGATATTTTCATATTTGTTAAGTGTTCTCTTTCCCCTCTCAAACGATCTATCAATCATTCCTTATATTGTCTGTATCTACTTACAATATTTTATTCTTTGGTAGGTGTCAGTTCCCTGAAGGCTGTGCTGTTTTTGTGTATATAAGACTTTTAATTATGCATTCACTACAGTATGAAAATTCATCCAGTTTTTGTGCACTCCATTAAACTGTTTTTATTTTCAAAGTGATTTATTATTCTCTCTCCCTCTCCCCTCTTTCCCCTCCCTTTCCCTCCCTCCCTCTCTCTCTCTGGCTTTTCCTCAGTCCTGACCTTGGCAATCTCTTTACCGGATGTCTATTTTAACCCCTTGCAAAGTAATTTACATGTAGTACAGCTGTGCAAAAAAAAAATGGTCTAAATTTAAAGTTTACTCTTACTATCATGGGGATTATAGTGTCTTAATGAATTTATATTCTTGTCCTCCTATATCTGAGCCTGCACTGGCAACATGTGATTCCGTTTCCCTCAGACAACAGGATACAGCTGGCAGCAAAATCTTCACCTGTAGAATTGCTCTTCGTAGATCTATCTCCCACAAAAATCTTTACAGAGCAGCAATAGTTTCCCCCTCACCCCCATGTTTTACAGGAAACCATATGCATATGTTGGTCACTGAAGAATGATTTAAATAGCATATGTATGTATTTTCCTCTTCCTAACTTATGAAAGCCTGATTGCAGCAATAAACAGTATTGCTTAGAAGGGAAGTGACTTCAAAAGAGAAATCACTCCCCTTCCTTTTTGGAGGGTGTCATGTTGGTTAGTTGGTTGTAATTTCCTATAGCAGTCCTCATTGCTTTGCTGCTGCCAGATTAGGTGATTTGCTTTGCTCTCATCCCCTTAATATTTCTCTAGATGTTATTATTGCCTGCTGTGCCTCTAAGAGCTTTTAAAAGAATTCCTCAGTGAATGATAACTGGTCTTTGAAAAGAAGTTATTGTTTCGTTATTAGTCTTTGTATTCCCTGTGCCCAGTGTGATAACCTGGCCCTAGCAGGTCCTCAATAAAGTCTTGTTGACTAGTGATTGGTACATATTATGCCTTTTAATCATGGGTGTTGCCCTCAGGCTTTGTCCTGGGCTTTCTTCTTTTCCATGCTTCATTTTGACACATGGGTCACTTGGATCTGAGCCTCTGTGGATTTACGAACTTTCTCTTTTTGGTGAATCCTTAGATATAAACATCTAGTTCTTTTCTCTCTCTTTTGCTGCTGTTTTGCATCAGTTTTGATATTTCCAGCTGCGTGTCCCAGAGGAATTTTAAGCTCAGAATATTAACAGACAAACTTATCTTTTTCTCCTTTTTTTCCAATGCTGAAACTTCCCTCATTTTGTCAGAGGCATCACCTGGTGTCACTGGTGCCTTCTCACTCACTTACTGCACAGTTCTAGTCAGTCACCAACCTTTTTTTAATATATATTCCTTTCTTCCAATTCACACAGCCACCACCCTTATTCAGGCCCTCATTATCTCTCATCACCTCTCATTTGAACTTTTGTAATTATCTCTTAATTAGTATCTCTGCCTCAAGTCCAGTCTCTCCTCCACCCAGCCAGCCATGGAAGTATTTTCCTAAAGTTTAAGTCTGAACATGTTGTGCCTCTACTCAGTAAACTCTTGTGGCTCCCATGTTACCTGTAAGATCAAATGCATACTCTTTTTTGGCATTTAAAGCTCTTTACTACCTGGTCTCATCCTATCTTTCCAACTTTTATCATACACCGTTCTCCTCTACACACTCAGGTCAAGACATATTGGCTTACTATAAGTCCAAGCAAGCAAGGTGAGATTTTTGTTGTTTTCTTTTTGGAGTTCAGTTTCCCAGGCTCAGGCTAAATTGTGAACATTTGAAGGATTGATCGCCTTTGAGCCCTGATAATTCACAGCTATCCTGTGTCACGTAGGTTTCATGCCGACTGGCTCTAAGTCAATCAGGGGCTGAGTTGTTGTTACATATTCTGGGAGGTTGGCATTTTTGCTTTGTGGGATTTGCTTATGAGCAAGATCTTTTGATTCCCTGGTCAAGCTGTGTTTGCGCTCTCCCAGTCTGGTGGTGTATAGAGGTGGTTGTATTTCTTTGTTCAGACAGCAGGAGCCCTGTCGATTCTCTGCGCTAATTTCTTTGATTGTATTTTCCACTTATCTGTAATTAAAGTAAGATTATTGACCCTTTTTAGAGTTGTCTTTCCTTTAGGAAAGCAGATAAAAGAACTTGTGCTAGCAGGCCATCCTGAATGTGCTAGGGTGCTTGCTATTACACCTACTTGCTATATTCATATGATAGAACATCTATCTTGGTTCCTTTGCACTGATTAATAGACTGTGTGTTCCATACCTGTATTTACTTGTGATTCCCAGCTTTCCTTCAGAACTAAACTTAAGAGTCATTTTCTGCATGAGACCTTTCCTGATCATCCATGATTCCAGTGAATCCCTCCATCTGCCATGGGTACCCTGAATCTGTTGTATGTGCATATATGTGTACGTTTTCATTTGCATGTTTACTGTTATAATTTAAGTTTTGGTCTTGGTGAGGGGATATCATATTTTTGTTTTTGTAGTCCCAGAACTGAAATACATGATAGGATTTTATTAAATGTTTGGCTATTACAAGCATATAATTGCTAAATTGTGTAGTATAAACGATATAAACGTTGTAGAAACTCTAAGAAGAGGGGTATTAGTGAGGCCTGGAAGAATAAGGGAAGACTTCATGGAGGAAACGAGATCAATCCTTTTGCTGGATTTAAAGAATGATTGGGATGGATGGGGGATGGTTTGGAGTGAACACTATGAACCTATTTGGTTTGATAGGGCCATAGAGTAGTGAAGAAGCAGTCATGAGCAGAGTGCAATGATGGGGAGTAGTGGGAAGTAAGGTTGTATAGATAGGATGAATTGCATGGGGGAGGGGACCTTCAGTCAAGTAGAAAAGTTTAAATTTGATTTGATAGGAAAAGAGGATTCATTGAAGGTTTCTGAAATGAAGTAACATGATGAAAGGCATATTTAAACATTGAATGGGTGAAAAGATTAGAGTCAAGGAGACCACCTAAAGGAGCCTGTTGTAGGTAATATATCTGAGAGGTAATTAGGAGCTTGGACTGCGATGCTAGCGTTTAGAATGCAGAGGAAGGAATTATTGTAAGAGATAGGATTCTGAATGACTAGAGTTAACTCTTCTCCTGTATATTCCTCCTCCCATATCTAAATATTCAACCTTACCGAGTGGGCCTTGACAGTGATGATTTTGACAGAAATTAGGTGAATGGTGCTAGGGGACATAAATATTGAGAGGAGAAGATAGAGTTTGAAACATTTTGAAATGCTAAGGTCAAGGAGAATACAAATAAAAATTTTAAATGCCATAGGCTCAGATATTGAACTTGAATCTGAGTTAGAGAACAAAGAGAAACTAATATATTATCAGGAAGGAAGTGGAATTGCTAAAGATGGATGGGGTTTGGATTAGCTAGTCTCTAAGTCTTTTCCAGCTCTCAGTCTGATCATTTTATGAAGAGATCACTTCATGGAGCGTGGGAAATATACGATTAGATTGGAGAAGATTAAATGTATTGATTTTCAAAAAAGAGAAAAGAATAGTCCCCAAACTATGAGATCAGTGAATTTGACTTCAATTCCTGGGAAAATTCTAAAGGGGATCATTAGAGATTTTGGCAAATCTCTAAGAACTGAAGTGGTAATTATGAAAAGGCAACATATGGCTTCATCAAAAACTAGCTTAATTTCATGTCCTATTTTGAAATGACTGCTAAACTCCCAAGATTTTATCAGAGTTTCTGTTAAAATGTTTCATCATATCCTTTTTTAAAAAGAAGATGAAGATATTGATTAAGCATTACTACATTTGAATGTATTAATAAATAAATGGAGAGCTGAATTAAAAGTGAATTTATTACTAGATCAGTGTCAGGATAGCTGGAGTTCTCTAGTAAAGTACTATTCTCACCTGTGCTGTTTAACATTTTTTATTAGTGACTTGGATAAAGGAATGTTCACCAAATTTGCATGTAATATAAGGTTGGGAGGGACAGTTCAACACACTGGATGACTGACTAGAAAATTGGACTGAATCTAATGAGGTGAAATCCAACGAGAAATGTAAAGTCTCTTACTTGGGTAGAAAAACATCATCTTCACAAGTTTAGTATGGGTGAGGCATGGTTAAATAGCAGTGGTTCTGAAAAATATCCAGATAGTTTAGTGGATTAGTTCAGTATGAGTCACAGTAATATGCTGTGAAGGTCAAAATAGCTAATGCAATCTTGGGCTCCATTGAGAGCAGCATAGCTTACAGGAGTGTGTGTATCACTTTCATCTCTCTTCTGGAGAAGTTCTGTTCAGTTCTCAATAGTATGGATTAAGAACAACATTGCTAAGCTAGAGAGTATACGGGGAAAGTGAGGAACTTTTAGTTGATGTCTTGTGTGGGGGCTAGTTGGTTGAAGGACCTTGAGTCCATGCCATATGAAAGGACACGAGGGTGATATCACAACCCAGGTATTTGAGGGGCTGTCCTATGGAGGGAGAAATTATATTGGCTCTATTTGGACCTAGAGGTTCTTTTGGTTCTCCAAGGAGCAGTGGGGGGAAATTGCAGAGAAGCAGACTTAGGCTTAATGTCAGACAAACTTCCTGATAATTAAAGCTATCCAAAACAGAATGTACTGCTTCAAGAGTTGATTAATACTCTCTCCATACAAGTCTCTCAACGGTGTGGAGGAACACTAGTGGGGTATGTTTTCAGTGGGAATTCCTTTCATATATGACCTGGACTAGAGGTTGCTGAGGTATCTTCTAACTTGAAGTCTATGATTCTTTTGAATGCTTCAAGGAAAAAGAGAGAGAGAGAGTGTGTGTGTGTGTGTGTGTGTGTGTGTTGGGAACTGAGAGAAATTGGGAGTGAAAATAGCGCTTGGAAATTAACCAAAAAATGAAGATTAAGAGGATAGTTTTATTTGATGTTTGATAGCATGAATTGCAGTGAATGACATCTGATAGTAAGTGGTCAAAAGACTGTGGATGTTTAGATTGAGAGTAAGGTTAATATCAAAATAACTTAACCACGGAATTCAGACACAGTGTAGCTAGAAGGACTTCTGGATTTTGAAAAATCTGGCTGATTCCTCTTACGTTCCCTGGGTAGAATTGCTAACAGGGCAGTATTTGACCAGCTTGGCTGATAATATATTACAGAAATGGGGATACTTTTAAGCTACATTATGAGTTGTCTTTTGAAAAAAAATCAGTTTTTGATAACCCTAGCCCTGAGATGTTCCTACCATTTCAATGTAAGTAAGTAGCTTACATATAGCAGACTCAGTAAATATTTCTTAACTGATGGAGGGAAAGGAAATGTATTGGGTTTAAATTTCCCTGAACCCTTTTGCTGCCAGACTGTTTGAATGCAGGGTTATGGAAGCCCTATTAATGGGGAGCCACTTGAACTAATTCCGAAAGGACAGGTATTTCTGATTAGAATTTAGGAGGCTAGGAGTCTCAGAAAAGTTTAGAGAAGGTCTTTGATCTTAAAAACAAAACAAACAAAAAACCCAAAACAACTCAAAACTATCTTTCTCAGCAAAAAGGAAAGGAGATAGGAAAGTAGATGGGGAGCAGTTTCCACAATCTATTAGCTACTCCATAAACTTAGTAAATTGCCCCTATTTGACACTGTAAAAATTTGATTTATATTGTGAATTTACCTTCATAAATGGAAAGCCTAAATGTACCAGCTTAAGAGCATTCATAATCAGTCTGTTTTGGATGCTCTGACTCTCATAGTCTTTGAAAAGCCTTTCCTTAGGGTAATGTTGGTATGAAGGACAGACAGCAGCAATCAGAAAGTTACGTGTTTAAGTCAGGGATGCTTATTCCAAGGCGCTTTGCTGTGGCATAATGCTCTTCCAGAAAAGTGTTGATTTCTGGGTGGCCAAGGATTAAATTGAACTGGAGAGGTATTTTCCCCCCTTTTAAAAATTTTCTGTATGGCACATTTTGGGAAAAACGTCTTTTAATTTGTCATAATACAGTACTTCTTAACCTATGTGATTTCAGATTTTTTGTTAATATGAGAATTCACAAATCAAAGCTATAGGTCCTGTTACGTTGGTTTAGAGTTTATTTCTCAATTGAGGAAAATGAAACTCAAAGTGGTTGAGTGATTTGCTGACTCTCACACAGAGAGTCACTGGCAGATCTCAGATCTGAATGCAGGTCCTCCTACTGAAGGTCTAACATTCTAGCATTGAACCACATTACCTCAGCTAAAGCACAGGAGTGGTAGGGCATGACTTCATGTACTCTCCTACATTTTAGGTAAAGTATCCAAAGTGTGACTTCACTTACCTATTCAATAAACTCTTATGACTCCTTTTTACCTTTTAGATCACATATTGTTTGGCATTTAAAGTTCTTTGCATTCTGGTACCCATTGGCCGCAAACAGCCTTTTCTCCTTCATGGCCTTGGTCTGGTCTGGTCCCTTCTGTTGTAATACTAAATTCTTTTCTCAGTTCTATCTTCCTCAAATGTTCCCATCAGTCTGCTTTGTTAGTTTTATGCAGCAAAGTCCACCAGTCTGGTGTAATGAAGATTGGTGCATGACTGGATCACCTAAGATAGCATCACTCAGGTGAAAGATGCTAGAGATCTGTTTCTGGGAGAGTGGAAAAATGGTATACGTGTGGATGTTATGTATTGGCCTACCTTGCGGTTGGTTGACTAACTAGAACTATTTGTATCATTAAAACTGCCCAGAAGTTGAGAATTTTCCTTTATTCTGCTCCTCTGTTTTTTGCCAATGTCACCAACAGCCTTCTTACCTTGGAAGATGTCTCTGCCCCCAGTTTCCAGAAGGCTTAATACCCTGGAATGTATCTAAGCGCTTTCCTCTGAATGGTCAGTTCTTCCCAGAACTTCCATTTTAAAGAAGTGACCATATAAATCATGCTCACACCCTCATTCTTCTCCAGAGGCTTTTCCTCTGACTCTGGACTTGTTTCTGTGCTATGCTCCCATACATATCTTCCTTCCTCTCCCCGTGCCCAGTTACTTTACTTCCTTTATACATAGCTTATATAAATCAGCATTATGTACTTGTTGCACCAGATAAAATAACTTCTTGAAAACAGGTGTCTGATTTTTTTTCTTTTTTTCTCTAATGCCTAGCCCAGCTGCTGACATATACAGGGTACTAAACGTAGACTCACTTTGTAAGTCATGATCCCTGCCACCATAAGACTTGTGGTCCAGGTGGGATAAGACACAAATACAGACACTTCTAATATACAGTATTGCTTGATCTGTGCATTAGAGAGGTGAGAAACAAAACTGCTCTGACAGGTCCCAAGTTGGGAAAGTCATTACTAACTTAGAGAATGAGTAAGGAAAAGGAGTGAAAGTGGCCTTAATTCTTTTAATGTAACTGTAACTGGGGTGTTCCTTATACACAGACGTGGTGTTATTAGAGGTTTCATGACATATACCAAGTTCCAACTGGTTTGCTTAATAGCTTCAAGCTTTGTAAAACCTTCCTTAAAGAATCATTTACTTAGTGGCAGTTTATGTGCTCATCTACTTTGCAAAGACAAAAGGTTCAGGAAAACTGACCTTCCTCTACTTTAGCTTCCTGGTTTAATGACATAGGTGTCTTCTCTGTCCTTTGTTTGGTCAGTTAGATCTGGCTATATGGCCACATTTATTATGAACTTTGGGGGGAGTGGGAGAAATAAAAAGATACAATTTTGCCTTAAAAATCACAACGTATTAGAGCAGTGAGAAATCATTGTTAGAAGGGTAAAAGGGTTGTGGTAGTCTAACTCCCTCATTTTACAGTCCAGGTAATCAACAAGTATTTATTAAAGAACACAGATGTGTAGCAGCTGTGAGCTGAATGTTGGTGATACAAAGACCTTGAGCTGGACCTTGCCCTCAAGCAGCTACATTCTGATAGGGGAGAAAATGAGTACATCTATAATTGTATGCAATATATATGCAAAATGAATACAAGATGTAGTTTAGAAGGGCGGGCACTAGAATCTGTAAGATCAGGAAAGACTTCCTATAGAATATGGTGCTTGAGATTAGTTGAAGTAAACTTGGGATTTCAGGAGATGTGTGGGAAGAAAGGATGCTTTCTAGGTCTGGTGGTTAACCCGTGCAGAAACACAGAAATGAGAGGTATGTCATGTGTGAACAACAAGGAGGTTAGTGTGACTGGATGATACCAACTTTGGAGGGGATTAATGTGTAAGAAAGCTGAGAAGGTTTGTGAAGAGATTTAAATACCAAGCAAGTTAATTTTTGATCGTATAGGTTTAAATGAGGAGAAACTTGAGTCAGTGAGACCAAATAGGAAACTACTGTAATAGTTGGAAGAAGATGTGTCCAAAACTGTGAAGTAAGATAATGGCTGTGTGGGCAGAGAGGAGGAGACCTCTGCATCTGAGAAGGAAGATTGTGGATATAGAAATGACAAGATTTTTATAGTTTTGAAGTTCTGAAGAGAATGAGTTGACTACTTTTTCACTGGTTTTAGCTGTGAATTTTTTTAAAAGAGGGAAAAAACATGGAAAATTTATATATGTATAGAATGTAAAATATATATAATATATATATACACACAGACAGAAACATATACTCTTAATGTTCTATGCATTGTTCTACCTCTGAGGACCCCATCTTCCTCAAGAGTGGAAGGTGATTGGGGGCGGGAAGGAGAAGGTGTCTTCTCATATCTCTTCTTTGGAACAAAGTTTGTTTTATAATGTCAGCGTTCAGTTTCCAATGTTTTGTGTTGGTGGTTGTTAGTGTTCACATTGTTATGATCAGTATGTATATTGTTTTCCTGGCTGCCGTTACTTCACTTTCATTTTAAGTCTTCCTATACTCTTCTCTCTATTCATCATACTTGTAATTTTTTTCAGCATAGTAACATTGTATTGTATCTATGTACCACTATTTATTTAGCTATTTTCCAGTCAGTGGGCATCTATTTTGTTTGCAGTTCTTTGCTACCGCACAAAAGTGCTAGTATAAATATTTAGGTGTTTATGGAACCTTTATTTTTGTGACCTCTTTGGGGTATATGTCAATCAGTGGAACTACCGCACAAAAGTGCTAGTATAAATATTTAGGTGTTTATGGAACCTTTATTTTTGTGACCTCTTTGGGGTATATGCCAATCAGTGGAATTCTAAGTCAAAAGGTATGAATGTTATAGTTAGGTGCATAATTCCAAGATGCTTTCTTGAATGGTTATGCCAATTCCCAGCTGCATCAGCAATGCATTAGTGTTCTCCATGCTAGTGCCCATGCTTTGTACATTCACATATGTTGAAATCTTCCCTCTCAATGGAATAATTGCTTCTTGGGGGCAGACTGTGTTTTTTTTCTGTGTTTGTATCCCCAGCAGTTAATACAGAGCCTGACTCATGGTAAGCCTAAAAAGCTTATTGATTACTTGAGTTATTTAATAAATCTAATGACCTTTTAAATGTTTTAATGTGATTTATGTCCACATAATGAATTTTCTCTAAGTGGTTGTTTAGGAAATACCTCTCTTCTCTATCTCATATCTATTGTTTTTCTCTCCATGTCCAGATTGTCACCCCCATACACCTCTTGTCTACTATTAACACCCCCAAGTTCCTCATGAGATGCAGTTGAGTAGACTATACATTTTCCCTAAGAGAACCTGACTCCTTAGTGCTTGAATCAAACCAAAAAGACTTTGTGATGATAAGGAACTTTTGACCTTTTCCTGGCAGATAAGATGTTTCTATTGTTTACAACCTTGATTTAGACTAATAGTTTGAGTAGTGATTCCTCCTCACTTTTCTGTGAAAGTACCCTGAAGGCTGAAGTTACTCCCTATTTATTCTTGGTAGACATGGGAACAGCTGTCCCTTTTTCTTAATACAAACTATCCTCATTTGATCAGTACTCTGGATCTCCTTTTAACCAGCTGGGTGGCTAACAGTTCTTTCTTCAGGTCTGTTCAGTTATAGGTCTTCCTGCTGTGAATGACAAAAACACATATCAAAGGAAGTGGTAGTTTGTAAGATGGGGACACCTGTTCTCTAGCAATTGGTCCGAAGTTATCAATCTAATATTTTGAGGAAAGCTTACAGCACAGTTACTTAATATTGTGTTGCACCATATGATTTCTCAGTGTCTTCCCTAGGGAGATTTCATTCACAAAGGAGCACCTGTGAAAAGAGTCTTCTGGATGGTGGACTTGAGTTGACTAAAGTAATGGGATGGTAGACTGTTTTGTTCTTTCCATCCACTCACTTCCTGCATCTAAAACTTACAAAATAGCTTCTCATTATAATGATAAGCAATAATTCCTGAATGACAGCCCCTGTGTCCTCCAAAAGACAGGTACTAAAATGCATAGATTATTTTTACTCTAAACATAAGAAAACTGTCAGTCCCCTGCCCAAATCGCTAAAAACTTTTCTGCTCTCCTAATCATGATGATTACGGTAGAGAACTCAAACTACATGTATCAAATTGTATTTTCAAATCTTTAAAATTATAACTTGCTCATTTAAAAAATATTCTTGGCCCAATGAAAACTTTTCCCCCTCCCTTTTTTAGGTTTAAAATGGAATTGGAAGGAATTATGAGGATATAGATGTTAGCAGAGGATGTCTCAGGCGGGATCTGGTCCAGTCTGCTTGTTGGTTTGCTTTCTTTCCAGATAAGCAGATGAAGACTTGGGGATGCTAAGTGATTTGCTCACAGTCACATGGGGAGTAGTAGCAGAGCTGGTATCTGAACTCCTGTCCTTCCACTCCAGATTCAACCCATTAGTTCCTTTGCACTGCTGCCTCTCAACCCACTTTGGAGGTAGATTTCTGAGGCTATCCTACTTGAATAGGGCCACTCTTGAATAATAATCTCCTCTGTCTCCTACATCTAACCTTTTCTTGAAGACCTGTCGAGATGGGGGAAGGCAGCCCAGTCTAATTTCGGATCACTCTAATAAGTTTTTCTTTATATCAAGTCTAAATTTGCATCATTTCAGCTTTTATTTATTGTATGTACTTAAGTTCTGTGGTTTTGGGGCCAAACAGGGCATGTCTATTCATTCTTCCACTCGACAGACCTTTGGAGGTCACATCTCTTCTCCCATGTCTTCTTTCCAGTTCCAGGAATTTAGATGTCTCTAACTCTTAGACTGCCTGCGCACACAAAGATGGTTTTGCATGGTTTCAAGCTCTGATGCTGAGCAAAGCTAAAAGCAAAAACCAAGATGCTACAGATACTTTTTCCTTCAGTTTTCATCTCCACACTTCTCCCCAGCTTCTCAAGAGTCTTTATCATTTTTTAGGCGGAAAATTTAAAATTTTTACTTTAAATTTAAAATCAAATTTAAAACCTTTACTTAAATAAACTTTTACTTTTAAATCAGCCATGAGACATATTTTTCATCTGACTGAAATGATTGCTGCAAAACTACAAATTAGTTCTTTTCTTTTAAACTCATACTTTGGATCAGAACAAAATTAAATGTATCATCATTATAAAGCAGTACATTCACTAATGTAGGCTATTCCTTATCAGAATAGCAGATTAAATAAAATTGAACCGTTGGATAAAATAAACATTTAGTTTATTATAAATCACCTAATTACTCCTTAAGCTTTTTATGTGAACTTTTAGAACTTCAGTATCAGGTTAATAAGCAGTAAATTTTAATGGAGTTTTATAAAAGCATCCCAATTTTAATGCTTTGTTTTCTTTTCCTCATAGCTTCTGAAATAAAGATAGTCTTTGCAGTGCTTTTGTAGCATGTGTTACTAGTACTCTTTATAAAGAGAAAAAATATAGAAATTTTATTTTACTCACATACAATTTATTATTTTATACTGAAGGAAAAAAATGCAGAAAAAATAGTTCCAGCTTGCTAATGACTTATTCAAAGTCATCCAGTGATGGGAAGACTTAGATATAATGCAGGAATAAGGTAGGACTTAAGACTCAATTCCTAGCCTGATTGTTTTAGCATGCTTAATAAGATTAGTGAATAACTTGGCAATAACTAATTTCTGAGTATTAAAGCTTTTTTGCATCAGTCAGTGGTAGTAGTTTGTGAATTATCTTATGCTTTATTGGTTTTGACAATTCTGTTGCTTATTTTATTATGGGAACTTCATATGGGATGGGGATAACTCAGGTGTTGCCACAGGACCCTGAATTTTGAAACTCCTGAGGGCATTTGCAGTCATCCTGCAGTTCAGAAGCAAATTTAGCACCTAGTTAGCAAAAATAATCAAGTTAAAGCCTAATGCGGTTTGTTGCACTTGGTGAAGGTTCTTTAGTTAGGGCTCTTTAAATGCTGAAACAACTATTACTTATAATCACTTCCTCTTATAACTCATTTATTAGGGAACCAGGTTTATATGCATAGCAAGATTTCCAGCAGAACATCAACTGTGTTTAGGTGACTAGTTCTTCAACTTTTTAGGCTTACGAGGCTGTGTTGTGAAGTCCTCTAAAGACCTGTGATGTAGTGCATGCTGTTTAGGAGGCCAGTTAGGTTGTTGAATTTGATCCTGTTACCAGGAGCTGGCTTTCACTATAGAACCTGAATGATGAAGAGGAGCAGCAGTCCACATTCAGAAGTTTTATGTGACCATTACCTTTATTATTTCAGACCATTTCACTCATCTTCAGAAAACCAGCTTAAGATTGTGCTGCCCTCTTGACCAAATTGAGATAGATGTTTTGTAGTCTTATTTAATATACATAGAGCATCGGGTTCTGTCTTTTGTGTTTTAGATAAGCTTCTTTATTGAATAAAAGGTTTTATTGTGTTTAATGGATATTTTTTTCAATCAAGTTACTTTGTGGCTATTGAGAGATTTTGGCCTTTATCTATGTGGTTCATCTCCCAAATGACCCCATTCACTGTAGGGACTGGTATTCTCCATATGGTAGAGAGTAGTCTCTGACTTTTTCTTATAAACTTTCTTTAATCTTAAATATTATAAACATGCTAATTCCTTTGGGCATCTTCACAGATTTCTTCAGCTTATGATGTGATAATGTGACTGCTTCAGTAGGTGAGGCAGTTTTCTTTTCCTCCTATGAAGTTCCATGTTCTTTCATCTCTGCAGCCTTGGCAAGTCTGAACAGGACTTCAAAAGCTGATTAAAAAACCAGCAGGCATGATGTGCTTTACTTTTCAGTCAAACAAGTGCTTGGTGGCTAGGGGAAACACTTGGGTTCTTTCTGTTTTTGTGTCAGTTGGTAGCAGATCCTTTAATACCCTAAGCTGAGAGTCTGCTTCTGAATTTCCTTCACTTTTATTCCAGCTTTATCAATAACAATAACAGCAGCTAGCACCTGTGTAGTGCTTTAGGGCTTACCCAGTGCTTTCCCAAAGCTTATCCTGTGTGATGCAGAGGGGCTGGGAGGAACCAGAGGTTGATCTAGGGCAAATAACTTGCTCAGGGTCACGTAACTAGTAAGTGTGGAAGGCTGGATTTGAACTTGGGTCGGTCTTCAAGACACCAAGACCATCGCTTTGTCCTCTGTGCTAACTAGCTCCCTTATTTATTTTAAGCATAATTTTACAATAGGGTTTTAGCAATAGCTAAATAACATCAAATGCAAAAGAATTGAAAGAATGGATAGATGAAGTCGTTCACTAGGCAAGGGCACCCATGATAAAGCAGAGTGAGAGGGAGCCTTGGGAAAAGACACTTTTATCATGAGGTTATTATAAGGGGTGAGGCTCAGTGCAAAAATGACAGTCTCCAGGAGGCTTTTCAGGGGAGTATGAGCTATCTTGAGGGAGTTCAGAGGCCATACAACTGGTACACAAATAAGTACGGCATAGATGAAGTACTTAAAAAATCAGGAGAACTGCATTCATTTTACTTGAGTAGGCTCTGAAAAAGACTTCTTGAAAGAGGAGATCCTGATCAGGACCTGGAATAGAGAAAACTTCAACATCTCATTCCTGAAGGAAAGAATAAAATGATAGAATAGCAGCTAGCCCCGTTGGACGGAGTGCGTAATAATGTCGGCCATTTCATGTCTTAAAGCTTTCAAACTGCTTTGCTCACAACAACCCTGTGAAGGAAGAAGTGTATGTGTATTATGAGACTTATAGAGGTTAAATGACCTGCTTATGGGTGTGCATCTAGTATTTTTGTGGTCTTTGCCTTCTGTGTGAGGAAGCTGCTTCTCTTAATACCTTCAATTAGCAAATGATAGAAATTGCGTCTGTTACTAACTCAGATTCCCTTCTCCTTTGTGTTCTGGCAAACCGGGGGGAGGGCGGGGGTGGGGGGGTGGAGGGGTGATTATTGCATCAACAACTTGGATATTTTTCAAGGACTTCTTGTGAGAAACCCTAATTCTAGCCTCAGTGGGTGATATGGAAAAGGGAACAGCAGCAGCCTTTCCTCTACCTTTGGACTTGGACTTCCTTAGAGAAGAACATTTAGAACCTCAAAAGAACTTGCTTGCTAGCTCAAAATCATTAAGGTGACGTGTCTGTGAAGCTCTTTGAATGTAGAGACGTACCCTAGTGAATACTGGTCAAAACCCAGGCATTTTGCAGCTACATTCTGAATGACTGAATCGCCACCCCAGAACCATCAGTCCTGTCCCCAATTTGCACTTTTGTTTCTCTTGGTTGAGCTTTGATCCCACAAGCCTAATTTTTTTTTTCCAGCAAATAGAATCTTAGTATTCTAGTATTTAAACTGGAAGGGATTATCTAGCCCAATTACTTTCTTTCTATAAATGTGTTTTCCTATAGCACCTTGATATTTGTTCTTTGTTTCTTTCATTCCTTACCTTGTATTATACTTATTTAACTTGTGTACTGGTCATTTCACATCTGATCTCTCTAGTGGAATGTAAGCTTCTTGCAGGTAAGAAGTTTTGTTTTTTGTCTTTGTCCCTCCCTTTCCCCTCATTGTACCAGTCTTTCTTTAAGTTTATTGAGAAAAAAAATCAAAATTCCTTTCAGATCTGTGGTTTTAAACTTGACTCCATTCAATTGTATTTGTTTTAGCGTTTTAGCATTCTTTTTGTCAATAAACATTCATTTAATTCTAATTTGCTGTTTTTGTCATTTTTCAGTGTTCTGGGTCATGAAACTTAATCCACAACAAGCTCCATTATATGTAAGTAAAACAAAAGTTTTCTTTTAATTTTGTATTGTCTATAGAAGTTTTATAAGAGTTTTCAATTTCATAAAGTGAAACATTTCAATTAATCTTTTAAAACAATTATTTTATAGTATATAAATTTCTTATTCATCATTCCATGTTTAAATTTGTGTTTTTTACCATCTATACAAACAATATGACTCAAATTTAACTAAATTGAATTCAACAGGAATAAATTAAGCACTCCATAATAAATAGGACTGCCTTAATATATCCGGGACCCACTGGAGCTTGTCTCTGAGGGTATTAGAAGTACATATGTTGACCAGTTGAATAACATGGTGAAAAGTGCTGTTACGTAGTCAGTTTCTGTTCTTTTGCTGCTGTATTTTTGTAAAGAAACAAAATTCCTTCCTCCTCCCTCCCTCTGTTGCTTGTGTATGGTTATTGTCAAATCAAATGATGTTTCACCACTAGATGGTGTCACAATATTGGTAAGAGTTGGGCAGAAGCTCATAGGATCAAGGCAAGTAAAGGTACATGGATATGTTTTTTCGACTCTTAGATTAGTGAAGTTCACAGTGGTAAGAGTGAGTGCTGCCATGAGTGAACTAATAGATTGAGTTGTACAGACATTCCCCATGAAAGGTAAGTCAAGGGGAATTTGAAATGAGTCGAAAATGCTTTGGGGGAGGATTTAGATAAGAAAAGGAGGGAGCAACGTAGCCAAGCGAACAGGCATAACAGAAGTGTGGAACGTGGCAAGGATTTGGTTTGGCTGGCGTAAGGCTGCACAGGTGATAAGAAGGACTAAAGATGAGCTGGATCTTGAAGCATTTTAAATTCAAGGCTGAGCAATCTGGGCTAATTGTGTAAGGAGTGGGAAGTTATTGAAGGTTTTCACTTGATGGATGATGATGAAAATGATGTTTTAGCAATGTAAAGGGTGATGTAGAGAGAGTGATTAGAATCAGGAGCCAGTTAGGAAACTACTGTAGTAATCCAGATGTTATGGATTCATAGAATTTTAGGCCTAGAAGAGTCCTTATAGGCCAGTCATCTTATTCTACAAAGAAATTGGGGCCTAAGAATACTTTGCCAGTATCATATAACTAATTAACAGTAGAGTTCCAACTCATTGATTGCTAGTCATAAAATTACATTTAATGGGTTTAAAAGCTTTATTAGATTTTCTTAAGTGTTTTGTTCTGGTTGGGATATAAAGGCATTAGAAAATTGATTCTGAAGAGCTCTTTTAAATAAAGCATTATATAGGAGTTAGCTGCTCAGAGACAAAATATCTATTTGAAAGGTTGGTTTAGAAAATATCCCCTTTCTGATTAGACAGAGACATTTGTTTTACTAAAAACTTTAACTTTTGCTGCATATGTTGGGGCAGAGCAAAATTGAAGGAAAGGTAGAAATTTTCTGTAAAATTGGATCTATTTCTGTAATTATTTAGAAATAGAGAAGGAATATTCTTATTACAGGAGGAAAGCTTCTGGCAGACAAAATGAAGACCTAGGGAGACATGTATATTGGAACCTTTGAAAGTTGGAGCCACAAATTAAACATAAAATGGTATTACTGTTAGGTGATAAAGGACCATATTAATGGAAAGGACCATAGTAGTCATTGGTAGCAATTGAAATGAAAGATGGAAAGTGTGGATCCAAAGGCCAGAGACTTTTTGTTTTCTTTTGTAAATAGTTTAAGAAAATTATTATGAGCTAAAACCTTTTTTTTTCCCTTACAGGTAGTCCTGAAATAGCTGAATTTGATTGTGCACCTAATGAGAAATGGTTAGGTTTTATCTGGAAGTTTGTCTTAAAAATTGAACTTTTTGTTTGAGCTAGATGAGGAGAGAATTTGTTACACTACCATGCATTTTTTAATTGCAGCTAAAGTATGAAAAGCAACATTGTAACTCAGACAATAACATCTAAGAAAAAAGATCAGTTGCTGTCTGAGTGTTTCTGCTCAACTTTTTTTAAATTCAGTTTTATTTTTTCTTCTGAATTCTTTCCCTCCACTCCTATTGAGAAAGCACGAAAAACAAAACCCATTACAAATAAATATAATCAAGCAGGATAAATTCTTTCATGAACCATATCCAAAAGAAAAAAAAGCCTAAATCTGCCCTCTGAGCCCATCACCTTTCTCTGGAAATAGGAAGCATGTTTCATCATAAATTCTTTGAAACTGTGGTTGGTTATTGTGTTGGTCAGAGTTCCTAAGGCTTTCATAGTTATTTTTCTTTGCAATATTATTATTATTGTATAAGTTATCCTCCTGGTTCTGCTTATTTCACCTTATATCTGTCTGTTCATGTATGTCTTCCCGAGTTTCTCTGAAACTATCCCCTTCATTAATTCTTACAGCACAGTAGTATTCTATCACATTCACATATCATAATTTTCCATTCACTTGCCAAATCTTTTCCACCACAAAAGGAACTACTATAAATATTTTGTGTATATGGGTCCTTTTCCTCTTTCTTTGATGTCTTTGGGGCATGGACCTAGTATGGTATCACTGAGTCAAAAAGTATGTACAGTTAAATAGCTTTTTGGACATAGTTCCAGTTTGCTTTCCCCAATGGCTGAACCAGCTCACAACTCCAGTACATTAATGTACCTGTTTTCTTACTGCTCCTCTGACAGCTATCATTTTACTTGTTTGGATGCCTTTGCATATTTGTTGGGTATGTTAGTACCTCAAAGTTGTTTTAATTTGTATTTGTTTAATTATTTAGAGCAGATGATTGTTGATAGCTTGGAATTCTGCCTCTGAAACCTTCCTGTTCATTTCCTTGACCTTTTGTTATTTGGAGAATGGCTTTTAAGCTTATAAATTTGACTTAGTTTTCTGTGTCAGAGCCACTTTAAAGAAAGACTAGGTAGAACTTAAGGATGGATCACGTGTAAGGAGTGATAGAGGACATGTCAAAGATGAGAACACCCCAACCACCTCCATTGTGCCCTATTTCTGTTCTGACCATCACCCCACCTCTGAACTTTGTGGACTTCTTCCCTTGGACATTGGTCACTGGAAGGTGAGCTTTCGCATTATTTTGCTTGGATCAGGCTTCCAGTACAATTCCTTATCATCTACACACTTTACTTTCTCTTCCCCTCCCCACCCATTTTCTCCCTTTTCCTTATTTGTTGTCTCTCCGCCTCCCCCCCCCCCCCCCCCCAGAATGTAAACTCAAAATCAGGAACTGTTTTGCTTGCTTATTTATTTATCCCTAGTGCCTGGCACAAATACCTGGAGCGTGGTAAATACCTAATAAATTATGTATCTGTCTGTCTATCTCTGTGATAGACTGGAAACACCTGAGGCTGGTAGCATGGATATGGGAAATCAAAGGAAAAGCCACGGCCCATATTTGCTCTCCAAATAGAAGGGCAGTTAATGCATGGCCTGAAAAGAACTCAGCAAGTGACAGAGCTGTATGTGAAAAGTCAGGAGAGGCATACAATGACAGATTGCCTTGAGCCCATGTCTAGAGGAGGGCATCCAGGATGGTCTTGTGAGAAGCTCCAATTTTACACACCACTCCACTGAACTTTTGACAGTTTAAAGGGTGAGACTCTGGAGTTAGTGGTCACTTAATCACTAAGTTATATCCTGGCCACTCATGGGCACTGAAGAGTCCTGATATTATAGGGAGGACCAGAGTCTGTTGTGCCACAGGAAAGGAAGTGCCGATCAGGGACGATTGTTTCTGGTCTCCTAGGTTCAGAAATGGGAGGAATGGTGCCAGGCAGGAGAAAGTTTAGAATGTTTAGGGCAGAGACTGTCTGACAAAGATTAGCCAGGAAAACCTGTTTTCCCAGACTGAAGCAGCTGCCAGAGATAGAATAGTTGGGAGGGATTTCGGAATTTGCTGCTGAATATGGTTTTAGAGAGGTTAACTTGCAGGTGATGATGTAATATTTTTTAAAAATTATTTTTATTGTTATCTTTTGTTCTCATAATTCCTTCATCTCCCAACATATACCCCTACTCGGAAAGCCATCCCTAATAATGGAATAAAAAAGAAAGAACTTTAGAAAAGCAGTTCAGAAAAACTAACCATTATGTTAATGAACTGTGTGACAATATATGAAGGGTTCTACCGATGTTAAATTCAAAGGGAAATGTTTGATATTTATTTGGGTGTAAGGGCCGTGGGCTTAGGGGAGAGAGCTGAACTTTGTGAGTCTAAGAACAACTTTGGGAGTATCTGAGAGGGAAGATACAGAAAGGAAAAGGACAAAAGGAAAAAATGTTAATAGGAAGGATCAGGGAAAAACACAAAGGAGAATTGGTTGTGGATATTGCAGGAGAAATAGGAAAAGATCCAGGTGTTTGATATGTGTGTTATGTGTTTTTCTGGGAGACTTTTTTGCTTTTTCCTTTGTGATGAACTTGAATATTCTTTTAAATAAAAGTAGCAGCTAATTTTTCTGTAGTCATATAATTTGTTGTGCTTGTGTTTATGTTGGGAATGACCATTGGAGGAGAAATGTGTCATTATCTTCACCTTGAGACCTCAGACTTGCTTAGAGTAGATCTGATTCCTTACATCATTAATGAGATCTCCCTATGAACCTTTGAACTGGAGATCGTCTGGGTCCACAGACTACGAACTAGAACTTTTTTTTTTTTAAATTAGACACAGGTATCCTGGACTATATTGCATGGGAGAAAAAAAAGAGTCCCTTCCAGTCACTTTTTCAGCATAAAATAGGATGAAACTTGAAACTGCTTTAACTTTAAAGGAAATTCTTTGGAATGAGGTGCATTTTTTTTTTTTAAGTCAGCTGACATGAGTCCATTAAGCTCCTGATCAAAGCACAGAGTAATAAAAAGATTCTCTAAGCTTAGATAGCCAGTTGTGGCATATCTTGGGGGCGAAAACACCTGTTATCAATATTTGTCATTACTTCATTTAAGTTTCTAATAATCATACATTTGCCACTACTCAGTTTTCATTATCTCCTCACCCAGATGACTTCCCTAAAGATTAGGACTTAGGATTTTTTGGGGGGAAAAAGATATGATTTTTAGGAAAAAAAAACAAAACTGAAACCAAAACTCATAGATAATGCATATGCTTCCACCTGGGCATATAAATATTATCAATATTATTTAAATTGAGAACATTAACTAGTATGATTGTCACAATAATGCTATATGAGAGCTTTCATCATCACATTTTCCAAATATTTATTGGGTACTTTGTAAAGCCCCATAATATCCTGTTAAATTAGGTAAAGGAATTGGGTATAATCTCCCTCTTGGAGATATCCCAGAGAGATAAATAACTTACTTAGCCATTAAGTCAGTGGGAAGGCGAGCTGGAAATAGAGGCTAGATCTCTTGAGTTCCCTACTATTAGCTCTCATTCCAGTGGAAGACATAACTTGTACCATCAATAAATCGCACGACTCCTGATATTTTTATTTACATAGTACTTACTCGAAACTTTTGACTTTTAGGCTTTATGCAATTCAGATGAAAGAATGACCTGATAGGTTAAAGAGGTAGGCCAGAATAGGAGAGGATAGCATTTTAAAAACAAAATGCCACCCACTGGCCTAACAACCTAACACTTAGCAGCAATAAATAAATCCTCCTACAGACTGACAGCTGAAAAGGAAGCTAAGTTTTCAGTCTTCCTACTAGGAGGAAGATGGTGTAAAAGGTACAAGTCCTCCAACCTTTTGAAATCATATTAGGCGACAGCTGTCTGTTAAATGGAGAGGTTGTTTGATTAGGCATTAGGAGGCCCTATGAAATTTGTAAGCCTAGGTGAGTCACTTACACTATCCTTGACTTTCTCTTTTTTTGTGTGTGTGTGAAACAGTAGCATTCATATCACTTCACCTGAGTTCTTTACAGATAAGGAACAGAATGTGCATAGGGCTGTGAGCATCTTGGAGAAAAGTTAGGGTTACTATTTAAGGTTCCACATACGTGAGAAAGGAGGTATGATAGAATGTAAATTGTATCTTTTCTGTTGCAAATCTGATAATAGCTTTACTACCTAAATTCATCTCATGTGAACTTCATCTTTGCACTCATACTTTATTATGCGTATGCCAATATTCTTTTTAGACCACTTACTTGACCTGCATTAGCAACACTTAGATATCTGTTGAGCTGCATGCAGTTCTTTCTGGTCTTCTTGTACTGAATTCACCCCTTCTACTCTGGCACTTGTGATCCAGTGATATTAGCCTTCCTGCTGTTCCTCAGCCAGTTACATGTGCCTTCTTCAAATTGAGTATTTTCACTGCCTGAAATTCTCTCCCTACTGGCTTGCCTACACTCCTTCCTGCAAAAATCACACCTAGAAGCAGCCTTTCCCAGTCCCTTGTACTTGGTTTGCTTTTCTTCTGTTGTTTTTGAAATTTCTAATAATCATACATACACTGCTCAGTTTTCATTATCTCCTCACCCAAAAGACTTCTTCCCTAAAGATTAGGACTTATGATTTTTAGAAAAAAAAAACCAAAAACAAAACTTCTATCTGTCTTGTTTGTATGTAGTTCACTTCTCTTCCCCCATTAGATCGAATGCCTTGAAACCAGATCCTTTTTTTGCCTTTTGCTTGTACCTTCAGTACCTGGCACACGTTAGGTTATTGGTTGTCTGTGAATCTAATAGGATCGCAGAATTTGAGATTTTGAAGGGAATTTGACATTTATTTCTTTATTACAGAAGAGAAATTAGGTCCCAGAGAGGTTATAAGATGTTCAGGGTGAAACAGGTAGTGTCAGATCTGGAACTTGAATTTTTCCAAGAGCACTGGTACTGGAGTCAGAGGACCCTGTGTTCAGATTATAACTTTGATACTTACCCCATGTGACTGAACCTGTAACTCAATAGCTACTAAGTGACTGAAACAGAGTTTGAACTCATGTCTTCTGGATGCCAAATCCAGCATTCTAACCACAATACCTTTTATCTGCCTATGTACAGACACCTTGGCTGTGTGACTTGGAACTTCTTTTATGAATATAGTAGTTAGACTGGCCCTTAAAGCCTTTCCTGCCTTCTTAAGCCTTCCCACTCTAGTACCTACTCTCCAATGAGATTGGTTTCTTGAATTAGTTCCTCCTGATCGCTGTTCTTCTAAAAAGGCACTACATTTCTTGACTCAGGACATTTTCACTGACTGTGCCCCATACCTGGAATATTTTCCTTCCTTCTGCTTTGTGGCTTCCTTCAAGTCCCAGCTAAAATCTCACCTTTTACAAAAAGTCTTTCCTTGTCCCCCTTAATTCTAGTCCTTTCCATCTGTAAATTATTTCCAATTTATTCTGTACACAGATTGTTTGTATATCATTATTTACATGTTTTCTCACTGATTAGGCTTAACTCACTTTTTCACCACTTCATTTGAAAAGTATCCACACACTGTGCCAGGAGCTGAGAATGGAAGTATGAAGCATGCAAGTAATTCCTCCTTGCAAGGAGTATTTACATTCTAATTGGGAAGACAGTCCTTATAAAACAAACATATATGTCATAAATATAAAGTTCATCAGTACAAGTATGTCCAAAGTAGTTAAATACAAGGTAGTTTTGGAGGGAGGACAGTAGAATCATGTCTACACAGGAACTCCTAGTTCATTAATTCAGTATTGACTCAAAATAATTCAACTTCAGTGAATATTCAGATGGTACAGGTAATGTCCCATGAATATTCCAATTGACTTTAACCCTGCTTTACAGAAAATTGAAAGGAAGTCAGTCTGGTATTTAGAATTAGTTCTGAACTTCTGGTTAAGCAGGTATAAGAGAAGGAGAAAGAGATGGACAAAAATGGTCAAAAGCTATGGACATCTTACTTTTATTAACAAAAAAATTTATCTCAGTTTGAATTTTTGGGGATTAGCTTGACTTGATGGAAGCTAAAAGCCCCAGAAATGTATGCCAGTGTCAGAGTTTGCATGTAGCACTATCCTTCACTTCAGAAAAAGCATGCATTCAATACAAAAAACGTTAGGGTATCCTCATTCCATGTTTTGGTATGAGATTGCCTAGAGAAGCTGAACTGGTGGTCTGGTTCAGTATTTAAAGTTAGCTCCCTTGAGATAGCTTTATCCTTCTCGTGATCTCTTAAGTGAATCACCTGCCCTCATGTTAACAATAAGCCTAATGGATTCTTTTCTAACATTTTCAAACTTGATGATTCCTTCCAGGAGTCCCGGTGCACAGCTGCAGTCATGAGACTGGGTAAGTTTTATGCTAGAGGAGATAAGGAAGTCAAGTGTTCCTCAATATAGCTTGATGGAACTTAAGCATGGTGTGACACAATTAAAGCCAACGTTTGAACAGCTTCTGGGTTAAGCAGCAATCTGATCAGAATGACTGTCAGCACTTAGTTTATAAAAGACTGGGTGTTCCCTTTCAGAATGTGCCCGTAGTGTGCTGTAGAGATGAGGAAGTTTCAAATAACTGATCCGCCATCTCTTTCCTTTTAAATACTGTGGGAGAAGTCTGTTACTGCCTTTAAAAAATTTGTAAATTGAGCTGTGTATCTGGAGAAATTGAAAATCTTGGTCATTAGGCTGACTACGTCTGGCATCTATCCTTTAGCACAGAACTGAGGGTTATTACTTCAGTAGCTTGGCTTAGGGGTATACTCAGAAAGTGAGGGAATCTTTAGGATTTTGGAATGGAAAAGGGCCTTGCAGCCATAAGCATTTATTAATGTAAAGGGACTGACTTGCTGGAGTTCAGAGAAAACCCAAACTAGAACCCAGGTCTCATGGCTCCTAAGCCAAAGTCCTATCCACTGCACATGCTGTAGGTAACTTGCCTTCCTTTTTCATGTGCTAGCTACTTTTAAAAAATTGTGCAATTTAAATCCATATTTTTAGAATATTGATATGTATTGTTTACTACTTCTAGTTGATTTCAGGCATATCTTTTTGTATTTCATGTTCTACTATGGTATATTTTCAAAACTTTGAGCTAAAATAGAAAAGTAGCAAAGGTAGAACTATAGGAACACCAAGTATTAGGGACTGGAGTACATTAGATTTGAAGTGCATATTTAAATGGTCTATTTTCTATCAAGTTTCTTCAATTATTTCAAATTAAAGATTGAATTTCCACTCTTCACTTTGATAGTTTCTTAGAAAGGTTGTCTTTGTTACTGATGCCAGAGGGATGAAAATTTATTTGGTACTTGACTTTGCAAACAATGCCTCAAACTAAACATTAGCTCTTTGTTTCATTTTTACTTGTAAAAAGACAACACAATTGTCCCTCATAATATTCCTATTTCCTATCTGAAAGACAAAATTAATAATTACACAAAAGTTTAAATGCTTGGTAATTATTTGTACCTACTCCCTTCACCAAATAAGCATCTTTGCAGGAAAAATATTAATTTAATGTTTCATCATTATCAATAAATAATATTATTCATTCTTATGTTGATCACAGATATGAATGAAGATGTAAGATAGTTTTTATCCTTTTCAAATTTTAATCAGGAGCTTTTGTGGTAATGGATTTAGGGAGGATGCCTGTATTAGTTTGTAGATTCTGTATAACTCTGGATGGAAGTGAGCTAAAGAAAGGTGGTTTTTATCCCCAGTATTGCTTCTAATAGATTATATTTGTATGAACTCTCACTGTTTTCTACCCTTTTGAAGGTAGGTGGCACAGTGGATAGAATTCCTGAGTTCAAATGTGGCTTCAGATCCTGGACAGGTCACTTAACCCTGTTTACCTCAGTTTCCTCATCTATAAGATGAGCTGGAGAAGGAAATGGCAAACTACCCTCGTGTCTCTTTGCCAAGAACACTCCAAATGGGGTCATGAAGACATGACATGACTTCAGACAACTCAACAGTAACCCTTGGGCTTCCTTTTCACTTGGTGGCATGTTGATAAATTTTCTGTTACACATCTGGAATTTCATAGTTTTACAGACCAAGAGCTCGTCTTTTCTGTTTTTCCTTTTTCATCTCTGGCTCCCCAAAACTTGCTTTGAAGTTAATACATTTTGCTTTAGCATTACATTGTCCATCCTAAGTATTTTCTGAGCAACCCAGGGTATAGGTCAGAGTCTGCTTAATGCTTGTCTACAGGATGTTTAACAAAAACACCACCCATGTTTTTTGAACAATTGAAAAAATTAAAACTTCAGATTTAATCAGCATTTAGTTCATTTGTTGATAGAAGTAGATACAGGCCCTAGAATCTAAGAGAGAGTGATATTAATTTTTTCCTTCTTTCCTTCCTTTATTTATTAAACACTTAACATGATTCTAGCTATTCATGGAAGTGTTCTGGGGAAGCAGAAGGGACTATGAGACTGTTCCAGCCCTTAATACTGTTAGGGATGACTGTGTGTGTGTGTGTGTGTGTGTGTGTGTGTGTGTATTATATGTATATGTGTATAAATGCATGTATATATGTAAAAAGTTAATGTAGCATCATTATATTGTTATTGATTTGAGATTGTGTTGTTATTGTGTTGAGATTGTGTTGTTATTGATTTATATCTGAATGCATAGTTCTTTGTTGGCCACAGAATGGTAAAATTTCAGCAGTACAAGAATTCCCTCCAAAACCAAAATTCTTTTTTTAAAAAAATTAATTTTCAGTTTTCTACAGTCACTTCCTTATATCTTGGACTTTCCCCCCTTCCTCTCTCTTCCCCGCCCCCCAACCTGAGATGACGTGCAGTCTTATATAGGTCCTACAATTACATTCTTATCAAAGATATTTTCATCTTATTTATGTTGCATAGAAGAATTAAAATGAATGGGAGAAACCATGAAAACAAAACAAAACATAACACAAGAGAAAATGGTCTGCTTCATTCTGTGATCCATTTCCATAGTTCTTTCTCTGGATGTGGAAGGGATTTTTGCCTCAATTGTCCATTGGGAATTTTTAGGTTCTTGCATTGCTGTGAAGGGCTTAGTCTACCAGAAAAATTCCTCACAAGCTGTGGTTGTTGCTGTGTACAAAGTTCTTGTGGTTCTGCGCCTTTCACTCAGCATTAGTTCATATAAGTCTTTCCAGGCCTCTCCGAAGTCTTCCTGTTCATCATTTCTTATAGCACAATAGTGTTCCATTACATTCATATACCACTACTTGTTCGGCTCTTCCCCAATTGATGGGCATCCCCTTGATTTCCAGTTCTGGGCCACCACAAAGAGAGCTGCTATAAATATTTTTGTACATGTGGGACCCTTTCCCATTTTTATGATCTCTTTGGGATACAATCCTAGAAGCAATATTGCTGAATCAAAGGATATGCACATTTTTGTAGCCCTTTGGGTATAGTTCCAGATTGTTCTCTAGAATGTATCAACTTACAGCTCCATTAGCAATGAATTAGCGTTCCAACTTTCCCACATCTTCTTCAACATTTATCATGTTCCTGTTTTGTCATGTTAGCCAATCTGACAGGTCTGATTTGGTACCTTGTTTTGATTTGCATTTCTCTAATCAATAGTGATTTAGAGCATTTTTATACGACTATAGAGAACTTTAATTTCTTCCTCTGAAAACTCCCTGTTCATATCTTTTGACTATGTATCAATTAGGGAATGACTTGTATTCCTGTACATTTGACTCAGTTCTCTATATATTTTAGAAATGAGGCCTTTATCACAGACACTTGTTGCAAAAATTCTTTCCCAGTTTTCTGCTTCCCTCCTGATCTTGGTTGCATTGGGTTGTTTGTGCAAAAACTTTTCAATTTAATGTAATCAAAATTATCTATTTTGCATTTCATAATGTTTTCTATCTCTTTAGTCAGAAAAACCTTCCCTTCTCCATAAATCTGATAAATACACTATTCCTTGCTCCACTAATATGTTTATAGTATCAGTCTTTATATCTAGATCATGTACCCATTTGGGCTTTATTCTTGTGCGCGGTGTCAGGCATTGGTCTATGTGTAATTTCTGCCATACTGTTATCCATTTTTCCCAGCAATTTTTGTCAAACAGTGAGTTCTTATCCTAGAAGCTATAGAGTCCGTGGGTTTATCAAACAGTAGATTGCTATATTCATTGCCTTCTATGTCTTGGGGACCTAACCTATTCCACTGCTCTACCCTTCTACTTCTTCGCCAGTACCAAGTGGTTTTGATAATTGCTGCTTTATAAAACAATTTGAGATCTAGTAGAGCTAGGCCACCTTCCCTAGCATTTCTTTTCATTAGATCCCTTGATATATTCTGGACCTTTTGTTCTTCCAGATGAATTTTGATGTTATTTTTTCTGGCTCTAGAAAATAATTATCAGGTAGTTTGGTTGGTATGGCACTGAATAAATAAATTAATTTAGGTAGAATTGTCATTTTTGTATTGGCTCAGCCTACCCACAAGCATTTGATGTTTTTCCACTTAGATTTGACTTTATTTGTGAGAAAAATGTTTTTTAGTTGTGTTCATGTAGTCCCTGGGTTTGTTTTGGCAGGTAGACTCCCAGATATTTTATGGTGTCTATTGTAACTTTAAATGGGATTTCTCTTTCTATCTCTTGCTGTTGGGTTTTGGGTTTTGGTAGTAATATATGGAAATACAGATGACTTATGCGGGTTTATTTTGTATCCTGGAACTTTGCCACGGTTGTTTTTATTTCCAGTTGTTTTTTACTTGATTCCCTCGGATTCTCTAAGTATATCATCATATCATCTGCAAAGAGTGATCACTCAGTTTCTTCTTTGCCTATTCTAGTTCCTTCAATTTCTTTTTCTTCTCTTATTGCTAAAGCCAATATTTCTAGTACCATATTGAATAACAGTGGTGATAATGGATATCCTTGTTTCACCTCCAATCTGACTGGAAATGCATCTAGCTTATCCCCATTACATATGAGGTTTGCTGATGGTTTTAGTTAGATACTACTTATTATTTTAAGGACAGCTCCATTTATTCCTATGTTCTCCAGCGTTTTCAGTAGGATTAAGTGCTATATTTTGTCAAAGGCTTTTTCTGCATCTATTGAGATAATCATAGAGTTTCTGTTAGTTTTTTTTGTTGATCTTATAAATAATGTTGATAGTTTTCCTGATATTGAACCAGACCTGCGTTCCTGGTATAAATCCTACCTGATCATAATGTATTATTCTCGTGATAAGTTGCTGTATACTTTTTGCTATATCTTATTTAAAATTTTTACATCTTATATTTATTAGAGAAATTGGTCTATATATTTTTTTGTTTTGGTTCTTCCTGATTTAGGTATCAGAACCATATTTGTATCATAAAAAGAATTTAGTAGGATTCCACTAATTTTCCCAAATAGTCTGTATAGTATTGGATTTAACTGTTTTTTTAAGTGTTTGATGAATTTACTTGTAAATTCATCTGACCCTGAAGATTTTTTCCTAGGGAGTTCATTGATGCCTTGTTCAATTTCTTTTTCTGAGATGGGGTTCTTTAAGTATTCAACTTTCTCTTATGTTAATCTGGGCAATTTGTATTTTTTAAAATATTCATTTAGGTTGTCAAATTTATGGGCATACAACTGGGCAAAGTAATTTCTAATTATTGTTTTAATTTCCTCCTTGTTGGAAATGAGCTCACCTTTTTTATTGTTGATATTTGTAATTTTTTCTTTTTTTTTAATCAAATTGACCAAAGGTTTATCAATTTTATTGTTTTTTTTCATAAAACCAACTCTTAAGTTTTATTTTATTAGTTCAGTAGTTTTCTTAATCTCAATTTTACTAATCTCTCCTTTGGTTTTCAGTATTTCTAATTTGGTATTTACTTGGGGATTTTCAATTTGTTTGTTTTTTTTCTAGCTTTTTCAGCTACATGTCCATTTCATTGATCTCCTCTTTCTCTGTTTTATTCTTGTAGGCATTCAATGATATAAAACTTCTCCTAAGAACCTCTTTTGTAGTATTTTTTTTAGATTTTTAGTAGACTATCTCATTATTGTCATTCTCTTGAATGAAGTTCTTGATTGTTCCTCTGCTTTGTTGTTTAACCCTCTTGTTCTTTAGGATTAGATTATTTAGTTTCCAATTAATTATTGATTTATCTTTCCATGGCTTTTTGTTACATATTGTTTTTCTTGCATTATGATCTGAGAAGGATGCATTGACTATCTCTGCTTTTCTATGCTGGATTGTGAGATTTTTATGCCCTAGTACATGGTCAGTTTTTGTATACGTATCATGTACCACTGAGAAAAAGGTATGTTCCTTTCTATCTCCCTTCAGTTTTCTCCACAGATGTATCATATCTACCTTTTCCAGAGTTTTATTCACCTCCTTAACGTCTTTCTTGTTTATTTTGACGATAGATTTATCAAATTCAGAGAGGGGAAGGTTGAGGTCCCTCATTAGTATAGTTTTGTTGTCTTTTTCTTCCTGTAACTCTCTTAACTTCTCCTCTCAGAATTTGGATGCTATACCACTTGGAGCATGTATGTTTAGTAATGATATTACTTCATTGTCTGTGGTGCCTTTTAGCAGGATATTGTTTCCTTCCTTATCTCTTTTGATTAGATCTATTTCTGCTTTTGCTTTGTCTGAGATTAGGATTGCTTCCCCTGCTTTTTTTACATCAGCTAAAGCACAATATATTTGGCTCCAACCTTTTACCTTTACCCCATTTCAGATGTGTTTCTTGTAAATACCATATTGTTGGATTATGGTTCTTAATCTATTCTGTCTGTCTCTGTTTTATGGGAGATTTCATCCCATTCACATTCACAGTTATGATTACTATCTGTGTCTTTCCCTCCATCCTCTTTCCCCCTTTATGGTTTTGGTTCTCCCTTCTCTCTTCCCCTCCACAATAGAGTTTTAATTTTTGACCACTGCCTCCCTCCGTCTTCCTTCCCTTCTTTCAGCCCCCCTCCCTTTTCCCTTACTACTTCTTCCCTCCCTTTTAGCCTCCCCTTCTTTTTCTTTCCCTTTTCCTCTCCTACTGCCTTTAGAGCTAATTAGATTTCTACACTTAACTGAGTTTGTTGTTCCATCCTTGAACCAAGTCAGATGAGAGTGAATCTCAAAACAATGCTCATCTCCCTCCCTTCTTTCCCTCTACTGTATTTGTGCCTCTTCCTGGCGTGTACTTTACCTTTTTCTGCCTCCTCCTTTTCACATCTCCCATTACAATCTCTTTGCACCCTTAAAACACATTTTTATCATCATACCATTTAAATTATACCCACTTCCTCTATCTATGTATGTTCCTTTTATCTATTACAATAAATACACAATTCTCAAGATTAACAAGTATCATCTTCCCTTATAGGGATTTAAACAGTTTGCCCATATTGAATAGCAAGTTTTTTTTCTGCTGTTTACCTTTTTATGCCTCTCTCTCAGGACTTGTGTTTGAAGATCGAATTTTCTATTGAGCTCTGGCCTTTTCATCAGGAAGGTCTGGAAATCCCTTATTTCATTGAATGTCCATCTCTTTGCCTGAAATACTATGCTCAGTTTTGCTGGATAATTGATCCTTGGTTATAGTCCCACCTCCTTTGCCTTCGGGATATCATATTCCAATGCCTCTGATCTTTTAATGTAGAAGCTGCAAGATCCTATGTGATCCTGACTGTAGCTGCTTGATATTTGAATTATTTCTTAATGTCTGCCTGCAGTATTTTCTCCTTTGCTTGATAGTTTGGGAATTTGGCAAAGATATTCCTTACTGTTTTCAGTTTGGGATCCCTTTCAAGAGGTGAATGGCGTATTCTTTTGATGATTATTTTGCCCCCTGGATCTAGGACCTCTGGGCAATTTTCCTTTATGGTTTCTTAGAAGATATTATCTAGGCTCTTTTTTTCATCATGGCTTTCTGGTAGACCCATAATTCTTAGATTATTTTTTTTTCTCCTGGATCCATTTTCCAGATCAGGGTTTTTTTTCAATGGGATATTTTACATTTTCTTCTATCTTTTCATTCTTTATATTCTGTTTGATTCTTGATGTCTCATAGAGTCATTAGCTTTTCCACTTGCCCAATTCTAATTTTTGTCATATTGGGTTTCTTAATTAATTTTTGCATCTCCTTTTCCATTTGTTCAATTCCTTTTAAGGAGTTATTTTCTCCAGTTGGTTTTTGTACTTCCATTTCCATTTGTCCGGTTTTCCCAATTAGGTTTTGTGCCTCCTTTTCCATTAGTCCAATTTTCCTTTTAAATTCTTCCATGATTTCTTTTTTCATATTTTTAAAATCGTTGGCCAGTTTTTCTTCTACTTCCTCAATTTGACTTTTAAAATCCTTCTTGAGCTCTCCCAAGAATGCTCTTTGGACTTGAAACCAGTTCATATTCCTTTCTGAAATTTCAGATTGGAGTGCAGTCTCAATGCTGCCCTCTTTGGTATTTGTGTTTTAGTCCTTGTCCCTGTAGAAAGATTCTGTGGTCTTGTCTCTTCTGGTTTGCTTCTTGTTCATGATGAACTTCCTTTTCCTGGCTTTTAAAGTGGTTCCCTGCTTCTAGGGTTCAGGGGCCTATTGTGCTTAGAACTTGAGACTTTGTGTGTTGAGGGCCCTGGTTCTTTCAGCTCGAGGCTAGAATGCTGCAGCTGACCTGGTGCTGAACTGGCTGATGTGCCAAAGGAGAGGCCAGGTGAAGTCTTTCCCTGGAGTTATCCTGGATCTTGCTGCATTAAGTGAGGGGGAGGGGTGGTCTGGCCACAGGAGGTCTCCTCTCTTGAGCACAGGCAAGCCCTGTTTGTGCTAATGTCTTCCCAATTCCCCTGGCTGTGCTGAGGCATGCCTGGCATTGTGGTGTTGGCAGTTACGGCTCCACCCCCTGGGGCTCAGGATCTCCTCTCAATTTTCTGAGGTGGGGCTGACTGGGACAGCTCTGTTCCTGCACTGGTTCCCTTCAGCTACAGCAAGAGGGACCCTCCTTTTTGATTTTCCTAGCCTCACAGGCTAAGAGACTGTTTACCCTTTTGTCTAATCTCACTGTTCCAGGATTTTTCCTGGAGAAATATTCTCTGGGTTTTTCAAAGTCAACAAGGGGAGGGGTAGAGCATTTACCAATCATTCCGCCATCTTAGCTCCTGGAAGTTCAAGTCCACAACCAAAGTTCTTAACCTGTAATCTGTGAACTTCAAAGAAAAAGGTAATTATATATGTCAATATAATTTGTTTCCTTTGTAAGATTGGATATGTAAGACAAAGCAGGTGATGAAATTATTTGATACTAGCCTGAATTTCAATATTCCCTGTTACTCCAGTAGCTCCTTGTTATATGCACAGTATAACAAACACATTGGTGTTTTAGAAATAGTATCTGGTTGGGAATGTTTAGGGTAGATAGGGAACTGTTATAGTAGATTAAATTTTAAGTAAAAGGTGAGTGCTTATACTTTGTATCTCATCCACAATACTAATTTGCTGGGTTATCTTGGGAAGTATCCATGTCTGTAATATGAACATTACTGTACTTATGTCACTAAGGTTGTTGTTTAGAAAGAAAGCATTTTATGAATCAACTTGAAGTAATCTACCAATCAGTCATTCAGCATTTATTAAGCACCTATTGTGCATCAGGCCTAGTGTTAGACAGTGGAACTACAAAGACAAAAATAAAGTAGTCCCGGCCCTCAAGAGGCTTATATTTTTTTGGAGGAAGCAACAAGTATGTATGTAAGTAAATATAAAATATATACAGGGTATTTGAGATGAAGGAGGCCTTTGCTGGAGAGGGGATCAGGAACTCATTTGAGCTTTGAAGAAGCTAGGGTTTCTAAGAGGCAGATCTGAGGGGAGAGAGCATTTTAGACTTTGTAATACAGGTTCCAGGGCTTATTCTTACTGCTGTTATTATATTACTAGATTGGTGGCCGTAGGGATTGGAGAAAGATCTTGGGGAACTATTTGTAAAGAAGACTGAACAGTCCGGGTGGCTGACTAGATGAAAGAAAAAGTACAAGATGATTCTGAAGTTTTGAGTATCAGTCAGTGGGGGATTTGGTGCTCTTGACAGAATCAGGGAAGTTTAAAGAAGAGTTTAGCTGAGGGAGGAAGAAAGATGGTTCAGTTACTATATAGTCATAAATTTAGAACTGGAAAAGGCCTTCCCAGGTAGTCCAGCTCCTTCATTTTATAGGTTTGAGAACTGAGAGCCAGTGATATGGAGCAACTCGCCCAGAGTCACACAAGTAGGAAATGGGAAACGTAAGATGTCAACCTGGGCCTTCTTGATTCCAAGATATAGTGTTCTTTCCTTTGTACTATTGTACCTTCCAGTATTATAATAAGTTTGTTATCCTAAGTTTTTTAAAGTAATTATAAATTTAACAAGCACCAACAAACATGAACATTTCCATGTACAGCAAAGAACAGAAAAAAGATTGTACATGAATTGTGAACTGCTGAGTACAGTTTATTTTTTTTTAAATGTGTATTAAATTCATGATGACACTATAGAACTGCCTGGATAGTATCCATTTCTTTTGAACTTACTTTTTTAGTGTATTTTTAAAATGTTTCATTGACAACAGTCTCTCCTCCCCCATTTCTTTCACTATTCAGGCACTCCCCTCTGTGGTCTCTGAGAGACCATATTTGCATGTGTGTACCCTCCTCTTGCTGTCAGTTTGGCTGTACTTGAAGGGTGCTGCCTCATTAGCACCTCATCAAATAACAGGCATAAGGGCCTCCTACCCCATGCTGGGTACTAGTTAAAGAGGAGTAGCCTCATTTGTGAGCTTGGGAAACTGCCACATTTATTAGGTAAGGTGGTATCAAGTTGGTTCATACACTAGGGTTTCCTTGAGGTACCTATTGAAAAAGAAAGGTTTCACTCCCTTTCCCCTCATCTTTGCTTGAATGAAATTCTAATCTGCATCTCAGATCTATCCCTGGTTTCCCTTCCTGGCTGGGAGCAATGCCTTCTGCAGCTTCTGCCACACCTTGACTGAATCACTGAGTTCCTTTTTCATTCCTTAGGACTGGACTTCATCATCTCTTTTTACATCCTCTGATAGTTGTTTCCTCTAGGGTACAATTGGCAGATCTGTGGGTGTGAACTGGAAAAGATTACTAAGTGGATCTGGTAATGGATACAAAAGGTTGCATTCTGGCTCTTTCCTAGTTCACATTTTTCTAGTTGATTGAATCGTTCAGCAAAACTCACTAGATCCTAAGAGCAGCTATTGTGGGGAAAAGTTGGTAGTTAAACATAGAAGAAGTTTCATAGGTTCAGGCCTGTGACTTCTCTGAGCTTAGATTACTGAAGTGGAGCATTATTACATTCTACAGGCAAAATATGATTCAAGTGTGGAGGAGACTCTGTGAGCTTTTGGCAGGCCGTGCCTGCAGCTGCAGGAGAGCGATTGTGGAACAAAGAGCCCTCCATAATCTTCATATTTTTGTGCCAGTTAGAATGTTTTATGGATCTTCCTCTTTTGATTTAATGGAATAATTACACTAGATCCCCTTTGTTGTTAGAAGTAGAACTTGTCATACTTCAAGTGATTCATATAGATTGAGTTTGGGATATGATTGTGGACAAACTGCTGAAACCGCTGTTTGGGGTACCTGCATAATTAAATGCAGAACTTGACTGAAACTACTTTGGGCGTTTTGAAAAAATAAGTAGGGACACACTGGTTGCTATGTCAGTTGTACTTTGAAGAAACTCGGTTTGTTTTAGAATAACAGCGTTCATCCCTGCTAGTATTGTGGAGAGAGTTTCAGATACCAGCCTTGTTCTAGGAAGAAGTCTGACCTGGGGCTTAGAAACTTCCTTCTCTGATTATCCTAGGAAAGCAGAATGGGATTTCCTAAATTGAAGTCCCTTAGTGAAGCCTTGAAGGGAAAGATCTCAAAAGTTTGTAAGTCAAAAGGCTAAGAACTGGAGTGCTCTACCAAGAGTGCAGATCACTGTATGTCTCATTTTATTGTGTCTCAAAAATAATTCACCCAGGGGGAGAACCTGCCTCTTCATGAAGACTCGGGGGATTGACTCTTTCTTGGTAATATAATGAGTTTCACTCTCATATAAAACAAGAAAAAACAGTAGTGGTGTAAAGCGTGTTACATTTGCTTGTAACCTACCTCTTTTAATTAAACAGGACAGATGCTTTATTCTGTCCATGTGAAGCATCCTGTGCCAGCTGAGCTACTTCTCTAAGGGGCAGAGATCCCTGGGTTAAATTCATGTTCTGAATGAATCAGAAGGTTAGGGGATTTGAAGATACCATCAGCCATGTGGCAATAACATTTTACTTAAAGGTTCAGGTAAACTTTAGCAGTACAGTAGCCCCTTTGGTTTTATTTTCCCCCTAATTGGAATTTGCAAGGCAAGATCACATAGTGGAAAGACCAATAAACTTGACATAAGATTTAACATTTGAGTCCAGTCTCTGCCACCATACAATTCTAGGCAAGTTATTTGATGTCTTAGGGATGTAGGTCCTTTATCTGTACAATGAAAGGCTTGGATTACATGAGAGGCATCAGACATTCCCGAGTGCTACCTGAACCAGATGATAATGTAAATGAGAAATATTTAACAGAATAAAAATATAATAAAACATCAATAATATTACATTTTAAAACTTAAATCAACGTGTTGTCTGCAGTGGTCCATATGTACATTTTAGTGCCTTCCCTACCCACCCCTGTTTCTGTTTGAGTTTGATAGCCCCGGACTTTGAGTTCTCTAGCATATATCTCTCTGACTGACATTCTGGGATAGGGTTAGACTATTGACTCTTCTTATATTCATAGAAAAAGAGACATTTAACTTCTGCTTTCTCTTCCAGTCTACAGTCAGTGACCCTACAAGATGGGAAAGCATTAATTTGAAAATACTAATCCTTAAGCCTCCACCACCCCCATTAACCAAGAAATGCAGGTTGACTTATTAAGAGTCATGGAACCCTTTTTGAAAGCAGTGTGTTTGGGTTAACTGCTGACCCTGATTGAGATATTGCATCTGGTGATGGAAATGGAATTCACAGCTGTGCCTCTTTCTGTTATGTTCACACAAGGAAATCTGAGTTCTGTCTTGCCATTTAAAATTATCTGAAATAGTGGGACCTTCCTTTTTTGGTTTAAGCAGTTCATAGTTCATTGAAGACTTGTTTCTTGCCTTTGCTGTAGTCTTATTAAATTGGCTTAAGTTAAGTATAACCCTGTTTTGACTTAATTTTGCCTATGCCTTTCCTTCTATTTAGAATTTCTACTGGTAGCACAGCTTACATTAAAACGATTCTATAGGTCCAACAGACACGGTATTTAGTTTGTCTTTCCTTTTAGCCCTGGTGCTCATAGAATACCCATATAAACAATTGATAAGTTTTCCTTTGGGGCCTCAGATAAGACCTGCAGATCCTGAGAAGCTATGATATCAGTAGTTCTCAGTGCCACTCCCTCCATTTCTAAAATTCCCATGACATTCATTTTATGTTCATCTCTCCCTCAATGTACACAGTCACCTATATGGTTGACAGGACTTCATCTTTCTTGGCTCTTGAGTTTTTTAATGGGGCCTGCCTTTCCATTGTGGCATGTGAAAAATGATGTGGCCCAGAACACAGGATTGACCTCCCAGTTTGGAGCCTGCTTATTGTGTGAGGGGAGTGGATGGCTCTCCTGAGTAGGTTAGTGACAGAGGTAAATGTGCTAAAGAATTTCTGTGGCTCCTGTCCATGACAGTCAATAAATCATACCTAATACATTGTGACATAAAAATTGAGTGCCCCTAATATGAGTTAGCATGTGATCATTTGTAGCTGTAACTTCTTTGTCTTATATAGTGCATTGTTTCAGGGGATGTAAGGACGTTAAGTGTCTAGAGAGAGTACCGGCCTTGAAGTCAGCATGAGCTGAATTCAAATCCTACCTCAGACACTTACCAGCTGTTTGACCCTTAAAAGCAAATCATTCAACCTTTCTTAGCCTCAGTTTCTTCAGCTGCATAAGAAGAATACACCTACCTCACAATAAAAATAGCCCCTACCAAGGATGAACTCAAATGAGATCATATAAAATCTTTTGCAAACCCTAAAGCACTTTATAAATGCTAGCTGTTATTATTATTCGTTCATATATATGTTTTTATTCTGTTTTATTTTATTCTATTGATTCTATTTTATTCTACTGGGAGTACTCTGCTATGCCCAGAGTAAGAATGTGACTTAGAATTATGTGTAAAATTAAGACTAATTATTTAAAAATTTGGTTATTTGGTTTTCTCTTGGGGTGTGGAGTAGATAGTAAACCAGTAACAGTAACTACTTTATTTAGAGATGGCAAAAACTTGGTCCAACATTTTAGTCTAAAATGAGAATTTTTTACAGATGAGTGGACTGATAAAGCATTTTAAAAGCTCTTATTCTGTACTAGGCATGTGCACTTGAAACTGAGATTGTTTGTGAGGCCCTAAGAGGTGAAATAAGGTGACCACCAGATAGCTAGTGAGTACCTGATGTTAGATAGGAATTCAGGTGTTCAGATTCCAGATTCATTGCACTTTTTACTACACTGTGATATTGCAGAAGGTCACATAGGATCACAAATATTAAAACCAGGACTAGAAAGCTGATCTGTAGACTCCAAAATCCAATGCTCTGTCCAGTATCTGTGTTAAGTGGAGTGAGGCTGCTAAAAGCTAATAAACCCTGTGATAGCTAATGGTGAGGGAACTTAACAAGCAGAAGCAGTAGAATCAGTTTATTATTGTGGTTCACATAGCCTCACGCTCTTTCAGGGCATCTGTACATTTATTGTAACACATGAAGATAATTTGTGGTAACAATGAGTATCCTGAGCTATCAAGAAAAGCTTATGTTATGGCAGATACATGGCACTCTTATTTAGGAGGTTATAGATGATACTTTTAGATAATAATCAGGAAAAAATATTTTTAAAGTTTTGATGCCTTTTTTATAATAACTTACATTCATGCTGCAACAGTTTTAAGATTTACAAACTATTTTATGTATTTTTGCTTTTGTGACAGCTCTTTTAGGTACATATTTGTAAGTATTATCTCCATTTCAGATAAGAGAAAACTAAGGTTCAGAGTAGTCATATAGCTAAATAACTGAATGAGCTCGAACTTGAACCCAGGTACCTTGGCTGATCCACCATTATTTCCTTTTTGCCAGGCTGCCTTCAGTCATCTGGAAAATTCACTTATATGGAATGCATCATCCATGAAATGTTTCAATAGTAAACTATGATGTGATATTATTCTTGCATTCTGGACCTTTGTTTATTAGTGTGTTTGTTTTATAGTTATATAGATATAAACTTTAACTTGATATTTAAACAGCATGAAATAGCTTCTAACATTAATAGGTTTAATTTTATTTCTTCATTTTCTACTTTTTCCATCAAATTATTGGAACCGCTAACTCTTCAATGTCTTATTATAGTGTATTGGTAACCCTAGGTTCTTAAAGCCTGTACAAGTAATCTCTGGTAGGTTATACTATGTTGGACAGACTTTTGAATACAGTCCTAGTGACAGGCCCTGCTTTCTGAGGACCAGTGAGTATAGCCAGCTTCATCAGAAGTGGGTAGTACTGTGGGCAATGAATTTTTAGACAAGAGCCTGTGATACAAAAGAAAATATGAACTGGACCTCAGTCCTTTGTGACACTTTTCCACTTCTATGATAATTGTAAAGTGGTTTAAAAAAGAAAGAAATAAAGCCAGAAGGTGTTAAGAATAAGTTTTAAATCATCTTAAATATGAATATATGGTAAATATATGGTAAATATGGTAGTCTAAATTCTTTCTCAGGAACTACAGGTGCTACTATACTACTAATTAAGCTGCTACTAGAGGAACTAAATCACATCAGTTCTGACATTCTCTCTTTAAAGAAAAAAAGCTCATTCTGAAAGGAATTCTTGTGTACAGGTTCTCTCCTTAGACAGCCAAATGCAGGAGTTGGCAGAGTTGATATTATTGTGGCCCCAGAGGCAACAAGAAACATTATTTGATGGGACACTTGGTTATCTCATAGTGCAGTGCTTATGATAAACATTTGGGGAAATGATCAACATGAAGCTAATCGGGACTTATGTGTCACCATCTATTGCAAAGGAGGATACAGAAAAAATCTTTGTTAAACATGATAAAACCCTCCCACTAAACAGTATTTACTTTAATACTTTGTGATTTCAATGCAAAGATGAGTACTAGAGGAGGATTGTGAAAAATATCTCAAAAGATATTATCTAGGATTAGAAACGGGACTACAAAAGCTTAAAGAATGCACAGAAACCCCATCTCTGTTTTGAGTACTTTCTTTTTCTTAAAAAAATATATATATAGATTATTTTTTATATCACCTAAATTGCTCCCTCATTTTTTGTATTTGACCTTTTAATGATATAGCAAATGGGCAGTGTTTGTAAGGTACTATATAAATCTGAGAAATCTGTATGCAGCTTTCTATTCCCCATCATTACCAGAGAACTAGCAAATCTGACTTTTCTAAAATTCTCTTCAGGTCCTTGTTTATTCTTTTTTGTTAGATTTGTTTGGGTCTGAAAAGGAGCTCATTTAAATCCCCTACAAGTATAATTTTTCTGTTTATATCTTCTTGTAATTTGATGAGATTTTTTAAATATTTCGATTCTATGCTATTTGGTGCATTGATGGGATATATATGTTATTTTATTATTTATGTTGCTTTTAAGCATGTATTAGTTTCCCTGTGTATCTCTTTTAACCAATTTTTCTTTTACTGTTGCTTTTTCTAAGATAATGATTATCATTTCTGCTTCTTGCAATTATTTAAGCTATAACAAATTCTATTCTGAACCTTTATTTTAACCCTGTATGAATCTTTGTTTCAGGTGTTTCCTATAAACAACATATTGTTGGATTTTGTTATCTGTTTTATGGATCAGTTTATCTTCTTCTCATTTATGATAATTAATGGTGTTTTTCCCTCCTTCACATTCTTAGTAATATTTCCCTTTTTGTTCTCTGTTCCTCTCTTTACAAAGAAAAAAAGAGTGTAGAAAGAAAAAGAGTGGGTTCAGTGATCTATAATTGAATTGTCTGGTCCTGTTCTTCTGCTTTTCCTCTCTTGATCCATCCTAGATATCAATCATTTATTCTTCTACTTTCTCCCCAACGTTAGAGTTTGTGTTGTTTGTGATTGTTTCCTTTAAAACTTTACCCTTTTTTTTAAATTAACAAGTCTCCTTTTAGTCTTTTTTTCTTTCCTCAAACAGTTACCTTTCTAGGCTTTCTCTTTTTCTTGTTTGCATTTCAAAGATTCCAGCCAGCTCTGGTCTTTTCTGGAAATTCTTGAAAGTCCTCTATTCTTTTAGTTCTTTTAAATTTCCTCCTCGCTATAGGATTATGTGACCCCCCCCCTCCGCCACATCTCTCTCTCCCTCCCTCCCCCAGGATAAGTTATTTTTGCTTTTTGAAATATTTCATTTGTAGATTTCCCTCCCTTATACATTATAGTCTGGATAAGCTACTACCTGTAGTTTTTTGGTACTTGAATTATCTCTTTGTGTTACTTGCAGTGCTTTTTCTTTCACCTATAAGCCCTTGATTTTGGCAGTTACATTGAATTCAGTATGAGGCTTTTTTTCATGAGGTGACTGGTAAAATCTTTCTATTTTCACTTTGCCTTCAGTTCTTTGGTTAGTGTTATCCAGAAGTCTGTTGACTTAAATTTTCTCTGTTCAACCAGTTTTCCATGTTGATGTTTTGTATAATAGATGCTTTACATGTTTTAATTTTTAAGTTTGTTGTATGCATCCTAAAATTTCTTGTCTCATTGAGTCAGCAATTTCTGTTTGTAATCTGTTCCGGGGTATGCAGTCTTTTGGACATGTTTTCTACTCTGTTTTATGTTATTAATTTTCCTTCCATTTTCCCCTCCAAGAGCTCTAATTTTATCTTTTGGGCAGTGATTAGAAAGCAGGGCCTGAAGTCAGGAAGACATATCTTCCAAGTTCAAATCTGTCCTTAAGACACTTAATCCAGTTTGCCTCAGTTTCCTCATTTATAAAATGAACTGGAGAAGGAAATGACAAATCACTTCAGTTATCTTTGCCAAGAAAACCCTTAACAGGGTCATAAAGAGGTGGACACAGCTGGACAACAACAAATTTTATTTTTTGATTTCTAACTTCAGCTGTTTTGTCCACTTTGGAAATCCCCTCCCTCCTTTTTTCTTTCTCTCTTCTTTTGTGTCAAATCATTTCTTCCTGCAGGTTTTATATGTACTTTTTGTGAAGAGACACTTTTCTTCTAAGCTTATCTCTTGGGCTTTTCTTACCTTATCACATGTCTTCATTGTATTCAGTTTTCTTCCGAGTTCATTTATACCTTTAGCTTTAATTGATGGATTAGGACTTTGTACTTGAGCCAGGGGCAGTTCTCTCTGAAACTTTTGATTGCAATGCCTGATCCTTTCCCCCTATTAGTGTGGATTTCACTTTGGCTACCTAGCTTTAGTTTTGGATAGGATGCTTGGGACTGGGCCCTGCCTTGTCTGGTAGCCCCTTACTTCTGCCTCCATATTCTGGTCAACATGAATCCTGACATATTTGGCTTTTTTCTCTGGCTCAGGCCTGCTGGGGGACCCCAGGAGTGTCTTATATCTCCTCCTAGTTTCTTTGATTCCCTGCTATATTACTGAAAATTGGACATTAAGCTAGTTTCAGGACTCCTGGAAGGGAATCTCCCAGGTGGCCTTCTGGTCCCTGCCCCAGGTGGAGCAATATTAGTTTCTTTGTGCAGTGAGTATCTGGAAACCTTGGAAGCCTTGTTATGGCTCTGATGGGCTAGTGCTGAGATTCCTCTGGCTTCAGGCCACATATATTGTAGATTAGGCTAGCTTTAGCAAAGCCTTCTCCTTCCTCTGTGTCCTCTCCCCACTCAGAGGACCTACATACTTCTGGCTATCATCGTAATCCACTCTTGGGCCAGTTTTTAAAATCTCTCTCTCTCTCTCTCTCTCTGGTTGACCTGAACACTTTCAAAAATTTTTGAATGTAATTCCACGGTTTACTATTTTCTTGTACTATTCTGTAGGTGTATTTCTAGTACTGCCATTATGCTTGCTAACCATAATCATGAGCTGTTTAGGCTGAAAAATGGAACATGTATACACAGCTTTCATTCAAAAAGCAACAAATATCCACATTTTAAAGTTTAAAAAATCAGTTCTTTTGGATTTTTTCTGTCTCCTGGTCTCTCATTTGTCTTATTGTTTTATTAAATTCTCTTCTCTTCCCTCCTCCCAACTCCCACCGTATGTAAGGGTAGTGGAAGAGGGAATTTACTTATATTTCTCTTGGTATAGTAGGGATTGGGTTTTAAGTTTGGTCACCATTCCCTCTTCTCTTCCCTGTCCCCCCAAAACAAAACGAAACACCTCATGAAGAAATGCCTTCCATTGCCAGGGAAGACATCTGGGTTCTTACCTAATTGACTTACCCTTTGACTGCAGACTTTGAATCTACATAGGAGTGGGGGGGTGAGAATAGGAATGTTATTTGCCTTCACCCCAAGATGTCACTTATTATCCTTGGCAGGGGGAGGAAATTTAATGGAAAAATGCTCTTATTAGTCTCTTGAGAGCTGAGATTTTGCCTTTCTTTCTAATAGAAATAATGTGCCATTGAGCCTGGAGCTGAACGTTAGTGGCTAGCCAGCCAGGTAGGTCACCTGCCTGAAAACTGATCAGAAAAATAAGGTTTGATCTGGGAAAATGAGGAGAAGAAGAATCCCCAAGGAACATCTGCCCCATCCTCATGTTCTGGACTTTCTCCTACTAGGCCAAACCTGATTCCTTAGCTGTGTCACAGACTTAATGACACTCAACCCACCTTGAGAGCAGAGTTTGCTTTGCTTCTTTTCTCTGTATTCTTTCTAGGGTCTGGCACATACTTGGTGCTTAATAAATGCTTGATTGATATATATCCTATGTGAACGTGAGTCTTCATTAGTAGAGTTCTGGTAGCTGGATGGCCATTCCTATAGAAAGTGTTAATTCATGGGCCTCCTGATGAATATCTGGTATTCTGGATGGAAAAGAGAGAATGTCTTTTTAAATAGACTGAAATATAGTCACAGTATCTTGAGACAATTGTGAAATATCTGTGAGTGAGAGAGGTTGTTTTGCAGCTAATGGTTAAAGCCAACACATGCTGACAAATTTAGCAACCTTTTTCTTTTACAAGCAATGCCTTGAGGCTGGGTTGTGCATTTAGATGGAAGAAAAACTTTAAATCATGGATTTTTATTTCTCAAGTATAGAAAGCACCTGTGTTTGGGGGGAAATGTATCCTTTAATGAGACCTTGTTTTGTATAGTTATCAGACTTTGGAAATTTGATCTCTTACCCCAGTTCTAAAATCTCCTAGAAATGATTATTAGAGAGAAATGCTCTTAAAAAAAAAAAAAGCCACTCTTGACAAGAAGTCAAACAGAATGTTTTGTGCTCCCTCTGCTGGTTTTAAGTCAGTAAGTCTGAAAGAGGACTGAATGACTTCCTTGCAAAATAGGAAAATGGACAATATACATATTGAAATAATAAAGACACTGTATTCTTTTTGTCAAATTAAATGATTGCCTTAGATATTAAAAATGGAGATTTTTATGGCTAAAATGCTTAAAAAATTTCAGTGCCAAAATTTAGTGCGGATTTAAAATTATTTAAAATTTATGTAGTTTTAAATTTTAGATTGAAAAATTGTCCGTGCCAACTACAAAAGTCTTAATTTGAAATTTACTAAACCACTTTTATAGATCCTAATCATATAGTATTTGATTGTGTGTGTGTGTTTGTTTAACTTTATAGAGAAAAATTTATAAACAGGGTCTTAAAGCCAATCTAAAGAGTGTGGACTTTATTCTGAAGGTTGTAGTAGGAGATCATGGAAGAATTTTTAGCCAGCAAGTAACACTGAAAATTTTCAGAAGATGGATATGTTAGTAAAGTGACTTCAATTTCAAACCACTGTTTCACATTAATTGATCCTCACAATACAACTTCAGGACACTGAAGAATGTAAAGTTTTAATTTGTCTGACAAGGTTGGCAGATGGCAAAGCTGGTAGGGAAACTCTGGTTTTCTGATTCATAGATCAGTGTTCTTCATTATTGTGTTCTCTGGTGCATAGTGAATTGGAGAGAGAGGGATCAGAGGCTAGGAAGGCCAGATAAGAGGCACTTTAAGATATTCCAGATAGGAGGTCTTAAACAGACTAATCTGGGCATGGTATGATACCAATTAAAGGATTGGTGCTAGTGCCCAGCACTAAATAACAAAAATTTGATCCTATTGAAAATATGATTGTTAAGGAAACCCTTCCCCTTTGAGACCTACAGTTTCTGGTCTAAGGCATTAGTAGATTTGTAAAACTAGAAGACTAGTCCTTCCTGATTTTTTCTGAAGTCTTAATGATTGTCAAGTGAACATCACGGAGGGAGGCTGAGAAAGAAGAGAGGAAACTGTTGAGGCCTCCCCTGGGGGAAATCCCCAGATGCTGCTGGAAGTGGGGTGAGGTGTGGTCTCTGGGGCAACTGTTTTGGAGAGGACTTAGGTGAGGCTTAACCTTCTCCTAACAGAGCTTGGTTTGCTGGTTGGGGAGCTCTGCCCTAAAGTAACAAGATTGTTTGCCTGCCCATGAGGAAATAGCACTAACTGTGCCCCTGGAAGAATAGAGGCCTTAGATTTTTATTAAAATAAAATGTTGGCTTTGGGTGTGTCCATATTTTCTTTCTTTATCTGCTTTCTTGTTTATCTTCACAGATGACTATTGGAAGGTTATGCTTTAAGTACCTCTAAGAACAAAGCCTATATTCCTTTAGATATAATGTTAGATAAATGTCGAACAATTGCTTTAATGAAGTATCAGAATTCTTGAATACTCATTGTGTACTCCTTCCTGGTTTGGACTAGATTTTGGGTTCTTAATCTCTTTTATGTTGTGGATCCCTTTGTCACTCCTTTGAAACTTATTGATTGACCCTTTCTCAGAATAATGTTTTAAAGGACATATTAAATCTATAAGATTACTAATTGAACCAATTATATTGCAATAAAGACATATTTCTCTTTCCTGTCTAGCTTCATGAACCCCATCCATTGATGTCAGATTAATATCCCAGTTACAGGATCACAGAGTTTAGAAGTAGAAGGGACTTTAGAGATAATATAATCCAGCTCCTTCACTTTTGAAGTGGAAAACAACAAAAAAAACTGAGGCCCAAATACTGTGTGACTTGTCTGAGTTACATAGTTAAAAGATCAGAATTTGAATCCTGGTCTTCTGTAGATGTAGTATGTTTCTCATGACATCATAGTATTTTTTTATACCGAACAGTTTGAGTGGACCAGCGTTGTCCATACATGTGAAAAATAAAATAAAGCAGGAGTAGAAGTGAACAGAAAGAAGTATTTTGATATAGTGATAATAATGATGAGAGACTATGTATCCCCTTTAAAAACGTCAATGTCTTCTCTGTACTGGATTGTCTTCAGTCTATCTTGTCTGTGCCATAACTGTTAGTGTGCTGTTTTCCTAGTTAGACTGGGAGGCCCTTGAGAGCTGGGACTGTGTTTTGCCCTATTTTTTTTTGTATACCCAATATTTTTTGTACTTGACACATAGTAGGCATTTAATAAATACTTTGTTAACTTGTTGAAAGTGTTGCACAGTGTATAGAGAGCTGGCCTTGGAGTGAACCCATATCTGGTGTATGGCTCTGGGTAAGTCAGTTAATTTCTCAGTGCCCCAGTGCTATGAGTTAATGAACAGCTCTAGATGTGCCTTGGTTAAATCCCTCACTGAGAAAGCCTATACCAATGAAAGCATGTTCTTGCCCAAAAAAGAAAAAGGGGTGGAATACTACTAATAAATGAAATTTTTTATATAATGCCTTAAGTTTTGCAAAGCACATGTTGCTCCATCTTATATTCAAGTATTATCTGAGAAGAATGGATCAGATATTAACTGACTTGTCCATGGCCACACAACTACTATGTGTCACAGGCAGATTTTTGAATCCAGGTATTATTCAGAGACAAAGTTGGCGCTCACAGTACATTGTTATGCAACCTTCATAGATAATATTAGGAAAGATATTTTTTCAAGGTTCAAAAAAGTATGCAATCCTGACCTTCTTTATAAGAATCTTACAATCCACTTGGGGAATTAAGACATGAAAATGTAAATGACATGAGTCATTAAAATGAAAAATGCTAAGTTTAGAGGAAAAGATCATTGCACCTGGATGGTTCATGGAGAAAATGTAATTTGAGTCCATCCTTAAAGGAGGAACAGGAGAGTGATGAAAGTAGAAGACATTCCATAATTAAAGGTCATATTTGGTGGATTTTGAATAGAGCACAGCCAGAGTAGGAGGTTCTTTGGGTGATTGAAAGTTGAGGAAAGGAGTAAATTTGGGCCTGATTGTGGAGCGCTTTTACTGACAGACTAAGGAACTGAAGATTTCTGTAGATATTTATTACCAAGAACCAAGGAATGATGTGAACATTGTAGGATCATAGGCCTCAGAGCCAGAGTCCAGTCCCCTCATTGTACAGAAGAGGATATGGAGTGATTTTCTCAAGGTTACACATGGAGCCGGCATGCCTCTAAAGCCAGTGCTGTTGCCGTTATTCTATATTGCCTCCGTTCTCTGATGAAACGGGTATTTTTGGAAAAGTAATTTGGTAGCAATGTGAATGCAGGGCTGGAGGAAGAGACAGACTGGAGACTGGGAGATTAGTGTGACACTATTAGCAGTAGTTTAAACATGACAAGGATTTACATTAGGCTAATAGAAAGAGTAGAAAGGAAAGAATCCATCTAAATATTGTTAATTCAGAAGTTTTAATTGGGATGGTTTGGGTTTAACTTTGTCAGTGTACATTTGATGAAAAATAACCTAAGGAAACTAATATTGCTAAAATGAATTAACAGAATCTTTTCAGACTTTTAAGGGATTCATTTACATGTCATTTTGACTTGTTAATAAATTGGATATAAGCAAAGTAGTCATCAGCCTTACTCTCTCTTCCCGAGTCACTGGATTCCACTTGCAAGAAAAAGTCAAGGCTAGCAATGACTCGGAATGCAGTAGATGACCTAGGTATCTTTCAATATCTAACCATACTCTAAATGCTCTAGCACCTGCTTCAGCTGCCTTCATGGTGGTTGGATTAAATTGTTCTCATCCACACATGCTGCCTGGGAAAGTCTTCATATGCTTTGTGTAGACATCATCCCCCTGACTCAGTAACAGATCTGAGACCCCTTGGTTAATCTCAACCTGGTTTAGGCTGTCTGCCAAAATTGATTTACTGGGGGAGGGAAGTGCGACCACTGTGCATACTCCTGCTTTTTGGAGCCACAAATGAGAGTGAATCAGGTAGATACCAAAGGTGGAAAGCACCCCTGAAAAGGGCTTGGCAGTTTTCGTGCCAGAGATACTAGTTTTCCCTGAATCTTCTACACCACATTCATTTCCTCATAACTTGTACGTTTATTGTTGTTTTTGTATGTCCATATGATCATCTTTAAGCAATATTTTATAAGCCAAAATAAGAAAACAGCAAATCTTTAAGAAATTTTTAATTCATACTTTATGCTGAGTCTAGCCTTTTGTGTAATTATTCCAAATTGTGGAAAGTTAGTGGTATTTTTATTTTGCTGATGTCTTTTGGGAAGGGCAGATGAGAAGTAGAGAGCTGTTCTTCATTCCTCTTTGGCAATACTTGGAGGGAATGCGGGACTCCTACTGGCAATCCTCCCCAACCCCCAAAAAAGAGTCTAGATAATTCTTGCTGTCGTTTCCTTCTGAGTTAGCTTAATGCATCTGTTTCATGGGTCCGGCTTAGTGTACCTTGTGACTGGTTTACTAAAGGGTTATTTTTAAAGTGTTCTTATTGACCTTCCCATTGCATTCAGCAGCGTGGACCTGTCTTCCCTTTAGTGATTCTTTCTTTCCTATTCCTTGAGTGCCATCGTACCAGGCATCCTGATTCTCTTTTTTTCTCTGGCTCTTTTGTCTGCCTATTTTACTGGTTTGTCTGCCTCTAAGTGTGGGCATCAGCCCGTGTCTTTTAATCTTTCCCCTCCTTGGAGACCTTATTGTGTTTATGATTTTACATTTTAATTACATTTGGATATGATTCTGCACATTTCTATATCCTGCTCTGATTTCTTTCCTTAGCTTCGTCACTGAATGTCACTTATGTGTGTCTTGCCATCACTCGAAACTCAGTATGCATGAAACAGAATTCTGTTTCCTCCCCAGAAAAAAAAGTCTCTTCCCCCCCCCCTTCTATGTGAATAATCCTTGAAACATAGCTTTTCACACAGGCCCCTTTCAAAAACCTCCAATAATTCATTTGCCAACAGGATAAAATACAACATTCAAGACCTTTGTGTCTGTCTCCCTCCTATCTACATGATGTTAACTTCTCTAAATAATCTATTCTATATTTCCTGTTTCCCCCCCAACCCCTGCCCAGCCAGATTGGTCTCTTGTGCATTAAACTAGCCTTATTTTACTAATTCATACCATTCTTATCAAGTTTCTTAACTGTTCCTGTTTCTTCACTATTCATTCTGAGTCTCTGTGACCTCTATAATCCCTAACCATCAATGATGATTCCTTTGCACTTTTTGTCTGTGCCTAGTATTTTTAAAAACATTAGGTATCCCAAAAGTTAATTTTTAAAATAAATTTATTTATATAACTTTTTACATTCATTTTCACAAGATTTTGGGTTCCAAAATTTTCTCCCCTCCCCCCTTCCCAATACACTGAGCATTCTAATTACTCATATCACCAATCTGCCCTCTCTTCTTTCATCCCTCC
>CM053769.1:561261659-561285080 GCA_028658325.1 Potorous gilbertii | reverse complement strand
ATATTCAGGACCACAGAAGTAATATGACAAAGTAGAAATGCTGAATGAGAATCATACCCTATCTTGTATGTACTGTGATTTGCAGGATTCCTTCCCCATAAACGTATGAACTCTTTGAAGGCAAGGAATGCATTTTTGCCTTTCTTTTTATACCTAGCATGTAGCAAAAGCTTAATTAAAAACTTGCTCACTGATCAACAAATGTAGAAAGGCTCTCAGAAGTCATCTATTTTAAACTTATATGTTACAGATAAGAAAATTAAGACCCATGGAAATTAAATAACTTGTCCAAAGGTCACATTGTTAGTAGTCAGACAACTAGTGAGTCAGGATTAGAATCCAAGTCCTTATCTGAGAGCCAGCACTCTTTCATTTAAAATCCCAGTGTGGCTTTTCAAAGCAAAATACCAGCTTAGAGAGAACAGATATTATGATTTAAATGGTGGCTTGGATAATAAAAACAGCTTCCATTTCCACAGAGCTTTAAGGTTTAGAAGGTATTTTCCTCACAAAGGTCCTATGAGGAAAATAAAACAAGGATTACTACATGGCAAATTACATTCAGATGAAGGGGAGTCCCAAAAGTGGCTTCCAAATGGAATAAAGCAAGAATCTATTTAACACATACACACGTGTACGCACGCGCACACACACACAGACTTGAGATGTTTCAATCTCTGTAGGTCTCTGTAGCATTTATTTACATTATGTGTATATTGCTTGCCTCTGTAATTTATTGTAATTTCCTCATATTTATTTTCCTATCCATACCACCTAGTAGAGTACGTCACCATCTGATGACTGAGTGATCAGTTGTGAAGTACCAGCCTTAATCATGGTGCTTGAGAGACATTACTTCTTGGTCTCTACACACATGTCCAGTTCCTGTATAGTGCATCTTAGAAGCTGTTGTGCTTTTCATCTTGTGCCCTCATAGTTTTGCTAATATTTTACTGGTAATATTCAGGACCACAGAAGTAATATGACAAAGTAGAAATGCCCTAAGACCCTGGAAAACATAGCTTTGAGATCTCATTTTATCCTTTAAGCAGTGTGAACATCTACAGAGTTTTTCAATTCAAAGAAGGTCTCACAATTCCTTTGTTATACACAGAAGATGGACTGGCACTTGTCAAGCCCAGTTTAAATCTAACTGTCTCAATTCTAACAATGTCAAGAGGCTGCTGGCTAAAAGGTTTGAAAGCACATTACATCCTAGCATTTCCAGTACCCTTCCCAAAGCAAACAAATATATATACTATTTTACATTATAAACAACAACAAAATATAGGCAGTTCTTAATTACTGGGAGAGGCAGTTAACAAGCATATTCTTCTGAAATAGTCCCCTCTACCCCCCATACTCCACGAGTGCGGGGGGGTAGAGGGGACTATTTCAGAAGGTAGGATGTTAGCTTCTAAACAGTAAGTCTAAAAAAAGTAATATAATAGGGCATCTAGGTGGCACAGAGTAGGGGCACTAGAGTCAAGGAGAACTTGAATTTAAATCCAGCCTCAGACACTTGACACATACTGGCTGTGTAACCCTGGATAAGTCAGTTTAACCCCAACTGCCTCACCACCCCCTTGCTGTCCTCATTCATTCAAGTAGCATTTATTATGTGCCTCCTTCTATGTAAGATTTCATTGTATCTAATGAACTCCAGGATCTAAATCTTTAATTTTTCTTTTCCTAAGTAGAACTCAGTTCAATAGGCCCTAAATGATGGATTTGGGATAAATGGATAGTTATAAATACCATACTTATCATATCTGAAGGTGACACAAAACAAGAAGGGTAAGTAACAAGGTGGAAGACAATGTCCAAACCTAAAAGAGCCTGACAGGCTAGCAGAGTAATAGTTATTTAAAATAGAAAGATCTTTCTTATTCATTGTTAGGCCCTTGGGACCTGCTTAAATCATCTGGAACCCTGAGTCACATGGACCCTGTGGTGGAGGAGTTTGTTGAATGGGTGGAACAGGAAGAGGCGGAGCTACAGCAGAGTTGAGAGGAAGTTTGTCTTGAGAGCAGTCAGAGACAGGAAGGATGCAGGCAGCTGGCTAGCCTGAGTGAAAGGTTTTGTTTGTGATTTTATTTAATGAAGCTGGTTCGTGGGATGGTGTAGCCCTCTGCACTGTTATTGTGTATTGATTTTTGTTACTATGATGGCTTGGGCTTTCTGGTGTCTGAATCAGTGTTTTGGTTCTGTCTTCCATGTGGAGAGTCTGTGGTATTTCATGACTCAGAAATGCACCTGGCTGTGGTAGGTGCTGTGAATATCGCATGGCACTACAAAGAGTAGACTGAATTTATTAAGACAAAATTTAATGGGACAACTATAGTCTTACAGTTGGGACTAAAAAACAACCACCTTTATAGAACAGGAGAGGAATGCATGGCTAGACAGTTCACTTGAAAAAGTTAGGAGGGGTTGTAGTGAACTGAGAACCCCAGATGTTAAGGTAAAAATGTGTCTCAGAGGCCAGGAAGCCACTGCATTAAAAAATAGTGTTCAAGATGAAAAAGTTTTGTAAAAGTTCTGCTGTGTAATGACCTTGTTAGATTATACCTGTAGTGTATTCTTTTCTAGATGCAACATTTTATAAGAAAGGCACTGAAAAACTGGAGAAAATTCATAAAAGGGCATCCAGGGTGATGAAGACTTTTGAAATAATGCCATATGATGTGCAATTAAGGAACTTACGTTTAAGAGTAGGTGAAGTACAAGGAATTTGCTGTGACAAAGAGAAATATTCATGGACATGAATGGGGCTGGGATGGCAGTTACATTCAAGAATTCCAAGAACTGCCATATAGAAATTGTATTGGCCACAAAGGGAAGAACAAGGAATAATAGAAAGAAGCTATAAAGAAGAACTCAGGATGGATGAATAGGAAAGCTTCCTAAATAACTGGAATTGTTCAGAACTAGATGGGTTGCTTTTAGAGTTAGTGGCTTCACCCTCATAGGAAGTTTTTTTTTAAATATAAATTTATTTATTTAACTTTTTACATTCATTTTCACAAAATTTTGGGTCCCAAAATTTTCTCCCCTTTTGTCCCCTCCCCCCCACCCCAGTACACCCAGCATTCTAATTTCCCCTATCACCAATCTGCCCTCTCTTCTATCATCCCTCCCTTCTCTTGTCCCCATCTTCTCTTTTGTCCTATAGGGGCAGATAACTTTCTATTCCCCATTACCTGTATTTCTTATTTCCTAGTAGCAAGAACAATACTCAATAGTTGTTCCTAAAACTTTGAGTTCCATAAGAAGTTTTAATGGAAATCTGAAAGACTGACCCTTTGTTGGAAATGCGATAGAAGAGATTCTTTTTCAAGAATATAATAGAGATTACTGAAAGCAGAGGAATGAAGGCAGCAACTCAGCTGAACTCTCCCAACATTCCCCTTCAAACATTAAAATAATGTCTGAAATCAAATTCTGGGGCAATAGAGCCAATAAAAGGTCCATGTGAGACATTTTTCCAGCCTAAGACAACCTAGGAGGCTGGCAGGAGGGGTGTGTGACATGGGGTAGGAGCAAGCCCAGAATGTAAACAGCACAGAACTAGCAAGATCCTTGGAGATGATCATGAAAGTGGCAGCAGTAGCTTTGGAAGCTCTCAGCCCAGAGATAATCTGAGTCATAGTTCCAGGACAGAGACAAATGATTCTGGTCAGTCGCAAGAGAGAAGTGATATGGTCACAGTTCCAGAGCCAGAAGGAGCTATAATGCTTGCAGCTGCTGGGGAACAGGAGCCCTTCCTGGCTAAACATGTAAGTAAAGACCAGGTGAGCAATTACCCTACTTCTCCCAGGATCATATCATCATAGAAGCACCAAAAACATGCAGATCCCCAGACCTACCTCTGAAAATAGCAGCACAAAGAAGCCTAAAGCTTGGGAAAGTACCTTCCTACCCTCCATAGGAGCAGAGCCCAATTTTAGCATAAAGTTTAAAGTAAAAAAATAGGTGAAAAGAAAGAGAGGAAGGAAGACAGGGAGGGAGAGAGGAGAGAAAGAAAACTTGAGCATAAAAAGCTACTTCAATGGCAGAAAATGTAAACTCAGAAGAAAACCATGTGAGGGGAGAGGGAAAACAAAGCCTCAAAGAAAAATGCTCATTGGACCCAACCCCAACAAGAATTCTTGGAAGATTTTAAAAAGAGAGATAAGAATGATAGAGGAAAAATTGAGGAAAGAAATGAGAGTGCTGCAAAAAAAAAAAAAATTATGAAAAGAGAATGAAAGTCTTGGTAAAAGGCAAAAAAAAAAAATACTAAAAAAACTAACACCTCAAAAAAACAGAACTGGCCTACAGGCAGAATTGGCCAAATGGAACAAAAGGTACAAAAACTCCTTGAAGAAAATAATTATTTAAAAATTAGAAATGGGCAAGCAGAAGCTAATGACTCCATGAGACATCCAGACAAAGGCAAAACAAAGTCAAAAGAATGAAAAAAATGGAAATACTGCGAAATAATTCATCAAAAAAACAAATGACCTGGAAAATAGATGCAGAAGAGATAACTTGAGCTACCTGAAAGCCATGATCTAAAAAAATAGCCTACATATCATATTTTAAGAATTATCAAGGAAAACTGCCCCAATATCTTAGATCCAGAGGGTAAAATAGAAATTCAAAGAACCCAACCATCTTCTGAAAGAGATCCCAAAATGAAAACTCCCAGGAATATTATAGCCAAATTCCAGAGCTCCCATCTCAAGGAGAAAATACTGCAAGTAGCCATAAAGAAACCATTCAAATGCTGGGAGCCACAGTCAAGATCATTCAAGACTTAGCAGCTTCCATGTTAAAGGAGCAGAAGGCTTGGAATATGATATTCCAGAAGGTCAAGGACCTAGAATTACTACCAAGAATCACCTACACTCAGCAAATGGGAGTATAATCCAAATGACTATAAAACTGTGCATTGACCCAGCAATATCACTACTAATCTGTACCCCATGAGATGAAAGAAAAGGGACCTACTTGTACAAAACTATTTATAGCAACTCTGTCGTGGCAAAGATGTGGAAATTGAAGGGATGCTTATCTATCGGAGAATGGCTGAACAAGTTGTGGCATATGGTTATGATGGAGCACTACTGCGCTAAAAGAAATGATGGGGAGGGAGTAGTTTTAGGGAAAAAATGGCAAGAGTTATATGAACTGATACAAAGTAAAATGAGAAGAACTGGGAGATCCCTGGGCACAGTAACAGAAATGATGTAATCGTGATCAACTATGAAAGATTTGGCTTCTCAGATCAATAAAATGATCCAAGTAATTTCCAAATAACTCACGATGAAACGATGCCTCCAAAGAGGAAACTAACGAACAGAGTGTATAATGAAGTGTAAATATGTCACTGTCTCTGCATAATTCCAGACTGCTTTCCAAAAAGACTGAACTAATCCACAGCTCTACCAAGTCATTGGCCTGTCTTTTTTCAACCACTCTACCTGTCCGATCCTCCTCAGTCTGCTTTGCTAAATCTTCATCTATGTCATGCCCGCTAACTGCAAGTGTCCCCTAGGGTTCGGTGCCACAGTCTCTTTTTATCTCTTTATAAGATCTATCTTGGTAATCTCATCAAATCTCAAGGCTTGAATTACTATCTCTACACATAAGATTCCCAGATATACATACATATGTATATACCCACATACACACACATATACGTGCATCCATGCATGATATACTGATTATCAAAGCTGCTTGCTGTCTAGTCCTTCCTCTATACTTTAAAATATCAAGTTTGATTTCTCTCTTCACGCCACCGTCTGGGCACAAAGGCTACACTGTTTGGAGGTGGGCGGCTCACAAGTTTATCTGATTATTGGGTAGTGATGATTTTGGTTTTTTGTATACAAAGACCATCAAAACTTCTGTTTGGGAGAGAAGATACATGTATGCATATATACGTACAATTTACACATATATGCATGTATATATATGCACGCACGCACACACACACACACACACACACACACACACACACACACACTGTCTTTGCAGAGGAGGGGATATGCATCACAAGCCTTCCTGCTACCCTCTCTCCTATCTCCATGTCGTCATATCACTAACTGCTTTTTAGGCATCTTGAATTAGATGTCTCTTAGGCATCCCAAACAAGATATCCAAAACAATAATTATCTTTCACAGAAAACAAAACATCTTCCCAACTTCCCTATTTCTGTTGAGTATACTACCATTTTCTCAGTTATTCAGGGTGACAACCTTATTGTTATCCTTGACTCCTTATTCCCTCATCCCACATAACCAATCTTCTGCCAAATCTTGTTCCTGCCTTTCATAACACATCCTATATATGTCCTCATCTCTCCACTTACAGCAATCCTATGGCTATATTTAGATATTGCACTAACAAATACCACTCTTTGAATGATTCACAGGACTTAGAAACAGATAGGACTTTAGAGGTTATGTATTTTACAGTTGAAGAAAGTGAGGTTAAGCGACTGGTCCAAAGTCACAGGGACTGCAGTGCCAGTATGGGAATTGGAATCAAGTCCCCCACGCTGCAGATCTAGTACTTCTTCTACATTACACTATAATCCATTATTTAAACTTAAGTAAGTAGCTTAATCGCCGTGCTTTTCTACAACTAAGCCCTAAGGGAATGTGAGTTTTGAATGCACAAGAGTCTGAAGAGTAGAAGAAAGGGGTATAAGTGAATAGCGGAGCATTTCAGAAGTAGGAAGAATTAATATGGTGAAGTAAGTGGCACTGGACAGCCAGAAGGCAGCTGCCTTCAAAGAGGAGAAAAATGGAAACCTAGAAGATGAGTGAGGAACAGGGGCGCAAAAAGTTGAGGTGGTGCCCAAGACAAACTTCAAATAAAAAATGTATCTATATACCCACCTACATACCTTCCCATCGCTTACCACCCTTCCTACCAAAGGCTTTGAGAAACTGTCACTTAACTTTTATTAACATCCAATTTACAAATGTCCTTTAGATTAAAAAAGCCAGCACACTGCAAACTAGGCAGGTTCATGCTGAAGCTACGTAAGAGTGTCCCTGGCCACTTGTTTGCCTTTTGGCTGTGTTTCACATGCAGTCAATGGTGAGGTAGCTGATGATGAGGGACAGGAGTCATGCTCCCTGTGTAGCTAGATTCCCTGTCAACATTAAAGCAGAGAAGTAAAAAACCTGTTGTTTTATTCCTCAGAAAAAGAAGAATGTGTTGGTACATCAGCTTTTCCTCTCTAAGCTCAAAGTGATTAAGGTGGAAAGGAAAAAAGCAGGAAAATGTTTCTGGAATCACTCTCCATCTTTTTTCTTGGTGAGTAGGGAGAAGAGGATAGAGAAAATTTTTGCAACAAACTCATGGAGGTAATTAGTTTTAAAACCAGAAAAGTATCTGTTTCATTACATGAATCAGTAAGGGCACCCTGGGGGGTAGACACAGTAGGCAGCATGTGCCAGGGAGATCAAATCAACATCAGAAAGTGATAGGATTTTTATCAGTAAAGAAGCAGCTTTGCTGCTGCACTCTAGGGACCATGGAACTTTTCCATCTGACTTGAGCTGAAACCTTCCAGGTGTTGTCTCTTCATGGGAATGTGAGACCCCCTAAGAGCAAGATCTTATTTATTTGGATTCTTGGCTTAGTACAGTGTTCTGCACACCATAAATGCTTAAACGTTTTATTCATTCCTTAACTCATTACAAATATATTATTTCAGTTACCTTATGTTTTTAAATAATTTACGTTTTATTTTTAACATTCATTTTTAAAATTTTTGAATTCTGAGTTTTCCCAACTGCCAGCCCCTCCTTTATCCACTGAGAAGAAACGGTATCAGTTGTATATTTGAATCATGCAAAACATTTCCATATTACCCATATTGCAAAAAACAAAGCAAGAAAAAGTGAAAAAAAAATTATGCTTCAGTCTATAATAATGTGGTTTTAAAAGGTCTTTTGCTGTTTTGGTTTTTTTTTTTTGTTTGTTTGGGGGGTGTGAAGTGAGGAGAAGAATAGCATGGAAACCTGTCACTTAACAAGTATGTTTATAAGTGAAAATGTTTTCTGAATTTCAGAGAACTGATTTACACAGAAACTTTTCCAATTCAACCCCTTTTGTATGTTTGCACCTGCCAAATTCACAGTCTATTATCATGATGGTCACCAGAGTAGTGACCAGTCTAGAGTACTTAATCTAGGACTCAGGGTTAAGAGAAGTCTAAGAGGGAAACCTGACTATTAATATTTATGTAAGTAGGAGGAATTATTGTTTAATTTGACTTTCCATTAATTTCATAAAGTTTAGACTGTAGGACAGGGAGATTCTAAACATTTCAAAAGATCCTTCCTTCAACATTCCTTTCTCAATTTACATTAATAAGTATCTCTGTCTCAAATGGCAAAAAAACCCTAATTTCTTAAAATGTGGATGGACTAATAACTACATGTATGTATATGTGTGTACCTGTGTGTGTGAGAGATACCCAGAGAGAGAGAGAGAGAGAAAGACAGGAAGGCAGGCAGAAAAAAAGAGGTCAGGTTGCAAGACAGAACAATTAGAATGGTGAGCAGATTATATATCTTTGTTCATCTAATGCACATCAGTTTAACCTTGATTGACCTAACACAATTAAAGAATTTTAAAGCTAGACGAAGCCTCAGAGATTCTCTAGTCCAACTTTTTTTCAGTTTACAGAAGATGAAACTAAGACCCATAGAGTTAAATGACATGTCTAAGGTTATATGCTCAATTTACTGGTATCAGGACTAGAACTCAGCTCTCTTGACTCTTGGAACCTGTCTTTATATCCTGTGCTATTCCACTATACTGATGATTTTGTGTCATCAGTGTTAATAAAAAAAAGCTGCATATAACAGTTGTTCAAAAGAAAGACCATTTGCAAAATGGACTCCAGGGAATGTAGTAAAGAACAGAAAAACAAACAGAAAAACCAGGAGTAAGACACCCACCTGCCACCTTCTTGCTCTTCCTGATACCAACTATGTAAGAAGGGCTAGAGTTTAACAGGGAGGGGACATGGAGTACTACCACTGTTAAACATTTCCTCCCTCATCACTACCTCTCAGAATCTTGGCTTCCTTCAGTGCTCCACTCAAGCACCACCTCCCCAGCTGAAACATCATCCCTAGATTCGTACTCCCCTCTCCAATTGTGAATTTCTCATCCTCCTGAACTTTCTTTGTACTATACTTATCTATGCATAGGGTTGCATGTTCACAGTAAAATGTGAGTTCCTGATGGATTGATACTATTTTGTTTGTCTTCACATCCCTGCACAGATGAACTGAATGGAAAAAAGCATTTCATGGCAACCAAACACAACCCTCAATTGAATCACTTCAAAATGAGGCTTTGTTATGGTTTTCTTCTTCTGTGCTGACAAACTCAGAAAAATTTAAGTACTCATTCTAGACTTTATTCAGGGGCCAACTCAGTTTCTTCTCCCAAATTTTTTTTAATAAAGGGCCTTGATAATTCTGGATAAAGTGCAGTAAAATATCTCTATCACTAACACTTCATAAATGTTTAGCAATGCTGAGAGTGCATGACACCTCTTTGAGAACAGAGTTTAAAGTCATGAAATGGCATGGTATGGTATATACATCAGGGAAAGACAGCTGTATCCAGGGCTCTAAATTACAAAGGAATTTTTATGTGTGTGTATGTGTGTGTGTCCTGCGTTGCAGAAGAAGATCATGCCATCACAAAAATGATGACACGACTTGCACTTGACTTTGTATTGAGTGAGGGAGGGCTGTGCAGGTCACCAGCCTCACTTCTCCTCCAGAGCCTTCTGAATCCAGTAACCAGATATGCATCAGGATGACTGGAGATGACCCAGGATGAGGCAGCTGGGATTAAGCGACTTGCCCAAGGTCACACAGCTAGTGATTGTCATGTCTAAGGTGAGATTTGAGCTCAGGTCCTCCTGACTCCTGCACTGGTGCTCTATCCACCGCACCTCCTAGCTGCCCTCAAAGGAAGTTGGGTGCTCCCCTTCTGAAAAGCAATCATTAATCATTGTGAACTACTAGCTCCATTTTGGGGTGAAGTTCCCGGCCATTTACCCCAGTTTGAGTTCTGACTTGTTTCCTGCATTCCATGGAATCATTCCTGTCAAGCAGAATGAGAGCACAGTTACCCTGAAATTACTCCATACTTTGGCCTTGCTCTGTTCTGTCTGCAGATAATAAACACAGAATCGTTTCTACAGATATTTAGGACTACCTTCTTTAAGTCACCTGATCCAACTCTTACTTTTTCCCATCAGTGTGTGCAAAGGCAGATCCTGGTATTAGTCACATTCCAATGAATAAAGAGTTTACTCCCACCCATGCCAGTAAGTAGACACCACCACGTCAGAAAAGGGACAACATGAAAAAGGGAAGGAATAATACATCAAATTGAGCTTTTCTTCTCTTCACCAAAGGAAAATAATTTACCATTTAGTGAACTTCTTTGAATTATCATGACAATCAGAAATTCTGAGCTGAAATTTCAATTATAAAAAGAAGTTCATCCCCAAGTTCCAATAATAGCCAACACTGTTTTCTGAGCACATCCACTATACCAATATTACTTAAATAATTTTTGGCAAAGTTCTTTCTAGTCACTTTCTCAACCCTTTTAAATGGTAAACATTCACCATTAGGTTAGTCTTCTAAAAGCGGCAAGTGAAATATCTGTATTATCCTTGAATTCCACCAGGAATTACTAAAATTAATTACGTTTCTTAAAAAACCCAAAATCTAATAGCACTCCTCGATTTACGCTTCCCACTCTCATTTTCAAGGGGATAAAAAAAGCAGTCCAAGTAAGTCATTTACTTTCAAACACTTGCTACTAACAAGATTTCCTTTAAAAGTTTCTTTTGAAGTACTCACCAGGAGCAATTGTCTCCAAGGTATTAGGATTCACTTTCCTGGTGCTTGTATAGTGGTGGAGAGTGGAGCCAGAGAAGATCAAGTAAAAAACTACATCATCTTCCACTTTATCCTCTTCAGCAAGCAGCACTGTGACAACACAGTCACCCTAAGGGAAAAGAAGACAGACAGCATGAAAAAGTCACTTCAGGAGGAGTCTAAATATTAGCCCTTCCCTTCATGAAGGATCAGAGTCTGAGGAGACCAAGATTAGGTGATCCTTCACTGGCTCTTTTAAGATTCTTGTGTTTGGTGAATGGATACGAGTCACAAGAAGGGGGAGAACTGAAAATAAAGCATTTATGTACAAGGTTCCCAAGGAGCTGAGGTTTCAACTGAGCATCTCTTCCTCCTTTGATTCATTTCCACTTATTCTGCAGTTTGTCAAATCACACTGAAGCAAAGGAGTACAAGGGATATCACTAAGAGCTGGGCATGGACATGTGTTGGATTTTTTTTTTTACATTTGTACAGAGAGGAAAGGAGTACATAAGAGGATGCTTGTTTCTCCATTCATTCATGTTTCTCATTCAAGAGCAAACAGGTACGTCATCTTGTTTCTTTTTCCATCTCCCACTTAGAGGCAGACAGAAGTGATCACCAATGATCACCTGACAATATCCTTAAAGCCTACCATTACTATACCAAATCTTAGCTTCTTGCTTAATTACCATATGCTACTGTTGTATCACCTCTACCACCCTACTACAGTGCACTCTAATAAATTTAAGTTCAGTATCTTCTCAAACAAACTGACCATGTAAGAACAATTTGGCTTAAATAGTATTCTGGCCTGATGAATCATAAATTCTTCAGGACCAGAAGTGGAATCAAACCCTATCCTATATAAAAAAGTTCCAATCATCATTTGCTACTTAATAAAGGTAACGTAACTGTTATTGTAATGATTTTAAAAAATATTTTAAGGCTACAAATTCTAATTAAACAGCAATGATAAAATTGACGCACATGACAATAAATTTTATTTCACCTCTTTAGGGGTGGGAGGGATGGTGGTGGTTGTTCATCCATTTCTGAAGAGGACCGATGACATCACAAGAGGATGTTTAGACTTGCAAATGAACTGGATTTAAGTGGGGCAAAAGTCATCAGCCTCAGTCTCCCTTCCAGAGTCATCAAAGTCAAGATGACTGGAGATGGCTCAGGATACAGTGGATGACCTTGGTGTCTTCAACATCTAACCAAGCTCTAAGCATTCTGAAGTGCCTGCTTCAACCACTTTAATGGCTGCTGGAACAGAGGAAGTTTTCACATGCTTGGGATAGAGATCCCCTAATTCACCAATGGGTTTGAAGTCTGTCAGTTACCCTCAATCTGGTTTAATTCAATGGTTTTACTGGTGCATGCTACAGCTTCTTGGAGGTATAAATGAGAATTGATGAGGGATAGTGCTAGTGGTCAGAAGGAAGCCAGGTCACAATGTGAAATCACTAAGTCCAAACTTTTTTGATTCTATATATCAGTAAAATATTTGCATATGTGCACCCTCAACATATACATGTAACATAAATTACATATTTATAATATATACTGTAAATGCTGGAGGCAGATAGGTGGCTTAGTGGATAGAGTGCTGGGCCTAGAGTCTTGGAGGTCTGAGTTCAAATGTGACCTTAGACACTTACTATCTGTATGACCTTGGGCAAGTCACTTAACCTCAGTTTGCCTTAATCCACTAGAGAAGGAAATGGCAAATCACTGTAGTATCTTTACCAAGAAAACCTCATGTACAACATGGTTCACAGGGTAATGAAGTATTAGATACAACTAAATGAGCAACCACAATTGCAAATGCTATCTGCATACAACTATAGTTGTAAACATGTACATTATAAATACTACATAAAAATGGATGAGATAAAGACGAAATCATATTTGATCACAGAATCAATAAGAAGCTGCTCTAGTTGACAATTCTGTGAAAGATGGACTGGACAAGGGAGAAATTCAGACAGGAGATCAATCAGCATGTTATTGCAGTTCTCCAGATGCCTGGGGATGAGATCTTAAACTGCAATGGCTATGGACATAAAGAGAAACGGATAAATGCAGCATACTGTAGATAGAAATATCTCACTGAACATGTGGAGTGAAGAAGTTAGGAATCATGGAAAAGGCCAATGCTGAGAACCTGGGTAAGGGGAAGGATGGTGCCCTCAGCAAAAATAAGAAAGTTAGTAAGAGAAGTGAGCTTGGAGAGAAAGGTAATGAATTCTGTTTTGGACGTATTGCATTTGAGGTACCTACAGACCATCCAGCTCAAAATGCCCCACATTGTTTAAGTTTAGGAGAGAGATTAGATGTAGAGGTCAGGGAAGTCAGATAGTAATTAAACCCATGGCGGCTAAAAATGTCACCAAGTGGAAGAGAAGAGGGAGATGGGAGGGTCCTGAGCAGAGCTTCACAGGATGCTCACGGTCAGAGGCAATATGATGGAGAGGTAAGACAGGTGTGTCACATCCACCGAAGGGAGGGCAGGGAGGGAAGGGAGGATCAGCAATGTGAAGAGAGATCAAGACAATTAAGAAAGCAAAGTTTGTTTTGTGACAAGCAGTGTAAGGTGAGTAAAGAGGGAGCTGTGAAGCTAGTATACTGAAAGGATGGAGGTGCCTTGACTGGGAACAGGGAAATTGATAGGAAAATTGGGATTGGAAGGAGGAGATGATGCAGCTCCCAACCCATCTGTCCCTGTTTATTCTACATAGCTCATTCTTTCCCATTAAAAAAATACAAAGGGAATGTATGAGGGCAGGAGGAAGAGGTGGTTATTAAACGATTACTGCCCAGGAGTGGAAAAGGGAAGAGGTGTGGCTATCACAGAGACAAGCACAGGACTGGCTATAAGAGAAGGGGATGCAATTCATTTCCCCCATTCTGAGCATCAAGACACAGCACCCACTTTAGGGACCATTGTATTAGATTACAAAACATCACATTCTACTCATACCAAAGCCCCATTCTACATTCTACCTTAGCATCTGTTAACAGAAATGCCATAGAGTAAGCACATTTTACAGTCTTCAAGTCAAAGTTTATGGTGTAATGTCAGAGAGATAACAGTAAAACAGAATACCAGGAATAAAGGAACTCATACTTCCTTTAAAGGCTAGGTGATTAATTAGGACTTAGAACTACCAGTTTCTAAAGATCTCCAGCAAAGGGGAATGCCCTTTCTCAATCAGAATTCCAGGTGACTTAAGTCACTATTCAATTGAATTTTTTGCTTTAATTGAAAAATAGTCAATTTCTAGCAGGTAGAGAATAACTGATACTGAAAAGTAATAGATAATATTTATATAGTTCTTACCAAATGCCAGCCACTGGGCTAAGTGTTTCACAATTAAGTCATTTAATCCTCACAACACCCCGATAGGGTAGATATTCTTATCCCCATTTTATAGATATGGAGGAAACTTAGGCAAACAGAGGTTAAATGATGTGCTCAGGTTCTGTATTGATGATGCACTTTTGGTTCTTGTTATTTTACTTCTTAATGATGAGATCTTCCCCATCCATTAATGGACCTGCCCATTAATGGGAGTTTGATTAGGGAAGATTTGTAGGAAGGCCCACACTTCTTGTTAGGTTTCTAATGAGGCACAGGTTCTAAAGGGTTGTAATGCCCTCTAGCTCTAAAATATGGGTAAATACTCAAAGAGTGAGGTTTTACTTTGGGATTTACTGACTAGAAGTGTTTTGTTTGGCCAGATGAGACTCCGGGAAGCCACTAAGGCATGCCAAGCCCCTCTCCACCCTTTGAAAATCCAGAATTTGGTGCTTCTCTCTCTGGTAACTATGTATGTATGGTCAGACAGTGATCCGTCCATATCTCCCTCAGAGAGTTGGAAGCCTGCCTGTTGATTTTGATTTCTCTGAAGTTCCGGGGGCTGACTTTTTCCCCTGGACCAAGTGAATGATATATGTGCTTGATTAAAGTGATTGTTGACCCCTCAGAAGTTGCTTTCCTTTTAGAAAAGCAGATCAAAGAACCTGTGATAGCAGCCCCCTGTGTATGTTGGGGTGCCTACTGTTACAGGTTCACACAACAACTAAGTGTTTAACAAGGCTAGATCTGAATTCAGGTCTTCGTTATTCCAGGCCTGACACTCTATCCACAGTACTACCGAGGTGTCCCCACGTAGACTGGTCAATTTTTAAAGGTTATTTACTTAAAATATTTGCTACACAACATTATAGCAAAGAGAAGGATGCACTAAGGGAATTCAAGAAATGAAAGGAGAATGACAGTAACGTAATCTCATTATAGGGGCCAAGAAAACTTTAGTAGATAAAAACAAATAAATCTGGGCGTCACTTTGAGATGCTGTTAGGATGAGATTTGTTTCTACAATGAAAGATGAATTAATTTACATGTTGCTGTTTTTTGTAGTAGCAAAAAAATGGGGAGAGAGCAGATGCTTATCAATTGTGAAATAGATAACAAATTATAGTACATAGAATATAATGGAGTACTACTACACAGTAAGACATGATGAGCATGAGTTCAGAGAAATCTGTATTTAAATTTACTGATGCAAAGTAGAATCAGGAAAACAATATGTATAATAATTACAATAATAGAAAGGAAAAGTGCAAAAATAACAAAATCAAATGCTATTTAATCATAATAATATGAAGTCTTTCCCTGAAGGAAGAAAAAAATGAGAAAATGTATCTCTCTCCCATCTTTCCCGAGATGGAGAGCTATTTATGTGTGAAAAAGTGCATTTACTGTCAGGCTCAGCTAATGTATTGGTTATATTTGCTGAACTGTTTTTTTTCCTCTTTTTTTATCTGTTAACAGGGGCAATAGGGAAAAGGAAGAGGTATATTCAGAAATAAAGGTAATATTAAAACAAAACAATAATTTATTAACAAAATTAACAAAAATTATTTTAAAAAACTGTACTTTGGTATTTAAAATGCTTTCCAATCTTACACAAAGAAAAGGTAACATGATATGTGACTATTCCAACTCACTGTAATGTCAGATCCATTATTAAAAAGTACTCTGCTAGATTATCTCATAATTCTGAAGCAACATTCTGAACAATGAAAAAAGGTGAATCTCAAAAAAGCTGAAGTTTACATTTTGTACATGACATCTTTTTTAAGATCAGGGAAAAGAGCTAGAATTGGAATTTAAAATATGGCTGCTTTCTTGATTTGGAACCAAATATTCTGTTTTATCAAACAGGTCAAATTTTGAAATAGTTACCTTTCATCTTTTTACCTCTCCCTTTTTGCTATAATTTCATTTTTTCTTACTTTCCATCTATTCTTCAAAGAACTTAATAATTTATGTTTTAAAAGTTCAGCTTTGACTTAAGACCACCTATATTTAAACTTTTAAAAAGACTATTATTTAATTTAAACTGGCTTCATTTCTAGGTAATACTCAGAAATTATCCTACTTTATTCTAATTCATTTGAAGAATCAAACAATCTGTATCTTCCTCAAACAGAGGTGTAAAAAACCAATACCCTATTTCCACGTGTACCCGAAAAAATGATGGTTCCCCTCTCAGCAAGGGAATTTGTTAACTAAGGAACTTCTAAAGAAGGATGTGTTGATTGACTGACATTGGACCAGTCACTTCACAACTCTCCAGATCTCATTGTCCTTATGTGTAAAATAGGGGCATCCTGACTACAGGAGCTCTCTGGCTCCTTTCAGGTCTCACAACTCTGAAATTCTAATCCTATGCCATTTGCCCATATTACAAACAGGAAAAAAAATGTCAGCTGCACATAAATTATTCCCTTCTGCTTTGGTAATGACATTTAATTAAGAGATTTAACAGATGAAATGCCAACTTAACTGATTAACCAGATGGTCACAGAGGTTCTACTTCTTACCTATGTTTCCTTAGAAAGTAAACCCAGAGGAACATTTCTACTTGGTAGTAAAAAGCATAAAAAAAAAAAAGTAAAAAAAAAGACTTTTCTATAGTTCAGGATACTATAAAAAGCAGTTATCCCATTTGCAGGGTCGGTGTCCGTCTCTATCTCTGTCTCTCTCTCTCTGTCTCTCTCTCTCTCTCGATACATAGGGGGAAAACACAACCCCTCAAAAAAACCCACAGATTTTAAAAGGCCAAGAGAGGTACTTCTAAAACATAATGTACAATGAACCTAATTCATGTTTGAAAAAAATTAGTTGTGAAAACGTTTCACACAAATTGAACTGTGTTTACCTTTGAAAATTAAAGTTCATAAATGACATCATCTATTTGATAGAACGGGTTTAATCATCCCTTTCATCTCAACTTGGAAGGGAGCTAACAGCTGTCTGGTAAAACAACAAATAAAAAAAGGCACTATTTGATATAGCAACAATAAATTAAGCTCAGGCTGTGATATATACATGAAGAGGTATTTAGTATTCTCAAAATGCACTAGCAAGTAACATTTTGCTTTGGGGAAATTGTTTAATTCTTCAAGTTCTATGCTTTCTGTCAAGATGCAGTTCAAAGCATAAAATAAAAACCCCACAGAAAAGGTGACAATGTCCAATGTCCGTGGTCTCCTGAACTGAATTCTATATGGATCTGAACCTGATCTTGGAACTTACACCTCAATCACCATTCTAATCTATGGCAGAAACAACCGTAAAAGTATCCTATATTCACAATGGTACTAGAGAACCCCTGATTAAACAAGCCCACTCTGCAAAGTGTCAAGTTAACACTATCAGATTCTTGTCTAATAAATCTGTGAGGGCTTTGACCATCCACCTGAAGGGCAGCAGTAAAAGTGGACCCCAAAGAGGTCAGGTTTACTCAGAAAGCCATGATTCAAAACCAGGTTTTTCTCCTTTTGTTTAATTAATTGAAAATTTAGCATCTGTTTTCACCTACAACCCTAACGTTAAAAAAGAGAAGCTATCAACTTTTAAGGTTACAGAGGTGTTGCACCTGCCTCAAAACAATTTTCTGAAGAAGCTAAAAAAAAATTTTCTCTTTGTTACATATAAGAAAACAGAAACTCAGACAAGTTAAATGATTTGCCCACTGTCATACAAATTCTGTTCAAACCTGGCTTCTAACCCAGGGCTCCTGACAGCAGCAGTACTGATACACTTCCCACTGTATCCTGCTCCTTTGAGGCTTACAACACACTGATGATCTCATGTCTTCCTCTATTTCTTTCCAGAGGACAGGGACAGGAGGGACTCTGGTTGTGGATCACTGCCTGCAACGCTAGCCTACCAATGTTCCTGATGCTCTCCAAAGAGAGCATAGATCACAGGATGGACAGCTGGAAATGTTTCCAAAACTCCACCCTCTACTCAGTTACCCTGCAGATGCCAGATGATGCAAAGAACTGTGGCAAGGTATGTGTGCTTTGGAGAACCTCCCTGGTACTTGGGGGGCTTCCCCCCCAGAAACAATGTTATTAAAGGTGGGTGGACTCCACGTTACCATTCCTTTTGGTTTAAAGAAGCTTCTCAGAATGGGCATGGAATTTAAGCCCTCCCTTAAATGCTATTTCTACAAGGAAATGTTCTAAGTTCCAAAGAACCCAACTTAAATAGTGCATTCCCAAATTTCATTTGTAAGCAGAGCTGCTGTATCTCAGTCTTTTAGGATGTCAGTAAGATATACATGTCCAATACACACATGCACACGCACACACATTCATAAGTACAAATTAGGAAATGTTTTAAGTTCCACATACTCCTACAACAATCTTCATAATAGAACCATGGAATATCTATGAAATCACTGCTTCAAAGAACTTTCATTGCTCACATTTCATTTCTTGACAGAAGTTAAGCTTCTTAGAACTCAGTTTCAGGAACAGTTTAAGGCAAACTAGTCAAGTCGTTACACCTACCACCTCACCAAAAAAAAAAAAAAGCTTTCTTAAGGTAGTTCTGAAAAGAAAAAAAAAAACCAAACACCATCAAACTGAAAACTACTGCAGAACTTGTAACAAATCACAACTGTATTTTCTACAGGATTGTCCATTAAGTATTTTCTGATTTTGGAGGATGATATGGTAGCATGGCTTTCCTGAGAGAGGAGACAAGATCACTTCTGGACATCTTCTACATCTAACACTCTCCTTCCTCATCTCTACTTTCTGTTTTCCTTCAAATCCCAGCTAAAATTCCATTTTCTAAACAGTTATTATCCTACTTTCTACATGTTACAGTTGCCTTTCCCTAAACTTCTTAAATCTAGCACTTTCCATCTGTTAATCTCCATTTTTTCCTCTATATAACCTATCTGTACATAGTTGTTTGCATGCTGTAATTCCTATTAGGCTGTGACCTCCTTGAGAACAGATTCTATTTTCCCCTTCTTTCTATCCCCAATGCTAAGAACAGTGCCTAGCATATAATAGACCCTTATTAAATATTTACTGACTGAATGGAAAGAGCACTGGATGTGGAGTTTGAGAAAAGGGATTCAAATCCCAGCATTACTTACTGGCTCTACACCCTTGGACAAGTCACTTCCTCTTTTTAGGACTCAGTATCCTCATCTCTGGAATGAGGTGATCTATCTCTAAAGTTCCTTCCAGACCAAGTTCTTAATTTTGGTTAGGTCTGAAGACTCATGCCAATTTTCAGAACTGCCTTCGAGAGAAATTCCTATAAGCAGCCAGTATCAACATCTCTCTTACCCACAAGGCAAAGTAGAACAAATCATAAATACTTTTCATAGATTTGGTTTTACTTTTTTTAATGCAAGACACATCACAATATGCCTGAATTATTAAACAAAAGGGATCACAGAAACCACAATCAGTTCCAAAAGCTATAAGAATTAAAATATGCTTCTCTTGAAGTAGACCTCATTTTAAAATCACTGGTACTAAGCAACAAAAATTCTTACTCTGCATTTTAATGACATGACACCTATCTCACTGCCAAGGATACCAAGCACAGAAACTTTTAGGAGATAGCCATAAAAAGATTTAGCACACGGAGTGCAAAAATAGACTCAAGTGTTTGAGTTTTTGCACTGTTTTGCTTTATTTTAAATCATGTATCTTTAAGAGATATTGGGTTAAAGGCTTCTCTTATGAAAGAACAGGCCCCATGGAATGGATGAGTCAATATGTTGGTTAACTTAACAGGTCTATCATGTGTCTAACTACAACAACAGAATGGCTTGTTTACTAGGTCAACTTTCAGGGCATTTTGCACTACAGTTTAGTCTAAGTCTGTCCTATAAAGTGACTACAGCCAAAGCGCAAGTCTTCCAAAGATCTAAGCTCAAAGGGCAGAAAAAGTTAACCTTACATAGTCCTATTTTAACTTCTCTTCATTCAGAAATATAATCTTCTGCCTATTACCAGCATTTAAACACCCAAGAGTGAATTCATGTTCTAACTGAAAAAAACTCTACAATCAGTTTATGTAGTCATCAAACATCCAAATGATTAAAATTTGCAAATTTCATGCAAAATGTAAACAGTTTATTCTTCACTTTATGTAAATTTGGTAAAAAGATTCCTAGGATTAAGAAAATAAAACAATATATGCCTCCCCTTTCATAAAATTAGTACAGGAAGTTTTCACAATCCTTTCAACCAATACAAGTCCCCATTAAAATGGTGACAAAATTAATCCTCAATATACATCTGGGGAAACTGAGGGACAGAGGATAAGCTTGTCCAGCATTACACGCTTCACTCTTATGGCACTTGTGGCCATGTGCCTTACCACGAACTCAAACGAGTGATAACAATTAAGCTATCAGATCTCCAAACTGAATCACTGCTCTCATTTTAAAACCTAGACACTACCTTATTACGACAATTTGCTTCATCTTTTTTTAAATCACAAATATGAACAGGGGCCACTGAAATGTCTCATCTACTTGCCCCTTTCTGAAACTAAGGAATAGAAGACAGCTGTGGCAGTTTCACAGTTTAACATGGAAGGTGACCTTTATCACACTCAGCAATGGCTTGAATTTGAATACTGGGCACCAAGGGATGAACAAGGGATCATAGGCTTTAAAGCGGGAGGGGCTCTAGAAATCACCAAGTGCAACTCCTTAATTCACTGATGAGGAAATAGGCCAGAGGGAGGGGTCACAGGATCAAAGATTTAGATAATCTTTCAGTCCAACCTCTTTACATTATCAATATGGTAACTAATGCCAAAGAGATTGAATAACCTATTCAAGGCCATACAGCTAGCAGACAGACTTCAGTTAGGTTATCTGGTTATAAATAAAATGCTCTTTGTGGCATAACATACTAATGCCCTCAGTTATGTTTTACTTTAAAGCTATATGAATGTTATGAACAAATTTCTAAAAACAGTAGTCTAAACTCAAAGTGATGAGGGTTGAAAGGGGGGGATGAGACACCCCCTCCCCCCATCCTCCCAGACCTGAGTACCAGGGGCAGATCACCTGGAATAAATTGGAGGACTCAAGTATTTTTGAAGTAAAGGTGGTAAAGATTTATTACACATTTCAGTGGGCAAGAGCTCTACGTGAACCTGCGATTTGAATGGGGTACAGGTAAAGTTTATACAGTATATTTATAGTGTAACATGTGCCAAGTGTGATGACTAGGTGATTCAGGGCAGGATTAGGGAGTGGTTAAGGAGTGGTATATCTTCTTAAAGGAACATGCACTTTTAATACGTACTGCTCAGGTATTTTACCCAGAGTTCATCGGGAAACAGCCCAAGTAAAGGCTACATGGAGGTATGGTTTTAGACCTGAACACTCACTAAGTCAAGTAATGGTCAGGATTGACTTAAATACTACCAGGCTGCTCTTATCAATGTATTGTTAGACAAGATAAATGTAAGGGAGTATATTTGTGTGTGTGTGTGTGTGTGTGTGTGTGTGTGTGTGTGTGTGTGTGTGTGTATGTGTGTGTGTGTGTGTGCGCACACACACACACACATATACATACATACATATCTAAGTCTAGGATACATATGATTGATCAGTGAGTAGTGAATGTTGTTATAACCCAGTACACAGCCAATATACAACTGGTTCAAACTAATAAATTCTATAGGTACAGCTGGCTACTATAGCAGGAAAAGAGATAACAGTTTTTGCTGGGGCAGGTTGTTCTTGGGATGGGGAGAAAATGACTAAGATAATGTTTAAGGCTACGGAGAAATGGAATGCTTGGAAAGAAATAGAGTTTCAGGGTTGGGCACCCAACCCAAGTACCCCATCAACACCCTCACAAGTCACCCACTCGTTCTTAAAATTTATACAATTCTGACTCCATTCCCCACTATTCTACTAAAAAGCCTGTTTCAATAATAGAGTCCTTCATCACTAAATCCAATGGCCTTTTGTTCCCCCATCCCTGATACTGAACACTTTAAGACATGTCTTCCTCTTCCTAGGATTCCTTGACATTCCCCTCCCATGGTCTGTCCCTACACCTTTCACATTCCTCTTACCTCTTTGGCTGGCCTATGACCCATCTCAGGTCCCAAAGTTCTCTCTCAAGCTCTCTTTTCTCCCACTCCTCACCCCCATCCCTCAACTTTATCATTTCTATACAGATATCTCCTAGACCTGTATCTCCAACCCCATCCCCGTAGGTGAAATTAGCCTCTCTTTCCTCAAATTTCATAGCACTTTCCCTAATCCTTTTTGCATTTATCTTATTTCCCCCAATAACATAATTAGATATATATGTATATGTTAATATACATATATATCTTCCCTCTCTTTAGACTATTTTAATTTCCTTGAAAACAGAACCTTCTATATGTTCAAAACCTAACACAATGCCTTGAACACAGGAGATGTTTAATAATTAATTGTTTGTAAATAAATGACCAATGATCATTTCAGACCTTACAACATATTACTGCCTATGCTGTTCAAGGGATTGAGCATACAAAGCAATATAAGTCAAAATCCTTACCTTTAAAACAATCCTAACAAATTCAACAAGCATTCACGTGCCTATAAACACTGAGGGGAAAAAAAGTGTCAGGTTTCAAGAACAAAAAATATAAGCTGTTGTGTGTGTGTGTGCGTGTGTGTGCATGTCTGTGTATGTATGTACACAAATATATATATTTTGAAAAGGGAGAGAACACATCATTGAAGGGTTGTCAAGAAGCTTAGTTGGAAGATAGACATACATAAAGGATATCCCAAAAGTCTTAAAACTATAAAACTAACTTGGGGGGGGGGGGGCGGAGCCAAGATGGAGGAGTAGAAAGACTCACATATGCTAGCTCCGAACCCACAGCCCATGGATTTCCTCTAAAAAGAACTCCCAACAAATTCTGGAACAGTGGAAGCCACGCAGCAACACACAGAAAGAGATTTCCGTTCCAGAGAGCCCTGAAAAACCAATCCCAAAGGTCCATCGCGCACCGGCCAGAAGTGGAGCCCTCCCCTGCCCTGGCCGCGTGGCACTGAGAGGAGCGAGCAGAACCGAGCAGGCTTCAGGGACAGAATCTCCAGCGGCCGCGAAGATTCCTCCACCCACAGACGC
>CM053769.1:561170840-561261159 GCA_028658325.1 Potorous gilbertii | reverse complement strand
GAGAGGGCAGATTGGTGATAGGGGAAATTAGAATGCTGGGTGTATTGGGGTGGGGGGAGGGGACAAATGGGGAGAAAATTTGGAACCCAAAATTTTGTGAAAATGAATGTAAAAAGTTAAATAAATTTATATTAAAAAATTAAAAAATTCATTCTATTCTATAAAGATCTGAGTTAATGATCTGAAAATTTAGACTTTCTCATTCTCCTCTGCAGTCATTTTCAGAAATAAGACATATCCAAGTTTTCCTTTGTGAGGGAGGGGGAAAGATAAAATTTATTTCACTTTGTTTCCATAGGCTACTATGTGCAGATCTTCAGAAGATAATGTTAGTGGGGGATTTTCCTTGGATTAATCAAATGTAGATCCAAGGATACTTTAATAGGTGCTTCCACCTAATGCAGATTGGTTTCTTTGAATTGATTTTGAATTCTCATTGTTGGAGACTCAGATGACATGTGTTCCACTTTTAGTTCGTTTATAGGAAATGAAGTAATTGATGTCTCATGTGTCCAGTGGCTTTGTTTATCTGTCATAATATTTTGTCTCCATGGGTGCCCTGCTTAGTGATAAGGCGACTGTAGGAAATTCCTATTATTTTGCTGAACATGCTCAGTGACAGACACAACATCAGATTTTGGATGAATGTATTCAACTAAATTAGGCTTTTTAGGAAAATCATAAGCAGTAACTTTTTGAATTTATGTAGCATTCAACTCTTTTTCATCCAAGAAACTCTAAAGTAAACAAATAAAGGCAGCAATAACTTAGTGCAGTGGCCCATTCTAAAGAAACTTGAAGACCATTTTCCCTTTTAGTTTCAGAGACAACTTTGCCATGGATTTTCCTATCTACTTTTAGTATTGACCAGATTTGTTTTCACTCCTTTAAAAAGGTTGACTATTTGCAGAGAAACTAGAACATATTCTTGAATAGGTTCAAAAGAGAGCACAAACATTGGATCTTGTTCCATTATATACCTTTTCAGTACTTTAGCTTTCTTCTTTTTGTCCCCAGCTCCTAGTTAGTTGTTCTGACAGAGGTTAGTGAGCTCGTCTGCCTCTCTCTAGGCTTCCTTTAATCTCTTTTCCTCTTATCAAGAAAATGTTTCAGGGCAAAAACTATTTCAGCATTTCTTTGTGCAGTTATCCCTTCCACATCAAGGGAGTTAAAGGTATGGCGCACATTCTGGAAAATTCATATAAAAGTTTTTGGCCCATTGTTTGTTCCAGAGAAGACATCTAAATTTTTTCTTTTTCTTTTTTTATGGAGTATTTATAATACCTTATTGTAAAAGTCTGGTGATATTATGTGATACTATACATATATTTTATGCATTTCTGAGTTTCTGAACTTTTTTCTGTTATCATCTCCTGGCCTTTGTGTGTTGTCTGTAGTTTCCACAAAACTCCTGAAAAATTTCCTTTTAATTTCTTATGCTAATCTATGCTATATTGAAACTGCATTGGGGAAAGTCATGATGTGGAAAGAATAACTATATTCCTGAATGCGTAGAACAATTCCTAGTACACAGTAGCACTTAATAAATGCTTGTTTGTGCTTTATAAATTGATGAACCCAGATTTACTGTTTCCTGAAAATTCTTGATTCATTTATCTTGTCTGATACGTCTTCAGGTTTGTTTGGGTTTTTTTTGTTTGTTTTGGAAAAAAAATAAATTGTTATCTGCCTTGTAGAGATGGTTATTTCTATTCTTATATTCTTACATTACAGAAACTTCACTTCTGCATTTCTTAAGTATCCTGTTAATGTCCAAGACACTCAACTGAATGCTAGGGGTCCAAGATGAAAAAATGGTACAGTCTGTGAATTTTAAGAGAAAATTTACTTTTAATCAGATGGGGGAGGGGCAAATCAAGCATCTATGTCCCATCTTTTTTTCATTGCTTTTCTTTTCTTATTCCCTTTGGGAGCTTGCCCCTTGCTTCTCTTACATAACAGGGCTCAGTGCCCACCATGCTATGTACTCCTTTGAATGTCATATCACAAAAACCTCTTTATCCTGGAAGATCTGGAGCTCCTAGCTCCTCCTTGGGGCCCCTCCCTCTGATATGAATGGTTCCTTCCAAGGAGAGAGCACCGGCCAACCATCTCTCCTCGTTGCCACCTGGCTGCACACTCTTGGTTTATCATTTCATTCCTCTTCAGGCTCCACTTCTGACTCAGGACTTTTTCTCCCATGACACAGAAACCTCTTCAAACTGGAAACTGAACTCTGTCTTTGGATTTCACATATAGGAAGTACCCTCTGCCCCTCACTCTTCCTGGTGGGTTCCCTCTCATTTTACGGAGGACATCCTCACTGTAACCACCTCGGACAGAGACTGCCCTTGTTTCTGCTTGTATCTGTATTCCCAGGCTTAGCCTAGGGCCTGGCAATCGTCAGTTCTTTAAAAAGCCTTGGTGACTTGACATGGATGCACACAAATACAAATTATAATAAAAAATGAATGGGTAGAGTTATATTTTTACTGGGGAAATCATTGAAGAACCTGAGCTGGACCTTGAAGAATGGGAAGGAGCTCAATAAGGTAGAAAAATACAGACAGTCTGTTCAGGAGATACATTTTGTGGTGTGAAAGAAGCAGTTTATTTTGCTTTTTTCATAGTGCGAACTTATATGACTTAAAATAAATAAAGGCATAATTTTGTTGTGTGGCACATATTTAGTTGTAACATATGTAATTTACTTAATAGAGGCTCTCTGCTAACTCAGATCACAACTATTCTGTGATTTACCAAACATATGGTCTTGAGGAATTGCTGTGAAGAAAGACTTTATTATCTGACAGTCAGCATTATAATGGTACAGTCCTCAAACTTCAGGCTAAGTTAATATATCATTATTTATCCATTCTCCAGTTATTGGACAGTTATTTGATTATTTTCAATTTTTAGATTTTATGTATAGAGCAACTATGAATATTTTGAACACATAGGTGCCCCCTTTTCCCTTTTGTGTTAACAGTTTTGGGATATAAAGTCCTGCCTATAGAATTACTGACTCTAAAAAGGTCTAATAAGCTTTGTGATTCTTGTTGCATATTTTCATATTTCTGTCTATAATATTTGTACTGACAAATACAAGAAAGAATTAGAAAGCCTGTTTTCCCAACAGCGCTGTTGAAATTGTTTTATTTCTTTTTTTAAATTTTTCTTTAAAACTTTTACTGGTCTGGTAGGTGTAAGGTAGTATCTTAGCATTGTTTTGAGTTTTTCTCTTAAAAACAAAAATAATCCTGGCCTATGATAAGACCAAAACAATTATAGGATTATGACCACATTGACTTTTAATAATTTTGAAGTTTTCCCTCAGCATCTAGGTGGCTGAAGTTGAATAGAATGGTGGATCTGAAGTCAGGAGGACCTGAGTTCATATCTGGCCTCAGACACTTACTAGCATTGTGACCCTAGTCAAGTCACTTAACCCTGTTTGCCTCAGTTTCCTCATCTGGCAAAGGAAATGGCTAAACAACTGCAGTATCTTGTAAAGAAAACCTGAAGGAGGAGCAGGAAGAATCAGATCCAACTGAAGAATGACTGAACAAGAATCTTTTCTCTCCGAATGGGAGCCCCTGTCTGAAAGGAAATCCTGAGTGATAATTTTCCCAGATACTCACCTCTGAGTTGTAGTTGTTTTAATTCTCTAATCTCACTAATCCATATATAAATAAAACAGAAACTCTTTACTCCCTCTTTTCACAGATATGTACTCTGCCGAAAAGCAAACCATCGTTTTAGCAATTAGCAAACATTTGGGGAGGGTTATGGATGTGGCAGGAAATGCCCAATGAATTTTTCTGTAGAGATTTTTTGTTTGCTGCCTTCCAGTTTTGATTGAAGTATTATTCACATTGGCCTTTTGCTCTGCCTTTACAAGATACTGCAGTTGTTTAGCCATTTCATTTTCCAGATGGGGAAACTGAGGCAAATAGGGTTAAGTGATATGGCCAGGGGCACACAGCGAGTAAGTGTCTGAGGCCAGATAGGAACTCAGGTCCTCCTGACTCCAGATCCACCATTCTATTCACTTCCTCTGCCTAGATGCTGAGGGAAAACTTTAAAATGATCAAAAGTCAGTGTGGCCACAATTCTGTAATTGTCTGGGTGTAACATAGGTCTGCATGGTTATTTTTGTCTTTAAAAGAAAAACTCAAAACAGTGGTAAGATACTGCCTTACACCTACCAGAACAGTAATACTTGGCATAAAGCTAGCGGCCATTATTACGGTACAGTCCCTTTGTCAATGCAAGAGGTGATTGCTCTTTTTTCCCTAATGGTAATAGGATTCTTATACAAGGTTCGTTGGTCCCTGTTTTGGGGCATAGATGAATTAGCATTCACTTATAAAGCGTTGGTGAAGTGTGGGCAGGGGAAGAAGACTGGTTAAAAAGAATAAGGACTCTTTGGATAGATGGGTATATGTACTTTGATTAACACCTCTTCTGAGGAGTTATGAGTGTAAGATTTGACAGCAAAATTCATTGTGTGTTTCTCCTGAATAATGCATGGTACTATTTTGATCCCATGGTCCTTTTAGTATCTCTTCTTACCAGTGGAATCGTGACATTTTTTTGGAGTAAATTTTTTTCTTGTCTCTAAAATGAATTTTATTCATAACTGAGTTTATAAAAATTATTCTTTTCCTACTTTGTAAATGAGATAATATTGTTCATAAGTGAGACATTGAGTTTATTAATTGCTCCATATCAGTTCTATTTTCTTCAGTTTTATTTATTGCTTTTAAAAAGCATTATTGTCATTTTCCAAATCCCTTTTCTTACAATGAAGGGGCAGTTAAAACAAATTGACTGTGTATGATATTCTGTGCTTTAGTTTATTCCCTTTCTGTTTTGAAAGTTATGTTTCACCATCAGTGCTCTGGAATCGAGATAGAGAATGTCATTGATTTGAATTCCCATAACTTTTAGCATCGTTTTTCTTTAACGTGACTGTGACGTTCTTACTGTTCACTTGTTTCTTAGTGGTGTCCGACTCCTTGTGACCCGGTTGGAAATTTTCTTGGCAGATTATTGGAGTGGTTTGCTTTTCCCTTCTCCAGCTCAATTTAGAGATTTGCCCAGGGTCATATGGCTAATATCTGAGGCTGGATTCTTGAACTCACGTGTTTCTGACTCCAGGCTGCCCTCTATTTATGTAATGTTGTCTTGATTCTTCTTCCTTCCCCATTATTTTGTACTAGTCTTCCTGCATGTCTACCTGTTTATGTTTGTTACGGAGTATTAATATTCATGTAACTGCTGTTTATTCATATATTCTCAAGTCTGCATATATGTTCTTTGTTCAAATTTTTCTTAAAACTCCCAAAATGTTGCAGGAAATATTTAGGGAGACACAGACACAGACACAGACACACACACACACACACACACACACACACACACACACACACACACACACACCCCATCAGTGTTTTTTTACTCCTTGGGCTATATATGTGCTAGTAGTCATATCACTGGATCTGAAGATATGATCTTTTTTTTAGTAATTGATTTTTTCATTGTGAAAAATGCTGTTTACCTTTTTTCAAAAGTAAAATTGAGATTCCATTAATTAGTATTCTACTTATTTTAAAAACTTGGCAGTTTGTATTTCTGGAAATGTGGCACCTAGGCTTTTTAATTCATTTTTTTTCTTGTGGAAAATGTAATATCCTTAAATTACATCTGAGAATCTAGTCTTCAGGGTCAGTCATTCTGGCTTGTATAGAATTCACGAGTTGTTCTGAAGATGTCGTTTTGTCTTTTTTCCTGCCAAACATTCTTTTCCTTCCATACTTTTGAGTTCCATATCACAAACTTTTTCAAAGCCCCTTTTCAAATCAAAGAGATTCTCCAACAGGTCTCCTAAGTTATCTGTTCCATGCCTCTTTCTTCTTAACTTCACACCATTCGGCTTCCAACTTTATCCTTTCACTGAAACTGCTCTCTAGATTTAGTCATTCTCTTAGTTGCCAGATCCAGTGGCCATTTCTCTGTCCTTATTCTCCTTGACCTCTGCAGCTTTTGACACCCTTAATCACTTTCGCCTCCTCTACTCTCTTCTCTCTAGGCTTTCAAGATGCCACACTCCTAGTTTTCCTCCTACCTATCTGGTCACTCATTCCCAGTCTTCTTTGCTGAACCCTTCTCCAGATCATTCTCTCTAATGTTAGGTGTCCTAACTCAGGGTTCTGTCCTGGACCCTCTTCTCTTCTCCCTCTAAACTACTTTACTTGGTGATCTCATCAGCTCCTATGAATTTAATTGCCATATCTATTCAGGAGATTCTCATATCTATCTATTCTACCTCAGTCTTTGCTGACCTCCAGTCTTGTATTTCCAACTACCTTTCAGACATCTCAAACTTAATGTCTAGTAGGCATTTTAAGTTCAATATGTCTAAAATAGTACCCCTTATATTTTCCCTGAAACCTTCTCCACCTCTTAACTTCCCTGTTACTGTAGAGGACACCACTATCCTCTTAGTCCCCCAGGCTCACAACCTAGGAGTCATCCTGTATTTTCACTGTGTCTCACCCTTGTAATCCAAGCTGTTGCCTAAGCCTACTCACATCACCTTTGCAATATCTTTTGAATGTTGTCCTTTCTTCTCTAACAGACACTACTGTGGTGCAGGTCCTTGTTACCTCTTGTCCGATTGCTGTAGAGCCTGTTGGGTCTGCCTGCCTCAGGTCTCTTCCCACTCCAATCCATTCTCCATTCATCCACTAAAAAGATTTTCCTAAAACATAAGTCTGATCTTATACAAGCATGTACATGCACACACCCCAACCCACAGTACCCACACACAGTCACTCAGTAACTCCATTGACTTCCTGTTGCTTCCAGAAGCAAGTATAAAACTCTGGCATTCAAAGGCTTTTATAACCCTAAACCTCTTCTATCTTTCCAGTCTTCTTATTCTTTACTCCTGGATATGTACTCTTGGATCCAGGGACACTGACTTTCTGGTTACTCCACCAACAAGACACTCCCTATCTCAGCTCCAGGCATTTTCTTTTTCTGTCTCTCATGCATGGAATGCTGTCCCTCTTTCATTCTGACTAATGACCTTCCTGGCTTCATTTACACTCAAACTAAAATCACACCTTCTATAGGAAGCCTTTCCTGAGAGCCCTATTAATTCCACTTTTTTTTTTTAATTTTTAAGTTAATTTTTAATTTTAATTTTTAATTGTTTTCTGTTTCTCCTATATATTGCTTTGTATAGATTTGTTTGCATGTTGTCTCCCACAATAGATTATAAATTCCTTGAGGGTGGAGACTATCTTTTGCCTCTTTTTGTATCCCCTGCACTTAGCACGGTGCCTAGCCATGTGGCAGGCACATAGTAAGTGTTTATTAGATTGAATTTTTAAAAAATTTCTTTGAAATTTCTGATATCTGACCAGATTTCAAACTTAGTATCTTTATTTTTCTTTTAAGATATTTTGAAGTTTCTTGTTTGATGATCTCTGGGGAATTGTCATGATGTTGCCTTTAAAAAAAATTCCTGCTGATTTTTCTATCAGTCTCATTGTTGGTTTATCTTCTTGAGAACTGAGTTTATACTCAATCAATCCTCTGTTACCATTTTTGTGTTTGTATCATTCTGGCCTTTTATTTTAAATAGTTCGTTTGGGATTTCCTCACTAGTTGACCTTCTCCACTTTTACTGCTGTAGTGTATGTGTTTTCTCCTGAGCCAGATATCCCCAAGACCAAGCAGTTTTCTTGTATTGACCACTGCTATCCATATTCCTAGTCTTTCCCCCAGGGCATAGAGACCCCCTCTGCCCTAATCAGTTTTGTATTACCATGTCTTCCCTCACAGTTATGCTCATCTTTCTGGGAAATGATTGGATTAGATGAATATTTTCTTATTTAGATGGGGGTGAGCATGCTGGAAACAGATGTGTCACCATTTTATTGCCCTTCATGCACTCTAAAACTTCAATAGGTTATCAGTTGGTCATTGCATTTGTCAGTATTATAAATTTCTGTCATAAGTTTGAACTTGGGATGCAAAGTAAAGTGAGAAGAGTTAAATAGAAGCTCCATTACCTCTCCATATCATGCATTCCATGATAAATTATTTTAACTGAGGTCATTGTTACCATAACTTAGAGAAAGTAACTAAGATACTGCTCCTAAAGTGATTCTTCTTGAATTGTTTATAGATGGGTCTTGTTCTCCTTTGAATTCATTCCCCCTACATCTCTGTAAACCTGAATTATGTACTGTTCAGGTGTGACTATGTGTCATACTTCTTCAAATAGATGGATATTTTTAAACTGTTAAACTGAGGAGTGTGAAAGGCCACAATCAAGTTATTTCTACTCATGTGAGAGGACTGACTATACAGTAATGATATTTGTTTTCATGTGTTGCTTCTGGAACTTAATTCCATTACTTTATAGATGTACTTCTCACACACAGGAGGGAGTTTCTTTTCTAGTAAGCAGTGACTTATCATCAGTTCTCTGCAATTTTTACAACTCCCACAATGTGTAATTATGGCTTAATAAACTTGACAGTTTTTGTGTTCCTCTGCTGTTGGAGTAAAAGGGTCATGTAAAACGCTGCAAAAAACTCAGGTGGAAAAAACAGCTTTTTTTTTATTTGCACTGAAACATATAGTATTTTAATTTGTTTATATTTCATTGTGACGTAAAACTCATTTTGTATCACTAGAATCCTCTGGTCTGCACCAGCCTTTCTATGATATGGATAATCTGTCTTATGCCTACAAAAAGGGTACAGGTCTCCCCTCTCTGCAGAATAGGCATTAGAGACTTAGAGCTAAGAGTTGATTTGAGTCTAGCAGGCCTTGGTTTTGATTTTTCTGACCTTTTTAATAGCCTTGTCATTTTTAGAAAGAAGTTATTTTATGAAGGAGTAACTAAACCAATGATGACAATGAAAGAGCTTGCAGCAAACTGAGATCAGTTACTGGGAATTTTAGAATTCTCCCCTGAAATTGGGGAAGACTTTACCTTGATTCTGAGGTTGAAAGTCTGGAAGCACTCTCGCATTGCCGTTAAGACCTGATCTGGGAGATGCTGGTGATTCTTCTGTCAGCTTATCTGGCTATCCTGAATGTTTGATATCTCAGAGTTTTGAACAGTGCTTCGTCATATGATCCCATCATTCATTGTTCCATAAAAGTTAGCTATTTCCTACGGGTCCACAGGTTTAAGTAGGTAAGAATAAAAAAATGCTATTTGCAGTAGATCACTTATGAAGAAGGCCTTTTGGTGCCCTGATTCAAGTCCCATGAGGGTAACGATAATCATTTACTTAATGCCATTAATGATGATGATGATGACAGTAGCAGTGGCATATTTGAACCTGGCTATGTGCTCTTCCATCGCTTGTTACAAACTTATCTAATGAGAGGCAGTGTTCTGTGATGGGTAGAGTATTGAACTGAGGGTCAGGAAAATTCCAAGGCCTCAAATCTTATAGTAGACACTGAGGAGCTATGGTGAGTCATTTAAGCTATCTCAGCATCAGTTCTGTTATCGTAACATGAAGGTGATAATGACATTTACCTCCCAGAGCTGCTATGAGGGTCAGATGTGATAATGCATTTAAGGTACTTGGCCAACCTTAAAATTTGTTATAAATGCTAGATGCTAGTATCATTTTCATTTACCTCACCATATTTCTTTTTTGATACAAACAAGATAGAATTGGTCCTGGGACAAGATACTGTTACGTTATTTTAAATATTTAATGTAATTTGAACTATTACAAAGAAGGATAAATTAACTGTTTTATTTAGTGGAATAAGCATATTAGAATGCAAGCTCACATTATATAGGCTCATTGAAAGCATGCTCATACCAAGCCTGGCAGTAGATAGGATGATGGGGATGTACCTCCTTTTTTCCCTTGTGATTTTGATGTTTTTCCACTAGATAGCTCCATTTTGAAATGGAGCTTTTTTTGCAGCTTGGAGATTGTACTTCCTTTGGTGATCTCTCTTAAAGTATTGTTCTTAAATGTTTATGGATTAGTGTTGGTATTATCACCACTGTTACTTGGTTCTCATTGTTAGGACTTTAATTATTATTCCTATTAGTTGATACTAAGTATAGTCTTGGAAACTTTACAAGACTGATAAATGAATTATTTGCTCATAGCCTTTCAAAACCCAACAGGTATGTGACTGTCTCTGTGTTTAGTGTTGTACAGGGCTCTGTTTTCTCATTTAGCTTTTATGAGAGAAAAATTAATATAATGGCATAACCTGTATGTCATATGTTAGGAGTTTCCTTGACCATAAACCTTCTAATGCTGTGTTTTGGATTTGGTCTGTTTTTGGCAGGTCATGACTGCTGTGAGACGGTAAAGGTTCTACTCTGTGCTTCCAAAGAGGGACTCCCTGTTTTTGTGGTGGCTGAGGAAGATTTTCGTTTCATCCAAGATGAAGTGTACGACGCAGCCCAGTTCCTGGCAACCAGTGCTGGCAACCAACAGGCTCTGAACTTCACCAGGTTTCTGGATCGATCCGGACCACCCTCTGGGGATGTGAATACTCTAGATGAGAAGGTCGCACTGGCATTCCGACACCTGAAGCTTCCGGAAGAATGGAACGTGCTGGGAACAGACCCAGCTTTGAATGGTGAGGGTTAAGAGGATCAAGCCGGGCATGTGCTCATGGCTGCGAGTCTACCACAAAACTTTCCTTTTATGGTTGTGCTGCTTTTACAATGGGGAGAGTTTGTTACCTTAGTATCTTGGTTTATTTTTTATCAACTTTAGTAATCAACTAAACGTGCTTAATAGATGTTTGCATTTTAATTTATTTCAGTGCATAATAATTTTCTAATCAGTCTCTTAAGTCCTCATCAGGTTTTTTTTTTTATTTTTCCAATTTTATCCACTTTTTCTCTGAGAAATGAGCAGTTACTTTGTCCTTTGTTCTTCTGGTCTGACTTTTTAATTTTTTTAAAATTCTGTCTTTGCATTGTTTATGGCTGCTTTTTCAAATTTATTTTTATGGTATGTATGTATTGGTCTTCAGTGCAAGAAGGTATTCCCTTGCATACTGAGTACAATTTATTTAACTATTCTCTTCTTATTGGGCATTTAGAGTGTAAGAAAGAGAAATGTTGAACCATCTTGGAAGAATATAGGCTGGAGGCAGATTGTGATGGGCTTTAAATGCCAAAAGAAAGAGTTTAAATTTTGTCATAGAGACATTAGGGAGAACCTGTTGGTTTAGAAAGTGCTTTCTCCACAGCAACCTTGAAAGGTATAAATATTATCCCCATTTTCGAGATGAGGAAACTGAGTCTAAGAGATATTAAGTAACTTGTCTAAGACCAGAATTCAATCTGAGGACTCTCATGGATAGAGGAAGTGAGGGCTAAAGACAGAGATTTTAGAATCATCTATATAGAGGAGCTATTTGAAGGCATTAAAATTAAATTTTCAAGAGACATAATGTAAACGCCTTCTCAATAGTGCAAGGCTAAAGTAGAGCTTATCAAGGAAGGCAAAAGGACCTTGCAGATAACAACTTGGATGGATAGTGAGTTTACATATTTGTACATATTCAGGATTTCTGCATGTTGCCTTGATGTGATTGTAGAGTAATTGCTCAATGAAGCTATAGTCCAGTATAGTGGATACAGCTCTAGACTGAGAGGCAAGTGCCTTAGGCTAATCTTGGCTCTGTTGGTAACTTGATGTGGTTCTACCATCCTAAGCAGGTCATTTCACCCCACTGGTCCCGGTTCTAATGTGTTGAATAAAGGGGATATACCAGAGGAGAGGAGCTCTAAGATTCTTTCATAGTGGGCATATAATCATACCTTCTGTTTCATTATAAAGAAGGAGAAGAAGGCTGGGCATGATCTGACGTGCACCTCCTTTGGCCTCAGAATTGTACTGGGGAAGTCCAGCCAATAAGAATGGGAATTTCTTAAGAATGAAATTCTGAAAATGACAAATTGAAACAACAATGTTGAAAGAGAAGAAGAACTGTCTCGAGAGATGACTATGGATGCACAGGCAACTCATTGCCTAAGTTTGATTTCAAAGGACATACTATGAAAGCAGGTGAAAACACATACTAGAAAAGATAAAAAGAAAAAAAAAGTTGGATAGCCTTGCAAGCATAGTGTCAAGAACACCAATGCTCAGAATATATTGAGGCTGACCATGAAAGTCAAGGACCACAAAATGTACCTTTAAAAAAATCTGTTATAAATACAGATAAAAACAAGGTCGGTATAAATGAGATGATGAAAACATGTAGCACAAAGTAGACTGACTCAGTCACTTTTTTCTCTGACAAGTAGAATGATTTTTGCAGTGAGAAAGAAATAATAATGATGAATAAGAACTGGAAACACAAGATAGAGAAAGTGGTAAAAGAGACTGAACTGTCTGAAGTGAGTTGGAGTCATCAGGTCAGAAGAAGCTACATTCCAGGATTCTGAGAAAGATACAGTGATTGTTGACCCACTGTCAGTGATCCTGGAAAGAGTGTTTACGAAGAGACAGGTGTCACAGGCCTGCACAAAGTCAAATGTCTAAATTCCTTCTCTCTCTCAAAAAGGGGAATAGATTCTGCAAATTTAGAAGCTTGGTTATAGGTTCCTGGCTCAATTCTATAAATGATGACCTAATGAGTATCTTAAAAGGGAAGCAATGATCTTGATGTGGCCATGTTGGACCTTTTATGCTAACCTGGTAAATTCTTTTCTTTTTTTTGTCAGGGTTACTAAATTGACTGTTTAGGGAAATGGTGCAGACACAGATTGCAGATTTTAGTAAACTATTTGATGAATGGATGCACATATGCTCCTCTGGATAAGAGGAGAAATGTGGGCTAGATGATGTTGTAGTCGGGTATATTTGTGGCAGGTTGATTGACTGGATTCTGAATTATTTTGGAGTTAATGTTGAGTAGAGTGGCCCATGGATTTTTACTTAGTAGGACTCCTAAGTGGTTTTGCATTTTTAGCAAGGATTTGTATAAGGATATAGATGGATGCTAGTTAGATATGTTAGATGACCTGAAACTACAATGGATAGCCAGCATGGCAGATGATATAATGAAGACCTTTCTCTATCTTTAGAGTGATAGATTTGATTTTTCCTTACAGGATGTCTTCAAGCAAAGTCTGGATGACTACTTATTAGAATTGTTGTAGAGGGGATCCTTGTTCAGGTGTGGGTTAGACTAGATGGTGTTAATGCTGATATCCACTCCAGGCCCAGTACTCTCGATCTGCTGTACCACCTCACTGCCCCTGGAGATGATCTACAAGATCCAGTCAAGCTTTAAATGCTTTGGACCATGTGTTCTACTGACAACTAGCTTTATAAACTTAGTCACTGAATGTGACCTGTTTTTCTCCTCTATAAAAGGAGATGATTCTAGATCAGCCTTTGTTCTAGCTGTTGTTTCCTTATTTTACTGTTTTCGTTACTAGATTGGTTAGAGTTTTTGACCTAGCTGTCTGAGTTATATGCAAAGAGAGGTAACCAAGTGTTTTAGAAGTGTCACGTGTCTCAGAAAACTTAGTAATCGTCTCCCTTATGAAGTTAGAGGGTTTTTGTTTTAGAATGACTTCCTTTAGACAGTTTGAGAGCCAAGTGAAAAACCTTGTGACCCTCAAAAGGGTAGTTATGTACATTTTTTAAAAAAGGTAATCCCCTGAGGCAACTTGTATTTTAGTTTTGAAATTTTGTAATTTTAAAGTGCTGCCAATTCAGCAGTGAAATTGGAGACCCAAGTTTGATTCATTCCTTATTGTGGAAATTAGGAGTGCAGCTAGTTCATGTTTGCACTGGGTAAGTTCTCCAAGATGAAGATAAAGTGGATTTAAAGGTTGTTTATTCCACTTTTTGCCCTCATTTCTTTCATTCTTTCCTCTCTCATTACACCACTGCAACTTATTTAATTTGAGATGATTCTCTCTTACCTGTCCTTACCTTTTCCTCTCTCTCACTACTTTTATCTCATTTTTTCAAATTTTTTTCTTCTTTCTCAGATGTAGAGTGTATCAGTCTGATTCTAGGACCTCATAAGTATTAACCTTCAAGGTGTTCTTTGTCCTGTTTTTGCTTTTCCTTACTCATTTAGTTTTGCCTGAGATCCGAACTTTCTTTGTCGAGCTTTCCTTTGTCTACAGACTTTCCCTGTATTTTAGTCCCTAATCCTTTTAAGAATATTTACTACCACCCTCCAAGGATGACCATTTTATTCTTAGAATATAAGGTCTTGGCCTTTTAAAAGGCTGGCAGTTGTTCTAGTATAAGACTGTTTGACAGAGTTTGGGACTTGAAATGCCCTTTTAGAACAGCTAGTACTCTACCTTGTTTTTGATTCTAGGCTAGAACTTACATACCTGATTTATTGTAAGCCTAGTAAGGCAACTGTTTCTCATTAATTCATTAATTTTTCTAAGGAGCTGTTGAAGCTATTCAGGTACCTTTATATCTGATTGTTAATTTTGATGGAATAGGTGATTTCATGTAGAATTTGGCTTAAAATATACACTTTTGGTAAGGGTAAGAAATGAAATTTCTCTCTAATTTCCTTTCTGCAGAATCACTTTCTTTAAAAGGGCATTCATTATTCCCCTACCATATATAAAATTCAGTTGTAGGAGTTAAGTAAATGAGATAAATTAGACACTCTCTGTCTTTTCAGCTAGTTCTAAAAGAGCAATGAGTACAGTGGTCCTGTTTTTAAAATTTTTAACACTTCACCATCCAGCATTGGTGGCTGGTGGATTTCAGGTTATCTCAGTTCCTAAAAACCTTGAGCCATTTTAGTATGTGCATTGGTGCATGTAGAACTAGGTGATGAAATTGAATTCTCTCATGAGTTTGTGTACTCCAGTTTTATAGAGGTCAACTTAACGTGTCTTTTGTATAAGAACCACTCATAGTTCTTGACATTCATGTGAGCTTAACTGATGTTGAATGTGACTACAAAAATGCATGCATATATATATATATATATATATGTATGTATGTATAGTATATGACAGTGATATATGCATTTCAGAGAAGGAATTTTGCATTAAATTATGTATTAGTGTAAGGCAGTCTATTATGGTATCATTCGTCTGAAATTTATGTCTAGCCTTAGGGTATGTAAATTTTCCCTTATTCTTCTATCAACTTGAAAAGCAGTATTTATTGTAATCCATAACCTTGTTTCCTATTGTACCACAAAGAAATTTCCATTACTTTCTATAGAAATGATATTGCTAGCTTATATTTATATTTATATAGTGCTTTAAGACTTATAAAGTGCTTTACAGTTAACACTTACAGTAGCCCTCTGAGGAGGTGATACCATGATCTCCATTTCAGGAATAGTAGTTAACATTTACGTTGTCCCTGTTGTGTGCCGGGCTGTTCGCTGAGCGCTTTACACGTTATCTCAACCCTGGAGCTTAAGTGGCGTTATTATCCCCATTTTGCGGGTGGGGAAACTGAGGAAACAAGTTACTTGATTTGCCCAGGGAAGCACAGCATGTAAGTACCTGAGACTAGATTGGAACGCAAGTCTGCCTGACTCCAGGCTTGGCATTCTGTACACGACGCAAGTAGAAACTGAGGTTGAGACTTGCCCAGGGGTCTCACAGCTAATAACAGAGGCAAAATCTGAATTCAGCTTTTCATGATTCCAAGGCTTTTACCCTCTTGGCCTCAGTTTCCTCACTTGTAAATAAATGAGGGGGTTGGATTATGTGGCTTCTGAGGCTTCTTCTAGTTTTAAATGGATTTTAAATCCCACGATCCTAGCACCTGACTGCTGAACTTTTCAGAACCTTATTTTCCTTATCTGTAAAATAGAAGAAATAAAATTCTGAGAATGTTTCAGAATTGGTATAAGGATTAAATATTAAATATATATGAAAGTGTTTTTAAAACTGCTTTGTGTTTTAGCATTTTATCTTAATCTGCTTTCATGGTGAAGAAGGTTAAATTTCTGTTTGCCTAACATGACTTGGCCATCCCATCTACAGCAGAGTGGTTGTTTCAGATTGAGTTAACTATTTCTCAAGCTTCATTGATCCCCTCAGTTCTATAGAGAGAGACAGGAGCTATGTGAATGTTGGCTATCCTGGCCTATCCAGGAATAGAAGAGCTTGGTGTGCAAAGAAAAGTAAGTACAGCATTGTGTTTCACATGCCGAGGAAGCAGGGATGAATGAAAGGGGATTTTTCCTTTTGTTATTGGATGTTTTAAAAAGCTGTTTCTTAAAAGAATGCTGTTAAAAGCCTTAGTTATTCCAGATATTCCTTAATCTCTAGCTGTGTTTAAAAAAAAAAAAAAGGATGCTTTATAGGAGCTTGCTCTGCATTTCTCAGAAGAAGTACATTCATGGTAAAGATACAGTCCAGAAATAAATGGTGGAGCAAGAAAACGTACCCTGACTGGCATTCCCATTTCTCACAGAGCTGTTCATGATACACCTTTATTAATTCTCCTTTGTGACAATAGTGACAAGTTGATTTAGACCAGTACTGTTCATGGAGAAGGCTTGATACAGTCCTTTTAGAGTGCTTCCATTGAAGACTTGCTAGGCAGGGATATCACACTGCTCGGTACCAGAAACATCGTGTGGGGAATGTTTCATTCTCAGTTGGCCATGGTATTGTTTAATTCCAAAAGATGACCTGATCTTCAGGGGGTAACGCTGACCACAAAGAGAGGAAGAAAAGACAAGACAGAATCCAGGATCAAACAGACCAAGTGAAGTACAAAGAATAACATGTGCATTCTCTCTGTATCTGGGCTTTCAGAATTTATCTTTTGAGTCATTGCTGGTTATTTGTTTCTGGTTAATAGTATCCCAAACCTTAATCCTTGTGAGCAGGGGGTAAGTTTATGTGTTGTGTGTGTGTTGCGGGGGTTCAATTTTAAGTGAGTTTGGCAGTTTTCTGGAGAATATCTGTTAGCCTCAGCTGCTCTGGTGACCAGCTTGTATCTTCGTATGTCATAGCTAAAAAGGAAAAGGAGGGGTGGGAACAATAACCCACAAGGTCAAATCATAAAAAAAAAAAAAGCAAACCCTCCCAGCTGGCTCATCCACTATTAACAAATAATTGTATATTTCTTTTTAGCTTGAAATAAGTAATCTCAACTCCCAGGCTAACTGAAAAATTCTAATGTTTCAGCTATAAAAGTCCCTTTTGCAGGGAAGGGGGTATAACCAAGGATATAACCAGTGATCCTCAGGCATAAGGTTTTTCAGGTCATGACAAGAAAAGAAACTACTTGATGATCTTGCAAGAGGATCTCCTGGGACTTGGTATGTGATTACACAGTGTGCACCCTGGAGCTCCTTGGTTCATGCTTCAGAGTAGCTCCAGGAATTCCAGGGTCAGAGCATCTCCAAGATTAGGGTATACAGGGGTTTTATGGAGACTGCAAGAGGCAGGGCAAGTTCTGCTTAAGCAAGCCTGATTGTGATAACTGTATTCCAATATAATGGGTTTTCTTTATAATTCAGTGCATTTTATTTTATGCATTTAAAAGTACGATTCTGAGAACGGACTTATAGGCTTTGCTTGATTGCCAGTGGGGACTCATGATCTCCCCCAAATTCTTAAAAGCTGCTGATGTAGGTCAGGCATTATTGTCCTTCTCACAGCCCATAATCTTGAATATTTCTGTCCAAGACCAAATAACAATGTCTGAAGCATAAGAAAATAACTCATTTAGTGCTGTCAGAAAGAACTTTATCTATTCATTGAACCTACCAAACAGGTTAAAGGATGATGTTCCATAAGGCAGAGGCACTTGGAAAGCCCATAATGATGAAATGAACAAGTTTTCCTTCCTTTGTTCAATTCTAAATTTGTTGTACGTTAAAGTTAGCCTCTCTTGTTATGCCCAGAGAAGCATTTCTTTCTCTCATTAAACACAAAAGCTGGCAGTGCTAGCAATTTGATTCACGCTTAATGTGGGAAGAAAATACCTGTTTGTACTTTAACAAGTAGAACCTGTTTTTAATATATAACTTGCCAGCTCCTGACTGGGTGTTCTTTTTAAGTGTAATTACACCCTCAAGAATATACCTCTCTAAGCCTTAAATCCTTTTCCCCCTTGGCTTCTCATTTTGTTGGGCTGCAGCCACACTATTTAGTAACAGAGCCTTTTAGTGGGATTGGGGGGCAGGTGGCAGCAGGTGGGAGTCATCCCTAAAGATGCGGAGACCAGTTTCGCCAAACGATTAAGCAGTTGGAAGTTAGGTTAGTGAACTGAAATGATAGCTTCCCGATGAACAGCTGAATGTTTCAGGAGAATTTTTCTGCCTCTTTGTGACTTCAGTACCTAACTTTGCAAAGTTTTGAGTAGGAGTCCATTTCATGTCAACCATGGTAAAATTGTGTGTAAGGTCCTTAAGCCAAATACCTTGAGTTTTTGTTCATGAATTTGGAAGATGATGTTTCTTTAACCCACTGCTTGTTCTCTTTCATTTCTTTGTAGATGGTGGCCCACGGGAAACATTAATGCATTTTGCTGTGAGACTGGGACTGCTGAGGTTAACTTGGTTTCTGTTACAGAAGCCAGGTGGAAGAGGAGCTCTCAGCATACACAACAATGAAGGAGAGACTCCAGCAAGCCTAGCTTTAGAGCGGGGCTATCAGAAACTTCATCGACTTTTGACCGAGTAAGCTTTTTTTTCTCCCTGTTCTCTTCCTCTCAACCATCCCCTCATATCTTCACACTCTCATTCATATTAACTCACTGGTTGCTCTTCCTGTCCTTTCTACTTTGCCACTAATTGAGACCAAAACCCATATATTCTGCTGGATCATCACAAAGTTACTATGATATCTGTAAGAGTATTAAGGCTTGTGGGAAAACTAGGGTGGTTTTTTTCACCCTAATTCTCACCCTTTCTCTCTATTTTCTTTGCTCTTGAACTCTTGTTTTATTAGTTGGGGGTGGGGCATGCCTCTTGCATAGCATTTTGTTGTCCCATTTGTTACTGAAAATGTGTAATGAGTCAGGGGTTTTTGGTAACAGTCAATTTGTAGAGATTTTAAGACTTGAAATTTGGATTTGTTTCTTCAAGATGTTGTTTCTTTAAATTAGAAGTCAATACTTTAATACCATAATTATGTATGGAAAACGTACATTAACCACAAGCAGTTGCTTTGAATTGTAACTTATGTGGTAAAACTAGAGAGCAGAAGTCTCTCCTATGAATACAGTGAAAGTCAACAGCATTGTCCTGGAAACTTGCAGTAAGTAATGCCTTCTGTGTACGTGTTTGTCTTCTGTTTTTCTCTAGTCTTCTTTTTTAAGAGCGCTTTTTTGGTTATTTTAATAGTTCATAGATTTAGGAAGATTTTTTTTTAATTTAAAAAAAATTAACAAATATTGAACTAGCTAAACAAGAATAAACTCATATTTCATTGTAGTATAGTAGTAAAGGAAGAAATTATAGGCACAATTTCCTAAATAATAACATATTTGTTTAGTTTTGTAAACCAGTAATCTGGTGTTGATTTTTTTTTTTTTATACAGAGCCAGCTAAAACCAAGCATACTCATTCTTCCACTTGACAGAACAGTTTCTTGTTCTTTAGGTTAGTGTTCCCCAGTTCTCAGGCCTTGTCTTCTCCGAGTGTAACTGTTGGTGTTTTATTTGGGGGTAGGGGGAGACTTGTGCCTAGTAACTTGTAACCATTTGATAAGTTTTCTAGTAGAACCACTGAGGATGGTGATGTCATTGATCATGGTGGGAGGTTTCTGTGTTAGTCTCGTGAATGTATGTGTACATGGATACTTGGGCTCTGTTGACACATTGTTCTAGTTCATTGATATATGCTGGTGGCCATACAGTTTTCATCTGGCTAATGTTAAGATTCATTTAGGATAATTGAAATTGGCCTACTGTCTACAATGGAGGGGATGAGAGAAGCAAAGTGCTAGAAGTTTAAACAGTTAGCCTTGTGGGAGAAAGGGATATGCATTCAGATGGAATCCCTTCAGATCTGGTTGTGTAGTTCAAAACGTGCACTAGATAATACCAGTTCTACCAAAGACTGATTGGTAGAGTTAGTATTGTGCTCTGATCCAAATGGGGAAATAAAATCATTACAAGAGCTCCTTTTGGTGCTTGAAAGCTATGTCACAAGACTGATATTGCAACACAACTTGAAGGAAATAAAAGCTTGTGCTTTAGCTTTTGTTTAAAGTGTTGTTGCATTGGATTCTGTGCTCATATAGTTATGTATTTGGTGGGGGATGGGAATTGGTGCTAGTGTTGTTCCCTGCCAACCACAGACTTGCTTCTTCTCAAGCCTGCCCCCAGGACTCTTGCCCTTGGCTTTAGAGGTTTCATTCTGAACTTCATGAGCCTGTAAACTTCAGCTCAAATAACTGATCTTCGTAGACCTGGGGTTCAGAGTATGCTTTGCCTCACCCTCCTTCCTTGTTCCTATTTACACCACTGCTACTACCTTTTGCTCTTTTTTCTGACATCTTTTTACTTTCCCTTCTTATCCCATATGTTTACTAAGTGGTTCTTCACAAAGAAAAAAATAATATTCAGAAGTATCAAGAATAGGGTTGAAGTTAATGGAAAATACATTACCCCCCCTCACCCCCATCCCCAAGAAGGAAGGAAGGAGCACTGCTTAGTGCAGATTGGTCATACTGTAACGTTTTAAACTATTCTGTAACTGTGGTTTGTTACGTTTAACTTATATCCTGTGATGGTAATAGGCTTCAGCGTGGCCCTTGCTTCCTTCATGCTTTGTTATAGCCCTCTCCTTTTGTTCTCTTAGGAGAGTGACATCTTTACGATCCCAGCAATCTCATGTCAATTTGAGATTCACACACACCCCAGCTCCACCCCTATAAAGACAGCTAATTTGCCTATTCTATAATTTTAGATTGCCTCTTAACCAATTAGGATACTTCATATTTACTGGTGAGAATTATGGGTTCAACTTATTCCTTCTAATAACTGGTATCTTTTGACCCAAAAAAATAAATGGGGAAAAGAACTCCAAATATTTCAATTGTGCCATATAGCCTAGAAGCTAGAATAATTCAATCCAGTACTCAAGTGGTTTCTTCCTAAAGTTCACAGAAGATATCCCATTTTTCCCTGTAGTTTAGTGGAAATAGCATTTGGATTTGGAATCTCATGACCTGCTTGGAATCTTACCTCTGCTGTTTAAAACTTCCATGATTTTGTGAAGGTTCTAAGTCATCGGACAAAGTTGTTCAGTCATCTTCTCAGTTGTGTCTGACTCTGCTTGACACCATTTGGAGTTTTCTTGGCAAAGATACTGGAATGGTTTGCTTTTTCCATTTCCAGCTCATTTTAGATGAGGAAACTGAGGAAACAAGGTTAAATGATTGCCCAGGATCACAAAGCTGGTAAGAGTCTGTGACAGGATTTGAACTCAGGTCTTCTGGACGCCAGATGATGCGCTCTATACACTGTTTAACCTAACTACCCTGATTTTTTCAAAGTTTTCAGTCATATCTGACTGTGACTCCTTTTGGGGAGTTTTCTTGGTGTGATGGCAATCAAAATAGGATCTTTTGCTGTTTTTGTTTTAGTATAATTAAGTGCCTCTGGTTGAACCTCGTCTTTACTTTACAAGGGGTAAGGTATAAGAAAAAGTTTCTTTAACTAGAAATAATATATGTATTTGTATTGTTAATTATTTTAATGTGATTAAAGATCTTTCCCACCCATTAATGGGCCTGCCCATTGTGGGAAGCTTGATTAGGGGAAGTTGTTTTTTAAGAGGGTGCCAAGTACCTTTTGTTTTTTCTATTGAGGCACTGGATCAAAGGGTTGTGATGCCCTCTGGCTCTAAAAAAGGTATAAATACTCTCAGTTGAAGTTTTACTTTGGGGCTTAGAGTTTGGAAAGAAAGTTTGAGTGCCCTATGAGGAGTCTGGGAAGCTGCTAAGGAGCGCCACCCCCCTCCAGCTTTGAGAACCCAGATGTCATATTTTGCTCTAGTACAGCTGTACCTGTCTGTTGAGTTACGGTCAGGTGGAGGAAGCCATGTCTGTTGATTACTTTGGGGCTTACTGAAAGTGTTTGTTTGGCCAGATGACGACTCTGGGAACCCGTTAAGGAGCCCCTTGGCTTTAAGAACCTAGATGTAGTGCTTCCCTCTCTGGTAACCATGGTCAGACAGTTGGGGTTCAATTGTCCGTTGAATTCAGGCAGAGGAAGCCATATCTGTTGATCTTTGGATTTCTCTGCGTTTTCTTTGAAGTTCAGGGTGCTGACCCCCCCCTGAATTAAGTAAATGATATATGTGCATGTTTAAAGGAATACATGGACTTGATCAAAGTGATTGTTAACCTCTTGAAAGTTGCTTTCCTTTTATGAATGCAAATCTAAGAACCTGTGGTAGCAGGCCCCCCTGTACTTGTTGGGGTGCTTACTGTTACACTGAGGCAAATAGGCTGAAGTGACTTGCACAGGGTCACTTGCCCAGTAAGTGTCTGAGGCTACATTTGAACTCAAGTCTTCCTGACTCCAGCTGGGTGGTACAAGGAATAGAGCACCGAGCCTGGAGTCAGATGTGCATTCCTGGGCAAGTGGCTTAATCCTGTTTGCTTCAGTTACTTCATCTGTAAAATGAGCTGGAGACAGAAATGGGCAAACCACTCTAGTATCTTTGTCAAGAAAACCCAAAATAGAGTCATGAAAAGTCAGACACAACTTAACAACAACAACTTCCTGACACCTTTCCACTTACTTCACTGCCTAGCAGTCTCTTAGATTATTTTGGGAAATCTCTTAATTTTAATCAATGTGGATAATGTTGAGTCTTTGCTTTAGTTTTTTTTTTCTTTTTAAAAAAAATTTTTTTATACCTTTTGTTTTGCATGATCATTTCTAACTGAATATTTCCCTTCTTACCTTCTCCTTGTTCCCAGCACCCTTTGACTCTTGGATAGATCATCTACTTTAATTCCCTAGCACTGCCTGACTATGATTTCATCTACTGCTTTGAAGGGTGATTTTTATTTTAGCTACCACTGTGGCTGCACATGGAACCTAAAAAACAGGAGATTTTAATCTTTTTATGTCATAGAGCCCTTTGAAGTATATGGACCCCTTCTTGGTATAATATTTGACATGAATAAAATAAAATAGATGAAGATTGTAAAGGAAACTAATTATATTGAAATACAGTTATCAAAATTTTTTAAAATAAGTTTACAGAGCCCAGGTTAAGAACCTTTAATGTCATAACTGAAAGATAAACAGAAGTTGGAAGAACTAGTGGTAGCCTCAAGATCGTACAATATTTAGAACTAGAAAAATCTTAATAGATTGTCTAGTCCAACACTCATTTTGCAAATGAGGAAACCGAAATTTGGATGAAGTCACCTTGAATAATTATTCTGCTCTCCGAAAGGCAAAGATACTGGAACAGTTTGTCATTTATTTTCCAGTTCATTTTACAGATGAGGAAACTGAGGCAAAGAGGGTCAAATTAATGTTTTTTCCTGAAGATTAGTATTTGAAAGGGAAAGAATAAAGTGATATCTTTTCATTTTTTCTTCCCAAGTGTAACTAAGGTAGAATCATAGGGCATTAAATCTGGAAAAACTTTGAAATAATCAGAGCTTATCTCCTAATTTTATGAATAGTTAAGTAACTCACCCATAAGTACAAAGCTAGTTAGTGGCAGAACTTGTCTTCTAATTCCCAGTCTAGACCTCTTTTTATTCAGCTGCAGAGTTTACCAAGGATGCTGATTTTAGCACAGTACTTTTTACACATAGTATGTAGACTGGTGACAAATATTTGTTTAATTTATTTGAGCTTAGAAAGCTTTCCTCCTTCAAGTCTGATTCCTTTTCTCTTTGCTTCCTTATATGTGTCCATTTCTTTATAGTTGATTTTCCTCCCTCTCCCCACTTTCTCTACTGGACTCCTCCTTTCCCTGCCCTTCTCTTCTTTTAATATACCATAATACAAAATTGAAGTGTTTTGTAAAAATAATCATCGCTGTTATTAAAGTTTTATGTTGCCTGTTCTGAGCTTTAAATAAGATGTCAGCTTTCCTTGTTTTCATCAACCATACCCTATCCCCTCCAAAATCATACTAAATTAAGTTTAAATTTATTTTTATGCAAATTGTGTTTTTTAATGTGAACTTAAAAAGATAACAAACAAGAACATTTAGAATGCAAGGAACGAAAAAGTGGGATGAATACATGTGGAAATTGTCAACTTCTGTTATGTGCTATTTGATTTAAAGGAAATACAAATTAAATTTAATGTGATAGTAACAAAATTGCACTCTTTGCACCCGTTTCTGAATTCCCTTTGGTTTTCTTCTGTGTGATTTTTGATATCTTCATTAGTGCTCTTTTATTTTTTTTCCCCTTCTCTGTCATTACGCACTAAACTTCTATAATACTCTCTCCTCAATATAGCTTATTTTTTATTTGATTTCATTTTTAAAATATTTTATTTTTCTCAATTATATGTCAAAAAAATATTAACATCTCTGTACCAAAATTCTTAATTCAAAGTTCTCTATCTTTCTCCTTCCCCTCCCCCTTTCCTGAGACGGCAAGCAACTTGATATAGGTTATACATGCACAGTTATGCAAAACATTTCCATATTAGTCATGTTGTGAAAGAAAACACAGACCCCCCTCCCACAAAAAGTAAATGAAAAGTAGTGTTCTTCCATCTTCTTTCAGACTCCATCAGTTCTTTCTCTGGAGGTAGATGGTATCATGAGTCCTTTGGGATCATCTTGGATCATCGTATTGCTGAGAATAGCTAAATTGTTCATAGTCAATCATCATATTATATCGCTATTACTGTGTACAGTGTTTTAATTGGCTCTGCTTACTTCATTTTGCATCCTTTCATGTGAGGCTTTTCCAGATTTTTCTGAAACCTGCCTGCTCATCATTTCTTATAGCACAATAGTATTCCATTACAATCAGATGCAATGTCTTGTAGAGTCACTCCCCAGTTGATTGGCATCTCCTCAATTTCCAGTGTTTGTTTTCTTTAGTTTCTCTTAGCCTTAGTTCATTCAGAGCTTTACCCATTCTAGTTTTACAAGCTTGTGTCACATACTTATATATTCATCCCTTGTTATTCCTCTTCCATTTTTTCTCTATATCTTTTAAAAGGTTAAGTGATGTGTTTCCTTTTTATAATGTTATGGGCATCTTCAGAAAAATCTTGAAGCTTTTAAAAAATCGTTTCTTTTTTTAGTTTCAGAATTCTTACAACCTTTTCATCTGTCCTGAGCAGACTTCCTCTGTTTACTGTTTTGTCTATCCAGTACTAATGTAATCTTCCTTGGAACTCCTTGAAATCTGCTCTGCCAAAATTTAAGGTATATGTCAGACTGCCCCTTTCTTATTCCAGAACTCTAGCCATACATGGTTCCTTTCTGATGTTTCTCTCCACCTTCTCAACTCCTCTCTGATAGTGGGAATCATATCCAGTGTAGAATTTACCTTTGTTACCCTTCCAGTTTTGAAGAAAGAAGTCATCATTAAGGTAAGTCAGGAAGTTAGTAAGTGTTCTGCTTCGGGGCCCTCAGACATCTGGAAAATTGATGCTTCCCATCACTGCCACATTATGTCTTTGTGTCAGGATTGATTGGGATCTTTTCTTCAGACTTTGTATCTGTCTCTTCTTTCTGTTCAGGTTTCTTTTCTATCACACAGGGTTAAGAATACTGGAATTACTTACCCTAATAGGTCTGCTATAAGGAGGACATGTGATAAACTACATAAATCCATATAAATGAGGTGCTGTTGTTGTCATTATCGCTAGAAGGGATCTTGAGGTGTTATGTGGTCCATTACTTTGTCTTCAGCTGAATGTCCGATGTGAGAAGGACAGAATTGCAGAATTATATAATTTAGAGTGGAAGGGTTCAGGTGAAACCCAGGCAGCTTATGTGACTCTCCACGGTGTAAGAGTGAGAAAATAAAATTAGTATCCTGGTCTTTTGTTTCCTGGGACAGTGAGTGTTTTCAGTCCCCATTCCTTCCTCCCACCCCTCATCTTTTCAACTCTTCTCTGTACATAATTCCATGCTGGGAATAGTCTCTGAGATGTAACTGACTTTATCCTGTTCCACGGAATAGGGGATGTGAATAAGTGTTTAGATTTCAAAGGGATTCTCAGCAGGTAAAGCAAATAGATGGAGTTCAGATGTGAAGCAAAGTCAAGTAGGTATTAACTATGTCAATAAACTGAAAAGGCAAGACTTCCTTCATGTTAGCTGTTACATAAGCACATTCAATAGGAAATGGGTTTTATGTATGTGTGTTGAATATTTTCAAGGAGTGCTAGTCAATAATATATGATTTTTGGATAACTTCCCTGGCCTTGGAGGAGACCCCCATAATAAAGGAAGGGTGGAAAACTTGTAGCCAACAGAAATCTTGAGTTCCTTAGCCATTTTGACTAGAAACTTCTGGGAATTTTGTTGTGCTTGCTCTTGCCAAAAGTTCACTTTATGATTCTTGGATTGCCTTCCCATTAATATTAAAATAATATTTCAGAGGCACTGCTTTCTCTTCCTTATCCCTTTTGTATTTCTTCTTTTGGAATACTACATCTTAGGATAGAGGAATTTTTCCTTTCTCAAGTACGTTGTTTCTAGAGAGCATGGGCAATATATAATTTAATACTTTTTAATTTTTCTTTTCATGGGATCTTGTGCATAAGTAGACATTTTAATTTAGATACTAGGAATGATGAAAAATATGATAGTTTCCACCTGTAAGTATTCTACAGCCCACTAGAAAAGGGGTACTGACATTGATAAAACAACTGACTGAAGGTAGAATGTGATATACACAAAGGAGAGATGCTCACAAAGAACTCTTAAGAAAATTTGATGAAGAAAAATTCACTTTTAGATGGTATTTAAACTGCCCCTCCAGGTCATTAGAAGCTTTAACACGTGGAGATATGGAAAAACTACTTTTACAAGCACCCTCCCCTCATCTACTTCTCTCTTCCTCTCCTTCCTCTTCCCTCTCCCTTCTCTCTTCTCTTCCCCCACCCTCAGTGTTCGAAAAGTTAGTCTAAAAGGAACTGATTCCAGTTTCTCTAAGGTCTTGACATCTAGAACAACATATTTTCATTGGACTATTTTTTTCCAGTGTCATTAATCCCTTTCTACTCTTCACATGTCTGGTTACTGCATTAATTTTTCTACTTTGGTAATGTTCTAGATAATTAAAAATAAATTTTATGTAACATTTTGGCATCCCCTTTTGATGATGGCAACTGCCTTGGAAAATGAAGTGTGACTCTGACATATTATATCATGTCTATACATCAGTGGTACGGGCTGTGTGTATTATGGTGTTTATAATTTGTGACCATAAAGTGTCATTCTAATTGCACTTGCGATAATACAACAAAAGTTATTATTTTAAGAGCTTTAACTCTTTCATGTTGTCACAACAGTTATTCAGCATTTCTCTGTTCTAGGGCACATTAACGTAGCACATCTGTTCTCACAAACCACATTTTATAAACAGAGGAATGGAGATGTTGGGGGATAATGAGATGAGTGGAAAAGAAAATGGCTTTAGGGTATGGCATGGTAGAGAACTATATTTTGGTTATATTTTAAACTTATATAATTTGAAACTTTTCCTTTTACCTGCAGCTCCATCCCAGGAAAAATTTATCTTTTCTGTGGAAATACCCTGTGGAATTTGATGTAAGAGGAACCATTCTAATAATGGAGTCTTTAGTATTGACACTGTTAACCCTCTTGAAAATGCTGAGGAACTCATAAAATTGTTGTACTCATAGCCTGTGGACTTCACCTCTAAGAAGTGTATCTAGACCAGTTTATTTATTGCACAAGTGAAACAAACGATACTAGAGTAAATATTCTTGTACCAGATATTCTGGCTATAATGACCTCCTTCCTTGCCTCTGACCTCTGAATTTCTTCCAGAGTCAGTTTAAGGTCAATACTTTTGATACTTTTGATGATTTTAAAAAAAGATTTTTAAAAAGTTTAGCACTACCTACTATGTAGCATATACATACATATGAGGCACTGATCTTTGTCATTGTGATATTGTGTTGCAATGTCTGACATAATTGGGATGTCTGTGTAATGAAATGCACACACAGACATATACACGTGTGTCTTTCTAGAGATACAAATAAATGTATATGTATGTATATACATACACATGTGTGTATATCTCTGTCCTCCCTGTACCCCCATCTTCCCTCATTCAAATAGAAGGTCTTTGAGGGTAGGGATGGTACTGTTTCACTTTTTGTCTTTGTATCTCCCTGGCATTTAACATAACACCTGGCATATCATCACTACTTAATAAATGCTTGGTTGATTGATTTATTGGGCTATTATTGGGGTCATTATAGTACCTCCATCAAGTTAGTGGAAATCTTTCAAGCCCATGAACGTTTAATCTATCACTTATATCTCAGTTTTGCTTCAGAGAGTTGTGACAAGACATAACTTAATCTGTTATGTTGTTAACTATGGCAACAGTACGTGAGGTTGAAAACACGGGGTTTTTCTAAAGTGTAGTTCCAGGACAAAGTGAATGTGAGATCAAAGCCTGGGAGTGGATAGGTGTATATGATAGAATAAGCCCATAACTGCAAAGAACCTTCTTTCCATTTTAAATTTGTTGTTGTTGTTGTGTCTGATTCTTTGTGACCTCATTTTGGGGCTTTCTTGATAAAGAGACTGGGGTGATTTGCCATTTCCTTCTGCAGCACATTTTTATAAATGAGGATGTGACTTGCCCAGGGTCACACATTGTTAATGTCTGAGGCTGGATTGGAACTCATGAAAGTGAATCTCTGGATCCTAAGCCAGTACTCTATCCACTGTGCCACCTATCTGCTTCTTCCTTTTATAAATACATAAGTGACTTGTGTATTTAATTCAAACATAATTTAAACAAACATGAATTTCATTTAAACTAATTAACAGTAGAAAGTTACTAGTAGCCTTTTGTTACTGTGGCTCGGTCTGATAGTACGAAGAGTGTTGCACTTTGAGTCAGAAAGATCTGCATTCGAACCTTGCCTTCAGACACTTAATAGCTGGAAGTTATTTAACCGTTTATAAAATGGAGATGATAATAGGACCCACATCTCTGGATTGTTGGGAAGATCATGAGATAATATGTTTAAAGCACATTGCAAACCTTAAAGCACTATGTGCACGTAATAGTAGTTGCTGTTATTATTAATCTTTTTTGTTACTTTAGTGTTAGAATCTACTTAAAGGAATACATGGTATAGTTCAGAGATGTCAAGCACATGGCTGGTAGACTGCATGTGGCTAGTACTCTTAAGTGCAGTCTGAGTCAGAATGAAATGTAACTAGAAAATACTTAAAATTAAAAAAAAACATAATGGTGCATTTTAAAACTAAGTCAATATGTGAACTACAGGGAACCTTTTGTATAGCGTGGTAACCCCCATGTTTTTGTTTGATTCTGACCACTGATATAGTGGATAGAGTGCTCATATTGATGCCAAGAACACCAGGTTCAAGGCTCCTCTCTGATGCAAATGGTTGTGTTACCCTGATAAAGTCACTTTACCTCTTATTCCCTACCAACAATTCTTCCGACACTAGATTGTAGAGAAGATACTAGCCTACATTAGTACAGGAAGTTTACTTACCAGAGACTTTTCTGGAGTAATAAAATTACAGTTCTAGCTGGTTCCTGTTTTCATCTACATCCCTACTGAGATAAGAAACAAAAATGTTTTAATCAAAATTATTAGGATAGAAATTACAATTCAGAATCAAGGCTTACTGTTTCAGAGAGTTAATACTTTTGAGGTTATTTGTTGAACATGAGTCTACTGTATAAAAATATTGAATTTGTGTTTCTATGGTAAAGTTTATCTTAAACAAATCATTTATTCCACAGTGTCGCTGCTGGGACTACAGAAGGGTTGGAAAGGGAAAGCTTTGTGTGAAACGTGTTGGTGATATGTCTCTTGCTTATGCCTTGTGATCTCAATTAATTTTATTTCAGTTCTCTTCTCAGTTAATAGCAAGATTTGGACAGCATTGATTTGACTCAGTTTGGATTAGAAAAAATAGATAAAGTTAATCCTCATTCCAGTGTTTATATCTTTAGAATCCTGTTTCATTTCCTCTTCCATAAAGAGGCAAGGGGAGGGGTAAAGAAATAATGCAGTAGAATTTAGCATTATTTAATGATTTCCTTTCTCATTACCCAGCCACTAATTTATGTTTCCATATTCATTTCATCCCTAGAGTTATGATATTGAATCCAGTGAAAAGATTCTACCTGGTAGAGAGGCTCAGCTCAATCAGACCTTCTCTTTTATCTTAAAAGCTTTCCTCCCCGTGGGCACATACCTTTTCCACTATTAGGGCTTCTGCTGAGTACCTAGCTCTGATGCTCAAATCTTGGTGCTTCTTAAAGGTCAGAATCACTAGGCTCTTGCCGCTAAGCAGTATACTTTTTTCTTATATCTTATTTTTCGTTATGTTTTCAGTTATTTATAAAAACAACCACAAATCAGAAACCCCAAAAACTTTTTTGTTAATGTTTTGACTTCCATTTCTTTTTGCTTACAACCACTTGTTTTCCCCCCTCCCCACAGTCTAAAGCCTTTGCTAATTAAGGAGTAGCTCTTTCAGAAGAAATATCACATTGAGGAGACTAGAAAACAGTGGGCATATCAGTGCCCCAAAGCCTAATGAATTGAAGTTTATGCAAATATGTCTGTGATTACTTTGAACTAGCAATATGCTACTTACCAATAGCCAAGTAACTTGAGGGGTAAATGTGTACTTACAGAATTATTTCCTTTATTTAGAGATTAGACAGCCTTCTCTACCTCTTGGCACTCTTTCCCCTTCATCTTTGTTAGAATTAGGTCTCCTTTTTTAGCAGTCATTGAAGTATGACCTTTTGGTGCAATTATAGTTTCTTTGAAAATGTTGCAAAATTCATGAAATAAGGAACTGGTTACAGTAGGTCCTTGTCAGAAGTAGAATTGGGGCAAGGTGTTTACTTCTGAGGACCATGCTTCTTTTCCCTTGCTTTAATACAACGGCCTGATGCAGGATGGGTGTACGGCATTCTTGGTGCTTTGGAAGCCATATGTGAGTATTTTCTCCACACATCCATTAATTCTACATCATTGTTCTCTAGCTATTAAGTTTACTCTTTCCTTTATCTGTATAAGAAAGGGATTGAACTTTCTCTCTGCCATCTTGTGTCAGGAAGACTGGAAAGATTGTTTTGTTTGCTGTTTCCTTTCCCACTGTTGGTTTGACAGGCACCCTCACTGATGTGGGAGTTTCAAAAAACACTGGATATTCAGGGTTAGAGTTAAGGCCTTCTACATGTAGCAAGAAAACCCTTCTGGTTGTTCTGAATCTTCAGTGTTGTTGCTTTTTAAAAGTAGGATGTATTTCAGCCAACTAATTGGAATTTATTTCCTATGACATAGTAATAGTGTCGTAGAGATAATATGTGACTGCAAATTTCTGTGCTACTACATTAGACTTCAGTATAGAGGAGAGATAATGTCAATATTCATTAAATGGCCAAAATTTTTGTAAGGTGTCCAGAACTCTTGCTTCTTAGCAACCCTGTGAAGAAAGTAGTCCAAGTGATGTTATTTCCTATTTTAAAGCAGAAGAAACAGGCTTACAAAAGTTAAGTGACTTGATAGTGGTCATGTGGCTAAGAAGAGCCTGAGCTGCGATGTGGGCCCAGGACTCCTGACTCCCAAGTTTAGCACTTCGGTGGTGTGTGTATAGTAGAGTGGGCTGTCTAGTCATTAGTAGCTGTGTGGCCGGCAGCAGGGCACGAAACCTTTCTGAGCTTTAGCGTGAGGATAACAGCATTTGCCTTACCTTTCTTACTAGATTAGCCAGAGGAATGGGTTCTTGCAGGTCCTGTTATATAGGTGTGACATGACATTTCATATGCTGAGAAATATTTATTTTTGTACTTTGCACAGTTGTAATAGAATCTTACTCTCCGTAAGCATTAAGCTTATGATTGTGACCTTTGTACAAGGTGAGGCCATATAAGACCCTTGTGGTATTTAATAGTGCCTCTTAGTAAGTGGTGGACTTGGTTATGTGAAATGACTGTCAGGATGAAAATGGTTTTTTTCTTAATCTTTCAGTGCTTAGTTGTAGGTATCATTAACTCTGCTCTTTAGAATTTCAGCTAACGACACAGTTCACTGACCCATCCAAATACCTCTGAGGTTCTTTGTGAACTGCTGGATTTCATAAGTAAATTATTGTATTTTTTAGAAGGACTAAGAAGATCCTGTTCTAGCCCTGTACTTGCTCACTTGGTTACCTTAGGTAAATCCCTCAGTTTTTCTGAGCCTTAACCACAAAATGAAGAATAATAATTCCTGCTTTGCCTGCCACTCTTGTTGTTGTGAGGATTAAGTAAGATAATGTAGGGGAAGGTGTTTTGTGTATTACCACATGCTCGACGAAATTTTATGGTTTTATGTTGTTACTGTCCCCAGAGTTTCATGTTGTGTCCTTAAGTCTCAGGCTGGGTCTTTCCTAATATTTTTGACATAAAGATGGATTAAAGGCATGTCATAAGCCAGTCTAGTGTGAGTCATATTTCATAATTTTTTCTGAGCAGAGCTTAAGTTACTTATTTCATTGTAAAACATTGCAGTCAGGATCTTCATGACATCCTCACTGAACAGGTACATGCAAAGGCCGCCAGGTGGCGCTCTGCATAAAGTGCTGGGAGACGTGATTTTAGATTTGGTTTCAGACAGTTAACTAGCCGTAGGACCCTGAGCAAGTCATTTAACCCCCTCACCCTCAGTTTCCTCAGCTGAAAAATGGGGATAATAAAATAACTACTTTTCAGAGTTTTTGTGGTATGATTTGTAAAGCACTTAGCGCAGAGCCTAGCACCTTGTAGGTGTGTATAAATACTTGTTCCCTCCCCCACTCTCTTGTCTGATCTGATTCCAGCATCTCAGGTTGTAGAACCATGGGAGCTAGAATGAATCTTAGAATTCACCTGGCCCAACTCTCGGTGTTTAAGATAAAAAAAAACTGGGGATCGAGGCATGAAGTTACTTGCCCTGAATCACACAGCAAATATGATGTCAAAATAGAGACTAGAACTCCGGTCTCACCATCCAGTGCTACTGATGTAACCTCTGGCAAGCTATTTTACTTTTATGACTCTGTTTTCCCATCTCTGAAGTAGGGGAGTTAGACCAGATACTTTTAAAAATCCCTTCTAGCTGCCAAATCCTAAAAACCTACGATTTCAAGGCTGTACCTTGTATGTCCTCAAGCAGGTTGCTCTTGTCAGCACCATTCCCTCTAACCCCTGGTTTGCCTCATTTCCTGTAAGGAAGAAGAGATGAGAATTTTATCCTCCATAGCAGCAAGCTTCATTTAGGTGCTTGAGTTGAAGTAGCTCCCTCGGAATGAACACTGTATTTCATCATAGGTCTTCCAGAAACATGGTTGGTCAGGGTGTTGATCATAGTTCCCAGGTCTTTCAGAGTGTTCTTTACAGGGTTGCTGTCCTTGTAGAAATTGTTCTCCTGGTTCTGCTGACGTAATCAAAGCTTCATTAGTTAACAGTGCTCCAGATTCCCCGAAGTTGTCTTTCATTTCATGTTGTGTCATTTCATATGGTGCAGTAATACTCCATTTCATTCCCATACCACAGTTTGCCAGCTCTTCCCCAGGAACTGAGGGGTGATCTTAGGCACCCTTTTAGACTGTTCTTCTTTGCCCTTTAATCCTTCCTTCAGAGTCAGCAAGTGTGTGTGGCCTGCATTAACCTCACTTTCTAACTCTGTCGTATTTCCCCATCCCTACTTATTTTCTTGTTGAATTTGATGTGTTTCTACACCAACTTTGTGTGTGTGTTTGTATTCAATCCTCCTTAGTCTGTTCTAAGTAAGAGTGATGTTCATCTGATGCCACTCCCTGCCCCAGCCTCCTCCATGTTTGTATGCTCTTTTCAGGTACCCCTAGTACGAGAAATAGCAACTTCCATCCTTTTCTTCCTCTTCCCTACATCAGTGTCTTCCTCCTTTTTACATTTTCTTCTTTTTCCCCCTCATCAGACCCTCACAACAAAGTCAGTTCACTCCTAGGACTTCTGGTTTTCTTATTTAGATTACCTCAGTTCCCTGTGAAAACGAAAAGGTTTTGAAAGAACACAAATTTCCTCACCCTCTACAAAGCTATTAGCACTAAATCATCACATAGCTCCTTCTGATTTCTCAGGTAACTTTGATTTTCTAGGTTCTTTTGACTCCTGACCCTGTTGAAAAATTCCTTTTCGGCTCTGGTCTTTTAACTAGAAACATTTGAAAGCCTGTCATTCCATTAAAGGACCATTTCTTCTGTCCTTCGTTCCTCCTCCCTGTCCCTTTGGATTATATTCAGTTTTGCAGGGTAATTTATTGTTTTGTCTTTTTGAAATTTTTTATTCCAAAATGTGTTTTCTCATTGAAAGTTGCAGCTGTAATCCTGATTTTCTTCAATTCCTTGGAATAGAACTGCTTCTGTCTGTATGCTTGCAGTGTTTTCCCCCTAGGAGATGATTCATGGAGTCTTTCTGTTTTTGCTTTGTCCTCTGATTCTCATAATCCTTGGCAGAGTTTATTTGTGATCTCTTGAATCTTATGATTTCTAGGCTCTTATATCATAGATGTCAGGGAGTCCAAACGGTTGTAAACTCTTTATATCAGATGTTTTACCTTTTCTTCAGTGTTTTCAGTCTTGATTTTATTGTGCTTCTTGCTGTCTCATGGAGTCATTGATTTCTGTTTGTCTGTTCAGGTTTTTAGGGAGGCCATTTTTAGACGAGGTTTATCACTTTAATCTTCCGAGCTCCTTACTCTCCTTCCTTTTCTTTTCTCCAGAGATTCCGTTTTATGTTTTATGCCGTGCTTCATTTCCTCTATGTGTTCATATGATCCTTGTGGAAAATCTTTCGGGGTTTTTCCCCTTTGAGTCTGCATTCAGTTGTTGTGAAGCTACTTGTTCTTCCTTTTGGGGGAAGTCTCCAGATTGTTAAAAAAAATTTTTTTCATATTGGATGGTATTTTTTGTTTGCTTTGTTTTGTTTTTTTAATTCGGTTTTCTACCTGTAGTAGTACCCAGACTTGAGCTTTCTGCCAATACTTTAGCCGTACTACACTTTGGGATATAGCGGCCGGCCTTGCCTTGGGACTTTGGGTTCTAGAGCTGACTTCTCCCCTCTCGGGTTAAACCATCTTCCCCCAACCCTGACCTTTTAGGATCTGAGCAGTGTATCTTCAAGGTCCTTCCTGGTATTCCAAGAGAGAGTGTTTGAGACTCCCAAACTCTTGTGCCTAGTAGTCTCTCAGTCTGAAGGGGTCCTACACTGTGCTGGTTAACACTGCGACTTTTTCAGGGGAGCTCTCTGCTCTTTTTGCATATGTTCACAGAGGCTGTTCTGAGACAGTGTTTGCTTTGTTGAAGGATCCATTTTTCCTATTGCCTTGGGGATTCTGCCTGGCTTTATTTTCCTCCCAATTCCAAGCAGGGGTGTAAGTTACCATATTTTTTTCATTAGATTTCTTGATCGTGTTGGTTTGGTGTGAACTTCTTTTTTGGGGGGCCAGAGGGAGTAGGTATGTGGGAGTTATCCAGCCTATTTCTTTTTTTTGAGTTTCTTTTTTATTATTATGATTATTTTTAATGTTCTACAATCACTTCCTTAAAATTAAGATTTTATCCCCCCCACACCCTCCCCCCACTAACCCCCTCCCTCCCCATGACAGCATACAATTCTGTATAGGTTCTACATATACTTTCCTATTGAGCACATTTTCACTATAGTCACGCTATGTAGTCGCGTTAAAATAAATGGAAGAAATGTCCAGTCTATTTCTAATTCAAGTATATCTTGGCAAGATGGCTTCTTCTCTTCTTCCCATTACAAAATCTCAAATCTTTGAGAAATGGAAAGTAGTTCCCCCTCTCCCTCCTCCCCCATCTCTCTCATTTACACATATGTGTGTTTGTATTTGATATTCCTGATCTACATGCTTCAAGTGAAAGATACTTTCATTGAACAGTATTGCATAAGAAAGAATGCTAAATGTTGCCTATTTATGCCAGAATAGCAGCCTAGTACTCCAAAGAAGTATCAAGAAAACATCTGTGTCATTTTTACATATGGCATTTAATATTTTTTCAGTAACAGGAAGATCTTGTCTCATCATGACTTAACCAAGTTAAGTCCATTTCTCAAACTGAACAATGTGATGCTTGAAGAGTAGGCACCTAAAATTTCTTTTCTCATCACTCAAATTCATTCCATGAATTACAGTAATTACGTTCCGAAATAATATCTGTATTGTGATTTGATTTTTCCCATCATGATAGCCAATGAGTAAAACCGTTATGACCTTGTTCTGCCTCTAAGTAGAACAACTTTTTATCTTATTAATTCATATTTTCCCATTTAGCCAACTGATTTTAACTCTAGAAATTGAAGTGCAGTTTATGATTTGTGATGGCCTCCACAATTCTTTTTAGTAGTGAGAGCATAGTGAAGTCATTCCAGTAATCTTCCCTTTATTATTGTGTCTAAATATGGTTGCGGGATGTTTTTAAGGGGTTGGGGGAAAGAGATAAATTTATTTTCAATTCTGTAGAACTAAATCGTTGGGATTTTTAGTTCAGTGAAAAGTCAAAGAAACGTTATGACCATTTCCCTTTGAATCAGGGTCCCATCACTGTCCTCGGGACACTTCTTCCTGCTTTGTGTTGCGTTAGTTTGCACTGTTTTGTTTTGTTTTTTTAAGTTTTTTGTCAGCTTCAACAAACTGAGGATTTGATTTTAGTCAAGTATGGGTCAAACTTTCCTGTCCGCTTTATGAGCTCCAACTCTGTAAGACATCATCACAGGGAGTTACTGAACCAATAAAACGTAGTCCCTGCTTTGACCTTAGAGTCATAGGATTTAGAACTAAAAAGAAGGGACCTTAGAGACCATATAATTCAATATTATCATTTTTTTATGAAATAGTATTTTATTTTTTTCCAATTACATATAAAGATGGTTTTCAGCATTTATTTTTTATAAGATGTTGAGTTCCAAATTTTTTCTCCCTGCCTTCATTCCCCCCTCCCTAAGATGGCAAACAATCTGATATAATTATACATGTGCAGTCATGATAAACATGTTTCCATATTAGTCATGTTGTAAAGGAGAAAACAGAATAAAACGAAAAAGACCCAAAAAACAAAAAAAAGTGCAAATAGGATATTTTGAACTGCATTCCTACTCCTTAGTTCTTTCTCTGGATGTGGAAATCATTTTCCATCATGAATCTTTGGAATTGTCTTAGATCCTTGTATTGCTGAGAAGAGCTAAGTCTGTCATAGTTGCAGTATCCTTGTTTTATAGATATGGAAATCATAATTCAGAGTTATGATATGTCCAAAGCCATGGAGGTAGTAGTAAGCTTCAGACCTGGGACTTGAGTTCCCAGGCCTTCTTTCAAATACACTCTTCTCTCCACTACTTCCCACTGAAAAGAAACATTCTAAAATCATAAGCATATAGCCAAGGAACAGTTACTTATAAATTTGTATCCGTGCAACTGTAGCTATAGAGATTTTCAGATATAAATGTGAGTTATAAGTCATCAAGTATTTAAGATGGATAAAACAGAGCATGCAGTGGTAATTAATGCCAGGTTTAAAGTTCAGTGGTCCAGGAACGGACAAATGAACAAAGCATCCCTCTCTTCGAGTCCTTATTGTGATCCTGCATAGTGGCTGACTCCCCTGGTGTTCGATACAGGTGGACAGATTTCAACTGGGTCATTACTGTTGCACAACAGAATTGTTATTCTTCTTTGAATATCTTCCTTGATGGATTCTTTTATCCTGCTTCTTACAGTCCACTGCTTTCCTCAAGCCCCAGATGATTCTTTCACATCCTTTGCCTAAATCACCTATGCCCTTGATTCTATCCCTTCTCATTTCCTTTACCAGCTTGCTTTGTTTGTTAGTATTCTTTTTTTATCTTCATTATTTCCCTATCTACTGAGTTCTTCTGTGCTCTCTACAAACATGCTTAGGTCTAGACACATGCAGATACACACACAGACACAGACACACACACAGACACAGAGACACACACAGACACACACACACACACACACACACACACACACACACACACACACACACACACACACACACACCTCTCACTTGATATGGCTATCCCTTTCTGTCATCCTCTTTCTTCCCTTTCACTGCTAAATTTCCAGGACGAAAAAATTGTTTATACTTTCTTTACTACCAAAGGTCTCATTTCTAAATTCTTTACATTCCCTCTATTGACCTTATCATTTGAGGGAATCTGCTTGCTTCAATATACTTTTTCTTCAGAGTGCTCTCTTTCCTGCTCAGTCTGTTAAGGAATGTTGACAAATCCAGCGGCATTTTCTCAGTTTTCATCCCTCTGGCCTTGATGTAGCTTTTAGTGTAATTGACCACTTCCCCATTCAGGACAAGCCCTTTTCTTGGCTTTTGTGACTATACTCTTTGTATTTTCTTTTTCTACTTTATAACTGCTCTTCCTCCTCTGTAGTAGATTTGATTTGATTTTTTACATGTCTATTCTTGGAATTCTTATTTGCTTGCATATATTGAAGTATCAAGTCCATGAGATTACCCCCCATACATACCTAACTCATATTTCCCCAAATCGAGTTTTGCATCATCCGCTGGCTGCTGGCCGTTTTCTCAAGCAATTTACTGTATAAGTTGTTCAGTTTTTACTTCGTGACCTTTAGTGAAGGGGTGGAGGGCTTAAGCACTCTCTCAGACTTCAGTTATTGCCTCTAGTCTTTCCATCTCTAGCAATTCTAGTCTTTCATTACATTAACCAATATTCAGTTGTATTTTGGTGAATCATTTGCTCTAAGGAAGAAATACATCCTCAGGGCTGGACTGGTGTGAATTCTGTATGCGGATAAAAAAAAATAACCTGGTATATAGAACATTAAAACGAAATACAAAAAAAAGACCAAAAACCCCCAATAATTGTGAAATGTGTGATAAATAAACATTTCTTAAAGTTACTTAGAGTATTCCAGAAGTCTTAATGTAATTTTAAGTTGTTAAAATTTTTTATTAAGTTTAAAGTTTAATAGCTAAAAATTGCACTAAGACTTTTGGAACACCCTGTAGGGAAGTTAGATAAGGGAATAAGCTTGTATATAGCACCTACTGTTTTCCAGGCACTTTGCTATGTGCATTTTAATTAGTATTAAATTAGTATTATTAGTCTGATGCGATCCTCACAGCAACCCTGAGAGGTAGGTGCTCTTATTGGCTCATTTTACAATTAAGGAAACTGAGGCAGAAGTTAAGTGACTTGCTCAGGGTCACTCAGCTAGTATGTGAGTGAAGCCAAATTTGAATTTCATTCTTTCTGACTCCAGGTCTAGCATTCTATGCACCATGGCACCCCCTCGCAGCCTTTAATGTATGACAAATCTGGTCATGTAAATGCCATGTTTCTTTTATAGTCTTCGCTACTTTCCCCACTTGGTAGCCTGTGTTGCGATATCCTCATTCTGTAAAATGAGTTGGCCCGAGGGAGGTGGGCAGAGAAGAGGTTTTGTCCTTCATGGCCTATGAGTTCATCTGATAATGACTAGGTGCTTCTTTGGACATTATTCTGTTGACTAATTCAGGCTGGGAGTAGACTTTGGAACTTTTCATCAAAGGATGTTTGTTTTAGATTATTTCTCTTGGAGCATTGCATTCCTTCGATTTGTAGAGGAATGTTGAGCAACCCTCCTCCCCTTCCCCTAAGCCTTCCTGTTCTATACTGTCATCAAGTGACAGTAACCCATTAATGCTTTGGGCTGCTTATATCAAAGCGTGTGTCTCACTGAGGCTTTAAGTTATAAGCCAAGAAGGACAGGTTCTTTGTTCTTTTGTTGTATGAAACCTGTGCTTAAACTTAAACTATCAAAGGAGTATGGGAGCTTATTTCATGGGATCCTAAGAGGGCTTTAAGCAAACAATGGGATCTTATAGAAGAGATTCTTAATAGCTCTAAAAGGTCAAAAATAAGATGTCAGGCTTTTACACCTCAGGAAAATTTTTTAAATTTTGGTTGAGTTTCCATCTAAAATGCCCCTGGGGGCTTCAGTAAGGCTGAGAAAACTGCTAAAATATGTATGTCTATACAAAATATTTATATTGAATACATTTAAGCACATATGCATTGCATAAATGTATTGTCTATGTAAAATATACATATGTGTGTATATGTGAAATTGTATGTATTGAATAAGGACCGTTGCAGTTAGTAATGACTTTTTTTCTTAGTGCCCATTTTATTGACCTCTTTTTGGAGCCAGGGCTGGAAAACGGAAAAGGCCCCTGACATCCATCCTGCCCTGTTCCCTGAGATAGACTGACTTTAAATGCACTTTTGCTCTAACATTGTTTAATTATGTGAAATTACACCCAGAGTCATTGTTGGCTCCATAAACCCTGGGTTAAGGGTGTGATTATGAGTGTTAACATCCTGTTTTGCCAGGGTGTATAATTTGTGTCTATCTTGCAAGTAGACTTAATTCAGCTGCAGTTCAGTTTACATGCATGTTGGGAAAGGGATAGGAACTGGGTCTGTGATTTCATTTGTGTAGGGAACTACCAGGTGAAAAAACTGCCAGTGCAGCTCAGCTTCTTCTCTGCAATTTAGGAACTTGGAAAGTTGCCTCAGACACTGAAGGGTTAAGAGGCTTGCTTGTCTGTTTCACGCAGCCAATATGTGATAGAGGCAGGATTTGAACCCAGCTGTTTTCTGGCTTCAAGGCTGATTTTTTTATCCAAAACATTGAGCTCTTCTTTGTCCATGTGCATATTCCGAGAACTCACATTTGCGTAGTGCTTTAAATGCTGGTATGACTTATAACGTGAGTAACTATAAGGCCAAGGACTGATTATCTTCAAATACATGAAGATTTTTTTTTTAAGTAAGAATCTTTCTGAGTAGTTGTTTTTGTGTCTGCAAATGGGCTTAAATAAAACAGGAGTGAATCAGAATAGATGTAGAAACAACTTCCTTCTTGGGGTGACAGAACATAATAATAAACATTTTATCTAGGTACAAATCCCACCCCACCTAGACACACACACACACACACACACACAACTTTGTCAGGCTTACAAGACATTTCGGCCTTCTGCCTCTAGCTTTCACCTCTGTAAAATCAGGGAGGCTGGACTGTGACCTCTAAGGAACCTTCTGCTTTGAAATCTGGAATCCAAGGATCCTTTATGGTGCTTTTCTCACAACTCTTTCAATTATGCCACAAGCTCTGATTAAGCTCTTGCCCGGGTTTGGAGATCCCGGCTGTCAAGCAGCCTACATTCCTTTGGGAAAGACAATTGCATAAGCGTAGAGGCGGCAGCAGAAGAGATACGAAATCGGCATCACACGCACAGACAGATTGGTGGAGGGCATCAACAGCTGGGAGATCCAGAAGGCGTCATGCAGAAAATACTCTTTGAATTTTTCGTGAAGTGCCCTGTGGAGCAAGGAGAGCAGGTGGTGTTCTGATCGTTATCTTCTTTTGCTGTATAAGGAAACTGAGGCTCGGAGAGGTGGTTACTTCTCTGTGACTGTCACAGTCAGGAACGTTGTGAGAACATTGTAGTTTGGAGCCAGACCCAGGAACTAGAAAGTTGTCTACAGTCACCATCTTCCCCTTCCCCAATCCATATAATCGTTTGTTTATTAAAAGAATATGTATGTGTCGACTAGAGGTCAAGTTCTGTAAGACACCGTATGGTAGGGAGTGGTATCTTTTAGAGACTAAGGGAAACTAAAAGTGGTATATGATAAATGTTCAACTAGATTAGTACCTGACGGTATATAGTGTGAATGCCCTCAGGAAAGTATGGTCAAAATACTGGAAGACGTCAGAGAAAGGTAAGATCACTTCAGTTTGTTGTAGGATGAGGAATGATGATGGATGACTGTATCATATGAGCTGGATCTTGAAAAAGGAGTCAGAATTTTGTAGGGGTGTTTTGTTTGTTTGGAGGGGATGGGGAGAGGGATGGGCATTCCATACAAAGAAGGTACTATAAGTAAAAGCAGAAAATACGAGACATATTTGAAGACTGACCAGTGTGGAAATGTTATAGATATCAAGCTGGAAAGGTAGTTTGGGGTCAGTTCATAGATGGCCTTAAATCCCATTTTAAAGAGTTTGGACTTTATTAAAGAGTGGTTTTTATTCACAGATTCTAGGCTAGGGAGTGCTAGAATCTCCACTTGTGATTGTGGAAAGGTTTGTACTATGCTAGACACATTTAGAATAAATTTGAAGGGGAAAATTTGACGAGAATGGGGAGCTCATTTAGGAAAGCTTTTGCAATAGCTCAGACCAATTAGCAACTGAATGGAGTTAATTCCACTGGTAATGGAAAGGAAGAAATGAATGCCAGAGTGTTTGTAGATATGAAATTAACAAGACTCCGTGGTTGTAGAGGGTAGAGTGCCAGGCCTTCTTGAGTTCAAATCCATCCTCAGACATATTCTAATTGGGTGACTCTGGACAAGTCACTTAGCCCTGTTTGGCTCACTTTCTCATCTGTAAAATGAGTTAGAGGATGAAATGGAAAACCACTCCAGTATCTTAGCCAAGAGAACTCTAAATGGGGTCAGGAAGAGTTAGACATGACTGAAACAATTGAACAAAAACAATTGGATGCAGAGGGGAAGGGAGGAATCTCAGGTGTTTTCAGAGCTTCAAACTTGGGCAGCAGGGAAAATGTAGTAACATAAATAAAGAGAAACCAGACTAAGGGGTTGCCTGAAATTGGAGGAGATAGGAAGGCAAGAGAAGATGACTTAATTCTTAGCTTTTTAAAATTTTCAAACCCTGTTTGGACACTTGGATTTTTAAATAATCAGCAGACAGTTAGAAACCGGTTAGAGAACCTTGAGAGAGTGGTGGGAATGAAGCTAATCATCTGCATAAAAGGTGGGGATGCGTAATCACCGGTGTTTTTTCAGTAATCAGTTTTGCTTACCCCCTTAACCCCTCCCCTTTTTCTCTTTAAAATAACCTTTGCGAGCTGGGTCTCTGGGAGAAGGATGCGGGGGTATGTGGGTGTGATACAGGAATAAAAGATCAATACGTTTATTTTTAAAACATTAAAAAGAACCTGCACAGTAATAATGACCCCAGCGTTGGGACGGATTAAACCATCAATTCAGAGCGTGTAGAGAGCTGAGGGGTGAGATTGGGGTCTGAATCGGAAGGACCCTGCTCCCCTGGGGATCCGCGTAAGTGAGAGGGAAGAGTCATTCTGGTCTGGGGGGCGAATTACTATGAGCAGGCGGTGATCTCAGAGGTTGGAGGGAAGTGAGGAACCAGTAGTAGAAAGCCAATCAAAACAGAAAGCCTGAAATTTAGGTTGTTTAACACTGAAACCTGACAAACTGATTGAGTAACTCACGATGATTAGTGTGCCTGTAACTTTCTTTATCTTTGTCCTAATTTTGTACCTCAAGTTTTTTTCACTTTACTTCATGTGCCTGACTAAGTACTGGGGATACAAAGAAAAGCAAAAAGTAGTTGTTTCTTTTAAGGATCTCCTGGGCTAATGAGGGAGACAGCATGCAAAAAACTGTACAGACAAGAGAGACACAAGATATATTGGATATAATCTCAGAGGGAAGGCACTGAGATGAAAGAGGAACTGTTAAGGTATCTTGCAGACAATTGGACTTTGGCTCAGGCTTAAAGGAAGAAAAGACAGTCAAGAGGTGCAGGTGAAGAAGGGGAGAGAGTTCCAGACATAGGGTAATAGCCATCGAAAATGTTCCAAGGTGGGATGAGAATCTTATATGTAAGAAGAATTGAAGAGACCCAGTGTCACTGGGTTTTAAAGTGAGTTAATGGGAGTAGGGTATAGAAAGGGGATAGATGGTGAAGGGCTTTGGAAACCAGATGATTTTTAAAATTTGACCCTGGAACCACTGGAATTAGAGGGGTAACATGGTCCATCCTGTTCTTTAGGGTGATCAGTTTAAAAAGTGGAAGATATTCTGGCCTACGGAGTGACCTGAAGCAGGTTGACTAACAGGCTATTATAATAGTCTAGGCATAAAGTCAGGAGAGCCTGTACCAAGGCGATGACATTGCCAGAAGAGAGAAGTTACAAAGGAAGAAACCATAGAACTTGGCAACTTATTGCATATGGTAGGGGGATGGGGTGGTGATAGGAGAGTGGGGAGTTGGAAGATGACACATAGGTTGAGAGCCTGGATGACTGAAGGGGTGGTTTCCCCCCATTGGAATGTACTGTGAGCTTCTTGTTTTCAGAGACTGTTGTATTTTCATCTGTATATTCCCAGCACCTAGCTCAATGAGTGCACTAAATAAATGTTTGTTCATTGATTATATGATTCTTAACTTTTGGAAAAGCAGAATATTAACCCCAGAGAGGACTTAGATGGAAGGATTTTTCTCTTTGGATGCCATTACAGACTTTTCTTGTTACGTTCCACCATGTCTTTGCTATGTCACAAAGATGGTTCTGTGTGATGTATTCATTTATAACTATATTATCTTGGAATATTAAGATATTTTAAAGTATAACTGAAAGCACTTTGAGTTGCTTGGAAACAGTTTCTATGTATAAAACAATATTGGATGGTCATGTTGACAAGAACATAATAGTCAATGGTATTTCTCTGTTTAGTTGACATTGGGAATTTGTATGTGTAGGGGGAGGGGAGAAGAGAAGGAGGAGGAGGAGGAGGAGGAATTGGAGGGTGCTTCCTACTCCTCAAATATCCCCTACATGCTCTGGGGCCCCTGCCTCCTTTGTCATTTGAAATCACTCTAAGGTATCAAATAATACACAGAAGAGTCATTCATGTAAGCCATGTCACCTCCTTGTACTTCCTCATCACTCATTAGCAGAATATTAACCATTTCGAGAACCTAAAGCAGCTTCTCATCTTGGTCTTCCCTGGGAATGGTTCCTGATTTTTTACCCCCAGTTAACTTGTTTGTGATCTCTTGCTTCAGTGGGTGAGGGGTGGGGATGGATGTATATGTTTGCATGTAAGTAAAGCATGTAAGATCAGGTCCCTATGGAGCTGCTTTTGCAAAACGTAATCAGTTAGATCGGTAATGTAAGCCAAGATCCACAGATGTAGCTCTAAGCCTACTGCCTGTCAGCTATAATTTATGTATTAACCTGAGATTGTTTGCTTTCAGGGAGAATGCTGGAGAACCTGACTCCTGGAGCAGTTTGTCCTATGAAATACCTTATGGGGACTGCTCTGTGAGACATCATCGAGAGTTGGACATTTATACATTGACATCTGAATCCGATGAGGAATCCCTACACCCCAGAGACAGTCGGACAGGACATATTTTTAAACTCATGAACATCCAGCAGCAGCTTATGGTGAGGAGTAACAATCCATACCTCAAACCTTTGACTCTTTAGTAAAACAGCTTAATTAGATTTAGGGCATTCAGTTAGTCAACAAGCATTGTTTAAGCACTTACTGTTTGCTAGTCACTGTATTAAGTAATTGGAATGCAAAGGAAGGCAAAGACATTCACTACCCTCAAGGAATTTTTCTTCTGTCTGGGAGATAACATGTAAATAATAAGGTATATGATATGATAACTTCATATCTTGATTATATATAATATATGGCATATGATAACAGCTAACACCTGAATAATGTTTTTAAGGTTTGCAGAGTACTTTACGTATATTCTCTCATTACAGTTGTCTGAGATTGGTACTACTATTACTCTGTTTTACAGATGAGGGATTGAGAATGAGATTTAGTGATTGGCCCAGGATCATAGAGCTGGTAAAGTGTCTGAGGCAGATTTGAACCTAGTAGATGGAAAATAGTCTGAGAAAGAAAGGCACAGTCAGGAGGAGAAACCAGGAAAGCAGAAGGTGGACTTTGAGCTGAGTTTTGAAGAAAGCCAGGAAAACAAAGAGATGGCGGTAAGGGGGACGGAGTATGCCAGTATTCAGATAAGCCAGTGCAAAAGCAAGCACAGAAGCTGAGACAGTGTCATGTTTGAAGAACTTTTACTACTCCAGCATTGCTGGACCTTAGAGCTTGTGGAGGGGAGGAAAGTGTACAAAGATGAAAAAGGTAGGAAGGAACCAAATTTTATAGAGTTTTAAATGCCAAATATAGGAAGTGTAAATTGGATCCTGAAGTTTTTGAAACTAGAAACATTGGCAAGTAATCAGTGCTTGCAAATGACTCTTATGTTTATTTATATGACAAGTTTCTAGACCTTATTTTTTTGTCCCAGATATAATAACATTTTGGTTCCGACTGGCCTTTGCCAAGCAACCTAAGCAATGACTAGACATGGCATTTAGTTGTAGCAGAGCTCAGAGCTTTTTAAAGGAAATATATTGGTATATTGGTTTGACTTTGAAAGGCAAAATATACAATATATTTTCTGAGATAGTTGATAAATGTTTTAAAAATTACACTAAATTAGACCATTTTGAATTTTTTTGTGTTATGGCTATGTTAAATTGTGTTTGTAAAACTGAAAAATCACTTAAAACCAACTTCTTTTTGTCATGTATGTGTCTTCTCAATGAAAAATGCTGTTAGAAAGCCAAACAATACAACTCAATAGTAATAGTTTTCATAAATGATCTGAAAAGCTAAGTTTAGGTTCTTTTTCCATCCAGGTTTTATTCAGCATTAATTTGATTTCATTTTGGAAAGAAGCTTTGCAATTATTTAATTTAGGTTTATTCAGGGCCATTGCAATACCAGAGACTTCCTTGGAAACAAGCTTCATTGTTCAGCCCATTAGGCCTGGTGACTTCATTGCATGAACGCATGGTGTCTCTGCTTCTGCCCTTTCAGAGTCAGGCTTATCCCAGAACAAGAATCACTTGTTTTTGTTTGTATGCGCTCCCTGGAAATCAGGCATCTTGTTTTAGGTCTCTTTCCCTAAGACAGTTGACAGTCCAGTTGAAGCTGTACTTCTGAAAGTGCCAGAGAGATCTCTGCTGTGGATAAGGCAGGCAAAGTGAGGGGTGGCTTGGAACAACCACCTTCCTTAAGCTTCTTGCCTAATGTAGAATAAAGCTCAGCCCTCGAGTCAGTTTAGTCACCTGTTTGGTTTTTTTCTCCCCAGACATTTGATAGGTTATTGTTGCCCTGAAGCCAGTTTAACCATTATGTACTTTAGGTTGGTTTGTTTGTTTTGACCTAATGAGAATGAACTACTACCACTCATGGGACTTTGACGCTTGTGCGAGAACCTAAGACTCATTCATATCCGTATTGTTTTGAAGGGAAGGGAAGTTAGAGGGCCATGACACTAAACTTCCCAAAGAAGACCACTTTATTATTAATACTTTAATACTCAGAACATGTTTTATGATTATGTATTGGCTAACTTTTATTAAAACCATGAAACCCTAGTTTTTACCAATAGGGAGATAGGTTGTAGAGTGGACCAGATGTTGAGCCAAGAGCAGAACATGTGTCTGATTTCTAGTTCAATCCATTGTAACATGTTCATACTACTTTCATTTGAGAATGGGTGAGGCTCAGGAGTTGAACAGGAAATACATAAGTTTCTATATTTGAAATTTACCATATTCGCTAACAGAGAGATACTTTTCTCCCACCAGAAAGATGAAACATATTTGGCAGCTACTGCCAAGGCTAACATTATTAGCCTACAGTTAAAGTTGTTTAATGAACAGGAATTTTTTAAGACTTCATAGCCTTTAAGAAAGACTCAAGTCAATCTACTCCTGCTGGAAGATAGGGTGGAGTCTATTTATAGGATTAAAGAGTGGTAAAATACTTCAGTAAATATTTGGGGCATCTGGGAATTTCGCTGCACCTTAGGTCTAGGGGAAATTTGGCAAACTGTTGTGAATTTGTTTGTGTTTAGAATGGATAAAGGAAGTTAGAAGTAATGTCTATCCCTTGGAGAGGAGGCCTAAAGAGCATTTTACCCAAGTTGTTCATCCAAACCAGTATTCAGATATACATTTGTCCAAGACTTTGGGGTTAAAAATTAATCCTACTCTTTAAAATAAGCTCATATTTAATTCCTGGAAACAGTAGTCTTGAGTATCATGAGCAACTTTCAAGATCCTGGTGACTATGCAGATGCAAATGTGGGAGAGAAAAGTAAGGGTAAGTATATATTAAGACTGAGTTTTAGAGTCACCTTACAGAGTAGTGGGTTCTGTCAGAAGTGATTGTTGCTTGCATTCCCTTATAATGAATGTGGTTATATGTTGAAGTCTATATTACTGATATTTTCTTTTGCCTTCGCAGAAAACAAACCTCCGACAGACAGAGAACCGTATTCCCTTAATGACAACATCACAGGATCCTCCAGCTGTCCCCAGTGTCCTGGATGTTGATGGTCAACATCTTTGCTGCATTGAGGCTCCGGTAGGAGACCAGCAGCAATTTTCTCTACTTGGACTTAGAGGCGTGGACAAGCCTAACCACAAAGGGGACCCAGTTAGGTTGGATGAAAAGTCAGGTGATATATCAAACCTGATAACCAAAGGGGACCCCACAGATTGTTCCTGTAGGATGAAAGATAAAGGTCTGGAGAGGAAAGGGGAAGAGGTGGAGCAAGGACCATTTGTAATCTCTGAGATTGTATCAGACAAAGACAGATGCCTACAGAGTACACCTGCTAGCATGAATAACACAGAAGACCTTCCATCCTGTGGAAATATAAAAGAGGAAACTGGAATGACATCTTCTGGAACTGTTTTGGACCTTGAACGTATGAACGGTGGAGATGGTGCCGCAGGGGAAGTTCATATCAGTGAGCAGAGCCAAGACCAAAATGTCCCTGAGGCTGAAGGGGCCACCAATTCAGAAACAGAGTGTGCAACTCCAGAAGAAACAGAGAAAGTGAAATGTGATCTCACAAACCCAGAGACCGTTCTCCAGAAGAGTGTGTATGAAATGCAGGAAGATAAAACTGATAGACTTAATAAGAGCTGCAGTGTCAGCAAACCTGGAACCCAGGAAGTAGAAAGACACAGTGACCCTGCGGAGGAGCCTCGTGTTCTAAGAGGCATTGACTCTCCAAGTTCCTTAGGCAGCAACAGACATCTTCAGCCGTCATCTACACTTAGTAAAGGAGAGAGCATTACTAAAGAAACTGTGCCAGGAACTGAAACTTCAAGCAGAAGTAGCAGAGAGAACTCAGATCCTGTAGCAAAGAATCAGGGGATTGGGGCTCAACACCCCCTGATCAATTCACCTTTAGTAAAAGAGGCCACTGGTCTAGAGGAGGTGTTGGAAGAGTCAGAAATGGACTCTTCTTTAACCAGCATGTGTGAGACAGGTTCACTTTCCGATTCAACTTTGACCAGCCCAGAAAAAGAGCCAGTTTTGAACCAGACATCAAAAGGCAGCTCAGCTCAAAACCAAGATCAGGAAATTGAATCAACCATCTGCTGCGCAACGGAAGAAGACAAATTTAGTTTTGATTCTGTACGTCAACAGAATTCATTGACTCCTTGTGGAGACATGGAAGCAGACAGCAAGGATGGCAAACCCATCCATTCCAAGGATATGAAGAGGAATTCACCAAATACTCCTGCTGAGGTTCAGAGGCAAGAACCGTGTTTGAGTGAGGCAGTCCCTGATCCTGAGGGAGATAACCAGGCACCTGAAGTCCCCTGTTTTGTAGCAGTTTTAAATAAAGATACCCTAGCACAGGATTTAAAACTGGACACTCCTTCACCACTCAAGCAGAAATTGGTTTCACCTTCTGATCCAGCCTTGATTGAAGCAAAGGAAAGTTTTATACTGGATCAGGCAGTGACATCTGAAAATCATTTTACTCAGCCAGGCAGGCTCTCAGTTGAATCTGCAACTGAAGATGATGCGATTTCTTTTGTTCCTCCCCAGCAAGAAAAGGGAACAGCAACTCCTAAAAAAAAGGCAGAAGAATATAGCTGTGACCCAGCACTAGAGCTCTGCGTGCCCAACAACCTGCCTACAGAAGACAGCTTGGGGAGCCTGCCATCTTTTTTTCCTACTCCTGATCCTCAGCTAAGTATGGGAAATTCAAGTTCTATAGAAGGGGGTGACAGTGGGATTAAAGGTCTTAATGACAAGACAGTAGAAATGTTAGACTCTGATTCTTTTATCCCCAGTGAAAGGATGGCTACTTTGCCTACTGATTCTGTTTTGCCCGGGGCAGACAGGGAACCACTGGGGCCAGAGGGTACTGTAGCTCTGGAACAAGATAAAGAAAATGAAGCGGCCACTAAAGACGATCTGCTTTGTTCAGTTGCCTTGCCTAAAGAGGAGACGCCACCTCCTGGAGGAGAGACATCAGGGCTTGGTGATCAACCTGTCTTAGTGTCATGTGCTGAGGGCAAAATACTTAAAGACAATAATAACTCAGCGGGCACACCCTCTGCCATTCTCAGTGTAGAACCTGAACAAAACAAGGAAGTGGCTGCAAAAGTTTCACTGCGAGCTGAGCAAAGCGCAGCCCTACAGTGCCAGGTGCCATTAGAAGCTGCTTTGTCTGCAGACAGACAGGAGACATTTGGCTCTGGAGAGTGCAGCTTGCCGTTGCCGGCAGTGACAGGCAAAACTGAAGCTGACCCAGAACAAGATGAACCTCAGGTTTGTGACAGGGAAAAAACAGTGTCTGCGAAACCTGAAGTGAAGGAGACTCAGTCTAAAAGAGACTCCTCCTCTTCTGAAGAGTGTGTAAATGTAACTCTGGGTTCCAGAGAGGAGGCTACTGAGGATCCTTCTGTATTGGAGACAAAGGAGGTTTCTAGTGGCCACCAGGATGTTCTGGTACAGAAAAACATGGCAGACCAAGAGAATGATATAATCTTGGGCCTACCAGGAGCCCCACCAGAAGGTGAGATTCTGGAGAAGGAAACTGTAATCATGGAAATGTTGCCTGCTAGTAAGGAGAAAGGGGAGGCAGATGAAATCATCCCCATAGAAAGGCATCTGAAGGAAGCAGAGGTAGACAGTGTGGTACCAAGGGTGTTACTGCAACCTATTGCTGAAGAGCTCCTGTCCTGTGAGAACGACGTCATTGGGGACATGGTGCCCTTGTCAGATGAGGGGGACACCATGTCTTGTGTGAACAAAACCAAGGAAATCTTGCCTGGTGGGGATGGGATTAATCAAAAAACAAGCTACCAAGATGTTCCCTCTCAGAGTGCACCTACTCAGGCTGATGTTACAGATTCACTGGAAAGAGAAAACCTGATAGAGGAGGCTGCTAACCATGTGGTGGATACTGTCCTTGAAAAAGTGAAAGCTACAGGTGGGGTGATCACCATGGGAGGGAGCAGTAGCCCTCCACAGTGTGATGCTCCTGAGCCAAGTCCTGTTACTGAGGAGCTAGAGAAAGGTGACACAGGGGATGGACCTGTTAAGAGAGAATCAGGTGTAAACTCAGAATTGTGGACAATTGAAGGAGAAGAGCAGGAAAACGTATCTGGACAGTCCCAAGCACCTGAACCTGTAGCAGGTAAGCAGATTGAAATGAGGAGAAATTTGTTTTCCAAATGTGTCTCAAGTGTGGCAGTCAAGTGTCGTGAATTATTTTTGCTGTTCTTTTATGTAAAATTACTTCTTTAGGATTGATTCAGTAATTAACATCCATGCAGCCATATTTGTTATGTAAGAGTTTTTGTTTCAGCCTAATTCTTAGCTGAATTGCTTTAAACTTTGAATGGTTTCCCTGTCACCACCTGTCAGTTCTTATGCCTGGTATACCCATAAGCTCTGCAGTTTTCTAAACCTGGGAGAGAGTGTCTAGGTGGCAGGTGAATTGGGCCCAAACTGAGGCTTCTACAGAAGTTTTATTCATGTGTTTTAACTGCTCTTGTCAAAGCACATGTTAGGCTGGACTTGTGTTTGGAGTATTTCACGTGAGGCTGCCAGGAGAAGTTTTGGGAAGAGTATCCTTATGTATCTGAAGCTGATTTGTTCCTTTCCCTCATTCTTTGTCAGTTTAGGTTCAGAGACAATAGCTAGGGTCATGGAGAAGCGTTCTATGTAGTATCAAACCAAATTAGCCGTCCAGCTTCCTAAATGGTAGTATTAGGTCATCGTAGGAGAGCGAAGAGTGAAAAACAGCCTCCTCTTCCTGCCTGGGAAGAAAACCTCCAGTCACAGTGTCTATTGACTTAATGCAACAGTCCTGGAATTCAGATCCTTATACAGTGCGTGGGACTGGGGGCTGGGCAGAGGGGGTTCCCTGCACAGGATTTCCGCTAAGCCTCATCCTTTGAGTGCTGTCATAGGGCAAACCTTGTGTCCACTTATCTCAGTGAAGCAGCTGCAGTAAGGAGATTGCTTGTACACTCTTCAATCGATGGGTAACCATGTCCAGAAACAGTAAATAGAAACCACCATTCAGTGGGCCATTCCAGCATAATAACTTCATGGTTTTTTGTTGGATTTTTTTTTTTTTTGGTGAATTGGGACAAAAGTGGAAGCAGAGAACAGTTTTACCTCTTGAGATCATAAGGCTAGTTTGGTCCGGACTTTGCCTGATCACCTGTTGCTGGGGCACGGAAGGGAAGAGCCACTTTCGTGCTGTCTAGACGTTATTTATGTTTGCTCTTAAGGCTTAGGTAAGAAATGTTTTGCTATATTTTCTCCCTGGGTTATTGAAAATGGCACACACAAAAATGGGGTGGGTAGAGAAGTAGAACAGTAGAAGAACGAACCACTGTCATGTCAGGCATTATCTGTGTTCATTATTGTTGTAATATTTTAAAGCTGCTTTCCCTCAAGGGAAGGTTTTCTTTCTGGTTTTCAGTTTTGTAACTGATTATGTATGTTCCAGATATTTTGAAGGTTTCAGGTTTTGAAAGTTTTAGGGAGAGTTTCAGATATTTAGAGATGGAAAGTTGTTGGCTGTTATTTCAGGACTTCTAATGTGAATCAGAAGCTGTCTTTTAAAAAAAAAATAGAGGAGTCTATTTTGGGGGCTTTGGCCGGTTGACATTTCACCAGAACAGGAGGGGCTGTAAGCTGATGCCTGAGTGTTGGTTTCTTTCGATTACTGCTTCTTGGGACATATGGGTTGAAATTATTGCTTTTTTCCAGCTCAGTGACTGAGATTTAAAAGGAAGAGTGGGTGAGCTATGTTGGTTTTTCACATGATATACTTTATGTAGAAATCATAGAGAGAAAATCTGGGAGCTATAGGCAAGAATCAAAGATGAGCAGAAAATTTAGTTAACCACGTAGTAGCTACCTTAAGAGAAAGCTTTAAGTAGCAAAAGTAGATGTAGAAGTATGTAAGGGTAGAGGCTTGCTCTGCCAGTTGGGAAAGGTGTATTCTTAGGTCTGTGCTAGCCTTAGCTGTAGAAAGAAATACCTAGTAATGAGGGAATTGCCACTTCCTTCTTGGAATAGGGAACTGTTAACTGATCACATGTTAATTCTGAAGGTCAGGCAGCTAAATGTGACTTAATAGTAAAGTGGGTTGTTAGACATTTATTGAAAGGTCATTGTTAGTTATCCTGGGAGGATTAAAGTTAAAAGGTTCATGTTCTCTTTAACTGCTGTATGTATTGTTTGTGTTGTCATGCTGTTCTTTAGGAGACCAAATAGAAACTTACTCAAATGGGGAAAAACCAAAAGGAAAAAACCCACAAAATTTCCAGCTTTAGAAAAGAGGTGTAAACATTTGCCTAGGTTGTGCTTTGGGAAACTGGGTGGTTTATTGCTGACCCAGATCTGTCTTACAGTTTAGGTCTTAGTATATGTTCACTATCTGTTTATAGTCACGACTGGTGGCTACTTGCCAAACTACATACATGTTTTTAGTTGATGGGTGTAGCCAAGTGAAGTTGTACTTAATTAAACCAAAAAAGTCCTTCCCCCCTAAAAAAAAGAAAATACACACAACACTCTATATACACCCAACCACCAATGATTTTGTAAGGCACTGTCAGAGCTGAACAATTTTCAAAGATTATTTCTGGTTCAAGATACATGTCCACGGACTGTATATGTTTTCATTTGATCTGTGACATTTAAACTCCAAGATGCTTAGCTTCCCTAGATAAGGATTCAGTATATGTTCATTATCTAATACTTACTAAGAAGTATGAAATTTTCTCATACAAATGTATTTATGAATGTATAGTGAGTATATTATACACTTATCTGTATATATACTAACATTGTTTGCCTGCATTTCAATGGAGCACTTTTGTACATTGCTATAGTACTTCAACAGAATGAAACCTTAAAAATTTTCAGCTAAAAACAATCTCCATGTCCTTTGTATAAAGTTATGAATATAAAGAGTCCTATCTCCCTCCAGGATTTGTGACTAAAGTAAGGTTTTTATGCTGGATTAACAAATGAGTTTTCCACATAAAATTATAGGCCTCTAACATACTTTCTCTTCTAATAGTCATTTATTCATGCTTGGAATATCAAGTTCAGTTCTGTCTATTTACAGTTCCCTGTAAGAAAATGTCAAAATCCTAAATTTTTCTAGGGTATCATTTGATCACTTCCTTCCTGTATTTGTCTGACACAAATAGTGAGTGATAAATGGTAATAGTAACCACTGCTATTTGTGAACTACAACAGTGTGCACTATTGAACATGGCCTCTCATCTCAAATGATACTCCTGGGCTTTTTCTTTCCCTTCAGGAAATCCAGCATTCCTGTTAAGCAGTTTTTTACTGGTCAAAAGAAAATAGTTAAGTGGGTATATCTTAAGAAGAAAGCATGCTATATGTGCCTATCAAACTTACTTTACTAAGCAATGAAATTATAATTGTATCCATTTTGTACATTCTTTTTGGCTTTGAGAAGTTACGATGTGACTTTGCTAAGGCATGTCATATGTTTTGTACATGTAAATAGACGGCAGTAATGGATTGATCTGTGTGTATGTATAGTAAGTTACAAAGCCATCATAGAATAGAAAAGACTCACCCTACCCCAGATAGTTCATCAGCACTTTGGTGAGCCTTTGTGTCCGTTGCCTTTCCAAATGGTGGTAGGCATGGTTACCTAACTTAAGGAATTTATCTATTTGTGTCCCAAGCACCTAGCCCAGTGCTTGGCAGATAGCATGGGGCTTAGCAAATACTTCCTGATTGAATGATTGATTGCTCTGTTTTCTCAAACCAAATGAGAGGGTCCTTATTTTTCATGAAAAGTCAGCAGTAAAAATGGAAGTTTGACAATTATTCAGCAAATGTTTAAATGCCTACTATATGCCCACTACTTCATTGGACACAATTGGTGTGTCTATACCTTCACCTAGTGCTGTCTCCATACCCATGAACAGGCTGAATTCCCATGGTTTGTTTTGGTCAGGAACAGCTCCATGACTGTTTGGAAAGTGAGCAGCCTAGTAGTGTCAGAAACAAAGCCAGCTGCTGAAAGAATACTTTTCTATTTAAAACAAAAGTAAAAACAAATCAAACTAAAGCGCAGCCTGTTTTGTAAACAGAAAGGCAAAGGAATCAGATTTTCAAATGCACTTTACAAACCCTTTGTGTCTCTTCAGAAATGCCAGACATGAAAGCAGAAGATGAAGTGGATTTTCTGGATAATTCCAGGGAGGACTCAATTTCTGAAGAGATGGATGTAGCTAAGCACAAGAGAAAGCACAGGATAAAAACCCAGATGGTAAGTGGCATTGATAAGACTATGGGAACAGAATAGTAGTTTGGCTAATGATTAGACCGGTCTGCTGATTCTGATTCATATTCTTGTTAGATATATTTTTCCTGTGGACAGTGTTTTCTTTTTTGGACTTCTCTTACTCCATTTTTAATGTGGACACACTGATAGAGTTAAGCTTTTATGACACATATCCTCCGCAACAAGAATTCTTCAGAAAAGAACTTTTTCCTGCGCTATTTACATTTCTCCAAATATGTCACAATTCTAGGTTTGATGAAATGAGAGGTATTAGAAATTAGCCTGGGCAGGAAGGCACAGAATCTTACTGGGTTGACTCAGTTTAACTTCTAAGCCCTCTGTGCCTAGTAGAAACCTTTGATTACAGCAAAGGTGATATTTAAGATTCAAAAAATTATGTTAAATCTGAAATAAAGAAGCGGACCATTTATAGTAACAGCAAGTTGAAAGACTTTGTAGATGGTGGTGATTATTTGTTTGCTTTTCAATTCATTGATGCTTTTCTTACTCTAAAGCCCTGGATTTGGGGGGAAAATTTTTGTAAAGGTAGAGGAATTTTGAGCTGGGAGCATAAGTTGTGCTCTTCAAGACTGAGGCACTTCTATTCAGACAGAAATCATTGGGAAGATTGAAATCTTGAAACTAAGATAAATAATGCTACCCTAAAAGCATTGTCATCTTTAGCTAGAGATGACATTTGATTCTTAATTTCTTCTATAGGAGTTTGAGTGAATTTTACTCTTCATGTTACCACAATAAACTAACAGGGAAACTATACTTTGCTAGACTATCTCAGCTATGTATACCCTGGTAGGAAAGCTTTACTTTATTATGGTGTTGTGGTGGAAAGGTGCTGACTCTTCTAACCTATCCCTTATTATAAATAATACGCATGACTAATCCTTGGGTGTCTACTTGGACAAAGGGAATGATTCCAGACAAAACTGGCTTTTGCCCTAGAAAAGAAAGGATACACCCTGTGCATATGTGTATGGGTGCATACATACACACATCTGTGTGTGTTTGTATGTATTTTCAAAAGCATCTGAGTATGGGTTTTGAGGGAAGACCTTAACATTCTTGAATTCTGTGCCTCTCTTATACATCCTACTTAGACTCTTTAGGTGGTGAGAAAAGGTGACTAAATTCAGCCTGACATTTTGCCCTGGTCTCCTTGCTTTCTGACACAGTTATCTTATTGTTTCTTGGTTCACTTTAAAGAAACAAAAAGTAAAAACAAAGAAAAAAAGCCCCAGCTTTTTGCTTCAAGTTTTTGGTGTTGGTAAGAGGAAATTCTTTCTCCATGGTGGAGTATTATGTCTCATTTTTACAGAAGAAAGAATGGGACATGAGAGGTCACATGACTCTCTCAGGGTTGAGCACAGATGAGAGGAGAACTTGGGATGTTGACTGATTGCCCAGGGATCACACAAGCTGATTACTTTATCCTTGAATTGTCATCCAGGCCCCTAGGCTTTTGTCTGTATGTTGAGCTCTGTGCCATGAATTAGGATATACTCATGGCATCTGCTTTGTGCCTGTCTGTGTATTATGCTGATTGTTAGTGAGACTTGAAGAAGGAAGATTCTAAATAGTTGAGGCTTTCTGCATTCACCGCTCTGCTACAGTAAGATAAAATCTGACCATCTTCTTTTCTTCCCTATTGCTCTGCCAAACCACAACCAGCTTATACTGGTTGCTGTGCATCGAAAGGATACTGTGCTGTTTATGTGCATGCAGTATTAACATATTTTTCCCCAAAAGCATGTTTTGAAACTCTTCATACTGCCATATTTTTTAGGAAATTAGCAGAATGGAGTTATATGGATGCTTATTTTGGATGGAGGCATTAGGAGAATGAAACTGCATGTGTGGAAAGTGTGAGTGGGGTGGTCATAAATGTGTATATTTTTAAGTGTGTGGAAAGAAGTTTGGAAGACAAAAGTAGTGGTTATGCAATTAACTAGCTAAGTGACCTTGCTCTAGTTAACTTATCTAGTGTCAGCTTCGTTATCCATGAAATGACTAACTAAAAGATCACTTCCGCTTTTAAGAATTTTTTTGCCCTTATAGTGTGAAGACAGTCAGCTGCACTTCTGGGTGGAGTGGCATTGGTTTAATATAATAGAATCCACTCTTTCTGACACATGCTCTGTCCATGTGTTGGCCTTGGGAATGAGAGGCTGCTCATGACCTCGCTGAATCACCCTGTCCAAATGTGATGCACAGAAAGAGTTTGAAATTCTTGGACTTTCCTACTGGCTTGAGAAACCATGATGGTGGCTAATTTGCATCAATTAGCTGAGGAACAAACTGGAAGGGCTTCCCATTTCATTTGGTTTCTTCATGGTGGTCTCCTTGTTGTGTGTTCTTTGGGGAAACAAGCATAGGTATCAAAGAGATCTATTTGTTTATTGCTGAAATGGACTTAGAATTTAAAATGAGTTAAATTTATAGTAGATATTGGAAGTTATTTTTTATCTGTTTCCTTACACTGTTAGTGCATAAATGGCAGTTAGCCCTTTTGAGGTTATTAATGCTGTAAATTAAAGTCCATGAAAAAATTACAAAGGTAATGCCAAAGTTAATATTTGCATGTGCACTTAGGGAGAGCATGTGTAAAATATTAAATCCCCCAGGTTTCTAACTAGAGAATCTTGAGCTAATTTGCTTTGTTTGAGGTAAACCTTACAAATCTGAGAGAAAAATATACACCAAAATATAGCAAATAAATAAACCGTGACATTATTGTTGAAACTTTACTATTATTTGCTTTTATTCAGTTATTGATAATGTTGTTGGTAGTAAACATACTTAAGTCATCATTTCTTCCTCTTACCTCAGTTAAACTTTGATGGAAGGGTTATTTATCTTTCTTGCTGCTTGTTCTGTACTTTCTTCAACCAGTTATGTACACCTAATTCTGTCACTTCGGTTAAGATCCTCCCCATGTCCTTTTTTGTTCTTGTTGCATATTGTTGTTGTATCTACTATGTGTATTATAAATGTGCCTAAAACGTAGCAATGAGGAGTTGCTGCTCTTTGAGCTTGTGTTCTAAAAACACAAAGATGTAGAACCAACTGCACACGATCCTTTTGGAGAAAAAAGTAGGTTGTTTTATTTAAGTAGTGCTTTAGGATTATTAGTTTCATAATATTTAGAGCTAAGAGGGGCCTTTAAGATGACCTTGTCTTTTTGTTTTTCAGATGTGGAAACTTAAATACAGAAAGGCAGTGATTGTCCAAGGTCACACAGCTAAGATAAAAATCCAAGTTACAGGATTCATAGCTTACTGTTCCTTCTGCTACCAGGGGTCATAACCTGGGATCTGCGAACTTAAATACACATACACACATATGTGTACACACATGGACATGTGTGTGTGTGTGTATACATAGATATATTTATACATATATTTGATAGCTATTTCAGTACAATTGGTTTCCTTGGTAATCATTTGAATCTAATTTTATGTGTAAAAAACATTCTTCTGAAAAGGGGCAGCATAGGTTTCATTAGGCTTCTAAAAGAATCTTTTTCACAAAAAACATGAAGAACCTCTGTATTAGACTGCATAGCATACTTCTAATTTCAAGGATAACAGAAGAAATAAAAATAATTCTTTGTAATTGTTTAGGCTAAATGCGAATTTACTTTAAAGTAATATTTGTGAAATCTTTTACAGTATGCTAAGCCGTAATTCAGTTTTACTAAGTTGACATTTTTTTTAGGGGACCTAGTTTTCCAAAGCTGCCCTTTGTTTCCTAAGGAATGAAAATAGGGAGTAATTAGAAGATAGATGTTTAGGATCAGAAGATGCCATTGAAGGTATGAATCCAGAAAATAAAACTTTTTGGAATCTCTTCTTACTTTGCTCTATTTTACTTTTTGAAATAGCAAGGAGCATTCTTGCTGTATGCTTTATTAGAGATAAGATTGTGGGATCATCTAATAATGTAAGCCAAAATGCTATGCTTGATTTATGGAGATTCAAGGTTTTTTAATTGATTTTTTAAAATTTAAGGTCAACTTAATAGAGTTTCATTCTCAGATTTTAATTAACTAATACATTTTGCACATGCTCTTTGACTAAGCTTATTAGCTACATAGCACAGATACTTGGGTGAACTGTGTCACATTAACCAATCACAAAGGAATGAATATGTTAAAGCTAAACTGTAAAAAATCTACATGTTGAGTATTAGATTACTGGGAAAGTCTACTTTATTTTTCAAAAGCCCATTAGCAAAGCATCTTTAATCAGAGACGTGCCTGATGTTGAAAGTTCACAGCTAAACAGCAAAATGACTGGGTTACCTTAATTCACTTTATTAACTTTATTAGTAAATGGTTCTTGAGGGCTGTGGTAAGTGTAACATAGGCCTTGGGATATTTCTTATTAATATCCTCATCCATAAGTTTTTCTCTTTGGGCTTTTAAGTTAAACTGATTTCCAAGAGCTTGTTTATATTCTCTTTATGAGGTTGAGAATATGTCAAGTGGATAGTGAAATTTATTGCATATCTACTCTTGACCCCTGTAAAGATTTTGTGTCACAGATATCTCCCCAGAAAAGGAAATGTTGGATTTTCATTGTTGTATTTTCATTATGTCCCTCCCAACATTCATTTGGCTCTCAAGAGAAGGAGACCACTAACCAACCCAGTCTTTAATTCTGAACTTTGTACCATGGTGATCATGAAGAAATTTGTTTTATGTTTGTTTGTTTTTAAGCCTTACTGTACCTCAAATCTCTCAGGGAATTATGTAATGGCTTCTGCTATTATTTTTGTTATTGTCAATTTCTTTTGGACCCTACCTAGAATTTCACTGATAAAGGAAACTCCTCCTACCAGTGCAGATTGGCACCTGCTCTTCACTTAAAGGCTGAGAGAGCCTTTTAGAGAACTGACACATCAGTTTATACCAGATATGAGGCTTAACTTAGGTCTTCCTGACTCCAAATCTAGCTCTTTCTCTCCATACCACTCTGTTACTGTTCTTAAGTTCTTAGAACATAAGAATCCAGGAAAGAAGTTTCTCCAAGAACACCCGATAAATAGAACTACCATTTGTAAAACCACAACACCAGTATGAGGAAATCAGATTACAGAATATGTCCATGCATATTTTTAGTTTTTATTATTTGAAGCCTACATGTCTAAGTGGAATGGAAAGAAATTGAGGAATGTTAGCATGTTTAACACCAGCTAGAAAAGTCAGAAAAATTGTTAAGAATAACACTTTCTTTTAAAGGGTGATACTTTAATTTTTTTCTTGAAAATTTGCCAACAAGCTATTAAGCTACATGTTCTTGATCTTTGCACATATTTTTCATTTTTCTAAAGATTAAGTACTTTCTCTTTTCTTTTAAAGGACTACAGAAATATACTTAGAATCATAAACCTTTGAGTGCATATTGATCCAAAGTTTCTTTTCCTAGGGCTAAGAAACAAATTTTCATATTTATGTTATAACCATCGTTTTGTACATTTTCTTCCTTTCTTCCCTCTTTTTGTTCATTATTATTCCAATATACATAGTGAAATTCTAAACTAGAAAAATCAACATTTAATACTATAGATTAGCCAGTGGCTTTCTATAGAAAGTTAAAAGAAACTGATAAACCAATATCCTGATCCCAGGTTTCTCTCCCCAACCTCCCACCCCCCGCTCCAGCTCTCTCTTGCTTTGTACTGTACTGAAATGAAATGTATTAAGTGGATGTTAAGACATCTAGATTGTTTATTTAAAAAAAAAACGATCTGCAGTTGGGCATATGGATCCTTTGAATAGTGGTCTTCCTTATCCCTTCTTTTCCATGAACTCCTCTCTACCTTTACCCCTGGGAAAAGGAAAAAAAGCAAACCAGTTAAGATTTGCTCAGTATTTTTCTTCCTCTCAGATCATTTAACTCGTGATTTCCCATACTTAAAGATAAATATCACGTTTTTTGTTGCGTATAGAAATGCCTACATTCCAAAACAAAAGTTTATTCCATAGCCTGGAATCCCATTGTTCCTGAGATGCCAATACCAGATAGTACTCTGGAAGAATAAATGTCTACTAAGCCTTAAGTTGTTCAGATATGTTGTAGTTACTTCTGTGTAGCCTACCCACATGCATCTCTAATGCACAACTGTTGTTTTTGCTTTTGGAAAGAGGAAGCTCCTTCATGGAAGAGAAGCTAAAGAAAAATACTCATTCTATTTCCAGGAAAGGTCTCTAGGCCCTAGGGCCTATAGTTCTTTGATTGTCAAAGACTCATTCCTTGATAAGCCTTCCTCCAAGATCCTCCTTGATGTCTTGCTGGTAGACTGCCATATCAGAGAATGTGAGACTGTGGGCCACACTTTATTTGGAGAACTATGCACAGTTTTGTCCATTTTTATTATAGTGTTACAACTGACTAGATCAAAAGTGGTAAGCAGATTTCAGGAAGCCGAGGAGGAAAAGGAAGTGGGTAGAAAAAGTGGGTTCCTAGGGTCATAAATTTAGGACTGGGAATCATCTCAGAAGCCATCAAATCCAACCCCTCATTTTGTTGATAGGGGTAGGAGACACAGTTGAGACACAGAAGTTAGGTGACTTGCTCAAGCTTGTAAGCGTTTGATGCTTTATTCACTTTATCTAGATATTCCTTACTACCTCTATCTGCTCATCTTTTCCATAACTGGTAATTTTCATTTTAACCATTCATGAATTTATTGATTCAGTCACTTACTCAATATCTATTAAGTGTCTACTGTGTGCCCAGTACTTTGCTGGATACTGCAAATACAGATACAGAAATGAGATCGATCTTGCTCTCTCTGCTTATATTTTAATAAATTGATATAGCTTGTTCACTGACATATCATTCTTATAGAGACCTCATTATCAAGCAAATGCCAGATCTACCTGAAATTATTACACAGTGATTGGCAGTGGGGCGTATTAAAAACTTAAGGTATCAAGGAAGGACTCTTGAAAAGAGGTTGTGTTTGAGCTAATCCTTAAAAAGAAGATAATGGATTCCAAGATAAAAAGGGGATTATATGAAGAGTAAAGGACACAAGCATTTAGTAAGCGCCTACAGCAAATGGCCAAGACACTGTGCTTTACAAATATTATGTCATCTAATGCTCTGAACAACTCTGTGATGTAGGTGCTGTTGTTAAGGAAACTGAGGCAGACAAAGGTCACATGGCTTATAAATGTCTAAGTCTGGCCTGGAACTCCAGTCTCCTTAACTCTAAGCCCCAAATTCTTGTTTTGTAGCTCCTAGTTAAAGGTGAGAGGGAGACCACTCCAGACATGAGGCAATGAGAATAAACATCCTATGTGACCTATTTATTGCCTGTTCAGCAGATATGATGAATTTTAGTTATATGACCCCTAAACGTAATCTTTAACACCTCACATAGTGTACAGTTTTACATCTCTCCATTAGAATACAATATTACATATGATGCTTAGTAATTTGTTGGTGCTTCATCACCTGCCAGACCCTGCTCTGCTAAGTAGAGATGATATCTTATCTTTATGTTTTCCTCACCCCTTTGCACACAATTGTGGCTTAATCAATGTTTTTGGATAATTTAGTATGTAATTTCATGTAGTTATAGGGAGTAGGAGGAAAGTAGGAAGGGATAAAAATATTTGTAAGAAACAGTACCTTTCACTCTAGTAACTTACTGTGTAACTTACATGTATATACATGTACATGAATAACTAGAAGGTAAAGCAACATGTGATAGAGTTAATGAGATTTATAAAGTGAATTGGTGGAAGGAGCCAACTTTCTCATAGTACTTTCAACTATGGAACTTCCATGAATCCACATACATTGAATAAATATCCCCTAGTCGTGTGGCTAGTAGATTCAGTGACCTTCCTGAGGCTCTTTAAACCCTATATCTGTATAGCATTAACAGTTCAGTATACAGTTCAGAGAAGTTGATATTTATAGAGGTGCTGAGACATTTTGGTGTTGTCTAGGATCAGAAAAGTAGAATGCATCTTAAAGCTGGCTTTGAAGCCTCAGTAGCCCCAGTAAAGGAGCCAGAGAGGCATCTAGTCTTACTAATTTGAGGATACTGAGGTTTAGAGAGGCCAAGGGACTTGCCCAGGGTCTCACAGGTCATTTGTACAGGTTCAGACCTTAGGGCCCTTAAGAAGCTAACTCCATCACTTATCCACTGTGCCACAGCCACCTCTAAATCTTCCTGTGTTACTGAGCAGAAGGGAAAGGTAACTTTATCAAGAGAAATAAGTAGAGAAGCCTTTGAGAGTGAATGAAATATGGTGCTTTATGTAGATCTGTAATTGAGGATAAAAAAAGAGCAGTATGGCTGTTTCAATATTGCTGTTTCTGTGGTATGAGTCGGTCCAGAATGTTGGGCTCTTTATCCAACATCGTTAAAACTCTCTTCATGGAAGTATGGTGTTTGAAACAAAACAAAGCTTCCCTGCCAGATTATCCCACAGAAATGTTTTTTTTTCCCCTGTCTTTTGTTTCTCTCTCCTTCTAAAACAGTGCTTCTTTTCCTTCTTAGCTTCCTTTTATTCAGATATATAAACACTTTGTCTGTATTCCAAGAGCTAAGTCCTGAAGTTCTTTGAATGCTTATACAGAAAAAGAATTCATATGACAGTCTTCAGTAGTTAGTAGAGTGCTGTCAATAAGGAATGTTTGTAATGGTAGTTATTGAGTAATGATGGTGTCTTGCTTCAAGTCAGAATATTTCCTTAGGAGTGTGTGCTTCATAAATTCCTACAGTTTTCCAGGTTTAAAACTTTCAGAAAAAAACCAGGAAAGGAAGGGCATCTCCAGAGTAACATGGCATTGAACTTGTGTGCATATATCTGGAGTGAATGCAGTGGTTAGAAGGATTGGTCTTTGGGGAAGTTTAATCACTATTTCTTTAGAACCTGTTGACCAATGATTGGGGAAGGGGAGAATCGTTATGACTGCAGGTTGAATCGAAAGTGTACCAGGTTGACCAATGATTGGGGAAGGGGAGAATCGTTACGACTGCAGGTTGAATCGAAAGTGTACCAGGTCTGACAATAAAAAAATGATTCAGATTTTCTTCCTCAATTCCATTTAACAAGCATTTGCTAAGTGCTCTCTGTATGTAAGATTTTGTTTTGAGCAATGATGACATCATTAAAATCAGTATGTAGCCTCCAAAGGTGCTGTTAGGTATGATAAAACTCATTTGATTGTAAAACCATAAAATTTAATAGATCACAGCACCCTTAGAGACAGTTTAATAACTTTTTCATCACATCATGATAATACTTAGCAACTTTAAGGTTTGCAAAGCTCTTTAAATCTTATCTCATTTGACCCTAACACTAACCTTGGAAGAAGTAGTATTATCCCCATTTACAAATGAGAAAACTAAGGCTAAGGTTAAGTGATTTGTCCAGAGCATGCAATTAGTAAGTGACCTGGGCAGAATTAGAGCTCACATGTTCTTGAATCCTAAGGCCTGCACTCAGTACACAGCACCTCGTAGCCACGGGGAGGCTCACAAAAGCTGCAGATCAGGAATTCTGGTGTGCATTCTGGATTGTTGGTCCAGTATTTCCATTACACAACAGTTTCTTTATTAATTGCTTTTCTTTCTGTGTTTGTATTTTGGCACCGAAACGATGGATATAATTGGGAAAGTGAACAATATAGTGGAAAGAGCCCTGATTCTAGAACCCAAGTTACTGTCCTCACATCCCAGGTCTTACAGTGACTCTCTCAGAGGCTCAGTCTCTTCATCTTTTACATAGAAGTTTCATGACTTTTGCAGTTCATTCTCTTTCTAGATGAGTGAGTCTGAATTTCATTTAAAGTTTAAAAACAACGCTAGGTTAGCAGGGGCCTTCCCCTTAGCAGTTTGCCATATGGTTACAACTGGTTTTGCTGAGAACAATTACTCTTTTAGTTAAATTTATGTAGATTGGAGAACCTAAGGGTTTCTCAACATGCCAAACCTCTTGCATGACTTCTTTTCTTCCTCGTATGGACTTTCTCTGTATTTTACTGCATGCTATTTCATAAAAATTGTCACCTTCTGGGAAGGTCTTTGATTATAACTGGGCATGGAGTGAGTGTGCATGAGTCATTCAGGATCCTTAGACTCCTCTGAGACTGTTTTTCTGGCAGAATTCCAATGGAAGGCTGATTCTTAAAGAGGAGTAGTCACCAGCTGCTTCACCCAGCTAGGATATGGCTCCCCATTTGACAGTGTCTGCTTCAAAAGCAGAGGACCATATGAGCCTCTTAAAAATAAACACATAATTTATTATTTCTGTTATCTGTAGAACTAACAGTTTTGACATTTCACAGAAAACATTTTTCATTGATTATCTTCCTTCTGACAAGTTTTAATTTTTAATAAACGATCATTAGAAATAAGTCAAATGATCCTTTATTGTTCTTAGAGATAGGAATTAATTACAGCAATTTTCTAACCCAAATTAATTCCTTCTGTTTTCCACCTTGTGCATGTATACCTAGGGACCATAACTAATTATAATGTTATCTTGTGTGCATGCAAGGAATAAAATGTATTGTTGTTGGTTACATAAGCAAATATGTATTTATATGCCTTCCAAGGAAATCACGGGTCCAGCTCCTCCCCAAAACACTTAAAGGCCAAAGGCCTCATCTACACCAGCACTACCACCACCCTCTACCCACCACTCTCACTCTCTCACTCTCTCTCTCTCTCTCTCTCTCTCTCTCTCTTTCTCTCTTTCTTTCTCTCTTTCTCAACCCGATACAGCCACACCTTAATTAACAAAGCTTCTAGGAAAGAAGGTCCTTTTTATTGAGCTGATATGGTTGGAAGCAAAGGGATGGGAAAAATTCAATTCTCTTTAGTGCTGGGACCATTTAATTTAGTTTAACAAAAAATATATTCATTGGGGACATTAGAGGTAAAGATCTTAGTGCCCTACCAGGTTTGGGTCTCCCAAGGGTGGCCAGGAACCTGGGTCCATTGAAGAAACAGCTGAACTCCTAGGGCTTAGCCAAACCTGTAAACTGAGAATAGAGAAGGCATCACCTATGCTGTGTACTATCAGACAGAACATAATAGCTAGCACTAATACAGTGCTTTAAGGTTTACAAAGCATTTTTACATTCATTTGGTCATCACAGTGACACTGTGAAATAGGTGCTGCTATTATCTGCATTTTACAGATGAGGAAGCTGAAACAGATAGGTTAAGTGACTTGCCCAGAGTCACACAGTAAGTGTCTGAGACAAGACAGTATTTCAACTCAGGATATCTTAAAAGAAAATCTCCTTGTTATGGGGAGCTCTAGTCCATCTTCCCTTGTAGGAAACCATGGAGAGAATACCTGTGCCATATTTGAGGTACAGGCAGTATACAGAGTGTGAGGGAGGAAAGAAATCCATGTACTGGAATGAATTCTTCTGCTTCCTGTAGTATTTCTTCCTGTGTTAAGAAAGTTTGGAAGGGAAGTGTGCCATTGGAATGCTCTTCATTAATAAAGATGCCATCATGGTGTTTTTGAATCAAATATCCGTGACTTTTTAATTATCCTTAGAATGACTTCTCTAATTGGTTTGGCTTAGATAGTCAAGTTAGATAGTCAAGCTTATGAATGCTTGTGGCATTGACTTTTCTTGATGTCAGAATGGAGCTTTGTAAAGATCATTTCTCCTGTTTTGTTGAATACTTTGTTTTCACTACATTGGATAGTCCGGCTCCTCAATTCTTTATTCCTGCTCCAGAAAAGAGATATCATTACTTCATTGTGAAGCACTTCCTGGGCCAACCAGGATCATAGGTAGCATGGTGGGTAGTGGTTATTTTCTGGGCGAGGTTTGATATTCTTAATAAGATAATTTAAAGGAAGAAAAGAGAATTGTGTCCCTCTTGTCCCATCAGGGACAAGGTTTTCTTCTCATCAAACTCAATGAATTGTTTTTCTTCTGTCTGGACTGTTCTTGCCTCCTTAAGTCAGGAAGAGACCTTAAGTACTGGTGTTATTTCACACTGAACTGTAACGAAGTTGCTACCACAGCTGAAGTTATTAAAAGAAATATCTGTAAGCTGTTAGAAGAAATATTGTTTCAGATAGGCATATATTATCATATAGTTGATGTCAAAATCAGGGTTTCGGTTTTTGTTGTTGTTGTTTTTAACTTTTCAAGGGAAAGCTCGGGCCAAGTAGACTCTTAAGAAATCCCTGCCCCCATTCTGCTTTGGGAGGCCTCTGAGGCTCTTATAAAGCATTAGAGATGCTTATCACATGCCAGCCCCATTTAATGCAGATGGCTGACATCTGTTGCTTCAAGTCATGGTTACTGTATGTTGTTGTCTCCCTGCTACCCACTTTTTTGATTTGGCTTCAGATTATGAGTAGCTGTGCTTTTAGCTGTCCTTAGAGATGGGAGGAGAGGGGGAAGGGACCGACCCATGCAATTATTCTTGAGATTTTGATGATAAGCTATTTTGATCTTTTTCTTTTTTTTTTTTTTTAACAATTGTTCTATATTAGATTGAGATTGTCCCATTGTCTGTTCCCTAGTATGTCACCCTGGGGTATTTTTTATAAAACGAAGTAATTCTGTACTTTTAAGTCAATAGTTTTATCTTAGCTAGTCCTTCCTTCCGTTTTTCCATGTGACTGTCCCCACTGGGTTTCCAATTACTATTCATATTATATGTAGAAGGACAGAACCTGAAGGTGGCCATCTGAAGCATTGTTGTGTAAGCTGCCTGGATTCTGGCTCTTTCAAGCTGGCAGAAGGGAACCTGGAGGAGGAAGAAGGAAGGGCCCAGGAACAGTGGTTTTAGTGTTGGAGGGGAGGGGTGGGGTAGAAGAGGATCTCCTCAAGCATAAAATGTGGTGTATTATTTTTTTTCTGCTGCCTGTTACTGACAGGACAGCAAAGGCATGAAATGACAACAGCTGTGAAAGTATCCAAGTTGATGGACTTGCCCAGCAGTTGTTCCCATAAGACAAGGATATTTATTTATATTCTCAGCTTAGATCTGAAAAGGAAGATATAGCAAATGATGGGGGGAAGGGTGTTGAGACATAAAAAGAGGGGAATGCGAATCCACTTTTTTTTTTCCTTTTTGAAAAGTAATACTTTCTATTTCCCACCAATTTAGTCTGAGTAAGGGTAAAACCAGTCCAAATAAATAGATGATATGAATACACAGTGTTTTAAAAAGATTTATCAGGATCACAGATTTACAACTAGAAGGGGCCTTGGATTCCACCTAGACCAGTCCCCAGTGCTTAGCATATCGCCTTGCATAGTATATACTTAATAAATGCTTTTTTGACTTGACTTGTCCCCTTCATTTAACAGATAAACCAAGGCACCGAAAGTTTAAGTGAGTTGCCCACGGCATTTTATTCTATTCATATGTAATAAATAGGCAGATTCTGCTAACAACTCTTTCCAAGCAGGAGCATTGCATTAATGAATACATAGTTTGCATGATATAGAGTGGCTTGATTTGGAAGGTTAAAGGACCTGGGTTCAAATTCCCGATCTGTTGCTCATTTAGGTGACCTTAGGGAAGTTCATTAACAGCTTTGGGACTTTCTTCTTCCTCTCTAAAATGAGGGGGTTGTTTGGACAAAATGTCCTCTAAAGAGCATTTTAGCTCTATAATCATACACTTTCCTTATGAGCTGTTCACTTTTGCTGCAAACCATATATCCTTTTTAGTTAAATCGTTTCTTATTAGATGGTATAATAGATTTTCTGCTCATCTCATTTTGAATTATCACCACAGGTAAGAATTAATGAGGTTTTACTGCATGCATACATACACACACAGAGCATGCACACACATGGCTGTATGTAAAGAAAATAACCATTAGGATGTAATTTTTCTCATTAATTTCATTTTTTACTAAATATGCAGCCTTAACTTTCAGGGATGAAGACATAACTGAAGTTAAGGCTACATATTTAGCAACAGTAATAGATATAGAGTAGATGGAACGAATTCTCAGAAGGGAGAACATGAGCAGGTAAAGGGATGGGTAAAGGAATCTCTTGGAAGGTAGATTTTGGGCTGAGTCTTGAAGTGAAGCCAGAGCAATGTCATGGAGTCAAAAGGTGGAATATCTAACCAACCCCCTCATTTTAGAGAAGAAGAAAACAAGTCCCAGAGCTATTAATGGACTTGAGATCACCCAAATAAACAACTCTGTGCCTTGGTTTCTTATCTGAAATTCTTAATATCCATAGTGCTTATCACTGTGTATGGCACACACCTAATATGTGTTCACTAACTGCCCACTTACCTTTCCGACTGAGTCCTGACCCCATCGGTGGCCCTGGAACTTGTTTTCGTAACAAAATTTCTGAAAGTTTAAGTGTAGTCATTTAAGATGAAGTTTTAAAAATCACTTTTTGGATACATTAATACAGCTTTTTTTCCTATAGAAATAATTAGCAGATCAGAGGCTAAAGTACCTTTCTTTCATGTGGTTTTCTCACCTTCCAGAAAATCCTTACTTTTAATATTAATATCCTTTAACTTGTCAGCAGCATTCCAAATCTTAGCTGTGAATTGAACTCCACAATAGTGTAGATTGTGATTGTTATGTTATCAGCTTATACCTATTATGGCACTATATGAATCTGTTATTTGGAGGCTGATTTACTCAGAAGCCTAAATTTTTCTTTTGTAGGTATAGTACTAGGTCATAATTTTTCAGCCAAAAAAATAGTATTACAAATTACATCATTAATCGTATGAGATTAAAAGTGGTATGTAGTTTCTTCATTTGTAAGTTCTTAAGTTACTAACATTTCATGTGTTGAATAATATCGTAGTCGATGTTTGATAAAACAGGGAGGAAAATGGATTAAAATATCTCCAGATACTAGTTGTACTTCTTGATTGGGAACTTGCCACTTTTGTGTATGTAAAAAAAAAAAAAAAAAAAAAAAAAGAATAATCAACCTATCTTTATTCTGCTTAAACACTAGGAGACTTCTTTTACTGGCCCCTGCTAGGTTAGAAATTGGTAAGTGTCCCCAAACTGAACTAGTTTCATAAGAGTTGTAAAACTTCACAGGATATCATGTTAAGAAATTACTCAGAAAAAAATAAAAACAAATAAATTTGTCACTGTCATGATTTTCCATTTTTCTTACCTATTGTAATCTAATATAGTCTTTCATTTGCAACTTCAAAAGTACATATAGTTTTGATAATTATACTTTCCTCACTTTAAAAAAACTTTCCAGTAAACATTGTTTCAGAAATAGGATTACCCTCAAATCTTTTTCATTGACAGCCACTCAGTCAGAGTGTGATGGAGGGATTCTTCATTTAAGCAGGTATATTATAGAGTGTTTGTTCCCAACTTGAGATGACAGTTTTCCTTTCTGAGTCCACACACCACACTGTGTATATGAATCTGTATCATCCTAAGCTATTCCAAACATTTTCCTCTGTTTACCTTCTCAGCTTGTATGTAGGTAACCTTTTGTCTCTTAAAATGAATGTGACTTTTTTTATTCTTTTCCTTTGAGAATTGCAATCTCTATCATAAATGGCTACGATGCACCCAGATCTTTTGCCCTGTTCCGGTGGTTGTAAGGGTATTTGATATTCTACTGTGTTATTTATCTTGTGGTTTGTCTCAGTTTTTTGTGTAGTGAATGTCTTCCAGACTGTTGAACTCTACTAGTTGAGACCCTTTTTGAGTGGTGGTTGAATTAGCTGGCTTTCACACCGTTTGTGTGTCCGTGAGACACTTCTGTGTGTCTGTGAGACGCACACTCACACGCACACACCTCACGAGATGGCTACTGCATGTATGAGGTGTTCCCTTCCCCTCCCAATAACCCCACCACTGCAATTTCAAAAACAGGTATTGAAATACAGGTGATTGACTGTCCCCCTAACTTCAGACTGATTTGCTTCTTCTCCGTCACTGTTGAGTGATTATTCTTTTCTTTTATCAGAATGCATGCTGTCCGTTACTCTGTCATTGCTGTCGGTCTGTGCTTTTCTTGGTTCTCATCTCGTTTGCTGTTACTTCTTCCTCCTTAAAAAATGTGTGCTCTTTTCCTAGAAATCACCTTCGTTTTTTTTCTCTTCCTAGATCCAAATAATCAGAGGGTCATTGATTTAGACTTGTAAGGTCCTTAGAGGTCATCTAGTCCACCCGGTACATCCTTTATAAGACACAGAGACCTGGAGAGGTTAGATGGCAGTAGCAGAGTCACTATCTGAACCTTTATTCCCTGAATCCAAATGAAATGTGCTTTCCATTACTGTGCTGCTTCCATGAAGAAAAGTAACGTTGGTTTCTCTGGCTTTTCTTGTTTAGGTTCCTTTGTGAAAGAATCTTCAAGAGCAATTGCTTTGCCACTGAACACTTTGGGTTGTCTTAGTTTTCTTTTGTTCTTTTGGCTATTTCTGTCCCTCTGCTATAAAATGAGGAGATTGGGCACAGTAGAGAAAGTGTCACTCCCGGAGTCAGGAAAACTGATCTTCCTGCGTTCACATCTGACTTCAGACACTTGTGAGCTATGTGACCCTGAGCAAGTCATTTAATCTTGTGTGCCTCAGTTTCCTCATCTGTAAAATGAGCTGGAGAAGGAAATGGCAAAGCACTCCAGTATCTTTGCCAGGAAAATCCCAGATGGGGTTGCAGAGACATAGACAGGACTGAACAACAGCCAAGTATCTTTCAGAGACTTTATATTACCCTATGAATTTTCTAAGAATATAGAATAATTATTTAGTATTGGGATTTAAAAAAATGAGTTAGAACTGAATTGAGATTATTTTGTCAGAAATGGGAGCCCGGTTGTTTATTCTTCCCAGAAAGCTCCAGCACCCGACAGTGTGTCATTTATTAGTGCAGCACGCTTATATAAGGATTCTACTGACTTTAAAGACAGAGAAGTTAAAGTACAGAAATAGTGATTTATTCCTGATAACACATACAGGTCAGATTAGAACCCACATCTCAAGGCTTCTATCCCAGCATTCCCTACTCATGATTGTGCTACTTAAAAAGTTCCCGTGGGCCATCTGGTAATGCTAGAAGTGGTGTCCTTCACATACCATTCTGAGAGTTAGTACCATGTGTAATTTTTTAAATAAATAGATTTATCTTTGGTGAAATTGTTAAAATTCTCCCCTGCAGATAATTCTTTAATAATTGACCATTCTTGTGTTATCAAGCAGCACTGGGAATGTTTTATCATAGTTTTTAGCTTTGGAGTGAGAAGAATGGTTTCTTTGCCAAAAATATACAGTCTGCATACTCGCAAAGCCTTTAGGACAACAACTTGTGGGTAAATATAAGCAAAGAAAGAAGCAAAGAAAATAGTCATTTTAAATAAGTATGATGTCAAGTTCCCCCCCAAAAATACATAATCTATATGAGCTCAAACTTCTGTTAAACCAAGATTTTTGATGGGAACATGCTGGTTCAAGCAACTGATGAAACGTGATGCCTATTGAATGGTAAGATGTCTATTGCCTGTCAGACATTGAAGAGACTACCTGTGTTTGAAACTGTAAGGTAGGAAGCATAAATATTATTAACCTCACCCTGATTTGCAGATAAGTAAACTGAGATTCAAACAGATTGGCTTATCCAAAGTCACATAGATAGCAACAGAACTGAGACTTGAACCCAGATCTTCTGTTCCTAAGTTCAGTGATCTGGCCTCTCTGCATTTCATTATGTACTGCTTTGTGCTGTTTTCTAAGGTTTAACATTTTGCCATTTTGAATTATTCTCGGTGTTGGCTCCAGGAGCCGCCTTGAAGTTTGGGTCTTTGAGCTGTGCTCCACGAAAGCCTGCCCTTTGGGCTTGCGGCAACACTTTCGGCATTGCCTACGAAATAGCTCTCCATTTAAAATTCAGAAAATATGGAAAAGAATTGTCATTGTTTAATTATAGTTTTCCATCTTCTGATGATAACTATCCACTTTGAGGAAACAAATTATCTTTTGCCAGTCTTTAACCATAAAGTTCAACATTGTATAACATGGTGGCCTGCTGCTTAGCATAGAATGCCTGCCTGTTTTACCTTAATTAAAATCAAAGATATCCCTAGTTAGGCTGGGAAATGTTACTGTGTGAACATTTATTCTGGTCGTAATTCATTCAAGTACTTGAAAAGTCTATAATTTAATGTGTATATGCTCATTTCACAGGAGCAGATCTTTACCTCTTTAGAATTTACATAATTTATCACTCTAGGTCCAAGCTGGTGAAAAGATGAGTCTCTGAAATCATTGGAGGTGGTCCTCAGATAATACATGTTTTCTTTCACTTGGGACATGCTGAAATTCTTTCCATCATGGCCCTGCTATAATATTTCATACATAAACTTTGAGATCTCAGATGAGAACACTTTAGTAGAGATCTGGTTATAATACAAAAGGTAACCAACTAAGTAATATGTAGCTCCTTCAGTTTTTATCATATTACAACTTGATTTTTGACAGACATTTCTTTTGAAGATTGTTTTTAAAGGGGCCAAACCCTTTGCTTACTGAAGTTTTTAAATCAAAATGTTTAACATAACAGAACAATTCCTTCATGTTTCAATTTATGGTAAATTGAAGAGACCTCATTTTACAGCCTCCTAGAAGGGATTTAGAATTTTCTTATCTGTTAGCCAATTCCAGTTACCAATAGACACAGGCACATGGAGTACTTTTTGGATGAGTGGGACAAGCTAGACAGTATCTTCAGTGACAACATAGTATAATAAACATTTATTAAATGCTTACTGTGTGCCAGGCGCTGTGCTAAGTGCTGGAGATACAAATAAGAAAAAACAAGACAGCTCCCTTCCTTAGTGAACAGTGAATCATAAATACGGCCTTGTCAGTGAGGCCTGAGGGCCGGTATCTTTCTGCAGATGCTGCTTTGTAACTGTGTTGTCTTTTACTTGGGCAAAACGTGTTTTCATATTATTTAGTAGATGTGCCTAGCCGGGGTGGTTGTAGGGCTGTGGGTGTGTGTGTTGGGAGGACATAGGGAGGGTTAACATGAATTGTGTTTCTCTAGGGTGGATGAGGAGGGCCTTCCCTAGGAAACTGAATCATACTTTGGCACCCTCTCTGAGTGACTCTTTCTTAGGGCTCTTTGCACTCGTTAGTGCAGTTAGTGAAGAATAAAAAAAGAGCCAGTTGAGTAATTTCCTAATTGAATAAATTGTATCATTTCATATGGGAATCAAAGTTCACCAAAGGTTATTTTTGGGCAAGCATTTTTCTCATTTAATCAGATCTCAATCCTTCTGGCTTTGATGTTTTCTTTAATGACTTAAGGTTTACATAGGGTTGAATTAAGCCCCACTTAGTGATTATTTTAATAGGTTAGTGAAGCGGCTAGGTGGCACAGTGGATACACAGTACTGGGCCTGAAGTCAGGAAGACCTGAATTCAAATCATTCTCAGAGCTAGTGTGGCTGAAGAAAGTTTTATAGAGGAGATAGGACTTGATATGAGAATTAATGGGTGTGTAGGTTTTGTGGGATGGAGGAGGAGACAGAACAGGGATCCAAAAGGAGTATCACTGTTTGTTGAGATAATGAAGAGATCAGTGTGATGAGCATAGTAGGAGTATGATGGGGGTCTAATGCTGAATAGAGAAGGCGATTCTAGATTATGAAGGACTTTTTACTTACACAGCTACTCATTTGTATCCCCCAGCAATATACAGGAACCTTCAGGGCAACTTTCCTATAGGAATCTTTTTCAGTTTCTCTCTGAGTACCACCACCCCCACCCCCACCCCCCCCCCCCGCATTTATCGTAGCACGTTGCATGTACTTGATAAATCCTCCTTCTGGAGTCCTGTCCTTCTGCATTTTTGATGTCCAACTCTGTGACTCCGTTTGAGATTTTTTGGTAAAAATACTGGAGTGATTTGCCATCTCCTTCTCCAGTTCATTTTACAGATGAGGAAACTGAGACAAACAGGGTTAAGTGACTTGCCCAGGGTCACATGACTAGTAAGTGTCTGAGGCCACATTTGAGTTCAGGGAAGATGAGTCTTCCTGACTTTAGGCCTGGCACTCTATCTGCTACACCACCTAGTTTCCCGTTCCACACCTGCATGTATCAGAATCTTAATTTAGCCTACAAGATTTAATTTAATTGTTACTTTTTCCATGAAGATTTTTTTCCTTAATACTTAGCCAGAAATGTTCTCTTCTTACTCTAAATTTCCTTATCACTATTTTTGTACCACTTGAATGCCACTCATTACATATCAATCTTATATAATAGTTATTTGTATACATATCACATGTTCTTCACCAAATTATAATCTCTTTGAGGGAGACATCTGATACATCTTCGCATTCACATGTTGTCCAGTCCATTATCAAGTACATAACAGATGTTCCATATAGATATTTGTGGATTGATTTGGCTAATATTCTCCGAGTACATACAAACTTACCTTGACCACCCTGCTACTTGAAACAACACATTGCACTAGAAAATTATATAGATATAAATGTATTTTCTTTTGTTTGTTCTCTAGTTGTTGTTTTTGTCTTATTTAATAAGACTTGTTTGTACTTTATAGAGATAGTATGGAAAAGGGAGTGCCTTATACGCTCGGTTACTATTCCCCTTTTTCCATTTCCTTGCCAAAACATTCTTTGTCCACCTCATTTCCTTTAGTTATTTATAAAATCTCTGTCCATGATGCCAACTAGTTTGACCACTTCATATAAACTCGTTGCTTCAGTCCAATTGAGACCCATTCCAGAAGGGGAAAAAATAACTTTAAAATTAAAAACCACAATTCCTGTATACCACTTGCTCTGAATTGATATCCTTTTCTGATTAATAATGTCAAAACAAGACCTAACTTTTCAAACTATTTTTGCATTCTGTGATGCTCTTTTGTGATTTTCCCCTGTCATACCCTCAGGTATGGATGTTTAGCATATCAATCATTCATTTAAAACTGTGCAGGCACACAAGAAAACCCTATTCTTTTCAGATGGCCAAGTTTTACGGTACTTAACTCTTTCCAGGAAACATACAGCTATACAATGGATGGTCTAACCCTATTAAAATTTATAGGTTTTGTTTCTTTTTCCTCAAAGAGCCTTACAAATCAACAGAGTGAAAAACTACATAATGGAATCAGAATAAACTTTAACAGAAATCACAGAATATCCGAGTTGAAAGAGCCCTTTTTTTGGTTTCTGTTGTTGAAACACAAGCTCAATACAAATCCATGATATTTCTCCAGTATGTCCCCTCAGGGACATCCCCCCAAAAAAACCCCTCTGAAATTTCTTGCTCTTAGATTTGTTTTTGGGTGTGGATTCATTCTCAGAATAATGTTTTTAAATGGATAAAATATATAGGATTGTAAGGAAATCATTCTTACTAAGATGGTTATAATTTTTTTACTTTAAAATTTACAAACCTCACTAAGAACCACTACTCCAGAGTTTGGTTTATTCTGCTCCCAAAAGTTTATATAACTATGGATGAGTCATAGAAGCTCAGATTTGGAGAAGATCTTAGAGTTCAACCAGACACAAACAAGAATTCACTCTATAACATCCCTGAAAAGTGGTCAGTCCTACTAATTTTAAACCTTCCAATGGAAAGAGCTCAACGCCTACCAATCTCGTAATTCTATGAATCAGAATAAATTTTCATTAAATCTATCAGATTCTGGGGCAGCTGGGCAGAGCAGTGGATAGAGTCAGCCCTGGAGTCAGGAGGACCTGAGTTCAGATTCAGTCTCAGATATTTAGTAGCTTTGTGACCCTGGGAAGACCTTTAACTCTAGTTGCCTCACCAAAACAAAATAATAAATAAACTCAGTGCTGGAATCTAATTCAGAAAGAATTGAGTGTGGATCTTTATGGCAGCACTTAATAGTAGTGTGATCATGAGCAAGGGACTTATCCTGACCCTCAGTTTCCTCTTCTGTTAAATGAAGATAAAGATACCTACAAGTACTTGCTTAAAAGGATTGAGAATGATTGTTTTTCTGTTAATAAAGGATGCCGAGGAGGGATACTAGACAATAGACATCTCTGTTTCTTCCATTTGCAAAGGAACTTTGTAGTGGTTATGTTCTTGGGTAGATGGAGATAGTTGCATAAGAAAATACTGCCTACTTCTCAGAGTTGGAGTTTTCCAGACATGTCTCAATCTTTCTCCCACCTTTATTTATATATGGGAGGTTCTGACATTAAAGGTCTCTTTCCCCTGAAACTTTTTTTTTAAAGATAAGATTGTCATGGAATCCTAGAATATTTTATCCTAGAATATTCTACCTGAAAGGGCTTAGAAATCATTCAGACCAGCGCCCTTATTTTGCAGAATAGTCATCTGAGGCCCAGAGGAGTTAAATCGATTTGTCCAAGTGACTCCTAACGATGGCCCTGCGATAGAATAGAGCTCTCCTTTCCCAGCTCACCACTTTTGTACTACACTATATAAGTTTATAGTTTCTGCAGTTAAAGGATGAAGTGAATATTTTTATTTTCTAAGCTCACCAAGCGGCTATAATCACATACTCTCTGCAACTCAAGAATAAAAATGCAAGAGCATTGGATAGTCTCTCAACTCTTCTTGTGGGTTTCTAGTTTACTCTTTGGCATAAACACTAGGTGGCAATCTAATTCAGGTTCTGTGACTGACCAGGGTATCTTGGATGCAGATTTCTTGTATGAACCCAAATGGGCTAGACCCATCAGAGGTGACCTAGATGAGTTTCTAAACAAGTTAAACAAGGCATTGTATCTTTTAAATGGGTAATTAGATGAGAATTTGGTTTCGTAAGGTTTTACCCAAGCCACTTGAACGTGGTACTGTATTTTCTGTATCTCAATCTGTAGCAAACCAGATGTGCTTAAGCATTTTCACAACTAATTTTCCATCATTCTTTAACTATATTTGGTGATGCCATTTGAAACTGAGAACAAGGTTGACTATTTGCAGCTAGTAGTCATACCACGAATGGAGATGAGGAGAAAGGGAGGGGGAAAAGGGAGAGAGATTGTGCAAAATAAATGTAGCATAAGAGTCTGGATAATTGAGATTAAATGAGGACAGTCTGTCCCTTCTCCCTTCCCTACAAAGAAAAACCTTCTGAAATCTCTACTCTTTCTTTGGTTTTGGATGTGAAGTGATTGGTTGGGATGTTTCAAAATCTTAACCAAATAACTACTTAGCAGTTCCAGATGTTTTCAGTAAACTTCTGGAATTGTCACATCAGCAGCAAATGAATAGAACTGCTAAATTCCATCCTCAGGGATCATATGCAGAGAATGAATCAGAGTAGACTTTCCTACCAGCTTAGCAGTGGGACACAATCAAAAGAGGTTCTGACCTACATAATCTGCCTGTGTTTGAATCATGACTGGCATCTTTGGTTCCTTAGTGTCATGCTGCCTGACTCTGCCACTTAATGACAGCTAGGTTATGTTTAGCAAATCACTTAACTTCTCTGAGACTCTTCATCTCTAAAATAGAAATAATATTTACATTACTTACATTATACGGATGTTGTGATACTCAAATGAGAGAATATGCACAAAGTACTTAATATAAATGAAGATATACTATATAAAACACATAAATGTGAGCTATCGTTATGTTACAACCAAGGAGGACATGTATACAGCATGCCTTCTTCTCTGGTCCTCCATGTCATTCACACATGCATATTTAAAAAATGCTCAAGACTGAAAAGTCCCAATTAATATGTAAGTTTCTTGAGGGCAGGGATCATATGATTTTTAAAAGTTATATATCCTCCATGATCTGTAGTGCATTACTTAGTGTAAGTGTTGAATAAGTGCTTGCTGAATTGAATTACACCTTTGGTTAAATTGCAGACAGCAAAGTCAGTGGTCAGAGAATTGGGAGTGGGAGAAATTGTTGGTGATTATAGCATATCCTGATCCCAGGACACATGCCTGGGAACATAGGAAGGAGACATTTAATTCTAATTAAAGACAAGGGGCGGGGCATTGAAGAAGAGGGGAGAGTCAGCTTTGCACAGATTTGTACAAGAGGGAATGGGAGAGCTTGAAAGGTTAGTCTGAATATGATTCTGTTCAAGACAAATGTCTTCTTCCAGTTCTCTTTAGGAGAAACTTTATCCACTGATAGACCTCCCTGCTCTCTCCCCCAAGACCTTTCTTTATGTACTGAGGTGTTCATTAGACTTTAAACTTAGGAATGGAAGAGGCCTTAGAGAACAATTTAGCAGTTTTACAAATGAGGAAACTGAGTTTCCAGAATGAGAAGTGGCTTGCAAGCTCACACAGGTAGGAAGTGGCAGAGGTGGGATTTGAACCCAAGTTATCTGACAAGTCTAGTTCACCCTACGTTGCTTTGTCCCGGTCCTTTCGTAAACTCACTGTCCCTGTTTCCATTATTTGGAAATAAGAATTTAATTTTCATTTCCATTTAATTTTCTTACAACTTCTAACTGCTGCAACCCATATTTCTGTCCTTTTGAGAAGCCATCTATTTAATTTGACCTTGAGTGGTGACTATGTATATTTTGATAGTAGAGAATGAAGATAAAGATGGTCGTATATTTTCACTGTCAAAAATTTAGACATTAAATTTGTTTCTTTTTTTCTTTTTTAAGTCTAAAATCAGCCTTATTTCTGAAATTTTGAAATTATGTTATATCTTGGCCACAGAGAAAAGCTACTTGCAGCCCTTCTAGCTTAAAGGGGCAGGGGTTGTTTTTCCCCCTTTCTCTGAGTTTTGTTCTCCTCAGTCATCCTCCCCCACACTGATTCCATTTCCAGATCCATTTTAAGTTGTAAGAGAAGGGGATTCTGGAATCATTTTATCCCCTGAGAAGGTTGGGTTGGGTGGGGGCTCGTGGAGTCTGGAACAGTGTGGAAACAGGAAAACCATGTGGCAGGGAGCATCAGGGCTGAGCTCATGTGAATGAAAGCATTGACTGGAGTGAAAGGCTGGTCCAGCTGCACGACCCCTCTTGTTCATCAGACACAGTCAGTACACACACCCCAACTTCACTGCTTCTTAGTTTCTGCTCTTTAAAAATATTTTGTTCCTCACAAAACCTCTCGGTGTGGCTTTGAAAACTTAATCAGGTAGTACTACGTCATCTTATGCATTTAGTAGACCCCCACACTGAAATACTTGGCTGACATTTTTCTCATATTCAATCATACATTTTCATTCTTAGAGGGGGTGACTCTTGCGCTACTTGTAATTATGTTTTTCTTTGCTTAGTAGGTTGAATGAGTGCCACATAATAGTGTATAAGTATATGAAATATGGATCCCCCTCATCATCCTATTCCAAAAGAGTCCAAGTAGGCTCATACCATCTTGTGATTTCAGACAGAGCTGTATGCAAAGGGTATTGCCTGAGGAGGAGGAAGCTGCTTGGAGAAGGAAGCCTTGTTTTTCTCTTCTCTGTCTAAAGATGAATCATGTTCCCACAACTGCAATTAAGTTTTCAAACCTCCAACATTGCCAGTGCAGAGCTGAAAAGGGCAAGTAGTGACGTCCTTTGGAGAAGGGAGTGGGAGGAGAGCAGGAGGAGAAGGAGTGGTCTTTTTTTTCCTTTTTCCTTTTAGACTGTGCTGTCATTAAAAAATTTTAAACTTAAATCAAAACCAATCCCTGCAGCCTGGTGAGCAAGCAAGAGACAGACTTGAAAAGAAATCTTTACTAGAAGAAGAGTTTCCTGGTTTTTTTCTTATTTTAGTTCAAAAGTGAATGATTTTCGTTTTAAAAGACCACAACTGAATTTAATGAGAAAATCATTAAAAAACTTTTTTTTATTCTGTATTGGACATTAAGATACTTTTTTAAACGTTGCTGGCAGCTGTGTTACATTTTTATTGCATGCATTGAGCTTTTTCTCTCTTCCTTTCTTTAGTGTTGGACATTATGTGGAGCTTTTGTAGCTTTTGTTTTTTAAGCAGATTGATCACTTGTAATGGGAACTGTGGACACTTTTTTCTCAACCAGGATTTTTCTCAACTTCCATCTTTACAAGGTGTTTATATGTTTACTATGAAGTAAAAACAGACCTACCTTGTGATTTGTTACAGGTAGAAAGTTAACAGCTAGCCAATGCTGTTTGATTTTTTTTCTCTATTTATTTTGTTTGTTGTGTAAGGTTTATATTTTTTGTTTGTTTTGGGGCTTGGAGTATCGTTTTATGTTTTTATTTTTTTCCTGCTGAGCTGGAGTCTACTTTGGAGCAAAGATTCCCCCATCATTTTTGTGAGAAATCTGAAGCTTTCCCCCATAGGGGTGGTGCCTGTATCCCTGGAATTAATGTGGAGTGTATTGCTTGCATTTTTCCCTGTCTTTCCTCCATTTGGAAAAAATGTATGAACGACATAAGAGGCGATACAGCTTATGTGACATCTCCAAGGTGGACAGGACAGTGGATGTGGTCCTGTTGAAGGTAAGGTATATATCATGCTCAAAGCTTCCCTAGCAAATGGTTCGTAAGTTAATTCCTTTCCTTTTTATTTTCTTTCTGTAGAAAACCTAAAATACTCAGTGGAAGTGATGACTCTCTAAGGACAAGTTTAGGGGTGTGATTAGGATAGGTTGTCTGATCAGAAACCAGAGTAGTTTGAGAAGTAACAGTGAAATATTTAAGTTTTTTGTTGATTTAAAGTTGCTTCTTGCCTACAGGACAAGCATATACTTCATTTCCCCATTGAAAGATACCCATTTTTAAGCATGATGATTCTTCCCTGACTTTCTCTCTCCCCCCAGTTTTCTTTTTTCCTTAAAGTAATTCTCTGCTAGCTGAAAAAAAAAATATTTCCCTTTTCAGACTATTTTTGGGCTTTCTCTTTTGTAGGGGTGGTAGTAAAAGCAGCCTTTCTGCTTGATTTGGCAGGCTTTCAGGTCAAGCTTCAGACTCATCGATGGCTCCGTGTGTTGTGCTTGGTGTTTGAGAGTTTGGGTAGGGATGAGCTTTAAGGGAGGCATCCATGATTCTAAAATTAGTAAAGACTCCACCAACCGGTAACATGGCAGCCTGGGAATGCTGCTCCACCAAAAGAACTCTCAAGTTAAACAGTTTCTTGGCAAAACAGTAGAAAGACCTTGGAAACCTGCCAAGTGACTTTACAAAACCCAGGAGTTCCTTTGGTATCTTAACTTTTATATAAACTGTGTCTGCTTTGAGGGGGAAAGAAGGCAAAGATGTTGATTCAGTATCTGGACAGGAAGGTCATAAGATTATTAGTTCAATTTGTTGCTCAACCTAATTATCTGTCTTGGATTTTTGTTTCTGTTTGCTTATTTATTGAAGGAAACAGAGATGAAGGAAGACTTGAGGTGAAGGCATAAGCATGGAGAGGCAGGAGTTTGTGAAACATTCATTTCATTGGAAAGGATGGATGAAATTATGTGAGGATAGGAGAATGGTATGATACAGGGTACAGTAATATAATTTATTTTCCCATAAACTTTGCCAAATTAATTTTTTTTTACTTACCAGACCTGTGCTGAGATCAGCCTGTGTCTTGCCAATTATATGTATTCCCAGAGCTTTATTCACTTTAGTTTCTGTGAAATGTGATTTCCTCTCTGAAACCTCATCTAATACTTTTGCATCTGCCTGAGTAATGCTTCTGATGGAACCTCATTTTTAGTACTTGACTTACTTTCCTCAATTATTTTCTTTTTAGATGTGAAGCCAAAGTTCCTCAGTCTAGACATACACCGAGGAACACTGCGTGTGAAATAATGTTAAAAATAAAAATAGTGCCAGCTCATTCTGGCCAAGCACAAAAGAGTCTTAAGAGAAGAATTCATGATCTATGTCCTGTCTTAAAATTAGTCACATAAAAACTAAGAATTTATTCAGTAAAGGGCCCTTTCCTTCTCTGGAAGCAATATTACTAATTGTAATTGAGCAGAATTGTAGTTGTGTTGAAGTGTATACTTTCCCAGTTACACATATTTTTCAAAACGTCTTTGGAATGGATTGGTTATAAATCTGTTGCTTTCAGAGACAGAGCTCTTGATTGTCCCTTTTCTGCTAACACTTGCCTTTGAGTATCATAGGCAATAATTTGGGGGACAGAGTTTCCAGCATGATTTCTTTAGTATTAGAAATTCTTTTGGTTTTGGTCTAATAAAGTCTAATCTAGCTCTTCATTCATTTACTCTTTTCCTCACCTTCCTCCAGATCCTTCACAGTTAAAGAAGCACATATGCAGCCTGCCTAAACTTCTAGTTCATACTTTATTTTGTTAAATGTCACCTTTGTAGTAATAGTTTTATTTTACAGCTTCATTCTAAAATATATTTTACATGATACAGATTCATAAGCATCATGTGGCGAAGAGAAGACTGTGTGTTTTGTGACTGGTGTGTTTTGAATGGGGATATAGCCATATATTTCGTTCATTTTCAGAATGTCACTTTGGTCACACCATACTGCTACTCCATTCCTAATAATACCCTAAAGGAATTGGGATCAAAATCTTAAAACTACACTTCAAAACCTTCACTGAGATACCTTAAACTGTGCCATTTCCTTGTCTTATATTACACCCCTTGCTTGTCACCTCCTGCTTGTTCACAGGTAACTTGGTCAAATTGTCTTTGTCCAGTGATTCCACTCATAGAGTTGGACCTTTTCCAGAGTGTTGAAATCTGAAAATCGTAGTCCTTCTTCTCTTGTCAAGCTGTTTCCTTTCTTTCTTTTATGAATAGTTTTCAGATTGATCAAAGGAAAGTTGATGATTTTACCTGAACATCCAACCTTTTTGCCTGATCCTAAAATACGTACTGTGGCCTTACTTTTGCCAGAATGAAACAGAGTAATGTCTACTTGGGGACAGGCACCATAACACATATACAAAGAAATATAGTAAAGAAAAATATAGGAGGGAGAACAGAGGTAAGATGAAATCATTGAATGCTTTGATGGAGGAGGTGGCACCTAAGCAGAGCCTTTTGAAGGAAAATGACAATTCTAAGAAGTGGAGATGGGAACTTAGATTGATTCATATCAGTGGGAATATTGCTAATGAATGTAGGGGAGGAAAATAGGATATTGATTTAGAAGAATGGCTGCTAGTATTTCAGTTTCTTTTGTAGTTGATCAAGGAGAATATTCTGAAATAAGAGTAGAAAGAAAGGTAGAAATCAGATTGTAGAGGACCTTGGATATGAGGCTAAAGAGTTTGTATGTTTTCCTTTAGAAGGCAGCTAGGTGGTGCGGTAGATAGAGCACCAGTGCAGGAGTCAGGAGGACCTGAGTTCAAATCTCACCTCAGATACTTGACACTCACTTGCTGTGTGTGACCTTGGGCACAATTAACCCCAATTGCCTCATCCTGGGTCATCTCCAGTCATCCTGGTCACTGGATTCAGATGGCTCTGGAGGAGAAGTGAGGCTGTGACCTGCATGGCCCTCCCTCACTCAAAACAAAGTCAAGTGCAAGTCATGTCATCATTTCTCTGATGGTATGGTCTTCTTTGGCAACGGACACATTTCCTGTCGGCGGTGGGGAACAACTTGAGGTGTTTGTGAGATCTGTGTTTCACTTTGGTCATTATTTAAAGATCATTTGGAAGGAGAAAAACTTGAAATCAGGTACATCATCAAGAGACTGTTGCAGTAGTTGAGGCAAGAAGTGATGAGTGTATTGCTTGTGTGGATGGAGAAAATATGATGTTAGATACCCTGTGAAAATAGATTCAACCAGATTTAGCAACTGATTAGATAATAGGAATTGGGGAAAAGGGAAAAGGCACATGTGACTTGAAAGTTATGAACTTCAGTGACTGAGAAGGTGGTGATTGATTCAACAACAATAAGGCTGTTTGTTGGAGTCACAAGTAAATGAACTCCATTTTGAATTTGAGATACCTGCTGAACATCCAGGTGGAAGAATCCAGTAGGCAGTTGATGATATTGCTCAGCTTAGAGATTGGGTTAGATATGTAGATTTGGGAGCATCTTTCTAGGAGTGTGTGAACTTTTGGAATCTGATGAGATTTTCAGAAAGTACAGGTAGAAAAAAAAGAAGTGAGAGCTCAGTTTAGAGACTGAGAGAACATCCATGCTGAGATAAGAGGTAGATGATGATCTTGCAAAGAAGTCTGAGAAGATAGAGCCTCTGTTTTTATCCCTAGTAAGTGGGAAGCGAGGACTTGTGCTAAGAGAAAAGCTAATGAAAGGGGCTTTAAGGTCTTGAGAAAAAAGGTGCAACAATAAGGGAACTGAATGGAGCTAATTGAGCACTAAAGGTGCAGCTGTGCAGTAGGAGGAGCCATCTGAGCCCAGTAAATGGGAGTTTGCAGTGAACTGACTTGGCACAGTGGCATGGCTTCAGCAATTTATAGGATGAGCACAGAAGATGGATGGTACAGACAAATCAGAGTAGGTTGAGGATTGACTTCAATCAATGGCATAAATCAGAGACTAGCAACCTGAAGCGCATGCACCAGGCATAGGATATTAACCAATCTGAATTGGCAGAAGAGCTAATTTTATGCTGCCATTTCTTTCCCTCCTTTCTCTCAAACTACTGCAAAACTAACTTTGAAAGCTGCCTTTCAGTGCTTATTCCCTTTCTCACTTGTCTTTGGTAAGCTAAGGTTGGCTAAAAGTTTGTGACCAGAAGACAGTCATTCCCCCTCCACCCCCCATTCCGCCTTTTCAAAAAAATCAAAAAGAAAAAGATTAGGCTCCTTGATCTTTTTTATTTGAATATTGTAGATATCTTTATTTTCAGGACCTTGCCTCTATGAATGATTATGCAAATTATTTAGGAAAGGACTATTTATATATGGTCACTTAGTAGAAACGCCTTTTTTCATGGTATTGATGATGATCTACTTATCTATTATATGTGTTCTAGGTAGTAATTTGGATTACCTGTAAGGATTGAAGCTGTTTGGTTTAGGTTGGATGAAAATTTTACAAAAGAAAAGAATCCACCCATCCGTTGTGTCAGTTTGGGTGGGTCACACTTCCTTTACTGATAATTTGAATGATACATTCCTGAGAAAGGACACATTTGCTTATAGCTAATACTATATACCATGTTAAGGTTTTCAAAATGTACTACAAATAACATGTCATTTGACACAGTGACCCTGTGAAGTAGATTATATTTTTACTCCTATTTTGCAGATGAGAAAACTAAGGGTCAGAAAGATTAAGTGACCTGATTAGGGTCATTCAGTTAGGATTCGGGTCTTCTTGGGTTTTATATCCAGCAGTTTATTCTTATTCCAAGCTGTCATGCCCTGCTTAAAAAGAAAATATACTTTCTCTCAAAGGCATATTATATCACTGCTTGAAAGTTTGTCAGGTAAGAACATGAGGCACCCGTTCAGTTAAGATCAGATTCCCTTAAAAGCCTGTGACTCAAGTATTGGCACTCTCATCTGGTTGAAAAGTTTGCTTTTATTCAGAACTGTGACTCTTGTCTGGATCACCCGAGGCAATCACAGAGGAAGTAAAAATGGCCTGCAACTGGAAAGACTGGGTGTAACCATGAACATTGTTATTAGGATGTTCAGATATAAACAGTAGCTGAAATTGTCTAAGTGCCAGAAATGAAATGCAATTCCCTCTGCATATACATGCAAAGAATTCTGTTTTTAAAATGATAGGAACATGGATATTGGTGAGAAATAGATCATTATTAAGTCTTTGAAGTTTGATAGCTGGGCTTAAAGTATATACGTACAAATCTGGAGTTCTCACGGGGATTTGGAACCTGAAAGAGCCCTGGTACCATGTTTTATATACTAACTCTTCACTAGTCTTTTATAATAATAACAACAAGAACAGGACACATTTACATTGACCATATGAAATTTGCAAAATACTCATTTCATGTTAGGACTGTGAAGAAGGTAGTACAGGTTTTATTACTTCCACTCCTTTGGAGTTGGAAGGATCCTCAGAAGTCATCTAGTCCAACCCACATTTGAACAAGAATCCCTTCGGTAACATACCTGACATGTAGTCATCCAGTCTTTGCTTGAAGACATTCAGGCAGCAGGAACCCAGTACTTTAATCTCATTTCTCCTATTTCTGCCCCCAGGGTCCAAGTCTGTGGAAAGGGGAGAAATTAATCCTACTTCTACTTGGTAACCCTTCACATAGTTGAAGACTTGTCTCTTCAACTTGTCTCATCCCTGCAGAAACATCATCAGTTGCTTCAGTTGATACACACACCTGGCATGTTCCCAAGGCACCTCACCATGAGAGAGACAGTAGATAGAGAGCGCCAGGCCTGGAAACAGGAAGACTCATCTTCCTGAGTTCAGATTTGACCCCAGACACTGTGTGACAGCTGTGTGACTTTGGGCAAGTCACATGACCTGTTTGCCTCAGTTTCCTCAATTGTAAAAGGGAGGTTAAAATAGCACCGACTTTAAGAAGTGCTAAGGCACAGTGCCTGGTACATAGTAGGCACTATGTACACGCTTATTCCTTTTTCTTCACCTTTTAGGTGCCCTCCTTTGGATGCTATCTAGTTTATCAGTGTATTTCTTAAAACGTGGTGACTAATTAGGACAAAGTACTCTCAAGAGGATCTGACCTGGGTGAGGTGGAGTAGGGCTCTTAGCTCTTTACTTGACATATTATTCTTATAACACTGTCCAAATCCACATTAGCTTTTTTATTGGTCTTTCATCAAATGCTTATAAAAAGATGGACTGTCATCTAGTCAAACTTAATCTGTCTTGTATTTGTGACATTGATTTTTTTGAACCCCGTGTAAGTAAGGCTTTACATTTATTTCACCATGTTCAGTTTGATCCAGTGGTGGATACTAACTTTGTCATCAGCCAATCCAGTTTGGCCAGAATCTACAATATGTGTGTGGCGGTAGGATAATAGGATGAAATAAATCTGAAAAGGGATATGAGAGCTCAAAAGTGGAAAGTCAAATGCCTGATTGAGGTGTTTGTATCTTATTCCTATGGCAAGAATTCTTAAGAACTAATGAATCTGTTTTTTACACTTTTTGTAATTGAATTTCAGCATAATTGTTTTCCTTTATAATTCTGTGTATTTTATTATGCATTTAAAAACATTCTGGGAATGAATACATGGTCTTCATCAGACTACTGGAGTCCATGAAACAAAAAAGATTAAGAATACTTGCTCTTTAGAAGTTATTAGGGAACCATGAAATGTTGGGCCTTGGGCCGTGCCAATATAATGAAACTGAAAATTTTGCATGAATTAATTTTCAGCTAGAGAATCATGCCAATCTGTCTACCAAGGGACTTTGTTGTAGATCTGGGCACAATAATAAAGTTCACTGACAATAATAGTGTCAAACATCTCAAGAGGAATAATGAAAGTAAAGAGGAATAAAGTGTCTAGTAGTACCAGACCTCACACTATATTAGAAAGCAGTCCTAATAAGACAAAGGTATTGGTTAAAAAAATAGAAAAGTTAATCAATTGAACACATTAGGTGAACTAGACCCAGAATCTATGGGGCATAGTAGAATAGTGTTCTGTAAACCCAAGGACACTTATTGGGATAAGTACTCCCTGAATGACAGAAACTTCTGGGAAAACTGAACAAGCAATCTGGAAGAAACCAGATTTAGACTTGTAACACTTCTTTTCATATACTACAGTAAACTTCAAGTGGATAATTAATCTAAATATAAAAGTCATTTAAAAAATTGAAGATGGGGGAGGAGCCAAGATGGCGGAGTAGAAAGACACACTTATGCTAGCTCCGAAACCACAGCCTGTAAAATATCTGTAAAGAAGAAATCCTAACAAATTCTGGAGCGGTGGAAGCCACAGAACAAGAGTGGAAGAGATTTCTGTTCCAGAAAGACCTGAAAAACCCTCACTAAAGGTCCATTGCACACGAGACCAGAGCGGAACCCAGCCCTACCTTGGCCACACAGCCCTGGGAGGAGCAGATCTGAGCAGGCTTCAGGGACAGAATCTCCGGTGGCCATAGGGGTCCCTCCAACCACAGACGCACAGGTCAGTGAGAGAGACTTCTGGGCTGGCCGAGAGGGGAGCAGGATGTCTCCATGGCTCACACTGAATAGCAGCCCTGCCTCCGCTGAAAGCCCTGAGGCTGGGGAGCAGCATTTGAATCTCAGACCCCAAGCACTAGCTGGGCAGATCTGGGCGGGGGTGGAGAGGACTCTCAGAAGTCAAGTAACTGGCTGGGAAAATGCCCAGAAAAGGGAAAAAAAATAAGACCATAGAAGGTTACTTTGTTGGTGAACAGATGTTAGCTCCTTTCCTTTCTGATGAGGAAGGACAATGATTATCACCAAGTAAAGATATAGGAGTCAAGGCCTCTGTATCCCAAACATCTGAAATAGATATCCAGTGGGCTCAGGCCATGGAGGAGCTCAAAAAGGATTTTGAAAATCAAGTTAGACAGGTGGAGGAAAAACTGGGAAGAGAAATGAGAGAGATGCAAGAAAAGTATGAAAAACAGGTCAATACCTTGCTAAAGGAGCCCCTCAAAAATGCTGAAGAAAATAGCACCTTGAAAAATAGG